>HG992180.1:2476672-3186791 GCA_905220545.2 Melitaea athalia
CTCCTCATATTTTTTTTATACCGGGGGCCTATATGAAAATCGATTCTTAAGGATTAAACTCCAATAAACTTCAAAAAGATAAAACAAAAACAGAAGCTGGTTTAACGGCCCCAAAAAGGAATGTCACTCAGTTTTACACTAATTATTATCTGGTTGATATTATCTCTAGTTATATATAAAAATGAATCGCTGAATGTGTTGCTAAGCGCAAATCTCGAGAGCGGCTGAACCGATTTTGCTAATTCTTTTTTTATAATATTCCTTGAAGTACGAGGATGGTTATTAAGGAGAGAAAAATTAAAAAAAATTCCCTCAAAAAGTCTAAAAACAACAATTTTCTATATTCCCATACAAAAGATTCGTAATAATACTTAAAAGTCAATTTGAACTTTAATACCATACCATAAGGTTTAAGTGTTAGTGGAGGAGTTCCGGGAAGGATAAGTATTAAGAAAATTTAAAGAATCGACTGTTAGGCGGTACGAAGTTCGCCGGGTCAGCTAGTTCTATATAAATTTTGACGTTATGATTTAGACAATTACAATAGATAACACAGCTATCAATGTTGATATTCAATTTCAATTCAGTGTTATTGAAATACTTTCTGAGTTTTCATTTAAAATCATCTCTCGTCTACTCAGAAGTTAAAGTAACTCCGCCCAAGTAGTAGATTGCCTTTAAACTTGTTTTACTGCAAGCCGTTTATTTCCAACATTTTTTCTGCATAAAGCTTCCTTCAAGTTCTGTCTAAGTCTGTCTAAGTTGATATTACTCGCTTGATTGGATTCTTTCGATTTGAATATTTATTACTGACAAACTTTTGATTAAATTAGTTATGGAATGATTTACATATTTTGTTTTTGATAATTCGATTTCAAAATTAATAATGATTCAAGCTTACCAACTTACTATCAGTCTAAATCTATTATTAGGTATGGCTTGTTGATGTAAAAAAAAAATGTCTTACACTGTACCTAAATAAAACAGTACCTAGGTAGAATGTCCTCAGATGTCGGTTAACGCAACGAATTTCATACTGTGTGTGTTTTTTCGTGAATATAACTTTTATGTACACCCACCCGAAAATAACGAACGTAAACCTTAGTTATATACCAACTATTACAATGTGCTCTGTGGTTATATACCTACCGTTATTCGGAAGTTTTAGCCGCGCTGCAAGCCGCTAATCTTAAATTAGTTTTTTTTTAAATTAGTTTGCCATAGAAGTTTCACTTCTATTGTGTGTGAATCGCACACACACCTTTTTTTACATGTTTCCTACAGTTATCAATAATGACATTTGAAATTCAAAATATGTCATATCTACAATAACTGGAATGAATGTTAGGTAGCTATTTCGCGGATGGGATTAGTATTACGAACGTAGTTAGTCGAAGAACTAGTTACATTTTCACTGCTATAGTTTTTAGCATTGACAAAATAAATAATTGAATAAATTAAGTGAAATAATGAATAGGCAATAGCGAGTGATAAATATTGTTGTTCTATATACAATAATGAAAAAAAAAAATGAAAATCTAATTAGACCACCTAAATTTATTATAATTTATGTAAATTGGCTCCTTATAACGATTCTCCGGATCTAAAGCAAATAAGATGAACGATTGTTACATTACTTTTACTGAAAGTATTACTCACAAAAATAAAATGTTTTAAAAATAAGAAAAAAAAAACTAAATGAAAATCAAAACGAGGCGTTCAAATGCCTTTACATTAAAAGTAATAAAATGTTATTTGTTTTTTTAGTATATAATTAAAGGCAGTTTTGGTAATTTTGTTATATTTTATATTGTTATTGTTTATATTAATTTACTTTTAATTATTTACGGTTCAATTATTCGAATACAAGTGAAAGTAAATATTTAAGCGAGAAACGCCTACGCTTTGTTAATAGCAATTTGCTCGTTAAGTTCATATACCTACATAGTTTAAAAAGTAACAGGTGTCACGTACAAACAAATTATTTGATTATGTTATTGTTATTGTATGTATGTTGTATGTATGTATGTATGTATATATGTATATAGATTTCTATATTTTTCACTACAGCCTAAACGTGTTGAAGGATTTTAACGTCTGAGGTGTCGTTGACTCGTCTTGATGCTGGATAAGTAAAATATAATTATTATTTTTTTATGTTACTAGTTCGGCAAACAAGCATACGGATGGTAAGCAATTACCGTAGCCTACAGACGCTTGCAACACCAGAAGCATCGCAAACGCGTTGCCGACTCTATCAACAATTCCCCCCCAGGAGCTCTGGTCACCTTACTCACCAACAGGAACACAACACTGCTTGAAAACAGTATTATTTAGCTGTGATCTTCTGTAAGGTCGATGTACTACACCAGTCGGGCTGCTCCATATTTTGAGCAGGTCCTGCTGTGGCCCTACCTCAGTTAAAATGACGAACTTTGGCCGTCATGAGTTTACGCTTCACGCTGGTGCGATGCAGGTTGACGGATATATTCCTTACTATGAGTAAGGATTGCTACCAGGGACCGACAGCTTAACGTGCTCCCGAGGCAAGATACTGAGGTCCACAACGACTAACAACTAGACCGGAAATACAGCTATACTAATATAATAAAGCTGAAGAGTTTGTTTATTTGTTTGTTTGTTTGAACGCGCTAATCTCAGGATCTACTGGTCCGATTTGAAAATTCTTTCAGTGTTAGATATAGTCCATTTATCGAGGAAGGCTATAGGCTATATATCATCACGCTAAGACCAATAGGAGCGTTGCACCAAGAAAGAATGTTTCAAAATCGGGGTTTTTTTTCCTTTTGAGAGCTTCCGCTGCGTAAACGGTTAGTTTCGCACAAATCATGTATGACAGAATCGGTCCTATTCCACGGGGACGAAGTCACGCGCAGAATCTAGTATTTGTATAAACACAAATAATTATCTACTCCAAGTGGGAATCGAACCGGCACACCCACCACTGTTAGACACACCAGAGCGATCGTCATACGGTTGCCATAATTTAAAGTTATTTTTATTCAGTTGGGTATTTTATTAATTTTATGCATTAGATACTTGTTTTGTGTTTTATTAAACCTTAACACAATCCTATTTCAGTGTTTACTTACTCATTTAATACCCTTTCCGAGTTATAATGTAAATTCCTTAATCCCTTTACTTTCCATTGTAATAAATCCTATTACCACGAGAAATTCACTCGTGATTACAAAACGCTCATAATTCTATTTTGTTCAAATGTAACCAAGTTTTCATTTAAGTGATTTTTGAGATAATTACACAGAAATGTTTTTTTTTTTACACAGATTGTTCCCTCAGGAAATGTCATCTCAACAATCATACAGAATATGTTTATTTTAATTATAGAACTTTAGTTAGTAAAATTTTAGTTATTTCAAATTTTATCTAAAATTGAAAAAAAAATTACTTCATTTTTTAAATACAATTTTGAAATTATTTCCTTACATTATATTTTTAAATGCAAGGGCGGATCTACCGTTACGAGTATACTGGGCATGCCCACAACCTTCAGTCGAATGATATACTCATTATTTTCCCTTGACTCGATTATTTTATGGAATTATGGAACGGATGGCCTAAAAAAGAGCAGCCATAATTTTAATATGAAATTTCATTCCTTTTTTACTTATTTCATGGGGCGGCAAATCAAAATGGGCTGGGTCTGCCCACATCCTAAATCAGCTCTGACTTATTCCAATGATTATTTCCATAGCTAAGATGCGCGTTCAAAAGTCGTTTATAAGTCATGATGGTTCATGTTCGAGTTCGTACTCCGACTAATACTTCGCCGATTTACGGTTGGCTGTGCTCACATTCTTTTGTGAGAGGTGGATTCACCCCTGATAATAATTGTTACGGTAGACAATATCTTACTCAAAATCTGGAGCAACCCGACTGGGAATACTTTCTGAATCCCTTAACCTTATAGTAGACCATAATTAAATAATACTGTTCTCAATTACTGTTGTATTTTTGTGGTATTCACAACCAAAGTTGAGTTTCGGAAGACGTACTGAATTTACACTGGGGTTAGGATTCACAACACGCTTGCGATGTTCCTTGTGTGGCAAGCGTCAAATTAAGTATACCTTACGCTTTTTTCCCATCCAATTGATATAAAAATAATATTATAAAAACGTCAACACATTTAACTATGATAATCACCCTGATGGTTATACTGAATTCAATTACACTTTTCATAACGAAGCGGAGGGAGCAAAATTTTTAAAAAATGTACAAAAACAAGCATTTAAGCATACAAATGTAGAAGACAAATAAAATGACGTATTTTTTTCTGTTTAATAATTCCTTTGTACGTTGTGTGCGTCATCTTTGTAATTATACTGACGCTCTCATTACGCTAACTGGAACACAGGGGATAGCTCTTGACCACAGAAGTAGAAACACATATATCTCGCATATGTAGGTAGATAATGTTGGCAGTTGTAGATAGATATCTAGGTAAACTCGGTTTAATACAACATACTGTAGCCATTAAATATTGTTGTTCTAGTAACGGTAAAATATGTGACGCTTTTTTTTAAAATTCTTTATTTAGAAAGCCATAATATGTGAAGCTTAAAAATATAAAATAAAATTGAAACGAAAATATTTGTAAAAAAAAAACTTTAAATACGCATTAGTAGAGATAACTCAAAAACGAATCGTTAGATTTTGATTAAATTTAAATGGGATTATGTGACAAGCCTCAGCTTTCGAATCTATACTAATACTAGCTGCTGCCCACGACGTCGTCTGCGTGCGTTCACTGCTCGTTCCCCGTAGGTAATAGCGTGATAATATGTAGCCTATGTTCTGACCCGACTTCTTAATAATATTCGTGCCAAATTTGAAGTAAATCCATGCAGTACTTTTTGAGTTTATCCCGGACATACATTGTCTTTCCTATCATTTTATTATATGTATATAGATCGTAAAGCTGAAGAGTTTGTTTGTTTGTTTGTTTGTTTGAACGCGCTAATCTCAGGAACTACTGCTCAAATTTGAAAAATTATTTCATTCTTTCAGTGTTAGATAGCCCATTTATCGAGGAAGGCTATATATCATCACGCTTAGACTAATAGTAGCGAAGCACCAATGAAGAATGTTTCAAAATCGGGAGTTTTTTTGAGTCTCCGTTCCGTGAGTTTTTCGCAAACATGCAGGTGTAGAAGACACTGCAAGTAAAATAAGTTAAGTAAATGATATTAGATTTTTGAATTCAGACACGAGACTATTACTTTTGATTAAAGTTTTCTGTATCGCGTGCTATCTTGGCTCAAAAGCGAAATAAAATTAAATATGTAATCTTGGCTAGGGCTTTATTTTTTTCATCCCAAACACTGCTTATTATTATTATTACGAAACCTGTGGTAACTTCACTTTTAAAAACAGTTAACATTTTTTATTTGTAATTAAAATAAATTATTTGACGCTTTCTACGGATAATCTGGGACTGGGAGGTCATTTCATGGTTTTAGAAAGTGTATTGGACCGCAACTTCTGATTTTTTTAGGTATTTGGGCTTTACGTGGATAAGTATGATATAGTAGTAGAGAATATAGGAGATCGGTCCTTCGAAAGGTCAACTATTAACCTTAGTTAAATTTTGAAAGAAAAGAGATTACAATAAAATTTTAATATGTTACATAATAATAGGGACAAATAACGGAACAGTATTGACAATGATAGTGTATTGTTGGTTTAGACTAATAAAACCCAATTGACTCAAAATAATGTTATTATAAGCTAGTTATAAGCATCATTATAACATTTTATCCTTAAACAATATAAATGTCAGACTATGACGATAAATCTTGATTATAGAACCTTTTTTATATTCCTTTAAATTAACTTACGTTATATTCTGATATAAATCTATAAATTGCGTCTGGACAGAACGAAAGTCTGAAGTTAAATGGGAAATTGGTGTCAGCGTTTTTCCAACTGTAGTTTTAAAGCGAATTTACTTTTAAAATATTGAAAATATTTTATAAATTAAAGAAAATATTCTAGATAAAAAATTTATCTTCCAAAGATCAGATTGAAAACAAAAAGATTAGATTGAGAAATAAAAATAAAAATAATCTTCCACCGTTGGCGTTGATTAGAATTAAAACAAAAAGATTAGATAAAAAAAACTGGATGGCAACAGTCTCCGAAAGCTCCAGAGCTTGTTTTCAAGTTAAAAAAATAATTTCGGTTTTATTTTAAGACTAGCTTCTGCGCGCGACTTCGTCGGCGTGGACTCCTCTCCTATTGGTCTTAGCGTGATGCCACAGAGCCTATAGCCTTCCTCGATAAATGGGCTATCTAACACTGAAAGAATTTTTCAAATCGGCCCAGTAGTTCCAGAGATTACCGCGTTCAAACAAACAATCAAACAAACAAACAATCAAACAAACAAACTCTTCAGCTTGTAGGAATCAGAAGTGAGGAGTAGGACGGATGGCCTGGTTAATTCACAATGTAATTTAAAACAAGATAGTTTCACTACTTAGTATTCAATGGACTCACCGAGCGGGTACCGTCTATCGCGTGGCAGAGAGACAACTCGACGCAGTGCCCGGGACTTGTGACCCGAGTGTTGGTTTACGGCGGCGCCGCCTAACAATGCGCATTGGCACTCACCACCACCGGCCGAGTTGCCCACAATAGGATGTAACAATTAATTCGTGTACACAAACTAACGATTAGAAGAGTCGAGGTTAAGCTACTAGCGGGATACACAAGTGCACCGCGCCACGCCAGAGTCAAGACTGCTGAGCCGCGGTTGCACCGTTCGTTTTATGCATGACAGAATGACTCGAATAATACAATGATGTAGGGTAGGTGAATATCGCAGGTACCGACATTAATAAGTATCTGTATTGATTCCCCGACAAGCTTTATATATTAGTAAGTATAGATTTCTTATTGAAATAATATTATTGCGTCAGTATATGCGTTAGCTATTGTTACTATATTGTGTTCTACATGTTTTGAGTATTCCCTTATGTTGTTATGTTGTGTCTTCGTGTTAATGAAATATGAAAAACAAAATTTAAAGTTTTCTTAACTTAACTTAAACTTTAGAATCGACACCCTACAATATGTTTAAGCATTAGGTATTTATTTTATTATTGTATTAATTAATGTTAACTTCCTAAGATTCGAAATGTAAATTGAACGATCTTTTTCATACCACTCTAAACTGGACAGTGGACTGATGTTTAGAGATTTGTATTTATTTTAAGTACCGATAAGGTTGTTTACGTATTTCATTCGAAAATATTATCGCGTAATGAGGAGAAATTCAGTTCATTTTATTCGTCTTATTTATCGTCAATTGTGTCTCGCTGTTGTATAGAAGTTCGGATAGAATATATTTTTAATTTTTTAATAGTAATGTGCGTATTATATATTCGTATATAAATTGATAAATAATGGAGTGGGTGTAGTGATGGGACTTATTTATTTGAAACTACCTGACCCGGCGAACTTCGTACCGCCTAACAGTCGATTCTTTAAAATACTTATCCTTCCCGGAACCCCTCCTCTAACACTTAAACTTTATGGTATGGTATTAAAGTTCAAATCTTTCTTCTTCTTTTCAAATCTTTTGGTATTAAAGTTCGAATCTTTTGTATGGCAATAGAAAAGTGTTGTTTTTAGACTCTATCAGGGAATTTTTTAAATTTTTCTCTCCGTAACAACCATCCTCGTACTTCAAGGTATTTATAAATAAAAATAATTAGCGAAACCGGTTCAGCTGCTCTCGAGATTTGCGCTTAGCAACACATTCAGCGATTCATTTTTATATATATAGAGATAATATTTGCGTTTGTTCAAATACGTAATAATTGTGTTTGCTAGCAAACGAAAAAAAAACCGACTTCCAGCGACAGCGGAGCTCTGGCAACGTTACTCACCACAAGAACACAACACTTATTGAGAGCAGTATTATTTAGCTGTGATCGGCTGTAAGATTGAGGTAATCCTTAGTCGGGCTGCTCCAAATTTTGACCAAAATATTTCCTACTGTGCTCTACCTTTTTTATATATCACTAGGTCGGCAAACAACCGTACGGATCACCTGATGCCCCTGATGGTAAGTGATTACGTATGCAACACCAGAAGCATTGCAAGCGCGTTGCCGACCCTATCCCCAATTCCCCCCAGGAGATCTGGTCACCTTACTCACCACAGGAACACAACACTACTTGAAAATAGTATTATTTAGCTGTGATCTTCTGTAAGGCCGAGGCACAACCCCAGTCGGGCTGCTCCATATTTTGAGCAGGAAATATTCTGCCGTGCCCTACCTCAGTTAAACCTAAATATTCCTGTATTCAATAAATCATAATTTAATTTAATTAAACAATAACATTTGTCATTATAAATATCTATTAATTATTTATTCAAATAAAGACTTACTTTGAATAATTAATACGCAACAGAAGCAATACGGACTGATTAGTGATTAGCGAGCTGATTACATATCAAAAGCATAACATAACGCTGTCCATCATTTGAATAATTTATACATAAAATTACCTTGGATAAACAATAAATGTTTATTTACCCCCCACGCAAAAAAAGGGTGCTCTTAGTTTGTCGCCAATGTCTGTCTGTGTGTATGTCATTCGTATTGTAGTTTCGAATGGATGGATCGATTTCAATGCGCTTTTCTTAACGGGAAAGCAACGTTTCGTTTCCTTACGTTGGTTTTTGAACGTCTTATAAATCGATGAACATCGGCTACATGCACGAATAAGTGTCACGTTTCGTTTCTTTTTAATTTTTAACCGACTTCCAAAAAAGGAGGAGGTTCTCAATTCGACACGTATGTTTTTTTTTTTATGTATGTTAGCTCAGAACTTTTGACTGAGTGGACCGATTTCGATCACTTTTATTTTAATTGAAAGGTGTTGCATGTCATGTGGTCCCATTTTAATTTAATTGAGATCTGACAATTACTTTTAGAGATATCTAATAATGCGTATTTACGTGACTACTTTTTCGTCGACCTACGTTATATTATACCGCATAACTTTTTACTCGGTGTATCGATTTCGATGATTCTTACTTTAATCGAAAGCTAATACTTGTCTTGTAGTCTTGTTTAAATTATATCGAAAACTGATTACAACTTTTTGAGTAATCTTTAATAGCGCGTATTTACTTGACTATTTTTTCGTCTTATTACGTTGTATTACTTGTCGATGTAATTGAAGTCGGTTTTTTTCGTTTGCGAGCAAACACCATTATTTATTTGAATAGCTATTTGCAACTTAGTTACAGGTAAAAAAAAATTAAAACTAAATCCAAAGCCTGTATGTAACTTTGATACAACCGCATAGGTGATGAATACTGTAGGCTTAGTAATGTAATGACGTATTCTATTTGGTTACGGAACTTACATAATAATGATTAAAATCAGTCGATAATGCACAGCAAATAGCCATTTGAAATTAGAACATCATTATTTCTCGTAGTCGGTCAAAAACAGATTATGCAGTATCGCCATCGGCGTATCCTGATAATGATTCTATCAATCTGTATTAACAGAACAATGCATTATTCATAGGTATTTGCAAACCAAATCTTTAATTATTGTAACAGATTAGCTATTAGATGATTTTCGACAACAGCTACCTACTGTTTATTGTTGTCTCTTGTCCGTGGCGTTCTTTTAGTGTGGAATTTCTGGACATTCTTACATATAAAAATTGTGAGAAAGTTTAAATGTCATTTTTTTTTGTATTAATTATAGTACAAACCTGAACTAGAAACAAACTAAAAATATTAACAAACTTCCCCAAGTGAAGGTCAAACAGGTGACCATCTCATTTAAAGTAATACCAGAACGACCGCGTCTGATCGCAACTTTCATACTAATTGAATTAAAATTGATCTTGAACTTATTAATCTAAAGGTAGATTCACATTTAGTCAGTTACTGGCGCTAGTGATTCTCTGAAAATTTTATTACGTTGTTTACTATTCTCATGCATTTTTTATTTATTTAACCAATTCATTATTATAATATTTGACTCCTCTTATTGTTATAGTATAAATAGATTATTATATTTGTTACTGTAATCGTATAAAAAGATTTAGAAGACAATATACTCATGATAATGTGTTTTAATATATAAAAAAACTCAAAACATACTTATAGGATGTTTCCTACCATTGGCTGACGATAATAAAAAAACGCGAAGTAACTGGCCAGTTTTAGCGTCAGTACCTAAGTCAATGCAAATCAACTTTTTGACTTAAAAACTTTTTTACTAACAAAGTTTGTAACTGTCGGCGTCAATTTACCTTCCAGATATAACTTAAAAGTTGGTTATATTAGCCGATCTTTGACAGTGACCCCATTTATAAATTTTAAGCAGTAATTTATTAATTAAATTTACATTTCTACATACATATATATTTTTTTCGTCACAGTCACAAAAAATACAGTCGAATTGAGAACTTCCTCCTTTTTTGGAAGTCGGTTAAAAAGATACAATATTTACAATGGAGATTAATCAGTGCAGTCGAGAGGACAACAAAAATAGAATAAAAAATTCGTAGAAAGTTAAACATAATTAAGTACAATAGTCAATATCTTGAAGAAAACTGAATGTCTTTGAAATATTTATAAATATTCAATATAGTATAATAGAAAAACGTACCGTTTTACGCTATAATCCTATTACAAAATCAGATTGAGGCCTGTCATTAAAACTTTGACAGATTACTGGTTACACGTGTTAATTTGAGGTAAAAAATAGCCTTCCCCGGTAAATGGACTGTCCAAGACAAAAATAATTTTTCAACCCTAACGCGCTTAAACAAGCAAACTAACTTTTAAGCTTTATATATTAATAGCTTCTGCGCGCGACTTCGTCGGCGTGGACTCCACTCCTATTGGTCTTAGCATGATGACACATAGCCTATAGCCTTCCTCGATAAATGGGCTATCTAACACTGAAATAATTTTTCAAATCGGCCCAGTAGTTCCAGAGATTACCGCGTTCAAACAAACAAACAAACAAACAAACAAACAAACACACAAACAAACTCTTCAGCTTTATATATTAGTATAGATTATATAGATAAGATGTGGGCGCGAATCCCACATCGGACGTTGGGCGGATTGATGGAGATGGGCTGGTGTGAAAATATATCGGATGGGACTTACTTGGTGAGGAATGTTGCGTGGCGCGGAGCTGATAGTCTCGACCTCGTGGCGTCGAAAACTCGGTGGCATCGAACTGGGTTCACTGGTTATGTTCGGCACTCGTTTTACACTTAGATTACTTATGTTTTATGCTAGAAGGCCGGCCGGCCATATAGAGAATTACTTTTAAGGTCACACACTGGGGTTCATTTTGATTTGGAATGAGCCGACGATCCCGTTGCGCATGCGCCGACTTCTCGAAACGGAATGATTAGATTGAATGAACTGTCAATTGTATTGACAAGAATGACAGCTGCACTTGTTCAATCGTCGTGCCAATCTGTGGCGCGAACATCCTGGGAGGGCCCCGGCTTCTTGGGGGCCTGAGTAAGCACCTCCTCCTGGGACGAATACAGCAGCAGCCTTGCTTTTCTGAGCACAGGTCTGTGCATACATTGAGGGCTGTGTCCAGATCCACAGCTTCGTGTCGACTCCATCCGTTGTGTTGTGTAGTTGTTTCTTCTCAGACTTCATTGGAGCGGAGACCGTTGTGTTCTTGCTTAAGAAGGCGAGCAGGGAGAGGTCAAGTGGAGTGGGTCTGAAGGGTATGGAGGTAGGATCCAGTCACAGTGTCCCAGGGAGTAGTGAGAGAGGTACCTTGTATGAGCGGATGAGAAGAGAGCGTCATCGTTCGACAGCTCGGGCTGAATGGGCGTCATTAAATGACAATATGAGCGGATGGCGGGTCGATTACCCGCGCTGAGAGTCCAATGGTTGGACATGAGAGGAGAGTCATTATGAGCGGATGGCGGGTCGATTACCCGCGCTGAGAGTCCAATGGTTGGACATGAGAGGAGAGTCATTGAGTGACTGCATGAGCGGATTATAGAGCCCAACCCCCTTGGGGGCAGGGCTGTGAGCTGACCGGGCCCATTAACCGGGAATCAAATGTGAATTATTGCATCATCATTTAAAGCTGAACATGAGCTTTCTTTGCTAATGAGAATTCGATGCGTGAGCTGACCAGGATTATTAGTTGGTAATTGAATTTGTGAACGTGTGTACTGACATAATGAATCTGTGATACCTATACTTGGGCGGATTTTGAATAGTATACTAAGAGAATGGGTGTATGCTTCCAGTGTGTGACGATGTATGAGTGAGAATAATTATATTCAATTAATTAACTTGTGCGTACAATGTGTGTTTAGATATGAGAGAATGAAATTAATTATGCTTAGAGTAGAGAATGCGTCTGTCCCTACAGTGTGTGACTAATGTGAGAAAATGAGAATGATTAAAATGAGAGAATGAATTTGTAGTTACAGTGTGAGTATCGTGGCTAAATATTCTAAGACATCGTGCTTTCTTGTGCGGCGTGTGCCCACAAGTGTTGTGGTTCGTGAGCTGGGCGTGCCACAGACGCCCATCTTCGATCTATCACAATTAATGTGCAGAGAAAATAAAAAAAAACTAAACGAATGTGAACTTGTGCCACAATATGCTATGTGTGTATCAATAATTAAATAATATATGAGTGCCTTAATAATTATGTATGCGTGTGTACCACAATACGTTGTGTATACTTACAAAATAATAACTGTGTGCTTGCTATCATATGTGACTAATCCGAAATGCACTATGTTATAATAAGCGACTAAGTCAAGCAACGACTAAGATACTTGAGCTGAATAAAATAGATATGCGACCTAAATTTATTTGAAATAAATTAAAGTAGTTTAACTAATAATAGAATTAGTAAACAATTCTTACAACGAGAATATCACAATTTACTACCACGTATTTGTGACGAGAATGAAATTATAATGATAATAAAAGGAACTAACGGAATAATAAAACTAACTACTTATTTAAATGTGAAATGTGAATTATGTGTGATATTGATTTAACGTTAATACATTAGAACTGCAAACCAGTCGCCGTTAGGTGGCGCAAATAAAAAATACCTTGTTATAGTTGAGAATAATAATTGAGAATCGCAATCCGATCGCCGTCAGATGGCGGAGAAATAATATTTCCTCTTTTGTTAAGTTGTAAGCTATTTGCAACTAGATGGCGCAGATAACATATTTTTCAATAAAGTTGTGAGCTGAGTGGCCATTGTACCGCTAGATGGCGCAAAACATATGCTGAGTGCAGTTACTGTGAAATGTGTTTGTGCTATTCGTTGTCAGATGGCGCCACAATGTAGTGTTTTGATATAATATGCAAATTTAGTATGTAATTGATCTTTGTGCCACTAGAGGACGTGAACAACAGATTTGTCTGAGCGGGATTTCACTATCATGTATTTATGACGAAAATGAAACTATAATGATAATAAAAGCAACCAACGGAATAATAAAACTAACTACATACTTATGAGATGAATAATAATAATGCATATTGAAGAGAGACAACCCGATATAATTTACTTCTTCACCAGAATAATGTAAGCAATGTGACTTTACGACAAAATGGCGCGCGATGTATGTATTCGCTACGAAAACAAATTACGACATAATAATAACCAAAGACAAAAGAAATATGTAATACGAAAGTGCGGATGTAAGACAACAAAAAATGATTATTCCGTGGATCACTAAATACTAAATATGTAAATACTATAATAATATTAAGAATGCAATGCTAAAAACCCATATAATAAAAAACCAGTAAAGACACGTAAACGAAAACGGTCTATTTATCGAGCGGAGGCGACATACTATTATTAAATTAATTTCTCCGTTCACTATTATAACGAATAAGTTACTACTTATAGAACTTTATATATTTTACGACCTTAAAACGCTGCAGCCATTATAAAAATCTACAATACCACGCACAATACAAAGAAAATTATATATTTGAGATTTATTATTACTAAGCAATCAATAGAACATTGCATAAATGCACAAACGCTCGCCGCTTTGTACTTATTCAGTGACTTATAACAAGACGATGATGAAATCACACATTTATTCTTCTAAATACGAAAGTCGAAACTTTGTTACCAATTCTACACACTAACGAAATAATTATAAATTATGAGAGATTTGTACATTGCATAATTATATATTTAATATTGTACTGAGATTTAAGAGTTTAAGAGATTTCAATAATTCTGAGATTAAAAGAGTTCTGTTCATGTAGATAATTTGTTATAACTGTTGCGAGTTGAATGTCGTTGCAAGGTCGTGTACTGTGTAATGAAGTTGTGGTATGTCGCTAGGGGGCGCCACGTATCACAATGCAATATTGAGCAGAATGTAACTTTTATATAAACGTTTATTACATTATAAACTTAAAATGATGCAATTAAACACTTGAAAATATGGGACATTATTATGCAAATCTTACACGAAAAGTATCGAACTTATAATATTATGTTCGAACGCGATAGGTTATGATTAAACAATAGAAAACTGAGATGCAAGCTATTTATTATCAGATATTAATAATAAAAGATGCATAAATGAATTTTACTGATTGGGCTGATACATTTTAACTGGATACTTAGGATATTCTACGTATTTACGAGATTTTAATATTTTATTTTTTGAAATGTGGGTACTTGAAAGTTAAAAGACCGGGTGTGGTCGAGCTAATTTTCTTGGGTTTTAGGGACTATTTATCCATAGGGGGATGATTCGAAGGACCTTAAGAGAATTTGGAAAGAGAGCAGTGGACTGTAAAATGTTCACAGGGCAGGGGCCGGTAAAATCCGGGTCGAATGACCAAAAATGTGGGCGCGAATCCCACATCGGACGTTGGGCGGATTGATGGAGATGGGCTGGTGTGAAAATATATCGGATGGGACTTACTTGGTGAGGAATGTTGCGTGGCGCGGAGCTGATAGTCTCGACCTCGTGGCGTCGAAAACTCGGTGGCATCGAACTGGGTTCACTGGTTATGTTCGGCACTCGTTTTACACTTAGATTACTTATGTTTTATGCTAGAAGGCCGGCCGGCCATATAGAGAATTACTTTTAAGGTCACACACTAGGGTTCATTTTGATTTGGAATGAGCCGACGATCCCGTTGCGCATGCGCCGACTTCTCGAAACGGAATGATTAGATTGAATGAACTGTCAATTGTATTGACAAGAATGACAGCTGCACTTGTTCAATCGTCGTGCCAATCTGTGGCGCGAACATAAGACATACTATATTAGTATAGATAAGACTACCCAATTTAATTCAAGGAGGTCTTACGTTTCGAATACTAAAACTAAATTTCAAATGGAGCATTAATGTCACTGCAACGGTTCTCTACGTGAATGATTTGTAAATTCAAAGCACTAAATTACCAAAGGAGCTAACAAAGTTGAAGCAATAACTTTAACTAGTGACACCTAGAACTTACTGACGTTAGCTGTCCTCTAACTGTGATGTGTATACTAAGAGTGCATTTATACGACAAATGTAGAGCGAAAATCATACTATACTCAAGTAAGATAAGTATTGAACGATCGAAACAAAACTATTAAGAAGACGAAAAATTGGCTTAATATAGGTACTGTATTTTTTTACTCCGGGTTGTGTCATGTTAAAATAAATAGCAAGTAAAGTACACAGCTATTGATTTAATTATCTAGAAATTAAACAATGTTAGTCAATACGTAATAGTTCCTACTTTAGCCTTATAGCAAAAACCTCATACGGCGTGCCTTGTATCGCCAACGAAAATGACACAAACCGAATCAATTTTGCCATCAATTTTTTGTTGAATAATTGCAGTGTGCCACCAAAACCTTGTTTTAAAGAAGGATCTCGTAAAATTAAGTAAGTGTTTTCGTAAATAGTTTTCAGTACATGAAAATCATAGTAAAATACTGCAATTTTTCTTTTAATAATGTACTGAGATGAAGTTGAGATTAAGTTTTGTTAATCCCATTTTTCATTTAATATAGTTCTTGGTTTTCTTGCTACATGTCTTAACATAAAGTAGGTAAAACATATTGTAATATCCCCGCGGCAATGACAGCGACATTTAAGCGCTCCCACACACGAACGGCACATTGCCAACGGCAGAGGTCGACGGCAGCCGTCGACTGCCGTCGAGCGCCGTCAGCGGCAGTCGACTGCAGCCGTCGACTGCCGTCGAGCGCCGTCAGCGGCAGCCGTCGACTGCCGTCGAGCGCCGTTGGCGGCGCGCCGTCGGCTGCAGTCCTCTGCCGTTGAGAACATGCCGCTCAGTCAACGCTCTCGTAGTAAAGGAGCCAGTTGCAAAATGAATTCCGAAGAAGAAACACTGTTATTGTTTTTACTTCGTCACCGCCTAGAAAAACTAATAATAAAAACACGTTCAGTGTGGGTTCAAGAAATACTAATCAAAAGAGATCAAGATGGGCATTTAACACTCTATCCACTTTTACGAAGAAACGAGCAAAAGTTTTTTAATTATTTTCAGAGGTCCATTGCTTCTTTTGATGAGCTGACGGCTATTATATTTCCTCTCTATAATATAGGTGCAATGCTGATACTAAATATAAAATCTATATCTCTAGATATATAAAAATGAATAGCTGAATATGTTGCTAAGCGCAAATCTCGAGATCGGCTGAACCGATTTCGCTAATTCTTTTTTATAATATTCCTTGAAGTACGAGGATGATTCTTACGGAGAGAAAAATTTAAAAAATTGCTTGAAAAAGTCTAAAAACAACACTTTTCTCCGCCATTTTGTGGCAGCGGCCATCTTGGATTTTTCATAGTGAGCTGTATTCTACCAACCAAGCCTTTTCATTTGATACCAATATTGAGGTTTTTGTGAAGTTATGTGATCCGCCATTTTGTATTGGCGGCCATATTGGATTTAGAACCATAAGAAATATACTATGTTGTATTGTCATCAAGATTAAGAATGTGTACCAAATATCAGATCAATCTGTCATCAGGAAGGGGGTAAAATTCCAATTACTAAATTTGA
The DNA here is from genome assembly GCA_905220545.2 of Melitaea athalia. Classification (NCBI taxonomy): domain Eukaryota; kingdom Metazoa; phylum Arthropoda; class Insecta; order Lepidoptera; family Nymphalidae; genus Melitaea; species Melitaea athalia. The sequence continues at coordinate 2,493,783 of HG992180.1, forward strand.
CCCACACAAATAAACAAAAAAATAAATAAATACCAAGCTGGTCAAGCTAAATAAAACCGTTTAAAAACAATAACAGTGTTTCTTCTTCGGAATTCATTTTGCAACTGGCTCCTTTACTAAGAGAGCCGACGTGTGAGCGGCATGTTCCCAACGGCAGCGGACTGCAGGCGACGGCGCGCCGCGGACGGCGCTCGACGGCAGTCGACGGCTGCCGCTGACGGCGCTCGACGGCAGTCAACGGCTGCAGTCGACTGCCGCTGACGGCGCTCGACGGCAGTCAACGGCTGCAGTCGACTGCCGCTGACGGCGCTCGACGGCAGTCGACGGCTGCCGTCAACCTCTGCAGTTGGCAACGTGCCGTTCGTGTGTAAGAGCGCTAACAGAACTTCAAAGGCTTTGGATGAGTGTGACTTCTCAAACTGTACTTGTATTAAAATCTTAAACTTAATAAAATTACAAGTATAAAATCACGTAGTTTAAAAACGCTAATAATATATCAACGTTCTATTTATCGATTTCAATTTTAATTTGTTATTTTCAAACGTTAGAAAACCTTGTGAACTTACGCCAAAATTATATAGGTAGGTTTTGATACGCCATTTTATAAAGTGTGGTTGCATTAGTCTGATAAATTACTAATGTTTTATGTGAAGCTACTATTGATTTAGAATGTAGATTTCTGAGTCTTTAGTGTATACATGAGTATTATAGAATTATATTACATCTATAAAGTTCTCTAAGAATTTCCCTTACAGAATCAGCGCTTTTAATAACATCACTTCCTTGCCCTCGTCTAACTTAATGTAAGGTTGGCACAATACGGTCCCTTCTTTTACTCTCTTATATCAGCTGTCATCACAGTAGTTTCGCCTTACCCTTGTCAACTACAACTTTAACCTAGTAACATTTAAACATAAATATTAATACTTTAAAAATGTATTTCCTATTCTTTATATAAAATAATGCGTGTTATATGTGTATTAGACGTTTCCTGAAAGACGACGGTCGTTGATTCAAAGATTAATTAAAATATTTGTATTTGTCAAATATTTGATTCTGATCAATGGTATGTAGGTCCTTTGGAATCTCCCGCGCTAGCTCGTAAATCTGTGCTTATTGTTATCATAGACAACTTATACTGATCGTTACTCTGAACTAAATTGATTCAGACTTAAGATACTCGTATCCCGCTGGTACGACAATATCCTCTTCATCATAATGGGTTGAATATAATCGACTACGTTACACAACAGCTCAGTGTCACATAGTTTACCTACCATGACTTTAATGATGTTGTTGGGTATAGTAGTCGTTACTCATGATAGAGAAACTATTAGATAACTAACAAAATAAATATCTTATAACATACACAAACGGTCGTCTACCGTGGTGTCGTACCATAGGAACGGTAAGCAACTTAATGCTTGTGTTATAGGTAACAGCCGACTGATATGGCTAAATACTTTTTTTTATATAAATAAACATAGAAATATTTTATACATATATACATACTAGCTGACCCCGCAAACGTTTTTTTTTTGCCATATATGTTATTAACCCCCGCAACCCACTCTTGTGGGCGGAATTTCGTAAAATCCGTTCTTAGCTGACCACTACTCGACGAAAGGAATTTTCCTACCAAATTTCAAGTCTCTACGCTTTATGGCTCCAGAGATATCGTGATGAGTCAATATATGGGTGGAAATCTCTTTTATACATATATCACACACTCACACACTATCACACATTCGTAACCTTTCTCTGATATAATTTCTTAGTGATAACGCGTTAACGCAGCGGTCAACGCACTGGCTGTTGCACTAGAGGTCCCGGGTATCGTGGTCTGGGCATTTGTGTCTATGTATTCTGCGTATTTTCGGATCCCCGAAACACGAGAAAATCCTACTGCGGTCTGTTGGGTGTGAAACGTGTGTTTATTTATTTACAGAACGAGAGATCCATTCGTCTAACACTTTCAGTGCACACACTTATTTCAGATGCAGATTTAGGACATGTATTAAAATAATCTCACAAAGACAAATAGTCTCCAATAATCTTCACTCGACTAGGACATCGTAAATTTCGTGACCATAAAATTTCGGTGACGATAAATTTTCAATTCAACGTCGGTCTTTATTCAACGGTTCAGAATATTACATTGAGTAATGGCGCTTACAAATGAACGAAAGAACTGATACAGATGGGGAGGAGGTTAGATGTCGAGGTCTGGTTCATTAGTTGTACCAAGGAATCTTGTGTCGTGATGGCGATTCTTTGCCATTGTTGTGAAATTGATATTCATCTGTTACAATATTTGTAAAAATGTATAGAATTGTTTTTCTTTTTAAGTTTTATAATTTTTTTTCGGAGGTCCTTATGGAATTATAAGTTTAAAAAATTGCGCGGAAAATTGGTAATTTTTAGAAAAAGTAACAAATTATTCAAACTTCGCGTTTTTGATAATTCGCGAGACAACGTAGTGTCAGTAGTTGATAGTCAAAATTATGTAATTATTCACTTTTAACAACATTGTTAAAAAAACCAAGATAATAATATTTACTGTGATTTCTGAGTAATTTGTGATGATGATATTTTCCAATGTATTACGAAAACAGCATTATTATTTTCTTAAATAAGCACAAATTTAAATTAATAGTACGGCTTATGGGAAAAATATCCCGTTTTTTTTTTCGATTCAACCTTTTAAACACACAGATAGAAACCTAACATGGAGAAAACAATGTTACAAATGACGCACAAACTTGCTCCCCACAAATTATATTGTGATTGATGAACTCTCTGTTTTTAGTACAATCTTTCTCTTTGTTTGAAATGTTAGTGAAATCATGGTGGGTACATATTATATCCTTGAATAAATGTTATCACTACATAGTATAAAACAAAGTCGCTTCCCGCTGTCTGTTTGTCCCTATACATATACTCGTATGCTTAGATCTTCAAAACTACGCAACGGATTTTGATGCGGTTTTCTTTAGTAAATAGAGTGATACCAGAGGCAGGTTTGTATGTACATGCATAATATAGTAAGTAGTAACACTGATATATCTACTGTATAAGAACACTGATAGTTTTTGCAACCGTGCGAAGCCGGGGCGGGTCGCTAGTAAATGATAAAATTAATACTGCAATCAGTCTCTGGTTGGAAAACGTGTTCGCAATCTTATAGCGAAAAGGCAAAACAATGCCAATTGCGGACGATTTAAAAAGTTCTCCTTAAGTCTAATTCAAATAATAATCATAATAAATAATAATAAATATATACACAATACACACACGGTCGTCTGTTCCTAAAGTAAGCAACTTAATGCTTGTGTTATAGGTAACAGCCGACTGGTATAGCTACATATTTTTTTTTTCGATAAACATACTAATAAATATATGTATATATTTCACCCAGACTCGGGGTGGGAATCTAACCCACATCCCCCGGCGCAGAAAGCAGGATTACTACAAACTGCGCCAAAACGGGCTAGCCAAATAATTGATTGAATTGATTCAACTGTATGATTTTTTTATGTTTGTGTTATCTCATAACTTTTTACTAAATACTGATTTTCATGATTTCTTTGTTTAATCGAAATCTGGTGCTTGTCATGTGGTCCCATTTAAATTTGATTGATATCTGACAAGTACTTTTTGAGCTATCCCTAATAATCGCTCTTTTAGCGATAAGACCTCCTTTGTGATGTACAAAAGCGGTCCTCTAATTGTACTATACAAAGGCGGTTCCTCTAATTGTACTAATTTTTTTGTTTGTATATTTGAATGATGTACAATAAAGAATATTATTATTAGTGGAACGAAGTTCTTTATGGGGCGTTATGGAGGGGTAACCTAGCCGGGAAAAACGTCCGTAACGTTAAAAAAAAGCGTAAGATTTTTATGTATAGTCTATGATGATGGATTTACAGTGTCTAATGTCTATAGTCTAAGTGATGATGGTTATTATTATTGCAGTTTGCTATTATTATTATATAATTTGATAATAATTATTATATTTTTATAAATCATTGTAAATCAAAGAAAGGTGTTAAGTAACTTTGTGAAGTAGTTTTTTTTTTTTATTTTTATCGATAAAAAGATAATAAAAATGTATACCCGAATAATTATTTTCTTTACTTCTCAAATAGAACTTGAAATTAATATTTTATACTTAATAAGGAACTTCGTTTATATCTAGTGTCCTACGACACCACACGGTTTTTTTTTTTCGTTTGTGAACAAAAATAATTATAACTTTGATATTTCATAATTATTGATATTGTAATACTAAAAATGTGAACTATAATTATTATAGTTGCAGTGACAACTACCTATCACGCACATTGATGTAAGAATATTTTAGTTAGAGATTCAATTTAAAATCAAAATATTAGTACGACTTGGTAAGAATAATTTATATTTTAAGCTCAACTACTGCATTTAGTGTATCCCTGAATTTCAATTTGAGTTTATTTATAAGTCTAGGTAATAGAAAATAAACAGTCCGGGTAAAAAACGAACTCTGGACCGTTCACAGACTGTTGCCCTCCAGTTTTAAATCTAACCCTCTTTGGAAGATGAATTTCTTCGTCTAGCGTGTTTTGTTTAATTTGATGAAATTTTTACTATTTTAAAAATAAATTCGCTTGAAAACAACATTTCTAGAAAAGCTGACACCAATTTTCAATTTAACTTCAGACTTTCATACACTAAAACCAGACATAATTTATAAATTTCTATCAGATTATTACGTAAGTTAATTTAAAGGTAGTTGTGTTTGCTCGCAAACAAAAAACAAACGACTTCAATTACATCGCGGATGAAAAAATAGTCATAAATAGGCGTATGATTAGACATAACTCGAAAAGTACTTATCAGATCTCAATGAATAAAACTACATATCATGTACCACCTTTCGATTTAAAAAAATTGCGTGCGTAAAAAGTACCTATACATGTCAGAAGAGAGACTTCTTTGACAAAAACTAAAAAAATTATTAAAAAAGAAAACAAAAAGCCAAAGTCACGCGGTGTTCCCAGACGGTCACCCATCCAAGCACTGACCGCGCGACGAGTTGCCGCGTTATCGGTCGCTCAAATTTTACCCCTCATGCGCCTAAAGAAGTTTCACTTCAAAAATCAACAAAACCGTTTCACCCAGTCAAAAGTTCTGAGGTAACATACATAAAAAATACAATCGAATCGAGAACCTCCTCCTTTTTACAGTCGGTTAAAAAAGTGTTCTTCAATACAGATTGAAATTCAACTATATTTTTAAGGATATAAGGTTGTAGTGATTTATTTATTGATATAATATATTTTATACAACTAGCTCGACAAACAAGCATACAGTTCACCTGATAGTAAACGATTACCGTAGCTTACAGACGCCTGCAACACCAGAAGCATCGCAAGCGCGTTGCCGATCCTATCCTCTATCCACAGGAGATCTGGTCACCTTACTCATCACAGGAACACAACACTATGTACTTGAAAGCAGTTATTATTTAGCTGTGATCTTCTGTAAGATCGACGTACTTCCTCAGTTAGGTTGCTTCATATTTTGGATATAATTATCCTGCTGTGCCCTATCTCAGTTAAATAGTAATGCTTATATGTATAGTAACATATTTATACAAAGTGAATAAACTGGGTTACATCAGTAACCAACAAAACGCCACCATTGTCGTTGTCTAACTTCTATAACAAATTTCGTTTATTTCAACTCCGCCAAGTTTTTTTTTGTTCTGCTAGTAAAAGTAGGTAGTTATTTGCTTTCCCGAAGTCTAGTCTGTCTCTGTATTAAACTACTTAAAATTTTGTTATGCTTTAATACAAACAAATTGTCAGATAACTCAGTTCCACTACCACCTTGGAACTTAAAAATATCGATGGCGGGATAACCATCTAACTGCTGGCTTTCAAATCCACAGGCTGAAGACGGGTAGCAGCGCCTTCGGTGCGACAAAGCTAGCCCTGTTGTTACACTTACTCACCCGCCTGCCCAGTGGTGTGACTATGAGCAAAACACATGAGTTCACCCTATTTTTGGCGCGAATTTGGAAAGGCCTATGTCCAGCAATGGACTGCGATAGTCTGAAGTGATGAAATTGTCAGATATAATTTCACATTTATAACATTAGTAGGACATTTAGATTAATTAATAAGTTAGAACGTCTAACGAAAGGTTCTTTATAACAACAATAATCCTTAATCTATTTAGATGAACAAGTCCCAGAACTCGGTAACTTCACTTTTAACCAGAAACAAATGTCTGCAGTTCCATTCTCGGATTCGCCAACAAATTACCGCCTTCGCGAACTTAGTTCTGAATTTGAAAAGTTTCCAATTGAATTTTTCTTTTCATTTAATAGAGGCTTAACGTCGCCCTGTTTCTCTTTTTAATCTAAAAAGAACGTTTAAATCGACATTGTACGTTACTCCTTTTTATTTTTATTTCTGTTAACTTCAATAAAAGTAGGATATTCTTAATTCAACTATATTTTTTATGTGTGTTATGTAATAATAAAAATAAAAATTGTGTTCGGTTTTAAATAAAAATTATACGTTGTCGCGTGACCTTCTTTATCTTATTTTGGGATTATTAGTTGTTTTTGATCCACAACCTCCTCTACCTTCCAGTGATAGTTCCACAGAAATCGGTTCAGCTGTTCCGAAGATTAGCCCGGTCTAACAGAAAGACAAACATTTTAAAATTGTTCGTTTGTGTAACAGTACTTTATTACCGCGTAAATAACTATATGTGCTTGAAAAAACACAGTTATTTTGAAATTACAGACGGACACTTTATTTTTTATATAATATATGTATAAATATATATAAAATTGAACACTACTGGATCGATTAAAAAAAATACAAGGAGATTAATTAGTTACAAGGCTATATTTTAACGGCGGGAAACGTAACGAAGCCAAGAGCGAAAAGCTAGTGTTAAATATAATAAAAAATTTAAATAGTCCATTCCAGTCATGATACTTTCATCTCGTTACAACGAGAGCGCAATACAATATCACCGAGCAACTGTTCGCTGAGATGTGAACTCGTTTCTTATAATTTTAATACACTTGCAAAAATCCATGCATCTCATAATATTGAGAAAATAATAACGTAAAAATGAAATATTGAGAAAATAATAACGTAAAAATGAAAATTAATACGTTATAGTGATATTCTAAGACTAGTATTTATAGCGACGAATGTTGATAAAATACTACATTTTAAATAACATATTTTTTTTTAAATAAAAATTTTACGTTTCAATTCTGGTGAATAAGGTAAATACCACTAGAAAATAATTATTACTAACTATTTTCGTTATTGTTAGATGTTATTGGTTAGGCATTGTTTTAATTTTATATCAGGTAAGGGTTCTACGTATCATTATACCTTATAATATAATCATAATTATTCAATTAATTTGAATTATTAAGCTGTCAATTGTACTAAAATTTCATTGAAAATTTCGTATAATATGTCACTTAGGATGGAGAAGACACGAAAGATATAACCGTTGTGGTCGAGAATACAACTTTAATACAATTTTGACGACCGTAGAATTTGTAGGTATTTTGTGATTAATTTATTAAAAATCATGATATCACCCGATATTGGTATGTCAATTATAGTTATTTTAATTAACAGCGCTGTATTGTTTATATTATTGTATTGCGCTGTTAAATATAGTCTGTTATGCCTTATGTAAGCAACGAATAAAAAGCTTATTAATTTGAAATACACAGCATATTTGCAATAGCAAATATACAATGATTCAGGTAATCTATGCTTAATATTATAAACAGGAAAGAGTTGTATTTTTGTGTGTATGTTTGTAATGAATAAACTCAAAAACTAATGGACCGATTTAAAACATACTTTCACCATTTGAAAGGTTAGTTATTCCTGTGTAATATTGGCTACTTTTTATCCCGGTAAAATAATAGGTTCCCACGGGAAATTGTTTGCGCACACGGGTGAAAGCCGTTGAGAACAGCTAGTGTGAAATAGCGCGATGACGTAAATGGGATTTTAAAAGTGGCAGATCTTATATTACGAAAGAAGAGAAGACCACAGCCAAATAATACTACTCTCAATCAGTGGTATGTTCCTGTAGTGAGTGAGATAGCCAGAGCTCCTGGGTAGAGTTAGGGGTGAGGTCGGCAACGCGCTTCCGGTGCTTCTAGTGTTGCAGGCATATACAGTAACCGCTTACCATCAGGTGGGCTGTATGCTTGTTTACCGCCCTTGAAGTATTAATAACCTCTGTGTGGTTTTAGAAACCACGGTATAAGTGAAACTTTTTTTCACATTATAGACATTTAACTAAAATAATATTCCATTAAGGGCCAGCTGCTGCGAACTATAGGCGCCGCCATATTGGCCTTGGGAACTGAAATGAAATAGGAACAATCATCCTATAAACATTCTTCTTTGCACGCCATCTATGTTTTAATAGGTAACTAACATCAGCTGTATTTTGTCATTAGTGTCTTAGTTCTAGGAAATTATAGAGGGCCGACCGTCACGCAACATGCAACACGCACACGAAAAAGTTTGAGACGATATCGTCGCTGGATAGGCAAAACTACTAAAGCGCCATTTTGGTCAAAATGAGTTATATATATGGTTCGACTGCATTTTTTTTTCTCTGTCTATTGGTCCGGGTCTCGTGGCGATCGGAGCATTTTTTTGGCGCTTTAGCACTCAAAATGGGGTTAAAATCTCAACAGATTTCTTGCGACTTTTTACTAATGTGTGGCTTACTTTGACACATTTTCTTATAATTGTCGGTTTAGTATTATGCTGCTGCAACTAGCCCTATTCAGGTTTGTTAGTAATTTTCGAAAGTATACTTTTGTAAACCGATGGTATTTACATAACTTTTGCTTGAATCTTTTTTTTTACCACGGGTCCTTTAAGTCAAATGACCTTAAGAAAAAACCACAATATATGGTGATTTAGTAGTTTCTGCTGATTGAAATCACGTATACTCAAGCTTATAAGTAAATAATTTTTCAGCAAGAATCATCAACCATGGCGCTTTAGTATTTTTGCTTTACTCAGTAATTTAAGTAACAGGATATTAGCATTTTTGAATGACTTGAAGATTATAATTTCTCAATCAATATTTTATTAGAATTAGAAGTTAATACTGTTCAGTTTTGATCTCTTACTTAAATTACAATAAATATACTAATTATTGTTAAAATGGAGTCTTGTAATTGTAACTAACTTAAGTAACTCCGTCTAGGATCACTGTTTTGAACGACAGGCGTGATATTGTTATTTTAAACTAAGCTTAGTATAAAATAACAATATAGCGCCTGAACTGAACAGTGATTCCAGAGGGAGTTATTTGTGTTAGTTGCAATAGTGAAACTCCACATTATATTTTTATTTAGTACGTTTTTTTATACAAATGTGGAAAATTACGGAGGAATGTGATTTCTTCTTCTTCTTTTACTTTGGCTCCCTGAAGGATTTGCCAGTGTCTGAGTGAAGTTTAGTTTATGTTATAAGGATTGTTATGTTAGGACGGGAATATTTGCTTTGTGTAAGGCTTTGTGGGAGAGCAAGTTGTACGAGAAGAAATAAAGACTAAAAAAAAAAATCAGAACAAATGTCGGTGTTGTTGCCAGTTTATCATAAATCATAATTATATCTACCGAGTTAGTATCTGAAACAAGACAAACAAACATGTATAAACATAGGTTAGTAGGGTTAATCAAGACAGACAGTGCTACAATCTAATGTTATTTTGATTAATATATTATGTACATAAAATGTCAATAAACTGAGAGTGAACTAATGATAAAAGAGACCTCAGGTTAGTTGGGCGAGGTATATCAAGGGGAAGAACATCATAAAGAGAAAACTGAGGTAGGGCACAGCAGGAAATTTCCTGCTCAAAATATGGAGCAGCCCGACTGGGGTAGTACCTCGACCTTACAGAAGACCACAGCTAAATAATACTGTTTTCAAGCAGTGTTGTGTTCCTGTTGGTGAGTAAGGTGACCAGAGCTCCTGGGGGGGATTGGGGATAGGGTCGGCAACGCGCTTGCGACACTTCTGGTGTTGCAGGGGTCTATAGGCTATGGTAGTCACTTACCATCAGGTGAGCCGTACGCTTGTTTGTCGACTTAATCACATAAAAAAAAAAAAAAAAAAACTGGAGTTTTGGACAGTTAAAAAATATGTGTTCAAGGGTGCCTCCCTCAAGACCACATTCGCAAAGTGAAGAGTCCTTTACTCTAATTTTGTGAAGGAAGACCGGGGTACAAGAATGGCTTAACCTTATGCGGCAGACAGTTGAGATTACCCACTTACTGGCCTTTCTATACTTGAAAAACCATGGTTTGACAAGGATGGATCCCTGTACACTAGCATAAAACTTTCCTTTTGTTGCACTTGAGTGAGACCAGAATTCAGACCAATCACGCATCATTCGTGTCTTCGCTAATGAAATCAAGTCATGGCTATAAACTTTGTATTGGCTGAGGCCACCAGATGTTGTCGCTTTTTTTGCGAAAAAATCTACTTTCTCATTCCCTATTATACCGCTGTGAGCCGGAATCCAAGCCATCTCGACACGGATGTTTTGTGCCAGACACCTAAGGAGGAGATGTCTAATTTTGAGAATAAAAGGGAACTTAAATTTAGTCTTGAATGGATTATTTAAAATACTCTGTAAGCAACTTTTGGAGTCCGAGAATATAACGGAGTTGTTTAATCGGTGTGACTCAATAAACAAAAGAGCCTCCAAGATAGCCAAAGCTTCCCCAGTAAAAACTGAGGAGGCGGGAGGCATTTTGCAGTTCAGTACTACATTAACTCTCGGAATCCAGACAGCTGATCCTATACATCCCTGTTCAGTAAGTTTAGAGGAGTCTGTGAGTAAATGATACCAATCTTTGTAATGTGTGTTTATGGCGTAGTTAAATTGCTGATTTGCTACAGGGCTACAGGAGATCCTTGGTCTCTACCAAGGTTGAAAGAAATGTTGGGAAGCAAAACTAAAGCATCAATGGAACCTCATAAATAGGTAAGATTCTACACTGATGGACAGGGTAAGGAAGGCCAATAAATTTATTATAGCTTTTAATTAGACATGGGGGAGACTTGTGAGACCAGTAGGATGAAGAAAGAACTAATTGAGAGAGTAGGTGTAGTCTAGCCGAAAGAGGATGGGAAGAGAGTTGGAGGATTTTAAAGAGAAATCGGTCTGAGAGGTATTGGCGTCGCAATTGTAGAGGAGGTTCCGCATATTCCACCTGTAGAGCGTTAATAGGAGAGGACTTCATGGCACCTATTATTATGCGGAGCGCTTTTGATTGAATTTTGTCCAGATCGCGTATAATAGTTTTGTGACATGGCTCGAGGATAAAAGATCCGTAGTCAAGATGGCTACGTATCAGAGCGTTATATCTAAGTTTTTGTGTATAAGGATGGGAGCCCCACCAGACTCCAGAAAGACACCTCATAAAGTTTTTTTCACACTTTCTTAGGACAATTTTTGTTTTATTTTCAATCTAAGAAAATGTTAATTTTGTTTGAACAGTCTTTTTTTTTAAATGAATAAAGATGTATGTTAAATTGGTGTTATTTATTTATTATACGGGTTAACATTTCATAATAAACATTTTTGTTGCTCACATTAGTAATAATATTTAGGCTGGAACAAGATAAAAAGTGATGTAAGTATAATCATCCCATTATTTAATTGGCAACTATGTCTTGAAAGTAAAAAGCTTTCGAGATTTCTCTAGTATCCGATGCTGAATGTCTTTTTGCTATATGTCTTTCTGTAGTAGATTTATCTCTTAGTAATTTTCGTTTACGACTATTATATTTTTTAAATAATGTTAGTATGTTTTTCCGAAGAGAATGTTAACACAGTCGAGTCTTTAGTAGTTGGCGACTCCCTAACCGTGAACTTAATGTGGAGGTTAGTAATTTTCCCTTGCTGGTTTTTATTCAGAACTCAGAGGATTTATCCTAAAGTGACAGCTAACTTCGTAAATAGTTAAAATACGTACAATGTAATAGATTAATTACGTAGATAAAATTAAATCATGATTATGTTTCCTTAACAGTTCTTACTTTCACCCAAAAGAAAAAAAGTTGTGACAGGTTAAAGCAAAAAAAAAACTTTAAATTGATTTTTCTCGAAACAGCACTTTTGGAGGTTAGTAGTTTTGCCTATCCAGCGACGATATAATAAAAGTTTCACTTTAAAAAAAATGTACACAGTCACGGGTGAATTCGAAAATGATTTACAGCAAATAGGAATTAAGTAGGTGTACTTGCAAGTCATATACCTTTGTTCTGTACTCTAGTGGTCCACAAGTCACGTTTTCAATACTGGAATCATCTCGTTTTGAATATTTAAGTGACCTATTTTCAGAATATTCAGAACTCTGACTGGCCCGTTGGCGCAGTTGGCAGTGACGCTGCTTTACCCCGAGATTACGACTAAATACATATATATGTGTACATATCTAATTATATATATTTTATTAAATGATCAGCCGAACTTTGTACCGCAACAAAAAAAACATGAATATATGACTTTTTTATTTCTTTTTGTATCTACTAACCTCGTCCTGATAATATAGAGAAAAAAAAATTAATAATAGGTAAAAATAAAAATATATAAACAATAAATTAATCATGACAGTTATGACGTATTGAGCGAGCTAGGGTTGGCTCTCAATACGACTATAATTTTTTTATGTGACAGTTAATCTATAAAATCTACAGTTTTTTTATTTTAAATTTTGACAACCCCAACTGAGATTGCATTTTGAAACAGCCTAATTTAATTCCTTTCTTGAATCAAGATTGTTTAAGAGACAGAAAACACGAATCGAAAGAGACAGTTACGTGTCTAAATTGGAATTTCAGATATAATTGGCTCAGCTGTGTCTCCTACACCTGAATGTTTTGCGAGAAATTCTGAGACACGTACTCTTAGACAATAGCATAGAGTAATGGTATAAAATGGACTTATTGTTATTATTTTATTTTCTTATTCTTTCACCTTAACTGGAATAGAGATATTTAAGGGCAGCAACAGCATTTTGTATTAAAAAGAGTTTATCTAGATGTCTGCAACTGCTAACATACGCATGTATGTGAGATACCGATTTTCATTTGTTTTTCTGTCCGCCAAGATAGATGAATCTAACGAAGAAATTCTGTACATTTTTCAAAGTTTTACTTTAAAAAAGGTAAAAATGCGACTGAAGAAAAAATAAATTTGCGACTTTATGTACCTAATCCAGTGTCAGAGTTGTCAGAGTTGAGTCAGAGTTTGTTTTGGAAGTCTTAATGCATCCACCATATCGCCTCGATCTGCCACTTTCAGATTTCCCCCTGTTTCAGTCTCTTCAGAATTCTTTACCTAGTGTAAAGTTAACATCAAAAGTGGACTGTCAAAACTAGTTGTCGCTGTTTTTTAATGAAAGTCCATATATTTCTATAGCAACAGAATCCTATGGTACATTATATATGTTAATTAACCTGAATTTCTATACAAAATAGGAATAAAGTTTTTACCCGACCTATTATATCTACTTCTGTGGTCAAGAGCTAATATCCCTTGTGTTCCAGTTAGAGTAATGAGAGCTCCAGTATAATTACAAAGACGACGCGACGCACACAACTTACAAAACTAATATTAAAAATAAAAAATGCATCATTTTATTTCTCATATCTTTATATTCTTGTTTTTGTACATTTTGAAAAATTTTGCTGTCTTCATAATGTTCGCATTTTGAATACTTTTTTGGATTTTCTGTTTCTAATTTAAGCTGCCTTTGTATGGAAGATAGAAAACATCTGGTACAGGTATCATCTATAACTCTATATATAATGTATATTATTTTTAATGGATGTTCACAACAATTTTTATAATACTTATAAGTTTAAACTATAACATATTTAGTTTCTTTTTTTTTAAATAGTAGCTACTGTAATAAATCAAACAACTCACGCTAGGCAAAGGCCACATTCTAATATGAACTGAAAAAATAAAAATTTCGAATTTCGAGAATATCTAACTTTTTCTCGAAGAGCTCTGATGTAAAAAACAAGTATTTTACTTTAAAAACTCAGCTGTGACATCCCAAAACAAAACCTCCAAACGCAAGCCAGTCCACTAAATTGTATCTGTTCATTCGTATAGTTGCCGCTTTTATGCTTCAATTCTCACGATTAACCCTTAATTACTCGCACAAAGAATATTGCATTACTGCTCGCATGGGGTCTCAGATGACCCCAAATAGTATAAGTAGTTTTAATATGTTTTGAAATATGTAAGTAAATGAAACTATTTTATTACTAAAGTGCTTTGTTTATTCTATAATATCTATAAGTAATAACATGAATTACTAACTAATTATACAAAAACAAGTTAAACTAAAATAATTATCAATAATCAACAATTTGTACTTAGGGATACTGAGATCATAGAAAATACTCGTATTTTTTAGGAACTCTCCGAATCACTCTTGTTACACTGTTGACAGTATATGTCAGAATGATAATTGCACACAAATCTTGTACATTTCTTGCATTTTGTTGGTACTTTACGATCGCATTTCCGCGGGCAGCAATTGCAACGTCCACGTTTTGCAGTGGTTGGTGAGACGCGATTTTCCAACTCATGCACTTCCATCAGACGTTTTTTAGCTCCTTAGGAGTTTCTCTGACCTCAAGTCGTCGTTTTTGGTGATTATGAATAAGTTTAACAGACGATTGCCGCAAGAAATTACGCCTCAGGTGAGTACGTGATTTGTCGGTATTCGCTCGATGTACAATGAGTGTATTTATGCCTGAAACATTTATCAGATAGAAGAAAATGGCTGACGGCCACCGTTTGGTTCTGCCATTATGTCTGGTAAAATAGTAATTGTTATACTGCCCTGCAGAAATGTCTTCCTCGTCGTCTGATGATTCACTTGATTGTGCGGACGGTTGCTCGATTTCACTAGCACTATCGTGATCACTTTTTATTATCTCGTCTAACTCTGGCTCAGAACCTGACCCTCCAACTTCTTCTTCATCAGAACCTCCTTCATCCTCTACCAACCATTGCGCAATTTGCTGTTCTCCTATCTATGACTAGCTCTGGAAAAAAAGACAAAACTCCTAGTAAAACGGAATTTTTTGATAATTTCATTGTATAAAGCTGTAAAAAACATATTTATAACAAACGTTTATTTACTGAAGATACAATAATACAAATATAATTCATAATACACAAAAAAAAATTACTAAAATAAAAAACTTACCTCGTCCAAAAAAGTAACGTTATTACTCGCACGGGGTCACCGCTCAAGAGCGCAGCGACGCATCCTTCCACTCCTGTGACTTGGTCGGTGTTAAAATACAAACTTAGACGCGAGTTATGAAGCTAGAGAGGGCGCGGGAGGAATCGGGCCACGCCAAGTGCTTCATTTTTTTATCCTAAAATGCTTTGACCCCATGCGAGTAATTAAGGGTTAAAAAGTCGCATAACAATAGCCTGCATCCATTGACACCCACAACAAAGCTCTCGATACAGCGTTTATATTAAAACTCGCGTCCAGGAAATTGCTATCATACTTGATTTCAAAGTGTCACTGCACACAGAAACAACGCCACGAGCGGAGCGGTTAGCGGGAAATCCATACTAATTCCATACTAATATTATAAATGCGAAAGTAACTCTGTCTGTCTCACAATCACGCCAAAACTACTGAACAGATTTAAATGAAATTTGGTATATAGATATTTTAGAGTCTGAGAAAGGACATAGGCTACTTTTTAATGCGGAAAAAAGGGTGTAAGGGGTTGAAAGGTGGGATTAAAAATTTGTATGGAAGTGTGTTCGTGTTTCGTAACTGTCAAACATTTAATGTTCATACCGTGAATATGGTAAACTCTCACCTAAAATTAAAGAACGTATTAAAATAAACGTTTCGAATCGACAACATATATCTACAATACACGGATAGTGGCATATTTTAGATTTTAAAAATGTATAATAATATTAATAATGTCATAAAAAGTAAAGAAAACGGATTGACATAATTGATATTGGTTGTCAAATATATGCGTGCGTTCAGAAATTTATTTATTGTAAACTAAGGAAAATATATCAATATTAATAGTATGGATTATAAACCTGAAAGTTGGTTTGTTTGTTTGTTTGTTTAAACGCGCTAAACTCAAGAACTACTAATTCGAATTGAAAAATTCCTCTGAGGTGGATAGCCGATTTAAAGAGAAAGGTTATGCTTTAAGAAGAAGGAAGGCTATTTTTTCTCTCAAATCAACGTGGGTGAAACCGCGGGGACAGCTAGTAGAGAATAAATTAGGTAGGGATAAGGGAAAAAATGTACTAGGGATTTTTTTCACCTGATTAGTATCAAGCTAATTTTCCGGGAGCAGCTTCATTTTGATGAGATGAACAAAAAAACTCTCGATTGTGGTAGCTAACAGACATAGCAGGAGATAGAACAGCAGTGAGCGTAGAACCGGGATAACGTATCGTATGTTATGTTAGCTACTACCATCGAGAGTTTTCGTAGAGGAATTTTTTGTTCGTCTCATCAAAATGAAGCTACTCCCGGAAAATGTACCAGGGATGTCTGCCTAAATATTCTAAATATTTAAAAAGGTTTTATTCAAGAAAATTTGGTAGAGGAATGGATTATTATTGCCTTAGGTAATATTCCCACTTTTTATGAAGGCAAGATTTACAGCTCCAATTATTTGTAATGATATACATATAATAAAAATCGGCCAAGCGCGAGTCGGACTCGCGCACGAAGGGTTCCGTACCATTGACTAGGTAAACAACAAGAGGTACATTGATTTTAAATTTTTAATATCGGGCAAAAAGCGTCTTCACTCGAATCGCTTTTTTGTATGAGCCCCTATATATTTTTTATTTTAATTTTATTATTTATAATTAAAGTAAATATACAATTTCGTATTTTGTGAATATTTCAAGTGTCTACCTGTTCCCATTTAGTGATATCGACCAAAATAGGCAATAAATAGCGTTTTTGGGCGTTTTTCGGCAGCAAGAGAAAGAGAATAACATTTTCATTGGCGTTCTGCAATTGGTATAACCTGCTCGGTAATCTAGATATATATTTTTTATCCTGATGATCCTAGTCAGAACTTTAACATAAAGTTATGAGATTATTGTATTTTCATCGACCCTTGACCCCTGTGCAAATTTCCAAGTTAATCAAACTCCTAGAATTACGTGAAATTGAAATTCAAAGATTCCATTACATATATACAGGTCAAGCTCATAAAAGCGTGTTAAAATAAGTCCCACAAAATTTTTGTTGGTCGCATGATATATATTTTCGAGATTATTCAAATTTTTTTTTTTTTTAGAAACCCAACGTATGATATGTATGCACCCCTTCGCTCTTAGAATAATTAACTTTGAAGTACAATGTACTAACTGCTCATTAGTTCATCTCGTTTCTTTTCAACTTAGAAACATACTATTTTCTGCATAATAAATCGCTCCACTTAACACAGGAACATCGTTTGCTTTTGACACTTCAGTTATATTATTTGCTATTAAAAACTAAACTTTAATAGTTTCTCGTAAAGTTTATTTTAGAACGAAGTAAATAAATAAATTAATAACTGAATAGAAAATATTCCTTTTCAATAAATATTAGTAATCGTTTAGCACTTCGTCAGAGAGTATGAGGATAATAATAAACACGTTATCGAATCAATTAGTGAGTAACTTTTACATATAATTTACTTAAGTATTTTTGAGACTATCACACTTGACATTACGAGTAGCTTTAAGTTATTAATAAAATAAAAATAAAAAAACTGAGGTAGGGCACAGCAGAAAATTTCCTGCTCAAAATATGGAGCGGCCCGACTGGGGTAATACCTCGACCTTACAGAAGACCACAGCTAAATAATACTGTTTTCAAGCAGTATTGTGTTCCTGTTGGTGAGTAAGGTGACCAGAGCTCCTGGGGGGATTGGGGATAGGGTCGGCAACGCGCTCGCGACGCTTCTGGTGTTGCAGGCGTCTATAGGCTACGGTCTTACCATCAGGTGAGCCGTACGCTTGTTTGCCGACATAGTTACATAAAAAAAAAAAACATGTTTGAAGTCGTTTAAAAAGGAGGAGGCACTCAATTTGACTGTATTTTTTATGTATGTTACCTCAGAATTTTTTACTGGGTGAACCTATTTCAATGATTCTTTTTTTAATCGAAATATGGTGCGTCATATAGTCCCATATAAATTTAATCGAGATCAAGTAGGTACTTTTTGAGTTATAATATAATTATAATAATGCGTATTTACTTGACTATTTTTCCATCGACCTACGTTGTATTATCCGCAAGGGAGCTAAAGCCAACGAAGAAGAAGAATAATTGTACTATACATCATAGCTTTTTACTGGATATACCGATTTTAATGATTCTTATTTTATTCGGAAACTAATGCTAGTTTTAGGGTCCCATTTGAATTTGATCGAGATCTGATGACCAATTATCGAACTACTTTTTGTATTAATTGTCGATGTAATTGAATTCGGTTTTTTTTGTTTGCAAGCAAACACAATTATTGAGAGTATATATATAATAAAATACAGATGGCGCTGTGTACACAGCGCCATCTGTATTTTTCCGGCTTCGTTCAAAACGCAGGTTATCAAAAGGTCTCCTAAACAAATATATTCGATAATAAAGAACATCAGTATAAGCAATAAGCATAACGAATTTTTTGTCTTCACTTGTATTCCCTTTGTTGTTTTTATAAACCGTAAATCTGATTGTTTTTTCAATGATCACCTTTGACTGGCGACTGAGGCTGTAATATACTACTTCAGGGCGTTTTCTCCATATAAAAGAAAGTCAATCATGCTACTAACTAAACTTTTTATCAATTACTTTCAAACATGTAAATCCGTTAAGATTTCAGTTGTAAATCGTTACTAATTAATAGTGATAATTAATCACATAAATTGTTAGTTGGTCGTCTCATGAAAATCACTAAGAAAAGCGAATTTTATGCAACTAGGTCGGCAAACAAGCGTGCGGCTTACTGGATTGTAAGCGATTATTGTACCTTATAGACGTCTGCAACACCAGAAGCATCGTAAGCGAGTTATCAACCCTACGCCAATCTCTCCCAGGAGCTCTGGTCAACTTACTCATCACAGGAACACAACACTGTTTGAAAGTAATATTATTTAGCTGTGATCTCCTGTAAGATCGAGGTCCTTCCCCAGTCGGGTTGCTCCCGATATGATATGATACATAGATAGATAGATAGGTAGCTTCGAAGGGATCCTATTTGTAACTTAAATGAAAACCATGTGAGCTAAAATACTAATCAACCGGTGATAAAGAACGTAATGCAGTTTTAGTAAAATAATATATTATGTATTTTATATTACTAATTTTGAATGTAAATATTAAAGAATAAGTTTATAGCCTATATTATTATTATTAATCTTTCGTTGCTTTATCACTCTTGCACTACTGTGTCCCGCGGTAACATCCTTTTCTCACCACCATGGGTAGACTGGTAGAGATCTCTTGCAGAGATAAGTTCGCCCTTGCCAACATTTTTTTTTATAAACATGATTAGGATTATATTTGTGATTTTAAAATGCAATAAAGAATATAATAATAATATCTGTACTTTACGAAAGCGATCATCAAGAAATGGATCTGAGTCAAATTGAACTAACCTACATTGCTAAAGAGATTTATGAAACAATAATGTATTTTTGCAGCTACTATCGAGAAGAATTTAATATCAAAAATATATACTTTGAAATACGATTTCATACCCCATAAAACCATTAAAACAATGTAAAATATTACGAAAAAATTCATTTTTCTGACAGCAGTGTAAATTACGGAATCGTACAAATAGCCACTTTAGCAAATTATCTGAAAAACAACTCAAGAACAACCAAGCGTTGACCATTTTAAGAATAATGCACTATCGTATAAATCAGGCTTTATTGGCATCGAGAGAGCTGTATCATTTCGCAAGATATCTATTCAGGAGCTATGCCAGCCGTGCGTGGTTTGAATATGGACCACTCGGAAGCAAACTTAATTTTGCCGTCACTCAACTGATGTTAAACAATTTTGATCTGAATCTTCTTAAAAATAAGGACGCTGTTTATAGAGCCAATGTTGAAACTATGAATGATACAAATGTCTGATTCCTACGTTGCGCCGCACACTATCTGTCAAACATAATAAAGTGAGAATGATTTGACTATTTTTTAAACTAAATAGTGAACTTTTTAAAATTACTATTCTTTTACTTTACTCATTATTACTAGGCAGTGATCTAGTATCGTGTGTGATTTTTTTTTGATTTTATTTAGATTTTTTGTAAGTAAACTAAGAAGTTCTTATTAATTTAGTTAAAAATTTAAATTTTTTTTTGCCCGTTAGGTATGTTTTTTTTCCTAGATTGTCAAACAGTTTAAATAAAACGTTTAAAAATTTATATGTAATTGGGTTGTTTTACTTTCGTCGGATAATATTTCACATTTAAATAAATATATTGTTTAAGAAAAAAGGTAACTGGAAAGAATATTCAGAAGTCTAACAAAGCTAAAACAGCTCTTAGCAAATTTTTTAAAATATCTTTTGCTTCTGAAATAATATTATAAGTAAAATACGTGAATTTGAAATACACTTACCAAGATTAAACATGAAAACGTACTTATATAACGTAAAATATCGAATTGTTTTCCACTGCGCATACTGCAGGTACAACAAAAGTACGTGGATATTTCCACTCTTGTCGAACTTTGGAACAATATTCAGAACTGTCAGCCATCTTGAACATTGCTTCCGAAGGCCTCGGATAAAAGAAAACTCTTTCGACTATTTGAATTCTTTCCTCCAAATCTTTGAAGAAAGAATTCAATAGGCTTTTTTTTCTTCGTGTTTAGTTTAAAGCACGGATAGTTTTTTACAATTTAAAAATCATGCTGCTATGGTTCTGAGTATTCTTGTAAAGATTAAGGACGTAGCGGTAGTAAAGCTTATACAATATACGTTTCTTTATGGATAAAGTTGTAACTTAGTCGACATGAAAATAAATTCTATACGTAATTTTAAAGACTTTATTGGATGTTTTAGATGCTTGATAGATTGAGTAATATTAATATCCACTTATTACTTATTTAATTCATTGCTTCTGCTCCGATTTGAAAAATTCTTACAGTGTTAGATAGCCCATTTATCGAGGAAGGCTAAGGCAAATAGGACCAATAGGAGCGGAGCACCAATGAAGAATGTTTCAAAATCGGAGTTTTTTTCTCCTTTCGCTCCCTTCGCTTCCGCTGCGTGCGTTGCGTAAACAGTTTAAGTAGATACGGGTTAAAGTTAGTGTTAGTCCAAAGTAACTATTCCATGCGGATGAAGTCGCGCACAGAAGCTAGTTTCAATATAATAGACTAAGTAAATCGGAGCAGAATCAAAAAAATAACTTAGCCATGATGTGACGTAGTGAAATAAGACGACAGTCATTATCTCTTTTAATAAATTTAATAAAACATAGTATGATCAATAGATACAAAATCATGGGCTATCTATGTCTAGGAAGAAATATTGATCATTATTTAACTGAAACGTTCCTCAACGGTCACGATTTTTAACAATTACTCTTCCAGAGTTCAATGTACTTTTCCAATTAATGAAACGCTAACTTAAATCTTTTTTTGTGTAATTAGGTTTTAGATTCATTACGGCCGTAAATCGAAATGACCCTTGAAGTAATCACGTTCTACGGCTTAAGCTTTCAGTCCAATAGATATGCGATAAATACATTAGTCTCGGAGCAAACAAACCAGGGACGTAAACGTGTAACATTTTTCAATTTTATCGTCTGGATGTGATGTGGGCGGTGTTAACGTTATTTCATTTGTACTTTTTAAATGTTATAATTTTTTTTTTTCATAAACATACACAACACACACACACGGTCGTCTGTTCCCAAAGTAAGCAACCCAATGCCTGTGTTACAGGCAAGAGCCGACTGGTATAGCTACATATTTTTTTTCGATAAACATACCTACATATAAATACTACATATATAAATAAATATATATTACACCCAGACTCGGGGTGGGGATCGAACCCACGACCCCTGGAGCAGAAAGCAGGGCCACTACAAACTGCGCCAACGGGCTAGTCCATTATTTCCAAATCTTTTTTATACTCGTATTTATTTCAATGTTGTTGTGAGTATTTACAGAGATAATGTGCTTTTGAATTTTAGTATTATTAATAATTTTGAATTTAACAATAATTATATTATAATATCTAAATAATATTTATAACACGTTTCAATCGTAACGGAAATATAAGTTTAAAAAAAAGTAAAATTATGGCAGAGATTTCTAGAGGTCGACGGAACGGGTAGGTACCCCAGACGCGCTGCTTCGAATTTTGAACAAGATATTTCCTAAAGTTTTTTACCTTTAACAACGGTGATAAGGCCTTTGCCAGTGGTTCATTTACAGGCTGATACTGTTCAGTCAGTCAGTCAGTTCAGCCTATTGCAGTCCACTGCTGGACATGATCTCCCCAAATTCACGCCAGACATCCCGGTTTTCCGCAATCCTCATCCAGCCTAAACCGTCAATCTTACGTAGATCGTTGATCCAGCGGGCCGGAGGGCGTCCTAGAATGCGTTTGCTAATACGCGGTCTCCACTCCAGGACCCGTCTACCTACTCCAACAGCCATGGATCCTTCGACACAGATGACCAGCTCATTGCCACTTCAACTTGCTAATTCTGTGGGCTATGTCGGTTACTTTCGTTCTCTCGGATATAGTCTCATTTCTAATCCTACTTACTTTAAACTTGTGAACCAGTTCTCCAGCACCCTTCGTCAGTGTCCACGTCTCGGCTCCATATGTTAACACAATAAGGTAAAAATGTATAATAAATATAAATAAACAACAATTATATACATACATGATATATGAATAATTCATATAGGTTTGAAAAACATCCCCTTTCATTAAATTGATAAAAATTACTTTTTTCCGTCGAAATCGTTTTAACTTTAAGCATTTACTTATTATTCTCTCGAAAACAAATGAATGTTCCAGAAACCACGTGGTCGTACAAAAAACGCTTTAGTGATACCGCATTCTCATCCAAATACTCCTTTCATCTCGTTGCTACGACACGCTTTACGAAATGTTTTTTCTATTGTGATTAATGTATCATTAAATGTCACAGTCGACTAACAGAGGCCGCAGAGGCAGAATAAACAATGAATGTAAAAGTTTTGTTGCCTTGCCTTTTCTTCGAAACGATATTAATTCGACATGTTTTGTAAGTATACTGTTTTAAACGTGCCTTCGGTTAATTATGTTACACGTGTCGGGGTTTATTTTAATATTATTAATATTTGTACAATATTCAGTTTTTGTTTTTCTGTTCCTTAATGAGCGCATTATGGACTAACCGTGCCTCGCGGTTACATCCTTGTATGTTTTGATCTTGTGGGAATGTCGGGATAATAATTGTTTGCTCGCAAACGAAAAAAAAAACCGACTTCAATTACATCGACAAGTAATACAACGTAATAAGACCGAAAAACAGTCAAGTAAATACGCGTTATCAAAGATTACTCAAAAAGTTGTAATCAGATTTCGATCAATACAAGATTACATGACAAGAATTAGCTTTTGATTAAAGTAAGAATCATCAAAATCGATAAACCCAGTGAAAAGTTTTGGGGTTTAATACAACGTAGGTCGACGAAAAAGTAGTCAAATAAATACGCATTATTAGATATAACTGTAAAAGTACTTGTCAGATCTCAATTAAATTTAAATGGGACCACATGACACGCAACACCTTTCAATTACATAAAACAAAAGTGATCGAAATCGTTCCACCCAGTCAAAAGTTCTGAGCTAACATACATAAAATAAAAAAATACAACCGAATTGAGAACCTCCTCCTTTTTTGGAAGTCGGTTAAAAAGTAAGCAATGTGTTATCTATCTATACTAATATAATAAAGCTGAAGAGTTTATTTGTTTGATTGTTTGTTTGTTTGAACGCGGTAATCTCTGGAACTACTGGGCCGATTTGAAAAATTATTTCAGTGTTAGATAGCCCATTTATCGAGGAAGGCTATAGGCTATGTGTCATCACGCTAAGACCAATAGGAGCGGAGTCTACGCCGACGAAGTCGCGCGCAGAAGCTAGTTTTAGATATTTAGCTATTTGAATTTTATTACAATCAGTTCTGTAGTTCTTCATATATTCAAAACAAGCTTATATGGCAAATATTTGACGTTTATCATGGTCTCTGGTGTTTCCGTGATTCCGTAACACTGACACAAGATTTCTTCCTCCAGGGGGCAAGCGACCAGACAATATATCTTTTGTCTTGTGAACTGTCAAATGCGTAAAGTTTAATCGTTAAGATTTTTGAAATAATCTACGCTTCTGTTCTTTTATCACTTCGTGAGAATTATTAAAAAAAATTTTATAATGTTATAAAAATTAAGTACTTACTTATTATTTAATATTCCAACAAAAGCATAATTTTGGCATTTTAACACAATATTAAACACTTCTCACATTTGCCAAGACATTAAATGTTAAAAGATAGGTACTACCTAACAGTATATCTAATCAAACAAAATTAATGTTCTTTTAAACATTACAAAATTAACCAAAACGTATCTTTATTGCTTTTTTCACCGCAATCGTTAAAAGTTACGATTTAAAATTGTTTGACTAAATTTTTTGTCCGTAACTTTTTTGCGCCGTCACTGCACATGTCAAACAGTTAATTGGTACAAAATTTATCGTTGTCAGTGTTCTATTTTTAGTCGCGAAATATAAAATCGTAATTAGAACCAAAGTAACCCTTATAATTTGCGCAATAGGAGCTATTTTTGTCAAATACTTGAAAGTGAGACCCCTGCGCTATTATCAGATGTTATTAATAAAGAAATGTAAGATATTTCTTTTAAAAGTACGTTTTTAGAGGTTATAATTTTTCTTAATTTTTTGAAGTGAAACTTCTTTAGAATCGTTGTGATTTGAAACCAGATGCAACGGAAAAACGACAGGGAAGGGAAGGCTGCACGCCGCGCTACTTTGTAAATCTATGTAAATAATTTTAGATTAGTTTTCCAAAGAAGTTTCACTTCTGACATGTGTACTTTGTACACACGCAATTTTTTTTAAATATATAATATTATTGAAAAACCAGCTTTTCGATCGATTCGATTCACATTGTAATATCAAACTGCTGGACATAGATCTCTTTCTCCATATAAGAGAAGGATCGGAGATTAAGGCATCAAGTTGCTCCACTGCGGGTTGATAATAAATAATTATATTCCCTACTACGAGTAACGATCGCTATCAGGTGTATATGATAACAACCGGTACCGACAGCTTAATTTAATTTATATAATATAAACTGACCCATATATGCAAATGATTAAAGTTTCTGATAACCTATATCTGTTTTACAATAAAACTTATTTTATCAGTCATATATTTCTAGTCAGAACTTCGCTAACTCGAAGTTGTATCTTTCTCTAATAGTTCATAAAGATAAAGTTTAATACCAGATATTTGTCTTGAGTTTTACTATCGTTGTTAAGTAAAATTATTTTTAAAATGAAATAAATGAACAGAATTTTGAAACTTTTAAACGTGTCAGTTAAATAAACTATAGGTATTATGATTTGATTTTGAAGGTAAATTTGTATTTCATTGCATTAAGAGAAAGCAAAATAATATTTATTTTTAATTTCTTCATTTCGTGTTATAATAATGAAAGGGATAATTTTGCTCACATTTTATTATGCACCATCGCACTTTACCCTCCTGTCTCACCCTTGTCTTTCTGAAATAACATTAAATTTAATTTAATTACTGGGATGTACAAACGATTGTATTCGTGGAGTACTATTTAAAAGACATGGTATGAAATGAAATGAAAACATTTATTTCGCCATAAGGTAAAAAAACACACACTCATTGTAGCAAAATCGTTTAACAAATTAAAATTAAATTAATAAAAATCTACATAACGTTTTCCGGAAATATACGAAAAAACACAAACAAACACACAGAAAAAAAAATAAGAATTTGTGTTCATGTTTATCTGATTTAATGATTGATCGATTGAGCATGTAACGTCCCATACATCAGTATGTATGGGACATTACAGGCCATACAGTTATATGTATATGGCATACGCCTCTGTCTCCATTTAGGAGAAGTATCGGAGCTAAATCCACCACGCTGCTCCCCTGAGGATTGGCGGATATTTTTCAAGTGTCCATGACAACAACCGAGACCGACAGTTTAGCGTGCTCTCCGAAGCACGGTGGGGAGACTCACAAAAATGTATGTATGTATTGATGGAGAAAGAGTCCTATGGCCATCAGTTGGATATTACAGGCTGAATCGAATCAATCGAAAAGATGGTTTCATTTATCCATAAAGTAGACTATGTGCATGTTATGATCCTAGCACTACAACCAACCACATATGAGCACTTATCTATACGATATTATTTTATTTTTTGACTTTCGTTAAGTGTGTGACATGCACCTTATGACGAAATAAATGATTTTGAATTTGAATTTGAATATATAAAGCTGAAGAGTTTGTTTGTTTGATTGTTTGTTTGTTTGTTTGTTTGAACGCTGTAATCTCTGGAACTACTGGGCCGATTTGAAAAATTCTTTCACTGTTAGATAGCCCATTTATTGAGGAAGGCTATAGGCTATGTATCGTCACGCTAAGACCAATAGGAGTAGAGTCCACGCCGACGAAGTCGCGCGCAGAAGCTAGTCTATGATAAAAACATTTTGTTTTAAAATACAAGAGGAAAAAGCGTTACCTTACTCATTCAATCATTTTATTTAAAAGTATAAACGTACGTATCAATTGTATGTCGTAAAACAAAATGTTGTATTTTCGATCAAACGGATCAATTAAAAAATTTGGTAAAAATACGATTGTCCCGTCGTGTTTTTAATTGCCTACAGCGAGCGATTGTATTCGCGCTGACGAACGATAATCCAGATTATTTATAACTTTGAATGATAATAAATAAGGGACAATAAAAATATTTGTATTATGTAACATTTGTAGTGTCACTACATATTATAAAACAAAGTCTCTTCCCGCTGTCTGTCTGTCTGTCTGTATATATGCTTAGATGCAACTTAGATGTAGATCTTTAAAACTACGCAACGGATTTTGATGCGGTTTTCTTTAGTAAATAGAGTGATTCCAGAGGAAGGTTTATATGTATAATACATGCATAATATAGTAGAGGAACACTGATAGTTTTAAAGTTTTCTAATGTGATGTCGTAAATAAACACATTTTTTGCGCTTAGATTGCAAATATTTATTTTATATTTTATATTTAGTATCAGCATTGCACCCGTGCAAAGCCGGAAGGGGTCGCTAGTATGACTGAAAATTGAGAATCAATATTATATAATATGAGATATAAGATCTATCATAGCTTAATTGGCTAGAGCACTGACACGGTCTGTCGGAGGTGCGGGTTCAAATCCCGCTGGGGCGAATTTTAGATATGATAATAAAAAATATTTAGAATTTCCTCATGTGTGGGTAGCACAAAAAATAAAAATAATACGAATTAAAAATAGCACGGTGTCGTCTCTTTGTCAAAGAATTCATTGTAATATGAAACATTGAATACATAGTTGGGTGCTGTAAAGGACTCGCTATAGACGGCGGTGCCACGGTTGCAAAAATCATCATATCAAAAATTTCGATCTTGCGGGTACATCGTTCCATAGGTTAATTGGCTAGAGCACCGACATGGTCTGTCAGAGGTGCGTGTTCAAACCCCGCTAGAGCGAATTTTTGATATGATAATCTATACTAATATATAAAGGTGAAGAGTTTGTTTGTTTGATTGTTTGTTTGTTTCTTTGAACGCGCTAATCTCAGGATCTACTGATCCGATTTGAAAAATTCTTTCAGTGTTAGATAGCCCATTTATCGAGGAAGGCTATAGGCTATATATAATCACGCTAAGACCAATAGGAGCGGAGTCCACGCCGACGAAGTCGCGCGCAAAAGCTAGTAGGTATATAAAGGTGAAGATTTGTTTGTTTGTTTTTTTGAACGCGGTAATTTCTGGAACTACTGGGCCGATTTGAAAAATTCTTTTACTGTTAGATAGCCCATTTATCGGCGAAGACTCTAGGCTATGTATCATCACGCTAAGACCAATAGGAGCGAAGTCCACGCCTAAGAAGTCGCGCGCAGAAGCTAGTAAAAATATACTATAGAATTTCCTCATGTGTGGGTAACACAAACCCACCAAAAAATAAACCACTACTGGGCCTAGGTCTCTTTCCCCATGTAGGAGAAGGATCAGAACTTAATCCACCACGCTGCTCTAATTAATGCGGGTTGACGGATATATTCCCTACTATGAGTAACGATTGCTATCAGGTGTACACCGACGCGACGGCTTAACGTGCTCTCCGAGGCACGGTGGGGAGACCCACAAGGGCTGCACAAACACCTAGACCACTACTAACACCTGTATGGCCAGTAAAAATGGTTGTCATGTGCGGGGATCGAACCCGCATCCGTCAAAATACATGATCAAATTTCCTTCAAAATATTCAATATCATTCTTGAATGTTCAATGAATCGATTAAATCATTCGATATGAAATCGAGAAGAGCATTATCGATTTTACTTCATCGATAATCTCGAATGTCTATTAGGATTCCGGGAACGAGGTCACCTTTGATCCGATGGTGTTATTTAAGATGTAGACGCAGCAGTTCTTTGTGAATAAATCATCTTTGTGATAGATTTTTAAGTTGATATCTCTGAAAAGTGCACCATCAAAGATTGAATGCATAATGAGAGAAAATCGGATTCGGAATTAAGCGACCTTTATAGTTGAATGAAAGTTTTATTAAAAGCGAAAATTTTATAAGTAATAACTATATAAGTAGTCCAAAAGTAATATATGCTAAACCAAACTTTTATTTTTTATAGTACTAGGGAGGCCATTAAGATTACGGCCCACCTGATGGCATACAATCATAAACACATATGTGTACCGAAGCTTATAAAAACCTGCAACATCAGAAGCATAAAAAGTGAGTTGCCGACTCTACTCCAGACTCGGGTGGGATTCGGGAACCCACAACCCCCGTAGAAGAAAGCAGGGATACTACAAACTGCTCCAATCAAATATAATTACATTTAAATAATAATTATACTTAAGGTAGAAAAGTCCGAGCTTATTCTTTTAATTTTTTTCTCTAACTTTCTGATTTTTTTTAATAACCGTTCACGAGATTTATCTTTAAGCTTTCTTTTTCCCATTTTGAAGTACACTTTTTACAAAAATAAAAGAAAAGAAAATTTTACATGTGACGCGCAATTGACATAAAGAACGAATGAGCTATAGAGTTACAGACTAGTGAGGGGCACGCATACTAGGGATGTTCGCTCTTCGCTTTAAATATGTGGCGCATAATCGAGTAAACGGACGGGACTACACTATCATCTCTCATCATCGAGGAGGAGACCACAATGTAGCATAATTAAATAATAATTATACTTAAGGTAGAAAAAACAAAAACAGAGTTTCTTAAAACAGACATGATATAAAGACACTCAACAAAATCGTATTTGCACAAACATAAAAATATAAATAAACTCACACCCTTAAATTTCTGCTTCATCTACAAAACGATTGTAATTGGTTCAAACATCAAACTTTAAGTAAAAGTTAAAAGATCAAACTTTAAGTAAAAGTTATATCAAACGATGAATAACATAACATAAAGACATGATTTCAATTTACGTACTCTTATGAACTTCCCGTCATAAGTCGAGATACGAAAATCTGAACGTAGATCCGTCCAAAAGATATTTTAAAACGAGTGTCTGCGACGGAAGAAAACTTCTGAGTTCCCAAAGAAACTTCGTTTCTGTTTGGCCGACATTTTGTTTTACGTGACAATCCCGGCCACAGCAGTGAACATCGGGATATTTAAGTTCGTATAGTTTGTTGACGCTTTCTTGTGTCAGCTTCATCTGTCTTTTATAAAGCCTTTGTTCGTCGTTCAAACTATCATGTCAGCTTTGTTTATCACGCGTTTTTAGTTTTAAAGTCACAGTTAATAGACAAACAGATATATTTACATCTTTATGTAAAAATAAACATTAAGAAAAAAATTGAAATTTTTTTTAAAAACCCTATGTCTCTTTATAATTTGTTTCTTTCATAATTAATGCAACAACT
Source organism: Melitaea athalia (assembly GCA_905220545.2). NCBI lineage: Eukaryota > Metazoa > Arthropoda > Insecta > Lepidoptera > Nymphalidae > Melitaea > Melitaea athalia. Next base: position 2,524,144 of record HG992180.1, read on the forward strand.
GCCTTTCGCCAGAGTTCATCGTTATAAAAAAATATAAAAATTATAAAATTTTATAATAAGTGTTACGTTTTCGTGCCCTTTTAATGACAACTTCAAAACGTCGAGAGGGTAGGTAATAGTCAAGTCCCGTGATAATAGTCAATTGATAGTTCTATTTAAGAACAAATTATTATAAACTAGTTGCTCGGAACGACTTCGTTCTGTCTGTTTTTTTTAATTATATTATCCTTCCGTGGGATTTTTAAGGAACATACAAAAAAAATTTAGCAGAATCGGTCAAGCCATTCTCGAGTTATGCGGTTAGCAACATTCATTTTTATAATATAGATTAACAATACAATCGCATTATTTAAAAATTTGTTTCTAAATATATTATAATTAACAGTATTTTTCTATTTATTTATTTCATATTATTAAGTAACATAGAACTCCTTTGTAGTTACATATATGTCGGACTCATATTTTTGACGTAATTTTTATCAGTGACTGCGCTCGATTTTTTGAGTACATTGTAACAAACACTTCGTTATATTCATTAAAAAACATAAAAGTAAAATTCATTTTATTTTTTATTGAAAACAATATAAATACAAATAAAAATTAGTAAATAAAAAATTGATGAGGTAAAAAAACTATTCGTTTTACGGTTAATTTGATTTGCTTCGCTTTTTTATCAGTATTATACGCACATTTTAACGTAAAATATTATAAATTATCATAAACGAAACGATTTAATTGGCATATGAAAAAATAATATGAGTATACTCATAATAAAATATATGTTAACAAAGTTGTAGGTTGAAACGATCTACTACTATGCAAATGATAACTAATCATCATGCTTATGATAATCCTGGTCACGTCACCATTTTGTAATGATCTCCTATGGATGACCTAAGACCCATTATCATATCCTGGTCACGTCACCAATTTGTAACACTATCATGGTAATGGCGTTACAAGCTAATATTAAGCTTAAGAGGATATCAATTATCTTTGGCCTTATAATTGTGATCGTCTAGTATAATGAAGGACTCTACGTTGTGTTTGATTTTTGTTTCAGAGTAACTTCAGTTCTTTTTATGGTATGCCGAAGGAAAGACATAGTATATGTTATTAGAAGCCTTGATTTCTATATAAACTCTAACTAACATCCTACCTAGCCACTAATTTAAAATAACATCCCTGCACAATGACATTAAATTACTGAATTTAATTTATCCTAAGATTTAATTGAAAGATATTTACTCTTACCAGTGATATAATTACTATAGATAACCAACTTCTGGAATACTATTAAAAGGAAAGAAAGATATAACACCTTATAATTAACTTATTTAGAATTAATAAGACTTAGTAAATTACACTTACCAGTGATATAAATACTAAAGATAGCTAACTTCTGGAATGCTGTTAAAAAGGAAAGAAAGATATAACACCTTATAATTAACTTATTTAGAATTAATAAGATTTAGTATCCTAAAATTTAATTATAAAGATATTTACACTTACCAGTGATATAAACACTATAGATAACTAGCTTCAGGAAAATTATTATGAAAAGGAAAGGAAGATATTAAACTTTATAACACCTTATAAGTAACTTATTTAAAATTAATTAAGATTTAATAAATTTGAACCATTAAGAGTAAATAGGAATAAACTTGTTTATTTAGAAATAACTATCACCTACTGTTTAACTAAAAGTTCTGACGTTTCCTTAAGAATGTGTAAATTATAATTGTTAATATTTTAGTGAATCTAAATAGCTAAAATAGAAATAAAGTTAAATATTTATATTCAGGATATCCTATATTGACATTGATTAATTGAATAGTGTCTAAGTTTCTTTTACATGTATTTTTAGTTCAAACCTGATATAATAGATAGGTTCTAATAACTCTAAACAATTGAAATAAATAAAAATAGATAAGTAAATGAAATAATGATTAAATACATATTATGTAGTTATTAATTATCTTGAAATAATTTATTCAGTTAATAAATTATCTCAGATAATTGTGAAAAATAGTGTGTAGTGTTTGTTTGTGTGTGTTATTCTGTTAGGATAGGGTTTATAGGTATTAAGGAATTAAAAGGCCGGGTTCAACTGAACCCGGGGGGTCGCAACCACCATTCCCCTCCGACCCCAATCCAATCCACACCGTGCTGAAGGCTCTAAATTAAATTAGGCACAACGTTGGTGCTATCCAATCAAAAGAAAGGTAGTAGGTAGGAAATGAGAGTACCCAATTTTCTACAATAAGTTAGACGGAAATATATCCTGTCTAACAAATGCTTGTTTCATACCTCTGCAGCACAATCATGCAATGACTGTATTTGAGTAATCCCTTGGGACGTCATATAGACATAACCAGTGAATTACTAGAGTTGATGTAATTACCAAGCTGTAATCAGACATGGTATTAAGATGTGTTCCACGTGAACAAAAGGAGATCGTGTCTACTGATCTTTTCATTGTGTGCTTACTAGCCCATACGGGAACTTCGGTCACACAATTACTTTGAAATTCGATCACGAAACCTACTACTTTTGCCACAATTGGATTGTGTAGTGTAATTTCCCATAGGTAAGACCTACTGAGTTACGGGTCTATAGTCAGCTATATTGTCAAGCCTCGCCACCATTGTGAGATGGGTCGTCGGCGACTAGCGACTTGCGACAGCGTAACCGTTCGAGTGTCCTATAAGGAAAATAAGAATAATTAAAGGTATAAGACCAACATGTAGAGTAGGTGTATTGTGTAGGTTTGTCTTTGCATGACTCACAGCATTCACATGAAACTGCATTCATTAACCAGAATAGATTGTTCAATTGAAACATTGAACCAGTAATTAAGTTGTTAAACATTTGAATATATCAGGCTCTCTTAGGAACTGAATGGATTTATCAAAGGACATAGTAGTGTCGAGAGATAAATAAAACAACTAAATATAACATATTCATTTACTCAATCAGAATCTCTGAGAGTATCTCATTTTCACAATGAAAAGAGAATGTATATTTAATAGGTTTTATAATCCATCAATGTTTGTATGTTTGAAAAACACAAGAGGACTTGATTAAGGCTTGGCTTAAATCTCAGTAAATCCGCCTTAGGACTTAACAGAGACTGTCCACAAAAATTAGCAATAAATTAATTAGAAAAGTGAATATGTTTCTCTATTAGTTTAAATAGAACTACATACCACTGTCCAAATATAAATCACTAATTTCTGTTGCAGTTCAAACAACTACCATACACTAGGTGTATGATGAAGTTTGTCCATGTCTCTCATCAAAGATGAGGAGCTCTTATCAAAGATAAGAAAACGTACGTATAGTATTTACCAAGAACATAGTTCAGTTAGGCAAACACAAACGCAGAGGTTGGTAGGAAGTACTCGCAACTTTCTTTACTAGATAGACCTAGATTAGGAACTACCTAGCATCGATGACGCGAAGAACTGTGGCTTAGACAGGCCTAGCCTTATAGGGGAAACCTATAATAAAACACTGGCGAATACAAACATTTATGGATTCACCTGAACACGGTTTATATAGTTCAATGAAAGTCATCGTAAGAATGAGACACCCCAGTCTACCAGTTACCTCGTCTTGACACACATCCAAGAACATAAATTCTTAGATCAATGTTCAAAACTACAATAGTTTGCGTAATGTCATAGTTCAGTGTGTAATTACCTCATCTTAGAATGTATTCAAGAGCTAAAAGTATCCTTGAACTCATTCAAGACTACAAACCACCTGTGTTACCTCGTTCCAACATATATTTAAGATCTACAAGTTCTTAAATTAATGTTTGAACTACAAAGTTTATGTAATGTCTAAATGAAGTCAAATACACACATATATATATATATATACATATATACATATACATACAATAGAAGCATATTTATATGTAGAGAATATTCAATAAGATACGACAACTAATCATTAGTTTGTTTATAGGTCATATTTTCCTAGAATTATTCACCACTCTATTTACTTCCAAAGTAATGACATAGTAAAATTTCATTTCATTATTTAAATACACCCTAACGAAAATCTATTTAACCCTTAATATCTAATATGATAGTTTTAACCAAAGATTCATTCAATTTTATATGTACTTTAAAGTCAAACAAATGTAATTTCATTTTATTCTATCAACATCATATTGTGGTTATTTACTTCAGTTAGATTTCATTTTATCAGTTAAATTCAATATAATTATGGTCATAAGGCTTATTTCATAATAATTTCATTCATTAATAGTATCAATGTAAACCTTTTCATAATAATTTCATTCAGTAATTTATCAATAATTAATAGTATCGATGTAAACCTAGCTAATAATTCATTAGATATCTTTTATTAAAAATCTCCGTAAAAGTTATAAAGATCAGTAAAAGAAACACAACATGCAGAAACCCAAACATGCAAATAAATAATAAAATTAATGCATTCGAACCAATCAGGAGCGCTTCATCACAGGTCTTTCACTGAATTTATTTAGCGGATTACAATTAAAATTTTATAATAAAGAATTGCACTTAATATTAATCAGTAAAATTAAATTAAAACTAATTCGCGATCTACACTGAAGTTACATAGCCACTCGGCCAGCTTACACTAATGAAATCTCTGAATCAGACCTAAAAAATACTTTTTAGGTATTTCTATCATTAATCTGATTCAAAAGTTCCATAGTTTCGCCAGCCGAGGGCTCTCGTTACTGTACTTCGAATTCAAAATCGAATCCCGACTGTCTCCGAAATTGACTGCCCCGAATTCAACCTCCCATCGTATATATTGAAATCTCGCGTCTGTTTTTCCCCCACCCTAACACGTCCACTAATGCGCTCTGCAGTGATACCATACACACAGCAATTCCCGTGTCACAAGGAAATTTGGATATCTTCGGTTCATTGCCGTGTTCAAAGATACGGCAATCCGATGTGTAATTGTTTTTTTCCTAATAATTTAATCGATAGTTTATAAGTCATTATAGTGCAACACAACCAAGGAATAAAATTATTACTTCCTCAATAAATTGAGCTTTACTGGCTGTAAGCACTATTATCCGATCCAAAGGAAATTGCGTAAATCAATTAAACAAAACATAACAAAAGATAAACAATATAAGGAAAAAACCAATATACATTGAATAAAGTCGAAGAAAAAAAAATGTTAGATACGATAAATTTGTATGACGGTTGTGAAGAATAATGTATTATTCAACCGATTTCAAAAGGGAAATTATTTAACCGATTATTGTCATTTTTAACCTTACGTGTTAATGTAAAGTAAATACACGTCAATTTTGTAGTTTTTAATCCAAACAAGGTAACTTAAAACTTTGTGATAGCAACACTGGCGTCCTGTAAATACAGTAACAAAAAACCCACTTACATGCTTACCCAAGTCTCGAACTCTTAGGACCGGGTTCCACCGTTTAATAAAGCTATGTTTTGCTTAATCGAATTTATAGTTCGATTCTAATCTTGGCTTTCGTTTAATTATTATTACGAATCATTTGTACGGGAATACAGCAAAATGTTGTTTTAAGACTTTTTTCAGGCAATTTTCTTTTAAAATTTCTCTCCGTAACAACCATCCCCATACCTCAAGGAATCATGAAAAAAGAATTAGTGCAATCGGTTCAGCTGCTATTCTCTAACTGCGTTCAGTTTATGTTAGTGAAATGCAATTTCCAGCTCTAAACTTTGTTAAATGCGTAAACCGACTTTACGTCGAACTAATCGCGATTATATCAATCAGTGGAAACTGGCCCTTAAAACGTTCCCTTATCATCGTTTTATCGAATCTGTCAATACAAAATTTTAAGCCTGTCTCGAATATAAAATTTATCACTCTAATATTTTAACAACTAGCTAAAAACTGTTTGAGTTCCCAACTAATAATTTCTATTCTTAAGTACAACTTAAAATTTGAGTCCCTAATGGATTTGAACCATTTTCGTTCATTGAGTTGACTGTTTTATGTTTACATGTCAACTTACATTTCAATTTATGCGTTTGTTATCTTAAAATTTATGGCACTACGAGCCCCGATGCAAAATAGTTCGTCTAGTGTGAAATTTTCTCTGTGTGATTTTTTGTAACTTCATTATTTTTGTATATCTATATAAAATATTAAAATTTTCTACTATCGCATGTCGCGTTACTTATGCCATTTTTTTATTATGAACTAATAAACTATTTTAGCTTTTTAAATTTATACGTATCCTGTTTTAAATTCGAAGAAGCTATAAGCAAAACAGTTCGTCTAATTGTTAATCGATGCAAAAGAGTTCGTCTATCGGTGAGTTAAATAAGATTATTCCTTTCCATTCCATTTCTTTTCCATTCTTTTTAAAATTATGTTGCATAATTTAAATTTGTTAAAGTAATTCTGTGTCATTTCTCAAGTGAGACAGTATAAATTCTGAAAGTTTCAGTTTTTTTCATTAGTTTTCAAATAAGAATGGGTCGTGGCAAACCCGTGTGTGAAGAGCTTCGAAAGTGAATAGTTTGTGAGGTCGATGCTAGCAAATCAAGTTACCAAATATCTAAACACTTGATACTTCCCAGGTCTACAGTGCAATCTATCAAAAAGAATAGAACGACTTCTTGTTTGAAGTAAATTGATCGACCACGCATAACAAGTGCAGCAGAAAACAGAATCCTGAAGAAAATTGTCAAAAATAATCGTCTTTCTCGAGCTGGCGAACTCACGGAGCAATGGAAGGACATGATTCACAAAGACGTCTCAGTTGATACTTGCAAAAAAGTCCTAAAAAAATGTGTTACTGACTGTTGACTGATGTACAAAGGAAAAAGAGGTTGAAGTTTGCTCGTGATCATTTAAATTGGACTTCCGATCAGTGGCGTAGTAGCATTTGGACTGACGATTCCAAATTTGCAGTGACAGTTGGCAATGAAAGGAAAAAAGCGATGCGGAACAAAAATGATGCATTTCATATTGATTGTCTCAAACGCAAAGTGAAGTTTCCGGCGTCTTTTATGATATGGGGCTGCATGTCTGCACAAGGTGTTGGTGGTATGCAGTTTGTGGATGGTTCTATCAATTCTGCAAGGTATCAAAACCTTTTGAAAGAGAATTTACTGCCCTCTAACTTCACTCAAGCGTCAAGATTCCTTCATTTTTTAACAGGATGGTGCTTCTTGTCATACTGCAAGGACAACAAAGACGTGGCTACTGGCGAAAAGCATCCCTACAATCGAATGGCCATCTAACAGCCCGGACTTGTCGCCGATCGAAACCCTACGGTAGAAAATGAAAAAAGTTCTCCGTAAAAATCTATCAAGACCGAAGAGCGACTTAAAGGCTAAACTCTTGGCTGTCTGGGAGTCAGTTATGCCTGAGGAGTGTGCAGCGTTGGTTGCAACCATGCCCCTTCGCATTAAAGCTGTCATTGAGAGCAAAGGCGACACAACTAAGTGGTAGACGAACTATTTTGCGTGAGTGACAAGGGTAGACGAATACTTTTGCGTTATGTTTTTTAGAATATTTTTGTAAATTTTTTATGTTATGTAAAGTCATGAAAGAATTTCAGTTATGTTAAAATAAACTTAAAAATGTTCCTCAATTTGTAGTTTACTTTTTATTAAACGTTATTAATTATTTTACCAATATTTACTTTCTATATTTTACGCTTTGCACTACTTTCCATACTAGACGAACTTTTTTGCATCGGGGCTCGTACTAAATTAGAACTGAATTGTGTTTACGTGTTACGTTACAATCGCCCCTTAATTATATAATGTAGTTTATCGTAATTATTAATTAATCACTACAACGTAATCAAATAACACAATTCTGTATCACGTTACTTCTCAACTGATAGGACACTCATGAATCCTTACATTCAGTTTCAATCAACAGCACTTAGAAGCATACTCTTCTCCCAAACATCCAACCTCTCATCAATCATACTACTAGAGTTATATTCAATGATTAAAATCAAAATAATCAGTTCCAACCAACCATTCCAGCTCCTTCACCAACTCTCACACTCACATAGATCCAATCTGATTTGAATTCCTACATCTAGGCTCAATTTTATCTTATAACAATACACATATTGTTTTTAAAATATAAAATCCGGCTCTCAATGTTAAATATACAACTTAACAGAGTGCAGTTCATCTTATTTTAGAGGAGATGGGGACTTTTAGGCTAAAATGTATTAAGTACAGATATGGTTTTAAAAAAATTGGTCATATATATATATATTTTTTTTTTATAAAATATAAAATATCAGCTCAATTCTGAATCTGGAAGCTGAGAAAAATGAAAAAGATAGTTTTCGTCAAATTAATTGGGTATCGATTTAACTATAATCGATTATAGAATTTAAAAAAATTTGCACTAGTTAATTAACTCAAAGTATTCAGATACACAATTGAAGTTATAAACAATAAAGTGTATTTAAATAAAGTTACATTAATATCGAAAATAAAAATTAATATCTGATAAACCCAAATTATTATCGATTTCGTATCGATTGAAAATAAATCATATCGATTTAACTATAATCGATTATAGAATTTTAAAAAAATTTGTACTAGTTAATAAACTCAAAGTATTCAGATACACAATTGAAGTTATAAACAATAAAGTGTATTTAAATAAAGTTACATTAATATCGAAAATAAAAATTAATATCTGATAAACCCAAATTATTATCGATTTCGTATCGATTAAAAATAAATCATAATTATTTTTAATAACAGCTTTGACAGCTGACTGATATTGAAACTGTGTGCCCCGTCATGGTCCCGTCACTGTCACTCGTTTCATGTAATCATGTTTATAATTGTTTAATGTTTTCAGTGTATTCAGATGCATCCTGAGTCCATTCCTGATATTTATTTATGGTTTCAAGTGATTGATATTTGTAATGATATAATATGATAACCTTTAGTGCTTCAGAAACTTAGTGATTTTCCATAGACATTGTAACATAGCCTCAATTTTACAAAACGTCTAATAACTCCGCTCTTAAATAGCCAAAATGTACAGAATTTCAGCGAGGAATCAATAAGCGTAAATACATTAATTGGTACCATTTCATTACGTTATATTTTACATTGCATTTCGGCCCAAGAATGTATGGAATCGTATCCGTTTCCTTTCAGAATGAATAAATTAAAATATTTGAATACAGTTGTACAATTCATATCTAATACTAATATGAATTGGTAATATGTTGTTTAGTATATAGCAGTACTTGGACAACTTGTATTGCAAACAGTCAAACTTTAAGGTCTGACCTATATTTTTGCAATTCAATTTAGATTGAATATAACTTAAAATGTTCAGTTAATTTTGTGAAGAAATGACCGCCCTACTCCCCACCAACTATTTCTATTAAGCTAGCGCTTAATAAGTATTTGATGAAAGAAAAAAAAATTTATATATGACTTAGTAGTCCGTTGAAAATTAAATTGTTATTTCTATTAAGCTAGCGCTTAGTAAGTTAAGAATTGATGAAAAAAATTAATATATGACTTAATAGTCAATTGAAAATTAAATTGTTATATAATTATGTGAGAACCTTTAAGCGCTCCAATAAAATTAGTTGAGTCATTTCCCTGACCCATCATTCCCTAATTTTTATTTATATTCATAACTAAACCTAATTACAATTACACTTATCTAACTTATTACTATCTATTTTAATTATCTAATTACTATCTTAATAACCTAATCTCTTACTTACATATCTAACTTATTTAAGTGCAATTCATTTCCTTATAAAATCATCTATAATTTTGACATTAAATTATTGTGAAAATATAATAAATCTCCAATAAAGTTTATTGATATTTTAATTTAAAATCTATCCTTTTCAATTCCACATTATTAATTCAATTGTTTATATCAACAGTTAAACATTGATAACATCTATAATTGATCGTGATCAATTTATTATTGATAATATCTATTTAGATGTATTGTATTAAAGTTTCCTCTAATTTCTTTAGATAAAGGATCCATTAATGTGTAAACATTTGCAAATGGAATTGCACTAACTACATAAGGTCCTTCATACAGCAATTGAAACTTTTTTATAAGTTTCTTTTGAGCCTCTGACTTATTTACCTTACGAATCTTTACATAATCTCCAATCTGAAATTCAATTAAACGATGGGACCTATTAAATTTAGTTTGTCGTTTAATACTGTTATCTTTTAAGTTTTTCCTAACTTGAATTCTAATTTGATTAATATCTTTAGACTTATTTAATTGAGGTAAACAACTATCAAATGACATGTCATTACTCATTCCATATAATATTTCATTAGGAGTAAATCCCGTACTTTCATGAAATGTGTTGTTATATAATGTTTCGATTTTATTTAATATTGTTGCCCAACTTTTATGATTTTTATGGCAATATGTTCGAAATAAACGTCCTAGTTCTCTGTTAACCCTCTCTGTCGTATTAGGTCGAGGATTTCTTACAGTTGTAAATATAGGTTTTATACCCATATCTTTTAAAGTTTGTTTCCAACTTTCAGATGAAAATTGACTACCATTATCAGTCATAAGTACTTTAGGCTTAATTATTTTAACAAATTGTTTTAATTTTGTAATAACTGAACGAGAAGTGGCTTTAGACAAATCATATAATTTAACAAATTTACTAAATGAATCCTGAATTACAAGTATATAAGCAGAACCAAACCGTCCTTTCGGCAATGGTCCATATAAGTCTGCCATAACTAAGTCACCTATTTCTTCTGTCACAATAGATTTACATTTGCCTACATATTTTATATTATCACTTTTAGAAACTTGACAGAGATGACAAGTCTTTAATAATACTTTAACTATTCTATGCATATTAGGAAAATAGAATCTATCTTTAATATATTTGAGTACCTTAAAAACCCCTTGATGTCCCATTTCTTTATGAATTTGAGAAATTACTTCCTCTCGTAACTGAGAGGGTAAATAAATTACATGTTTATCTGAATCGATTTTAAAATATAACACTCCATCCTTGATATAACAGCGCTTAGCAATATTATTTATTCTACCACTATGATTATTACTAATATTATTTATAACATCCATTATCAACTGTACTTCATTATCATTAGATTGAAAACTAGATATATTTTTTAAGTTTGTTATTAATGTTTTATTTTTATTAATTTCCATATAATGTATTTCAGGACAATAAATTCTATCTTCTTGTATCATTGATGAATCAGGTGGGAACCTAGATAACACATCAACAGCGACATTATCTCTACCTTTTATATGTTCGATACTATAATCGAATTGTTCAAGAAACAATATCCACCTAATTATTCGACTGTTATACAGTTTCCATGTCCTAACAAACGTCAATGCTTTGTGATCAGTTCTAATTATAAGCTTTGCGCCCCTCAAATAGGTTTCAAACTTCCTTAAACAATAGATTATAGCCCAAAACTCTTGTTCAGTAACAGTCCATCTTAATTCGGCGCCCCTAAGAGATCTGCTACAATAGCCTAATATTTTCATTTCCCTTTGTTCATCGTACTGAAATAAAACCCCCGCAAGACCTACTCCCGAACTATCTGATTGTAAATAAAAAGGTTTAGACATATCCGGATGATGCAACATTATTGTCTTTAAAAAACTGTTTTTCAATTTTTCAAAGGCTACTTGTGCTTCTAAAGTCCATGTCCATCCTTTACTCTTTTTTAATAATTGGCATAAAGGTTGAATTATACTATTATAATCAGGAATGAGCCGCCTATAATAATTACAAAGTCCTAAAAATGCTCTTAAATGTTTTATTTTCTTGGGAACTGGGAAATTCTTAATTGACTCTATTTTTTCTGGATCAGTTTTAATTCCCTCGGTAGAAATAATATGTCCTAACATTTTAACTTCTTTACATATGAATTTACATTTTTCAAGATTACATGTTAACCCCGCTGACTTTAATTTGTTTAGTATTATATCAATATGTTCTAAATGTTCATTTAACGTTCCTTGGGTTAAGATAGCAAGGTCATCTAGATAATTCACACAAAAATGTCTAACTTCAGGCCCTAATATTAAGTCCATAGCTCTACTAAAACTTCCCACTGAAGTCTTAAGTCCTTGTGGTAAAACATTGTACATATAAGATTTTCCATTAAATGTGAACCCGGTATACTTTTTACTATCCTCAGAAATGGCAATTTGAAAATATGCATTATTCAAGTCTATTATACTAATATAATTAACCCCATGAAATGAATTTAAAACATCTATTTGCATCGGAGGTGCTTCCGACTCAGCTATCATGTATTTATTGATTTCACGTGCATCTAGTAAAACTCTAATTGAACCATCAGATTTTAAGGTGTAAGTTAACGGACTACAATACGGTGTTGAACCTCTAGATATTATTCCCATATCAACCATTTCGGCTAATTTTTCTTCCATTTTTTGTCTATACGCGTACGGAACGGGATAAGACCGTTTAATTATTGGACTATGATCCATCATTTTGATAATATGTTGATAACAATTAGCTCTACCTAACCTTTTAACAAATACTTCGCTATATTTAATTAGAATCTGTTTTAATTTATTTAATTGAGTTCCTTTAAGAGGTGTACCCGTCTTTATTTCTTGTAAATATTTATTGAAATCAAAGCTATTATCTACCTTTGTAATATCACAAATTCTCCTTTCCTCAAAATTATATTTAATAAACGGAATTAATACTCGTTGATCTCTATGTTCGATAACTAACCCTATGGATGGCTCTTGTAATTTAATATTAACATTATTTGCCATAAGCCAGTCAAATCCTAATATCATTGAATGAACTAATTTTGGTACTATAAAAAATCTAATCTCTAAATCAATTACCCCAAATCTTACAGGCAATAAAACCATTTGTTGTATTTTAGCACTCTTTTGTCCTACTGCTCCACGTATCTGAATCGGCTTAACAGGTAACATGTCTAATTTGTTCCCAGTTAATGATTTTAAAGATTCCCAAAATGATTCTGAAATGCAGGTTATGTCACTCCCTGTATCGACTAAACATATGACTCGTTTACCAAATACTATCGCTTCAATCTCAGATTTAATTATTTCTAATTTATCCGCGGTAATATTATCTTCCTCGTCAAATAATGAAAAGACTGCTTCGGTTTGCACTAACGACTCATTATCTATTTCCGATTGATTTTTTAATGTTTGTATGATTTTATACTTGAAATCTGTTGAATTATTTTTATTTAATCCTGAGCCTAACCCTGATTTACAATATTGTCCCTTAGCTATGATTGGTTTACGTATACCATTATTATGTCTACCTAATGTCTGTCCAGGTTCCCACCCGAGTTTAAGCATAATTCTTAAAGCTACTGATGTACTATTCGCCCCTACTAAAGTTGATGTACCGGGGTCTGTCACATCAACACTTATTAGTTTAAATTTTCTGTTGATACAGAATTTTCTCTAGAAACATTGTTATCATTAACTACTCTATTCGTACCATTAATGCTATTCTTCTTGTTTGGTATCACCTTACTCATTGATCTAGTGTTCATAATTCGCTTCCGGTTGTGACCGCCTCTGCCATTCTGCTGTTGAACTGCCATCTCAGGTCTTTGAACGCTGCTAGAATGGGCATTAATGCCACTACTGAAGTTATTTTGCTTATTAATGTTATCTAACTTTCGTAGAAACTCCGTAGCTTGAAGAATCGATGTATAATTACTTGTTGACCAAGCATATTGAACATCTTTAGGAAAATGATTCATAATGTCGTTTATTAATTGTCTCTCTTGAATAGGATACGTCAACATCTTCGCTTGTCCACATAAAGTAATGAAATGGCTTAACATAGACTGGACTCCGTCCCACGAATTCTGACTGATTCGTCTTCTTAATTCATTCTGCTCAGCCTCGCCCCAATATGTGTCTAAAAAATCCCTTTTGAAGTCTTCAAACACTGTCCATCTATCTCTATAAATACGCGCCCAATTTCGCGATTCATTTTCAAGACAATCCATGACAATGTCTATTATATCTCTCGCCTCTGGTGCAGACCTTCTTAAATAAGCAGTCAGGTCTTCGATGAACGTCACAGGATGTTTTCCCTTAAATGGAAACTTAGGTCTTTCCGTAGGCATCTGCGCCACTGGATAGTATACCGTTGATGTTCCCGGCTGTATGATAGGTTGAATAAAATTTTCTCTCGGCATAACATTGTCCGATGATCCACTGGGAGTAGACATTCTATTTTCCAACTCCGAGATTCTATTATTGATGTTATTCATTGCCTTTTCCATCATTCGAGATATGTATCGTAAAGAATTAATCTTCCTTACTTTAGTAGCAGGTCTAACTGCAGACACTCGCTTGTTATTAGAATTGGTTGTCTTGGTTCCAACAGGACTAGCTTTAGGTTGACGTCTAGGCATTGTTATAGATTTAATTTGCTTCAAATGTAACACTGATAATGTTTATCTAAATTTTAATTAATTTATTCTAATTCAAAAAAAAATTCACTGCACTCTTATTTAATTTGAGTTTAATTTAAATAAACTTTCCAAATGTTCACACAAAAACTATCTCTTTCTAATCACCTTTTAAACTTCTAATATTTTATTGAAATTTTATCAAGTCGACCGGATTCTGCAAATGTTAAAACTTAGTTTTAATTTTAAAATATTAAATGTTTACAAGTTTAATTAAAATTCAACTATCATACTTCAAATGAAATATGACAACTTCATTTCTTCTCTAGTATTCATTGATAACATTCTTAACAAACATCAATTCCATTCCATTCACACCAAACAATACATCCATCAACAAAAGAATAATAAAACTATCGCTGTGAAATCATAACAATTAGAATATTCTCAAATCCTCATAAATGTTAAATGCCAAATTCATACTATCCCTAATCGTCCTTTTTTATAAAAAATACTACAGTATATATTTTTAAATTGAAATTCAATTTACTCGGATTGAACTTTCCACCTTGCATATGACATTCAATTCCCTCATCCACTGAACCATTGTATATAACTTATAAGATCACAACCACGCCATCTTTGTTTCACAATAAACACTTCCATATCTACACTCGATACTACGCCATTTCTACTTCAAAGCCTACCTTTCAATACCACTCACTCTCAACAGATGGCGTTACTGATATGAGACATTTTGAAATTCTTTCAGCGCCATCTACGAACACATAGCACAACCATCCATAACTCCCGTAAGCAACTCGATATTAATTCACGTTTGTCCACCAGATGTCGCTACCAACCCTACTGCAACTATAATATATTAGAGTTGTGTCGTACTAGGTACATGGCAATAATTGTTATCACAGTGGCTGTTATTTTAAAAATATCAATGACAAATACCAGTGACAAAATACTAGGTTCGCGATTATTAGATATTTTCTAAAACTATAGGAACGAGAACAAGATGGCGCTGTATGCTCAGGTATTAAAATTACTAAGCAATCGCAAAGTTGTTATGTAGGTATCTATTATTGAATGGGTATACCTAATCCGTTTATTATATTTGTATTATTAATGCTATTCTAAACTAAACGATAAGTTAGTTGTTACATTTTATATTTAAAGATTTGATTAACTACTTACACGTATTTCACAATAGGTGGCGCGATAGCGTAATTTAGTAAAATATCGGTCTAGGTTTAATTTGGTTGCTTTACTTGATGTCGGAAATAAATGAGACAAAAAGGGCTATTTTTTTTTTTTTTTTGATATTTTCTAAAACTAGCGTTCCTTGAAATTACGGAGACCAGGTGGCACTGTTATACCCATACATTAAAAATACTACAGTTGTCTCACCTCCTCTTAGTGTATTCGTTTAAGTACAAGTGAGATGAAAACACAGTCACGAGCATTTTTCAAATCTAGTCACAGTGACAGACTGTGACTTTTAAATAACGAGTATTTATACCAGCGACGATAAATACACCTCATGCCTACTATATATTTGATATTCAATTACTACATTAATCTTACTTAATCACCATAGAGTTGTAAAAATATCTATTAGTTTCTATGTAAGAATGAAATACCATAATACTTAATACCATACATCAACTAATGTTTATGCAATAATCAATTCCCAACTATATTTTAAATTTTATATGCAATTTCAAGTTCTTTCCGATAAATATTATTAAACAATTTTGTCTGACTTAAAACTTGCATATTTTACTCAATTTCGCTGTCAAACTGCTACCTGGGCAGAAGGGTCATCGCAGATGTTTAAAGCGCTATCGTTTTTTTTTTTTTCTACCCAGCAATACTAAGAATTTTTTTTATACAGAGAACCATTTCTTTCAATAAGTAAAACCAAGTTTTATTGACAATTTGAAATAAGTTTCCTTCACTTTGACAACTGACAGTTCAAAAATACGAAGAAAGCTAACAAATAATAATAAATTAATATAATGTAATAAATTGTTCATAAAAAATGTTCTATATTTTTCCCCAATAATGTCTTATTAATATTTAAAAAAACAAGAACTTTTTCAAAAGAATTTATTGTAACCGGTTTTGAAACGCAATCTTTAATGTCACAAACTAGTTAAAAGTTATATATAATCTATGGTCACAAGCACATATTTTTGATTTTAATTAAGTAGTTCTGTAATTCTGTACGATCTCTGTTAGACAACTGATAATTGATTATTTATAAGCAAATTTATTAGTTCTTTAGTATATTAGAATAGAATTGAAGTATACATAAAGAGACCGAATAAGTTATAATGTTATGTTAACATGGTTTGATTTTATAGTTCTTATGAGTGCTATGTCATTCGGTAAGCTATACTCCTTTTTTACAAATAAAATTATTTTAAACAGTTCCAGTCCATTCCTAAAATTCAAAGTCAAAATAACCCTGTTACCTTCATAACCTAATTCAATTTCTATTTAACCAGTACATTCTAGCACGCATGACTAAAATGCACTGAATTTTCTATACTTTAAAATCTGTTATTTAAACTAAATATAATTTGCTATGATGGCAATGACTACACTTAATTATTTCTAAAATCTAACATTAAAATGAATAAATATACCAAAATACATAGTTTTTCCTGTACAGTCTTTGCAAATAAATGAATAAAAGTTAATTCCACAGTTAGTTAATATTATAATTAATTTCCTACTACTAACTATAATATTATCCTATCTTCACATTATGTTCGCATATTTTTAATACTATTGAATACTATTATTTCAGTCTAACATCCACGTACATCTCCAGCCCTTAAGAATGTTCAACGCATAACTATTGGGACCAATTTCATCAAGGAAGGAAATTACTTCAACGTCAGTGACTAAATGTGACAAAATAAGTTTAAATTGTACATAACCTAGAATAATTTGTATCTGTAAGTAATATTAAAATTTACTGCAGGCTTTTATTTAAAAATTCCCTAACAATATTTAATTAATACAATCTAAATTTTATTAACTATCTTAGCAATGTCTATTGATTGACGATAATATAATAATAATCAGATAATAATTAGATGTGCTTAAAACTCACTTCAATATTCTACTAGGCAAATTCAGCAATGTTGTGTAGGTAGATACTTTCATGTAATTTCATGAATAAATAATTATTTAAATATGTAACTATCCATCATTAGTAATAATACATGAGACAGTAGGCTGTTATGGTCTGCCCTTTTAAAACTTATTACTGGGAAACTTAATGCAACTTTTAAGTATTAAAACATCTCTTCAATATTACTCTTAAAACAGACTTATTTAGATTTATGTACCTAACTGTAATTCTAACTGCACCAAGATGCTATATATATATATAGGACCATTCTTAGATTGTCTAAAACAAGTTAATGTGTTTACATAATATAAATTTAATAGGTTTAGCTTATTTTGTGTAAAATGAACTTTAAAGAATTGTTAACTTATATGTTTGTGTCTTCTTCAAAATGCAATCAATAAGTACATGTTTATTCTTGTTATCTATCAGTACGATTGTGCAACTATTATCATTTTATCACTGGCATTACATTTATTCACTATAAATGCTTTGAAAAGTTACTTTAAAGCCTCTAAGATACTCGCTTACTCCGGCATTTGTGCAACCATAAATATCCTGGTCACGGCACCAATTGAAACGATCTACTACTATGCAAATGATAACTAATCATCATGCTTATGATAATCCTGGTCACGTCACCATTTTGTAATGATCTCCTATGGATGACCTAAGACCCATTATCATATCCTGGTCACGTCACCAATTTGTAACACTATCATGGTAATGGCGTTACAAGCTAATATTAAGCTTAAGAGGATATCAATTATCTTTGGCCTTATAATTGTGATCGTCTAGTATAATGAAGGACTCTACGTTGTGTTTGATTTTTGTTTCAGAGTAACTTCAGTTCTTTTTATGGTATGCCGAAGGAAAGACATAGTATATGTTATTAGAAGCCTTGATTTCTATATAAACTCTAACTAACATCCTACCTAGCCACTAATTTAAAATAACATCCCTGCACAATGACATTAAATTACTGAATTTAATTTATCCTAAGATTTAATTGAAAGATATTTACTCTTACCAGTGATATAATTACTATAGATAACCAACTTCTGGAATACTATTAAAAGGAAAGAAAGATATAACACCTTATAATTAACTTATTTAGAATTAATAAGACTTAGTAAATTACACTTACCAGTGATATAAATACTAAAGATAGCTAACTTCTGGAATGCTGTTAAAAAGGAAAGAAAGATATAACACCTTATAATTAACTTATTTAGAATTAATAAGATTTAGTATCCTAAAATTTAATTATAAAGATATTTACACTTACCAGTGATATAAACACTATAGATAACTAGCTTCAGGAAAATTATTATGAAAAGGAAAGGAAGATATTAAACTTTATAACACCTTATAAGTAACTTATTTAAAATTAATTAAGATTTAGTAAATTTGAACCATTAAGAGTAAATAGGAATAAACTTGTTTATTTAGAAATAACTATCACCTACTGTTTAACTAAAAGTTCTGACGTTTCCTTAAGAATGTGTAAATTATAATTGTTAATATTTTAGTGAATCTAAATAGCTAAAATAGAAATAAAGTTAAATATTTATATTCAGGATATCCTATATTGACATTGATTAATTGAATAGTGTCTAAGTTTCTTTTACATGTATTTTTAGTTCAAACCTGATATAATAGATAGGTTCTAATAACTCTAAACAATTGAAATAAATAAAAATAGATAAGTAAATGAAATAATGATTAAATACATATTATGTAGTTATTAATTATCTTGAAATAATTTATTCAGTTAATAAATTATCTCAGATAATTGTGAAAAATAGTGTGTAGTGTTTGTTTGTGTGTGTTATTCTGTTAGGATAGGGTTTATAGGTATTAAGGAATTAAAAGGCCGGGTTCAACTGAACCCGGGGGGTCGCAACCACCATTCCCCTCCGACCCCAATCCAATCCACACCGTGCTGAAGGCTCTAAATTAAATTAGGCACAACGTTGGTGCTATCCAATCAAAAGAAAGGTAGTAGGTAGGAAATGAGAGTACCCAATTTTCTACAATAAGTTAGACGGAAATATATCCTGTCTAACAAATGCTTGTTTCATACCTCTGCAGCACAATCATGCAATGACTGTATTTGAGTAATCCCTTGGGACGTCATATAGACATAACCAGTGAATTACTAGAGTTGATGTAATTACCAAGCTGTAATCAGACATGGTATTAAGATGTGTTCCACGTGAACAAAAGGAGATCGTGTCTACTGATCTTTTCATTGTGTGCTTACTAGCCCATACGGGAACTTCGGTCACACAATTACTTTGAAATTCGATCACGAAACCTACTACTTTTGCCACAATTGGATTGTGTAGTGTAATTTCCCATAGGTAAGACCTACTGAGTTACGGGTCTATAGTCAGCTATATTGTCAAGCCTCGCCACCATTGTGAGATGGGTCGTCGGCGACTAGCGACTTGCGACAGCGTAACCGTTCGAGTGTCCTATAAGGAAAATAAGAATAATTAAAGGTATAAGACCAACATGTAGAGTAGGTGTATTGTGTAGGTTTGTCTTTGCATGACTCACAGCATTCACATGAAACTGCATTCATTAACCAGAATAGATTGTTCAATTGAAACATTGAACCAGTAATTAAGTTGTTAAACATTTGAATATATCAGGCTCTCTTAGGAACTGAATGGATTTATCAAAGGACATAGTAGTGTCGAGAGATAAATAAAACAACTAAATATAACATATTCATTTACTCAATCAGAATCTCTGAGAGTATCTCATTTTCACAATGAAAAGAGAATGTATATTTAATAGGTTTTATAATCCATCAATGTTTGTATGTTTGAAAAACACAAGAGGACTTGATTAAGGCTTGGCTTAAATCTCAGTAAATCCGCCTTAGGACTTAACAGAGACTGTCCACAAAAATTAGCAATAAATTAATTAGAAAAGTGAATATGTTTCTCTATTAGTTTAAATAGAACTACATACCACTGTCCAAATATAAATCACTAATTTCTGTTGCAGTTCAAACAACTACCATACACTAGGTGTATGATGAAGTTTGTCCATGTCTCTCATCAAAGATGAGGAGCTCTTATCAAAGATAAGAAAACGTACGTATAGTATTTACCAAGAACATAGTTCAGTTAGGCAAACACAAACGCAGAGGTTGGTAGGAAGTACTCGCAACTTTCTTTACTAGATAGACCTAGATTAGGAACTACCTAGCATCGATGACGCGAAGAACTGTGGCTTAGACAGGCCTAGCCTTATAGGGGAAACCTATAATAAAACACTGGCGAATACAAACATTTATGGATTCACCTGAACACGGTTTATATAGTTCAATGAAAGTCATCGTAAGAATGAGACACCCCAGTCTACCAGTTACCTCGTCTTGACACACATCCAAGAACATAAATTCTTAGATCAATGTTCAAAACTACAATAGTTTGCGTAATGTCATAGTTCAGTGTGTAATTACCTCATCTTAGAATGTATTCAAGAGCTAAAAGTATCCTTGAACTCATTCAAGACTACAAACCACCTGTGTTACCTCGTTCCAACATATATTTAAGATCTACAAGTTCTTAAATTAATGTTTGAACTACAAAGTTTATGTAATGTCTAAATGAAGTCAAATACACACATATATATATATATATATACATATATACATATACATACAATAGAAGCATATTTATATGTAGAGAATATTCAATAAGATACGACAACTAATCATTAGTTTGTTTATAGGTCATATTTTCCTAGAATTATTCACCACTCTATTTACTTCCAAAGTAATGACATAGTAAAATTTCATTTCATTATTTAAATACACCCTAACGAAAATCTATTTAACCCTTAATATCTAATATGATAGTTTTAACCAAAGATTCATTCAATTTTATATGTACTTTAAAGTCAAACAAATGTAATTTCATTTTATTCTATCAACATCATATTGTGGTTATTTACTTCAGTTAGATTTCATTTTATCAGTTAAATTCAATATAATTATGGTCATAAGGCTTATTTCATAATAATTTCATTCATTAATAGTATCAATGTAAACCTTTTCATAATAATTTCATTCAGTAATTTATCAATAATTAATAGTATCGATGTAAACCTAGCTAATAATTCATTAGATATCTTTTATTAAAAATCTCCGTAAAAGTTATAAAGATCAGTAAAAGAAACACAACATGCAGAAACCCAAACATGCAAATAAATAATAAAATTAATGCATTCGAACCAATCAGGAGCGCTTCATCACAGGTCTTTCACTGAATTTATTTAGCGGATTACAATTAAAATTTTATAATAAAGAATTGCACTTAATATTAATCAGTAAAATTAAATTAAAACTAATTCGCGATCTACACTGAAGTTACATAGCCACTCGGCCAGCTTACACTAATGAAATCTCTGAATCAGACCTAAAAAATACTTTTTAGGTATTTCTATCATTAATCTGATTCAAAAGTTCCATAGTTTCGCCAGCCGAGGGCTCTCGTTACTGTACTTCGAATTCAAAATCGAATCCCGACTGTCTCCGAAATTGACTGCCCCGAATTCAACCTCCCATCGTATATATTGAAATCTCGCGTCTGTTTTTCCCCCACCCTAACACGTCCACTAATGCGCTCTGCAGTGATACCATACACACAGCAATTCCCGTGTCACAAGGAAATTTGGATATCTTCGGTTCATTGCCGTGTTCAAAGATACGGCAATCCGATGTGTAATTGTTTTTTTCCTAATAATTTAATCGATAGTTTATAAGTCATTATAGTGCAACACAACCAAGGAATAAAATTATTACTTCCTCAATAAATTGAGCTTTACTGGCTGTAAGCACTATTATCCGATCCAAAGGAAATTGCGTAAATCAATTAAACAAAACATAACAAAAGATAAACAATATAAGGAAAAAACCAATATACATTGAATAAAGTCGAAGAAAAAAAAATGTTAGATACGATAAATTTGTATGACGGTTGTGAAGAATAATGTATTATTCAACCGATTTCAAAAGGGAAATTATTTAACCGATTATTGTCATTTTTAACCTTACGTGTTAATGTAAAGTAAATACACGTCAATTTTGTAGTTTTTAATCCAAACAAGGTAACTTAAAACTTTGTGATAGCAACACTGGCGTCCTGTAAATACAGTAACAAAAAACCCACTTACATGCTTACCCAAGTCTCGAACTCTTAGGACCGGGTTCCACCGTTTAATAAAGCTATGTTTTGCTTAATCGAATTTATAGTTCGATTCTAATCTTGGCTTTCGTTTAATTATTATTACGAATCATTTGTACGGGAATACAGCAAAATGTTGTTTTAAGACTTTTTTCAGGCAATTTTCTTTTAAAATTTCTCTCCGTAACAACCATCCCCATACCTCAAGGAATCATGAAAAAAGAATTAGTGCAATCGGTTCAGCTGCTATTCTCTAACTGCGTTCAGTTTATGTTAGTGAAATGCAATTTCCAGCTCTAAACTTTGTTAAATGCGTAAACCGACTTTACGTCGAACTAATCGCGATTATATCAATCAGTGGAAACTGGCCCTTAAAACGTTCCCTTATCATCGTTTTATCGAATCTGTCAATACAAAATTTTAAGCCTGTCTCGAATATAAAATTTATCACTCTAATATTTTAACAACTAGCTAAAAACTGTTTGAGTTCCCAACTAATAATTTCTATTCTTAAGTACAACTTAAAATTTGAGTCCCTAATGGATTTGAACCATTTTCGTTCATTGAGTTGACTGTTTTATGTTTACATGTCAACTTACATTTCAATTTATGCGTTTGTTATCTTAAAATTTATGGCACTACTAAATTAGAACTGAATTGTGTTTACGTGTTACGTTACAATGTGGGCAGTTTTGGCTCGTTGTACAATGTCGGCACCATCATATTCATGTATTAGGAAGTATAGGAACTGTGTGTGTATGAGTGAGGTGCTTGCAAAATATTACGGAACATGCGATACACGTATGTTTAAATTACAACTTTATTAAAATTAAAATTATAGAATCATTCACTGTAAAAAAGTGCTGTGATAGTAATGTAAAGGAGCAAAAAATGACAAAGCTTCAAAACGAACAAAGAAAGGAAGCAATAGATTGGTACTTAACCCTCATTTAACAAAAAGGCTTGTCAACAGTTCGGACGTCGCTTTCTAATATTAAAGATAAAAAAACCGGTCAAGTGCGAGTCGGACTCGCGCACCGAGGGTTCCGTACAAACCTACAGGTATATAAGTAAAAGTTATGGTATTTTGCTGCTAAATGAAATCCGTAACATTACAATATGAAAAGTTGGAGGAGCATAAATTTAAGACAAAGGTATCTTTATCTTTTCATTAATCCTTTAATTTATATAAAATAAAATAAATAAATAAAATAAAAATCGCCTTTATTTCTATTACTATTAAAATTTCAATTATATATTTTTTTTCATATATATATTTATTTATTTATTTAAATAGTCCCACAGATGATGTAACATTTATTTTGTAATTTAATTCGAGCCTTTTTGACCTTTGTACCTGTTTTCAAGTTTGTATAAAACATGTTTTCCTAAATTTATTTTTATTACTGTCTGCTATTGTTTAAACATATATATTTTTTAATGTCTAGAATTCTCATTACAGTGTTAATATTACTTGATTTCATTAATCATTTCAATACTGTTGATTTTGACTTACTACTAGCTATACTTGGTTCTCTTAACATATCTCCTAATTGTCTGACTGGTTTCATAGTTACTTGCATGGTCGCCGGCTACGAATACATATTGAAGAACTTTCTTCATTCTGGTCTAGAATCAACGCTGGCGTTAAAGATAAATATATAATATGTACCTCTTCGCTTAAATGATAGCCTAACTTTGAAGATACCTTCACATTCGTCTTCCTTTTATTCTAAATCTTTCACTATTGAAGCTTATCGTCTTTGGAACTTATTGCCACTGTCTAACGCGCTCAATCTTTAATGACATTTGAAAAACTTGTTAAGAAAATGTACTTATCATATTAAATTATGTTAAGCAACTTTATTTTATTATTTATTATTTTTCATGAAGTTACGTTATGTTGTTATGTCATTCGTCTTAATCTATCAATTTGCTTATAGTGTATATACGTATGTATGTATGTATTTATATATTTGTGTATACATATGAGTAAACTTATATGTACATATGTGTCATTAAATATAGCATCTATTGTTATATAGTTATTTATTTATATCTGATTTTTATTTTATATTGTTCCTTTTTTTACAAAATTTTGCGCCCTTCCCCTAGTTTATATGCAAGTCCTCTGCCCAAAGGTTGCCTGGAAGAGATCGCTGTGTTAGCGATAAGGCCGCCTGTTGCAATTGATACAAGTTTATTGTTATAAATTCTATGTATTGTTCTTTTGTGTATTGGTGTGCAAAAAGAGTTAGTAAATAAATATTACTTTGCAAAGTTTTATAATTGAAAAACAAAGCAGAAATAAACAACATTACACATACTATTTCTGTGGTTGCGATGTAACTATACATTTAAGGTTTTCGTAATTTTTCCTGTATCTGTGCTTTAATACGTTGCTTCATACCTGAAGATTTTAGGTCGACGGGAAGTATTCTTTAGATTTTTATTCCCTTGTCAGTTGTTTGCTAGTTTCAATATATGCGGTTTAAATTGCTGTTTCTTTTGATATCGTGGACATAGAAGTTTGATTTTGTTACAGCTTAAAGTTATTATAGACGTGAGTATTTGATATGAATTTCAATTTAATACTTTTACGCGTTCAAGAGAAAAGTTGTATTAAGTGTAAAATTATTAAAATATTTTTTTTTATATGTAGTAACTAAAAATTTACACTTTTCGCAATTTTTCCTGTATCTGTGCTATAAAACGTTGCTTTGTACCAAATTTCAAGATTATGACTTCACGGGAAGTACCCTGTAGGTTTTGATTCCTTTGCGACTATTTTCGATGAAAATATGCGGCTTAAATTGGTTTTTCTTTTGATATCGTTGACATAGAAGTTTGATTTTATTACAGCTTAAAGGTATTATAGACTTGAGTATTTGATATGAATTTTAATTTAATACTTTTACGCGTTCATGAGAAAAGTGGTATTAAGTGTAAAATTATTAAAATATTTTTTTTATATGTAGTAACTAAAAATTTACACTTTTCGCAATTTTTCCTGTATCTGTGCTATAAGACGTTGCTTCGTACCAAATTTCAAGATTCTGACTTCACGGGAAGTACCCTGTAGGTTTTGATTCCTTTGGGACGATTTTCGATGAAAACATGCGGCTTAACTTGGTTTTTCTTTTGATACCGTTGACATAGAAGTTTGATTTTGTTGCAGCTTAAAGGTATTATAGATTTGAGTATTTGATATAAATTTCAATTTAATACTTTTACGCGTTTATGAGAAAAGTGGTATTAAGTGTAAAATTATTAAAATATTTTTTTTATATGTAGTAACTAAAAATTTACACTTTTCGCAATTTTTCCTGTATCTGTGCTATAAGACGTTGCTTCGTACCAAATTTCAAGATTCTTAGTTCTCGGGAAGTACCCTGTAGGTTTTGATTCCCTTGAGAGTGTCGAAAATTTGCAGCATAAACGGCTGTATCTTTTGATTGCCTTGGCTTAGAAGTTTCATTTTTTCACAGCTTTAAGAAGCAGCAGATCTGAGTATTTAATATAAATTTCAGCTTGATGCCTCCACGCGTTTCTGAGAAAAAGGGTCTTGACAGACAGACGGACAACAAAGTGATCCTATAAGGGTTCCGTTTTTACCTTTTGAGGTACGGAACCCTAAAAATGTCAGAGCTAGTCGTTACATTTTAGTATGACAAAGAGCCATTAAATTGAAATATATTTCTAGAATTTTAGAAAAAAAAATATTGTTTTATTTATCTTATAAAATAATTGGCTTTGCTCGTAAACCATAAGAACCTGACTGTTATTGCAACATAGAAACTCGAAATAATAATCAATACGCGATGTTAGGATAACTTAATATAGTAGGGGTGACGTAGAACATCAACCTTCACCGATCTGATAACTCGATGAGACATATTTTTATCAAATATAATTTATAAACAAATATGCCTATGATAACTTGCCTATCGAAAAGTGGTGGTGGATAATTGTGTTTGCTAGCAAACGAAAAAAAAACCGACTTCAATTACATCGACAAGTAATACAACGTAAGTAGACGAAAATTAACAAACACACTAGTTGTCACTACGATTTTCGAGGGATTCCCTCGATTTCTCTGGGATTCCATCATCAGATCCTGGTTTTCTTATCATGGTACCTAAGTTGGGATATCTCCTTTCCAACAAAAAAAGAATTATCAAAATCGGTTCATAAACGACAAAGTTATGCCCGAACATACAAATATATATCTATATGTTATAGTAAAGAAATCATCAAAATCAGCACACCGTTTAAAAAAAATATGAAACAGCACACATAAAAATAAACAGAGTCGAAATAAAAACCTCCTCTTTTTGAAGTTGGTTAAAAATCAAAACTTAATTTTTTATTGTTTTCTGATGTTTAGGCAAATTTTACTCATTATAATGAAAATATTTTTTTCCGATTTTATTGCGGTTTATTAAGTTTTTTATAAACCATTTTTATATGCCCGACGTTTCGGATACTTTACAGCAACTATGGTTACAGGAGGAATGAGTTGAGTCGATAAAATCCGAAAAAGTTGTTTCAAAATTAAACTTTATTTAACTTTAAGAAGTTGGTTAAAAGTAATGGTAATCTAATCTGCCACATAACTTCAGCAAAGTCTGAAAAAAATCTTGATACCTGTAGGTTTCTTAGGTGATTTCCTTTATCTTTGGCAAATAAGATAATTTTTCCAATTTAGTAGTAATTTAAAACAACGATTTAAACATTTATTTCTGATTCTTTGTATTGCATCGTAAGTTCCTCAAAAAATAAAGACTTAAAAAAGTAAATCAGAGACTAAAACTGCTTAGTGAACTTGGAAGTTAAAGTAGCTTGTACGAAAATAATAAATAACTAACATACTGAAGCGAAAAAGTCAGATAAAATAAAGGTGTAGAAAGGGCCTTGGAAAAGGACACGAGTACTTCTGCGGATCGCTACCTACTGTGACATTGACACATCGTTCTGTTTCATAACAGAGAAATGGATACGAGGCAAATTTCAGTTTCTTATTCAAAATCATATATTAGTTCAATTTACAGTTGAATGACATATCATCGCTTCTAAAAGTGATAAAACAACTGGCTCATATTTAAATTTAAAATTATGGTCCAAAAGAAGTGGAAGAGCGACCTTCACCGATCTGATAGACCACTTTTCGATAGGCAAGTTATCATAGGCATATTTTTTCATAAATTATATTTGATAAAAAATATGTCTCATCGAGTTATCAGATCGGTGATGGTCGATGTTCCACGTCTCCTCTACTATTAATTTAAATCAATTTTCATATAATTACATTTGAAAATAATTCGTCAAATATTTATAAGTTTAAGTGATAACTTCGAGTGAATTGATATTAACTAATTTGTGTTCAAGTTTTATATCACAAATCTATACATCTATACATCTATACATATAAATAAAATTGGAGTGTCTGTTTTTAATATTAAAATAACCACTTTTTACTAAATGCATATGGATCTATACACGAAACATATACCAAAATAACATTTTTTACAATTTTTGTCTGTCTGTCTGTCTGTCTGTCTGTCTGTTTGTTCCAGCTAATTTCTGAAACGGCTGGACCTATTTAGACGGGACTTTCACTGTCAGATAGCTGATAATATTGCGCGTAACTTAGGCTACTTTGATATTAGAAATTTATTTATTTTAATTCATAATTATTACGAAACGTCTCGAAAAAATTTACGTTCCGTCACAACTTTAGGTTACGTCCGTACACTCCGTCTAATCGTTTATTGTCTTTTTGACAGTTCCAGACATTTCGAAATTAGTGATTGCCTCACAGGTTATTAATTCGATTTGAAATAATAATCGATTTTATTTAAGAAGAACTTTCAATCGATTTAATGAAATATTTTTAGTTTAAAAATATTAATTATTCCTTTATCAGTTAGTTTGTTAAATAAATTAGTAGTTAGGTATGTGATTTTCCAAGTATATTAATTTGCTCATAGCTCTTGATTTAAACTTGATTTAGACTTTATTAACCATGCATTTGAAAGTTTAATTTCGATAACGCGTGCATAGTTACATTTTAGGGCAGCCGTCAAAAAATAAATAAATGAATGAACAGAGTTATTGCTGTTTACTCTTGGTTTAAAATCAACTTCAAGATTTTGACTTAATTCCTTGCAAATAATCAATCTTGGAGTCATAGATACTATATATTTTTATTTCCTTTTTTTATTAAATTTATAGAAACAATAATTAGAGGACGTATAATTATTTTTATCATAATTATGGTCAATTTATCGTATTGCAAGAACTGTTACATAGTCTGTGGTTGTTTGCTATGCATTTCAATCAATCAATCAAATCGTCAATAAAGTATGACATTACTGGAGAATTTTTTAGTACGTTATTCCGAAAAAAAAACTGTAATACATAGGCGTGAGCTGTCACAAAGATAATAAACGATTGGACGGAGTATGTCTTTTTTAAATACTAAAGTGTTGTAACTAATTAATTGCTTAATTTCAACAGCTTAATTCGATTTAAATAGTAGTTAAATATTGTGTAGTGATCTCTACTGAAAAGAAAGATCAATCAATCAATTGATTGAGTGATTGATTGACTGATCTGTACAGGTTGTATGGCGCTTAAAGGCGTAAATAAAATTTTGAATTGGTGGTACGTGACTTAACTTAGTCCACGCGCGTACGTAACGCATACGCAGCGGAAGGGTGTTAGATGAAAGACGACTAGGCAAAAGTGGTAGAAAAAACTTGAAAATAATAAAGGAAGATTATGACAGAGACGTCAATATTGATACAATAATTGAAAATGAAATAATTATATTTACAAATGACGATAGCTTAACTGACGATTTTGGCTCATCGTCCTATGAAAATGATTGAATGACGATTCAATCACTTTTGCTTTTTCTTCATTTTTATCGTGGTTTATTAGGTTTTTTTGCATGCCTGACGTTTCGGATACTTTACAGCAACCATGGTCACGGGAGGACCATGTCCTCATGTCCAAAACCTCATAAACCATGATATAATTCGTTCATTTTAGTTATTGAAATTCGCGTAAACATTAGAAAACAATATTAGTAAACAATATTGTAGTATACTTAAGTTTAAGTTGAATTTTCTAATCAAAATTTTAATCCAATGCACTTTACATTACATAATCAAATCCATCAAATACTCATACAAACTTGAATCGATTTATCGTAAGTATCGAGTACCAAGTCGCATACGACTAACCGTAACCATAGTTATAATTATAAAAAGTAACCATAGTTACTTCACTATTTACATCGCGATGACAAATGTCAAAAAATGCTTATTAAATTGTGATGACTATAGTTATGCCTAAATAAAGCAGGAGGCCAAAATCCCAAGATTGCGACGTGAAAAGGAATCTCAACAAGATACCTATGGAAAGTCGTCTTACAAATATATACTACGTAGATTACGGATGCCCATGTCTAGGTCGAATTAGAGTAGTTCTGGGGGGAATGAAAATTACTTCATAAAATACATTAAAAGAAATTACTTCATCGTTAGCATTTTGTACAGCAAATACCGCCAAGTCTGAACGTTTATTGGCATATTTACAAATGTACTTTATTGACTTAATACTGTTACAGAGTTCAACGTTGATATGTGCTTTAAAAGTGCGCGACAGTACCGGTGAAAATGGAACAATCCAGCGATTGTCGACATCTATAGCGTTAGTTCGTGATCGGATTGTCGTTGTTAAGGCCTCTACTGACAGCGGCCGATCCGTTCCGACGATACGTTCTAGCCCGGGACAACGAAATAAAACTTCGTAACATGAACAAGAGTTTTTTTTATGAATTTTAGTCTTTGTCAGTTGCAAATCCGTGGTTGGGGTAGGCAGTGGCAGCCTCCCAAACATCGAGAAAAAAATATTTTTTTGTCATTTCTTCCCATCTTAAAATTTGTCGGATTATAGTTTACCTACCTAATATTTTGAAGGAAAAATATCGTCAGCCAGCTGACGTATAAACCACCATGTTACAGTCAGCTAACATTATTTTTCCTTCAAGATCTTAGGTAAACTATAATCCGACAAATTTTAAGGTGGGAGGAAATGACTAAAAAATTTTTTTCTCCATGTTTGGAAGGCTGCCACTACCCACCCCACCCGCGGAATCGCAACTGACAAAGACGAATATTCATAAAAACAAAATCCCTTATTCATGTTACGAAGTTTCGATTGGGAGGAAATGATTGACCGATTTTTTACCTGGCTCCCGGACCATTCCATCCTTCAGAACGGATAGTGGTATCGGATCGCAATGCTCTTTATACTGACTGCGATACGGGCGACGATCCGTTCTGCGATACATAAAACTATCTATTCCAGTTAAAGATTGTATTCGAAGCGGTCGCGCACACCCAACTTCAACATATAAAAAGAGTCGAGGAAATTAATATGAGTACAGATGACGGAAGTTCTGATGAAGAAAGAAAAGAAGAAGAAGTAATTTTACTAGCTTTATTATTGAATCTAAAAAGAAAAATTTGGGTCCATAAAATTAATAAAAAAAGAAATGTATTTGGCGAATGCACGGCGCGGCGTCAATCAATGTTTTTGTAAAATTATCCGCCATTTTTTAACGTAACGCACCGCCGATCATGCGTTCTCTGCCTCTGGAGTTATATTACTATTCTCTATGCTCTGGAGACAGATCGCAACTGATCGGCGTGCGATCACTAGAACGCGTGCGATAGATCGCAGGCAGCGAGAAGGCGTACTTGAGCGGCCATAGGTTAGAGAGAACGCATGCGTTCAGATTATAGAGCAAAAACAAAGGTTCAGATCGCATCCTTAGATCGCCTTTATACCACCATGTTCAGGTAAACAACGTCTGTAAAATGGTTAACCATCCTCACCTGTAACAGTATTTGTGGTAAAAGTTTTAGGAAATCTTTTACATAATAACTGAAATAAAAATGCAAAAACGAATCAAAAACTAAATAAACCAAATAACTTTTTTGTTAAATTCCACGCGGACGAAGTCGCGGGAACAGCTAGTCGTAAATATTTATAGAGAGTTGCTTTGAGATAAGACAGTGAAACTGTTTCACTGTCTTATCGTTGGCACATACATGTGTATGAATTTGAAATCGAAATAAACTTAGAAATAACCTAACACTAATACAATCCAAGAGGAATATTGTTCAAAATGTTTTTCTTCGTTCGATAAAAGTTTTTTTTATGTAACTAGGTTGGCAAACAAGCGTACGGCTCACCTGATGGTAAGACCGTAGCCTATAGACGCCTGCAACACCAGAAGCATCGCAAGCGCGTTGCTGACCCTATCCCCAATCCCCCCCAGGAGCTCTGGTCACCTTACTCACCAACAGAAACACAATACTGCTTGAAAACAGTATTATTTAGCTGTGGTCTTCTGTAAGGTCGAGGTACTACTCCAGTCGGGCTGCTCCATATTTTGAGCAGACCTGCTGTGCCCTACCTCATTTATTTCCTCAGTAACAGTAACTACCTCAGTTTTTTTAAAACTTCTATTAACTATTATTGTACATAGTAAAATGCGTCCCTTATTCAATTTATATTGATTGAAGAAGTTTGGCAAATTAAGCTGCATCTTTTCCGTTTTTTAAGCTCTAACATTTCCGGAAATAAAAGAAAGTTTTTATGAGATTTAAGTTAATTTCAAAATCATACAAACAACCTGTGATAACACCAGTGTTCAAATCTATATAAAATAAATTTATTTCTGGAAGAAATATCACATGAAATAAAAGATTTCCTTGGATACAGGCCTAAAGCGATATTAGTATGCATTGGCTACGTACTAGGCCATTTCTATGGGACCCTGTAGATCGACTCATAACTTACTTTGACATGTGATCGGTCAAATATTCTCACAAACATATTTATGATCGTTGACCGTTAATACGGACAGTATATCTTCTATTGTTCTTTTTGCTTGGTGTTCTTTCTTTTAGAATCGTCATGTCGATTAAACATGTCATTTGCATGTCACATGTCTTATAGAAAGATATTAAAAGATGTATCAAGTCCTACTAATACATAAACATACTATTCGTGTATAAAAAAACTTTTCCAACCGACTTCAAAAAAAGATAAGGTTCTCTATCCGGTTGTGTTTGTTTATGTGCGTTAACGTACTGTGTGGTTACGGCACTAAAGAATGTAGCCACCCCCTCTCTTCCCGTGGATGTCGTAAGAGGCGACTAAGGGATAACACAGTTCCACTACCACCCTGGAACTTAAAAAGCCGACGGATGGCGGGATAACCATCCATGCTGGCTTTGAAATACACAGGCCAAAGATGGGCAGCAGCGTCTTCGGTGCGACAAAGCCAGCCCTGCGGTCACCAACCCGCCTGCCCAGCGTGGTGACTATGGGCAAAACAAATGAGTTCGCGTCGTAATGTCGGGCGCAAACTTGTGGAGGCCTATGTCCAACAGTGGACTGTGATAGGCTGTAGTGGTGGTGGATGTGCGTTAACTCAAAAGTTTTTACTGGGTTTAGTGCCTTTGAAGATTCTTTTTAAATCTAAAGCTGGTGCTTGTCGTATGGTTTCATTTAACTTAAATTTTACTTTTGGGATTATCCCAGATAATGCGTATTTTATTGATTTTTTTCGACCATGCTGTATTACTTGTCGATATAAATTGAAGTCTGTTTTATTCCTTTGCGAGCAAACAAAATTATTACGCAATGTTACTGTAGGTGCTGTTTAATAAACCTTTTGTTAAGTTTCTCCAAAATATACTTTCATACAAATATTATGAAAAACGATTAAATATTAGTGAAAACAATATTATTTTAAGAAGCTAAATCCGGAGAGCACGTTTTTTATATCACTAGGTTTTATATAACAAGCTTATGGCTCACCTGATGGTAAAGCGATTACCGTAGCTTATAGACGCCTGCAACACCAAAAGCATCGCAAGCGCATTGCCGACCCTATACCCCCCCCCCCCCCTCTGCAGGTCTGGTCATCTTACTCACCAACAGGAACACAATACTGCTTGAAAACAGTATTATTTAGCTGTGGTCTTCTGTAAGGTCGAGGTACTACCCCAGTCAGGCTGCTCCATATTTTGAGCAGGAAATTTTCTGCTGTGCCCTACCCCAGTGAGTGAACGTTAACATTTGCGGATATATTAGGCATAGTATACATATATTGGGAGCAACGTACCAAACACTACAACAACGTAACAACCCACAGTAGTAATTCGGTAAATTATAAGTCTTCATTATCATGATACGTATTACGAAACGTCTAGAAATGTTCCATATATTTATATATCCATTAAGAGGAACACAACATTACGCCAACTAACTGCCAGGACGCATGATATAATAACCGTAAACAAATCCGAAATAATGAAGGAAATCAAGAAATGCCTTTTTCCTTCAACGGTATACGTAATAAATATGTACAACATTCTCGACCGGATTTGCGCGAAACAAATAAATATTAAGTGTTATGTTGTATTAAGTGTTGTGTAGTGCTGTGTGGTTACGGCACTAAAGAATGTAGCCACCCCCTCTCTTCCCGTGGGTGTCGTAAGAGAAGACTAAGGGATAACACAGTTCTACTACCACCTTAGAACTTATTTACTTTAACTTACAAGCCGACGGATGGCGGGATAACCATCCATGCTGGTTTTGAAATACACAGGCCAAAGACGGGCAGCAGCGTCTTCGGTGCGACAAAGCCAGCCCTGCGGTCACCAACCCGCCTGCCCAGCGTGGTGACTATGGGCAAAACACATGAGTTCGCGTCATAATGTCGGGTGCGAACTTGTGGAGGCCTATGTCCAACAGTGGACTTTGATAGGCTGAAGTGGTGGTGGTGGTGGTTATGTTGTATTTTCAGCTATAGATTTTGACGTTATATTAAATGTAAATTTTGGCCAATTATAAGTTTTTGTACTCAGAGTCAATTTCAATGTTTTAATCAATGAATGTCCCAATATTTTGGCGGTGTTTCAGACGTCTTGGTCACGAGTGGTTGGAGGTGATTGGAATCGCTAAAATATTGGGAGTACGAAAATGACGGTCATCATGATGACATAGTTATTATCATGTACACCTGATAGCGATCGTTACTCATATTAGGGAATATATCCGCCAACCGCTTTGGAGCAGTGTGGTGGATTAAGCGCTGATCCTTCTCCTACATGGGGAAAGAAGCTTATGCCCAGCAGTGGGATATTACAAACTGAAGCGAAAACGACAATTGCGGTGATTTCCTTTGATATAAAAGTGTAGGTCAACAGTGTGTCCTAAAATTATCAAATCAAGTATAGATTTAAAGTAATTTAATATTAAGACGATATTTAGATGATAAAAATGGTTCTATGTCAGTTTGTGTACATTTTAACTCTGTGATGTTTTAACTAATATTATGTTTATTATTAATTCAACAAGAGTAATTTTGAAATTAACTAATAAATAATTAAATAGCTCTGTGTAGTAATTTGGAAAACGACGTTTCAAAATTAAATTTGTAAATTCAATTAGATATTAACGAGATCTTTTATTACACATAGCTATAGACGCGACTTCGTTGGCGATTGTCATTTCTTTATTATCTGTATCTTAAGGGTCCCGTAAACGATCAAATAATTTGTCAAATTTTACGTGTTTGTCAAATTATTTGATCGTGCGCGAGCTTGTTTGATGTGTTTGTTATATGAAAACATGAAGTTTGACAAACAAATTTGACAAGTTATTTCATCTTTTACGGGGCACTTTAACGTAGGTATGTAGCAGAGATAAATATTCACTCAACAATGTTTTTTATTATCATATCAAAATTTTTGATCCAGCAATATTCGAACCCGCACCTCCCGACAATCCGTGTCCATTGCTCTAGCCGTTAAGCTATGGATCTATACCCACCGGAATCGAAATTCTTGATATGACTCAACAATCTGTAAAATATACACAACGTACAAAAATATAGTCAAATAAAATTTTAATGAAGAAACCAAGAACACACTTCTAAGGGGAATTTGTATTTTGATACAAATAATACCCGGTTTTTCTTTGTAGCATGAACTCAACTTATGACTAGTATACTTCAAATTCATAGATATAGGTACAGATAAGCAGATAGATAGATAGCTAGACAAATAGTAGACAGACAGATAAACAGAGACACAAAAACTACAATTTTGGTTTCACTACCAATATATAGACCACCAATTTTTTTTAAAATATGTTCCATATATACATCTCGACATATCACAATTTTTTGTATGTATAAGAACGTTCTGATTGAAGTGTATAGAAAAATAAAACAAAAATAGAAAAACATAGATTTCCTACAGGCGCTTACTGTTATTGAAGTAAACAGTAATAGCCCGTAAAAGTCCCGCCGGGGAAGGTTTGTTTGTCGAAGGATTCCGAGCTAAATCCTAAGCTGCTATACTGCAAATTGGCAACTTTTCTTATTGCAATTTGTCCTAGCACATGCAGGCTTGTAAACATTTTCCCTCAACATCACTTACGACAGAGACGTGAAAAAGTTTACACTTGTGACATTCTGTTTTTGTCCACATTTGTAAATGTTACTTTCGTCATTTCACATGATGTATTCATATTATTCTTACCTAATGTGCAGTGAATCCTAACTGGTAAATTACATAATACAAGTGGTATTTGAGATCAAAAAGCATTGACTGACATTGCTTGCTGTGTATTCTAGCTTCGATTAAATGAATATTAATTAGGAATCTTTGTACCATCGTGTGATCGTTTGTCTACAACCATATTGTTAAGTGTCAATTGCTGATTGTTCGCTAAATGTCAAATTCATATTGCATTAAATTTTTTCATTGGAAATTATCTGAAACATGATTTTATCGTTTTTTTTTTTCGTAATTGTTAAAAATACTTGCTTTTAAATTTATAAATGATATTTAACTCTAAGGCCTAAATGTATTTATACAAGAATAGTTTGCAGAAGTCTTAGAGGAGCGTGGGCTACTGGGCTCAGTATACGTTGAACTTTTATAAGTTTTATAAAGATAAATTGAAAAACACTCTTGTTATTGCTATACAACTAGATTTTGGGAAATAATTTCACAAAAATAGTTTTCCATAAAATACGAGATAATATTTTCGTTTGCGTTCGTACGAGTATTATTTTTACAAGCTTTTATTTAACTTGCAATGTATGTATGTATGTATGTATGTATGTATGTAAATTTAATGAATGTTTGTTCGGGTGAAATCTTGCAACTCAATTTTGAAGCAGATATCTTCAACCGATTGAGCTGAAATTTTGTATACAGGTTCAATTTAGATGACAATGCATGATTTGTATGTATTTATGTATGTATGTATGTTTGTTCGGGTGAAATCTTGCAACTCAATTTTGAAGCAAATATCTTCAAGCAATTGAGCTGAAACTTTGTATACAGGTTCAATTTGGATGACAATGCATGGTTTGTATGTATGTATATATATTTGTTCTGGTGAAATCTTGCAACTCAATTTTGAAGCAGACATCTTCAACCAATTGGGCTGAAATTTTGTATATAGGTTCAATTTGGATGCCAATGCATGGTTACCTTTGTGACGTCATTCTAAATCCAATATGGCGGCATATCCAAGAGTGCGGACTAGTTATTTTTAGAGCACTTCTACAATATGGGTATCAAATGAAAGGGCTTGCTAAGAATAATTCGAATAAAGTGACGTGATAACCGACTAAAAAGTAAAAAATAAATTAATAGTAAAAAACCTTTTTAAAAAACAAGCTTTTATTTGAATGCACTAAAACGAAAAAAATAAATTTTTACTTTAAAACTTTTACTATCTACTTATAAAGTCATTACACATAATCTATATGATATAAAAGCTTGTCGCAAGATTTGCTTGTAAACAAGTAAATTAAATAAATTGTAAATTGATGTGATTGATTTTAACTATTAAATTTTTCAAACTAAGGAAATACGAGTACTATCTCGCGACAAGCTTTTCTATCATATAGATTATGTGTAATGACTTTATAAGTAGATAGTAAAAGTTTTAAAGTAAAAATTTATTTTTTTCGTTTTAGTGCATTCAAATAAAAGCTTGTTTTTTAAAAAGGTTTTTTACTATTAATTTATTAATTGTAAGGATTAAAGTCACATACAATACTATTCGACTCGGTATGTACCTTAATCTTACTGAAGATTGTAGTTAAATAATGCTACTTTCAAGTAGTGATGTGTCCCTGTGGTAAGGTTAAAGGTGGTCGCTCCTTGTGAGTGTCAGGGGTACGGTCGGCAACGAATTTTTTTTTTAAATATGTAATTGCGATGCTTCTGGCGCTGCAAGCATTATAGATTACGGTAACTGCTTAATATGAGGACTTGCTTGTTTGCAACGTTTTATAGACTATAGAATACTGAGGCTAAATTTATATTCTATTTTTACGAGTCATTGAATAAATCTTTTATTGCAAGATATTTATGTTTATCCCTTTTAAAGTACAATTTTCTATGAAATATTAAAAAAATATGGTAATTCATAATTCAATATTGGAAATGTAGTTTCTCCAATCAATTGCAAACAATGCTCTCGATAATAATGTTTACATTGCATTTCTGCATTTCGTATGCATTGCCTGCGACGTTCCGCGTTCATAACGTCTTGAAATATACGGTACCTATCGGCCGATCGGAGGGGACTTCAATATTATTGGTAATATTTAATATTAAATAGGAATTCGTATTTTATATACGATCGAATTTCGAATTTGAAATTTAAGTTATTCGTGTTGAATGAAGTTTTGAAATTACGTCAATTTGTCACTAAAGAACTCTTGAACTCCTGAAATAATTTATATATACCATAGCGGAGTAATGGTACTTTCATATTTCTAACTTCAAACATTTATACAAACAATATTCAAACTGTATAATAATAATAGCTTTAAAGGAAAAAGTGTCCTTCGATTTACTTTCTTTTGTTAATTGCTTTTCAGTGTTTTATTTTTTTCAGTAAATTTGTGTTGTTATTTAAGTGTAAATAAAGTAAAAAATCGTAAATCGAAGAGTACCTAATATAAAGTAGGTATTCGATAAAACAATCAATTAAACAACCATTATTAGGGACACCTCAATCACTACTAGTCAGATCTCGATCAAATTTAAATAATACTACATAACAAGCACCAGTAAAAAAGATAATATAATAATATAAAAATAAAAAATGAAGCTAGTAAAAAGTTATGAGGCTAACACACATAAAATACAGTCGAATTAAGATAGTCCTTCTTTTTTAAAAATCGCTTAAAGGCACTTATCTAGTAGCGTGACCTTTTACAACTTAGATGCAAAAATGCAACGTGTATGCATATTCTTCATATCCGTCTTAAACAAAGAGACAAAATTTTATCAAAAGCAATATATAATTCAACTAGCTTCTGCGCGCGACTTCGTCGGCGTGGACTCCTCTCCTATACTTGGTCTTAGCGTGATGACACATAGCCTATAGCCTTCCTCGATTAGTGGGCTATCTAACACTGAAAGAATTTTTCAAATCGGCCCAGTAGATCCAGAGATTACCGCGTTCAAACAAACAAACAAATAAACAAACAAACAATCAAACAAACAAACTCTTCAGCTTTATATATTAGTATAGATTGACCTTTTAATATGATTTATGTATTTGCGAACATACAAGCATACTCATACTCACTACCACTTCATTTCAAATGAGCATGATTGACATTTCAGTCGTTATTGAGACTAAAGCTTTATGCAAAGATAACCCTTGTTCAGTAACGTATCTTTTTAAAAGAAATCATCTTTAAAAATAAAACTGTACTGTATACATATTATCAGTAATTATAATTTTTATGTTTTCATTTTTCTTTTCGAAAAACCAAAATTCAAATGAAGATGCAAGCTGAAAGTGTAAGATAAAATATATTTAAAAGCATAATAACACGAAGATAACGACGCTTAAAGGGCAATAACTTCCTCAACTGTGTAGAATTTTTTCCACTATAGATTATCAGATTTGATATTATGAGTACGAAATAATAAGATTTTCTTTTGGTACTATAAACGGAAATTGTTATGGAAATATTAGAAAGGGCGGATGAAGAAATGGCGAAGGATAATTGCATTGACTTGTAAGATTAAGTTGTGTCGAGTGGTTTCTTTTTGATATTTTTATGGACATTGTTACAGAAATTGAATGAAATTTTTATAAAAGAGATGGACGCAATTTATATCTGGTCAATTTTCAATTGGTACAAAATATATTTAGAAATTACGTCCGTGTTTTCTTTCTCCAAAAAGTTACTCAAAAACTCCAATCTGAAAAAAAAAAACTAATAGCATTGTATTTATCATTAAGCTTGTTATTAATTGTTGTTTTTTTTTTTATTTCCTTGTTTGAACAACGCGGATTAATATAATAGCGAGTGTGAAGATTTTAACGGGAATATTCAGTTTGATCCTAAGTGTAGCTCAAATTACTAATTATCCGAGCTAGGTGAACATCAAAGAAGGAATTTTAATTTATTGTCAAACGCTTAAGGAATGCTTCAATGATCCGTAAGCTTCGCTTTTTCTCAGATGTGAATTAATATCTCCTTGATATTTCTTTTGAACTAAGTGCTACAATATTGAAGATCAGCATCGAATCTGCACTGTGCTTACTTCATACAAGACATGCCTAAATTTATATGATTGGCAATACTGTAAAACCAGTTACTTCTTACCGATTTTCACCGATTTTTCTCAACTTGCTTGTCACTCACAAGTTGAAGATCGTAGATTACGCGTATTTGATTGTTTTATTTTCTCCCAATAAATTATAGCCTATATTACTCAGTGATACATTAGTAATCTATTGGGGAAAATAAATTTCAAAATTAGTCCAAAATTTTTTTTGCGCTTTATATCCATTTTATTTTACATTCTACAAATAATCAAATATTTTCTCTTTATAAGGCAAATGGCGTCACAATTTGTGAAATGATAATCCAAAATTACCTGTGAAGCCCACTTGTTGAAAGAATTTTGATTACTAAAACAGGAATCACGTAGAAGCTAGTGAAGCAATATAAGAGGGTAGCCGACAATCTTTACATGCAAGGAACTGCGTAATATATGCTGCAGCATGCACTTCGTTAATTATTCAATAAATAGTTATTGATTGAATGAGTGTTCTTGTATATTATATGTGTATTTTCTATATAATTATGTGTATTTCTATTTCTATTTTATTATTATTTTTATGTAATACTAGCTTCTGCGCGCGACTTCGTCGGCGTGGACTCCGCTCCTATTGGTCTTAGCGTGATAACAAATAGCCTATAGCCTTCCTCGATAAATGGGCTATCTAACACTGAAAGAATTTTTCAAATCGGCCCAGTAGTTACAGAGATTACCGCGTTCAAACAAACAAACAAACAAACAAACAAACTCTTCAGCTTTATATATTAAAGTATAGATATATATTATGTGAATTTTCTGGACTAAGATTATTTTTGCATAAGACAGTCTAACTAAGTCTATTTCTACTTAATTTTTAGTCATTTTTGTTAAGATTTAGTCGGTATTGTTTTCTTTTAAGTATATTTCAGAAGGGAAGGAATTACATAGGCCACAACGCTGGCTTTACGATGTTGTGTATTTTTGTACGTATGTATAAAGTAAATAAATAAACGCTTCACAATAAGCGGCCTATAGTAGGACTTTCTCCTGTGTCGGGAATCCGGAAAGACACGCAAAACACAATCACAAATGCCCAGACCACGACAAACATCTATATGGACAATACAAATGTCTGTCGTAAGCAGAGATCGAACCCACGACCACCAGCACAACAGCCAGAGCTGTGACTGTACTCGTAGGTTAATCACCGTTAGTATTTCCTTTTTTTATTTAGCTCTTAACTGATTAGTCCATATTTAATACACTTTCCAAGAAAATACTCAAAAGTGGTTTAATATCAATATTATTTTTTAGACATAGGTTAGGACCACACTGCGAGCCTAACGCGGTGGCGGCGGCGGGCGCGAAATATCGAACATATGAAACGCGTCTTTGCGTCCACACTGCAGTGGCTAATGCGGAAGCGACTGAGCGATACAACGAGCGTAGTTTTCAAACATTCCTATCCGCGCGTTCTGTCCACACTACGGGCCTAGTCAACAAGCGATCTAATGCGCGGGTGGCAGAGGTATCAAACCATTTCGGTCTTGTCGCTATATATGTATTCGCTTTCTGTAGTTTATACCTTTTTTTTACGTGGGGAAATTAAAATTAGAATTAAAGTTCTGTCCCCTAAATTGAGACAATTCGTTTAACATTACGTCCGGACTCTTTGTATCTATACTTCGTGGTCATTAATTTCAAATTTTCTTGAACTGTCAAAAAGAAAATAATCGAATGGACGAGTATAAGTTGTAATATTATTGCTTTTGGTAAAATGGCAGTATATACTATACGAATTTTTTAGGGTATAATCTCAATTCTTCAAGTAAATTAAAAAATTCACCCCTTATTTATGTTTTTATTTATTTCGTGCACAACATCTCTAATGTTCACCACCTCCCATCTCAAGATTGGACTGACTAGTAAAAATAATAAATCCTCGTCCATAGTTTGCAACCCCTGATAATACGTCAAATCGCTACATGAGCTCGCGCGTCACTGTGGCCACCATACGCCTCCGCCGCCGCAACCGCCTCCGCGCTCGCCACCGCGCATGCAGTGTGGACGCACGCACTTACGTCTTTGAAGATAAGTTATGTTATATAAGAATATGAGTTACCCATCCGTTGCACCTCCGTGTTTTCTGGGTGCGTGCGTCCGTCCGTGCGTGCGTGCGGGCGTGTGTGCATGCGTGCATGTGTGTGTGTGGTGCTATCACTTGGGCTTTTATACGCATATTATATTATACATAATTACCCTTACTTTAAATGCTACCTACGTAATAAACAACTTTTCTATATAAAATTACATTTCAATTTTAAATAACCCAATTCATTTCACGTTTTAATTAAAATACCGTAGTAAATAAAATAATTATGAGAAAAATTGTTTCATCGAAATTTCCAGTAAATTTTAAATTATAATTATAAAAACAGTGTGAATTCATCGGAGATTCGATTTTAATGAGGAGTTCCTCATTTCCTACAAATTAGTACAATTTAAAATGTTTTAAATTTCAGTACAAAGAGGTCGTATTATCAGTTAGAGATGTACAATTCAGGCCTTTTTTTTACGTGGGGAAAATCAATCATGAATACCCTCCGGCGCGGGGGCACCAGAGGGTTATGTCAGACTCCTACTGACCAAAAACCATCCACGTGTGAGCAGACCTCCGCCTGAGTGGGGCGAGATGGGGTCGCGTTAGCAGTCTCCACCCCACCCCCGGCGGCCGGCCCGAATGTAAGCATCCGGTCCCCGGCACGGGGCACCTAGAGGGGCGGCACCCACAAGACCACCCCTCCCGACGACGCGTGGGTTTCTCAAGCCAGTCGAAGATCCACCGACCCCCAGCCGGCCACCCCACTTAAAGGACGCTCAACCAGACCGGTCTACCGTCTGCAGAATGGGGACACATGTCCAGGAGCGTCCACCCTCCAAGCCAGGCAGGCCTGACCTCCAACGCCCGGCATCACGGCATTGGGGGTCCGGCCCGCCCGACCTCCAACGCCGGATCACACCGAACAACCAAGCAAAGCTCCAGGGCGCCAGGCACGACCCGGCAACTAGCCCACGGGTCCGCCGGACTGCACCAACAACCGAGCTAAAAGCTCCAGGGAGCCAGCACAGCTCGGCCCTCACACATCACGTCTGCCGGATTGCGCCAGCAACCGAGCAAAGTCCCAGGGAGCCAGCACAACCCAGCCGGCAAACCGCGCTTTCGCGCTACAGGGCAGGCAAGCGAACCCACCCACCCCGTCCCTCTAGTGCGCTCACGGGTCGAGAAGTACCC
Organism: Melitaea athalia; assembly: GCA_905220545.2. Taxonomy (NCBI): domain Eukaryota; kingdom Metazoa; phylum Arthropoda; class Insecta; order Lepidoptera; family Nymphalidae; genus Melitaea; species Melitaea athalia. The sequence continues at coordinate 2,567,946 of HG992180.1, forward strand.
GGAGCGCACCCCGCGAGTCAGTCGTTAGCCGCGACGAGCAGCAATACCGCGACTGCGATACTGCTGCCCGTCTCGTTGCCCAGGTTGCACCACGAGGAAGTGACCGACATGCACCCCAAAGAAATAATCTGGAGACTGAGATTTGAACCATGGTTTTATCTGTCAATCTCGATCGTCCGATTTCCCACCTGAGCTATTACAGCTATTGTACAATTCAGGCCTAGCCTAGCCTAAGTCTGTTTATTATGATGACGACGCATTGGCGCAACGGTCACAGTACGGGTTTGTGGCTGTTGCGCTGGCGGTTGCGGACTCGAGCACATGACAAACATTTGTACTGGCCATAAAGACTGACAGATTGGTTTATGTACCATATATACATTATATCTATAGGCATTTAGTAAATATATGTAATGTATATATGGTATTAGGGTTCTAAAAAGCGATTATTTTATATAACAAACATACACTCCAATTTTATTTATTTGTATAGATGTATAGAAGAACCATAGAAAGTAGTCGTAAGTATTATAAATTTACTGAGCACTTATAAAATGAATTAATGCCAAGAACATTTTTGGTAAATGTATATCTAAAATTTACAGATCTTGAACCATATAAGCCTACAATTTATTATGATCATAGTTTATGTACTAAGCATCGCCTATTCAGTAAATTTACAACAATAATAATTATTTTCCTCTGCGCTACATAATACTAGATAAAATACTGCCTACATTTCGTAAAATAAACAGCAACCATAAGAGATAACGACCATTATAAATATCACTAAACTACTGTCTTTGTATTTTAATGGCTTTTTGACCGCGAATGTTAACGCATTTCAATTTGTGTCCAATAATTGATTACTTAGTACAAATTTGAAGGTTCTTAACACACACACCCACACACACACATTTAAAGAAAGGATTCTTCCTAACTGCAGTTTCTGCTTCTGGAAATTTCCTGCTCAAAATATGGAGCAGCCCGACTGGGGTAGTACCTCGACCTTACAGAAGACCACAGCTAAATAATACTGTTTTCAATCAGTATTGTGTTCCTGTTGGTGAGTAAGGTGACCAGAGCTCCTGGGGGGGATTGGGGATAGGGTCGGCAACGCGCTTGCGATGCTTCTGGTGTTGCAGGCGTCTATAGGCTACGGTCTTACCATCCGGTGAGCCGTACGCTTGTTTGCCGACCTAGTTACATAAAAAAAAAACCCAAAGGTTGTCTGGATGAGATCATTCTTTTAGCGATAGGACCCACCTTTGTACATCTTTCATTTTCTGTTATTATTTTATTGTTTCTTTAAATGGTGCTCAATAAAGAGTATTATTTTTATTGTTACAATACAATATGCGTATAAAAGTCCAAGTGTTAGCCCTTCCCCCCCGTTTGATACAACTTCTGGAGCAAACAGTAAAGTCACTGCATACTGTGCCAACAGACTAGTCGTTTAGTATAATTATGTCTTTTGATCATTTATTTTAAATGTCCATTATAATAACTATAATGATAACACAATTTGCACACAGATGCCGCGTTAGCGCAGCGGTCACAGCACTTGATTGCGATTGGCTGTTGCGCGGGCGGTTGCGGGTTTCGATCCTCGCACACGACAACATTTGTATTGGCCATACAGATGTTTGACGTGGTCTGGGTGTTTGTGCAGTCCTTGTGGGTCTCTCCACCGTGCCTCGGAGAGCACGTTAAGCCGTCGGTCCCGGTTGTTATCATGTACACCTGATAGCGATCGTTACTCATAAAATATATCCGCCAACCCGCATTTTAGCAGCGTGGTGGATTAAGCTCGGATCCTTCTCCTACATAGGGAAGAGGCCTATGCCCAGCTGTGGGATATTAGAGGCAGAATCGTGATCACACAATTAAGCCTGTAACATTCCACAGCTGGGCATATGCCTCCTTCTCCATGAAGGAGAAGGATTGGAGCTTACTCAATATGAAATGGTAACTACAGGTATTTTAAGTAAATATATAAGTAATCTTTTGAAGTACGAGTATATTTATTATTTTTGATCTAATAATGATGTTCCCGTTTATAAGTCTCACACAAAACACTATAATATTTTTCCTGTGATTTAATACATTAAATTAACTTGAATACTACAAGCGCAGTTGAATTTATAGTTTTGCCGGTCACAACAGCATTTAGTGTAGACATTATGGGATGTGCATTTGTTGTCGGTAAATTGTTATCAACGTCGTTATTATTGTTGTGAAATTTATTTGTTTGTTTTAATGCTAGAAATACATTTTTGAGGAATTATTGTTTTTAATGTTAACAAAATTCATATCAAATAATAATAAATAATATAAAATTAAGTTGACGGTTTCTTAGACAAGTAAAGTTAATTTTGGTTTTTAAATGAATATACAAAACTGCTTTTTACTGTAGCATTGATTGGATTTAAAAAAGTGATTATTTAATTTATCAATTTGTTTTAAAACAAAGAAGGCCATAATAAAAAAATATAATTATGTAATTTGATATTATTTTATTAAAATTTAGAAATAAAGCAATAATTTAAATGCACATTTCTCGTGCAAAAGACTAAGACTGAATACCAAAGTAATAAAAATTGTGGCAAGAATGCAACAAGTATTTTTCTGTTTAGTTCCAGTTCAATAAGGAAATGCATAGCAACGCTTTTGTAACTTTTTTAGACGAGTATTCAGATCTTGCAGTATTTTTTCCTTTTTGCTCTTTACTTTAAGCTTTTTCATTAGAAGAATTGTTATTACTTGTTATAGTAGGCTTAGCAACACTATCTTTAGTGCAGGACATTTGACTGAATGTATATTCGTTAAACAATGTAATGAAAACTTTGAAAAAGTAACTATCTGTTTCTTGCGGTTCTTCTCAGTAGATTCAAATAGGGTTGTAGTTTCGCAATGATTAAAATTAAATTTTATTTATTATCATATCAAAATTTAAAAAAAATAATGATAATATGATAATAAATAACATTTTCAAATTTCCTCATGTGTGGTAAACACAAAAATAAAAATAATACGAATTAAAATTAAATTACTACTAAAAATACTTTGTAATAAACGATTCCGATATGTTATTTGAATGAAGAAATATTTAATATTGAGTTTTTAAAATATAATTCATTAATATTGCTAATTTAGCTTATCTTTTGTTAGCATTTTGTAATTATGACAATTATTAAAATATTGGATTTTGTGTCGATATTACTCTTATTTTTTATTCGTTTAATACCGGAACAGTACAAGATGGCGACATCTTCTTGCGAATGGTTAATATTATTTTACGATTAGTCAGTCGCCATCTTTGTAATCTATTGGCGGGATTGTTGTCCTATAAATATGATAATTTGTAAGTGAAGAGGTAGCGATTGTGTGGTTAACGTTGCTACTCGATAAGCGGCGTATAAGTGATTAGTGTGATAACTTATTAAATGTTGTTAAAAATGTGTATTGTGGATGAATAACTAGATAGATTTGAATTGAGAAATAAGTGTTTCATTGATTGTTTTCAGTCTTGGTTCTATATTTTTGAGACAATGATGAATGTGAATGTTGAGAGTATCTTGGAATCAATTCCGGACCAACAAGTCCATTCTGGAAGAACTCGGCATCAAGCAGCGTCTATGTTCCATCGTACATGCTCGAATTCTCGCTTTCTTTGGTCACGTGATTAGACGTGACAATGTATCCATCGAACGTCTAGTCGTCCAAGAAAAGGTAGAAGGAACCAGACCTCGGGGCAGATCGCCTATGAGATGGACAGACTAAGTAAAGGCTGCAGTCGACGTTCCATTGCATGTGTGCTCCCGAAAAGCAGCTGTCCGGTAAGCATGGAGACGGATCGTCAAGAGTGTGACTGGGAAGTGATGACCACGATCGCTCTGACAATAGCGTAGCGAATGAGATGAGATGATGAAATAACATAGAATCAAAATAACTTGCACAGTTTTCAGATATTTATTAATCTTATAAGTTATCACTTGTTGTTTTAAGCAATATTCTTTATCCACACAACCATTTCTAATATCCAGTTATTTTAATATTGACGGCGAACTTACAGTAATAAACTACAAAGTCTGAACTACAATGTAACTAACGAATGATCAATATATTTAATACCACATAACGCAGCGTTTCATGTACTCGAGTTACATAATGTTGTTTATTGCGAACTTCGAGAGAGTTCTCCGGTTTCCGCAAAACAAACTCTTGAATATCGACAATTTGAACTTGTTACAAATAGTTGCCAGCGTTAAATGTTATTTAGCCGACAATGAAACGATTTGTTTTGTATATTATTGAATGCTTGAAAAAAAATCGGATAATATCCCTAATTCTAATCTAAATCTATACTAATATAATAAAGCTGAAGAGTTTGTTTGATTGATTGTTTGTTTGTTTGTTTGTTTGTTTGTTTGTTTGAACGCGCTAATCTCAGGATCTACTGGTCCGATTTGAAAAATTCTTTCAGTGTTAGATAGCCCATTTATCGAGGAAGGCTATAGGCTATATATCATGACGCTAAGACCAATAGGAGCGGAGTAAACGCCGACGAAGTCGCGCGCAGAAGCTAGTATCATATAAAATATATTTCCACCCATTGACTCATCACGATATCTCTGGAACCATAAGGCGCAGAGACTTGAAATTTACTTAGTAGGAATATTCCTTTCGCCGAGTAGAGGTCAGCTAAGAACGGATTTTACAAAATTCCACCCACAAGAGGGGGGGCGGGGATTAATATCATAATTATATGGCAAAACAACGTTTGCGGGGTCAGCTAGTAATATAATAAATGTGGATGTAAGTTTGTTTGTTACGCTTTCACGCAAAAACTACTAAACCGATCATCATGAAACTTTGTACACATATTTTTGGAGGTATTAGAAGTAACATAGGATACTTTTTATTAAAAAAAATCAACGTGCGCGAAGCCACGGGTAAAAGCTAGTATTAATATATAAAATAAAATAGAATAATAAGAACGTATTTTTAATGTATATGTAAATATACTAAAAATGTACTCATGTATCAGTCGGCTGTTACCTTTAACATAGACAAAAAAAGTGTATGTGGCAGCTCCAACGCACGACTGGAGTTTACTCCTTTAGACCAACTGTCTAAATAGGCACAATATAGGCTTACTAGTCTAAGAAAAATATTAATACCATATCAAATGGTAAATAAACGAAACAAATAACGCCATCTATCGGAACCCTATTGGGTGGCGTTACGAGAAATGTAACGAGATCATTCGTTCAGCAGATTTCACTCCTCATATTTTTTTTCATACCGAGGGTCTTATATGAAAATCGATTCTTAAGGAGTAAACTCCAATAAACTCCAATAAGTTGCCTTCCTTAAGAGGAAAGGGTACGGAATAGACTTTTGAAGAATAGGTATTTGAATAAAATGTTCCTGTCTCCACTGAATTTTACTGTAGGCCGCCCCGCACACCCGCCAACCCCGCACTGCTTTGTCTATGTGTAAGTGCCGTGGTGTTAGTGTGCGTGTGCCGCTTCGCGAATGCTATTTTTCTGTATTTTGCTTGTTTTATTTCATTAGCCCGTTGGCGCAGTTTGTGGCGGCCCTGCTTTCTGTTCCGCGGGTTGCGGGTTCGTTTCCTGCCCGAGCCTGGGTGTAATATTTGTATTTATATACATATTTATATGTGTATTATTTCTATGTATATTTATAAAAAAATATTCATATATACATATAGTTATAGGAGTCGGCTGTTACCTGTAACACAAGCATTAAGTTGCTTACCATAGGAACAGACGACAGTGTGTGTATGTTATATGATATTTATATTTACATATTTAATAAAAAAATTCTGCTTCGTTCTTCTGTAACTCGAATTACTTTTATTGGATTTCGTAAACTACTTAGTACTTATTATTTTGAATTATTGTTTGTTAATTCATTGGATTGTTATCTACATAACTGTATTTTGGTAAGTAATAATTATTGAAATACTTAGGTATTTTATTTATGAATTAGGTATGTAATTACATGGTTGAGGTGTATGTAAGAATGGGTGTTGAGATACATACATATAGTGTACATGATAAATGTATTGTAGCCATACATACATAGTAATTAATATGTTTGTCTTAGTATAATAATAATAATATACTTTGTTGCACATTTAAATAAAGAACAAAATTTACATTACCAGCAATTATATAGTCACAAATTGTACAACCAGGCGATCTTATTGCTAATAATTGTGTTTGTTCGCAAACGAAAAAAAACCGACTTCAATTAAGTACATCGGCAAGTAATACGTAAGCCGACGAAAAAAATTAACAAACGCACTAGTCACTACGATTTTCGAGGGTCCTCCTCGATTTCTCTGGGATCCCATCATCAGATCCTGGTTTCCTTATCATGGTACCTAAGTTGGGATATCTCCCTTCCAACAAAAAAAAAATTATCAAAATCGGTTCATAAACGACGAAGTTATCCCCGAACATAAATTAAAAAAAAAAACAAAAAAAAAATATATATAAGTACGGTCGAATTGAGTAACCTCCTCCTTTTTTGAAGTCGATTAAAAAGCAATCTCTTCCAGACAACCTGCTAATGAAAGGGATATTGCTTTTCAGATGGGCAGGTGGTATGTAAATATAAATAAGCAAAAAAAGAATATATAACAATCATACATAGGTACATACACACATACGTACGCAATAAAATAATTATAATAATAATCCATACTAATATTTAAGCGAAAGTATCTCTGTCTGTCTGTCTGTCTGTCGCGCAATCACGCCAAAACTACTGAACAGATTTAAATAAAATTTGGTATACAGATAGTCTAGAGTCTGAGAAAGGACATAGGCTACTTTTTAATGCGAATAAAAGGGTGTAAGGGGTTGAAAGGTGGGAATGAAAATTTGTATGGAACTATGTTCGTGTTTCGTAACTGTCAAACATTTAATGTTCATCCCGTCGATATGGTAAACTCTCCGATAAAATTAAAGAACGTATTTAAATCCATACTAATATTATAAATGCGAAAGTATCTCTGTCTGTCTGTCTGTCTATCTGTCGCGCAATCACGCCAAAACTACTGAACAGATTTAAATAAAATTTGGTATACAGATAGTCTAGAGTCTGAGAAAGGACATAGGCTACTTTTTAATGCGAATAAAAGGGTGTAAAGGGTTGAAAGGTGGGAATGAAAATTTGTATGGAACTATGTTCGTGTTTCGTAACTGTCAAACATTTAATGTTCATCCCGTCGATATGGTAAACTCTCCGATAAAATTAAAGAACGTATTTAAATAAATTTTTCGAATCGACAACATATGTATATCCACAATATACGGATAGTGGCGTATTTTACATTTTAAAAATGTATAATAATGTCAGTAATGAAAACGGATTGACATAATATATATTTGTTGTCAAATATAAAACGTAGTGGTCATAATATACTCTTTGGTCAAATATTTATGCGTGCGTTCAGAAATTTATTTAGTGTAAACTAAGGAAAATATATCAAGCTAATTAAATCTTATACTATTGAAAAAAAGGAAAGCATTTTTTCCCTCAAATCAACGCAGGTGAAACCGCGGGGCACAGCTAGTAATAGTATACATATAAGTTGTAATGTCTCATGTTTGTCGCGGTTATTAATACGTAACACATAATTGGGACGATATAATAATGTTTAAAAATAGTAATTAATAAAAAACAAATGAGATTCTGGTGACATAATATACAAAGAGAGACTGGTTGACTAATCCTCCAATTTTATGCGTCCGACTGCATATTATGTAGGTACGGTGTTGCATAAAATTTCAAAGGACTACCGTATTGATATTTTTAAGTGTACAGTTGTACATAATGTTTGATATTGTTCTAATTTATAAATTATTATTTTATTTATGTCTTTTTCGTTAGGCAAATTACGCAATAATACCTAACAATAAGACCTTTATTTGCGAAATACACTGAAATATAAACGATGAACATAAGATAAAAATTAGTACATTTCAAAAAAAAAAACATCAAAATAAATGTGGAAGAACAAACTAAAAAAGAAATAATAATAATTATTAAAAAAAATTGAAACAACTGAACTCAGAATTAACAATAAAATAAAGATATTTAAAATAATAGTCACTAATAAAGGTGGCAGTGTGTCTCACAAAAAGATAAGTCCTCGGCTTCAGTTAGGGATAAACCCTAACACAGATTTTCAGGACCACCTATTGATTTTTTTATTTAATTATTTTGTGGTTGATTAAGAATTTTTTACCGACGAAGAAAAACAGAGGAGGTTCTAAAGTCGCCACGTATATTTTTTTAATATTTGACCATGCATAACTCTTTACAGAGTAGTCCGAATTTGATTTTAAAAAATTTTGTAAAGACTACGAAGTTACTGCTATTCTATTTTGTGGAGCCCTATAGGAATCATTTACCAAAAAATTGGTAATTGTGTTTGCTCACAAACGAAAAAAAAACGACTTAAATTACATCGACAAATAATACAGCGTAATAAGACGAAACAATAGTCAATACGCGCTATTAAAGATTACTCAAAAAGTTGTAATCAGATCTCAATCTAATTTAAACAAGACTACATGACAAGTATTAGCTTTCGATTAAAATAAGAATCATCAAAATCGATATACCGAGTAAGAAGTTATGCGGTATAATACAACGTAGGTCGACGAAAAAGTAGTCAAGTAAATACGCATTATTAGATTAGATATAACTCTAAAAGTACTTGTTAGATCTCAATTAAATTTAAATGGGACCACATGACACCTTTCAATTAAAACAAAATTGATCGAAATCGGTCCACCCAGTCAAAAGTTCTGAGAACATACATAAAAAAAATACAGTCGAATTGAGAACCTCCTCCTTTTTTAAAAGTCGGTTAAAAAGAACGATGCTTTCTGGAATTCAATAGAACCAATAGTAGAAAAATTTTACTATGATTGCCATAAGGGAAAGTAAAGGAAATAATTAAATAACTCTTTACCTACTTGAACTGAATAAATCCTTATTTGGAAATTTTGTATCTTTATTTAGTTAACCTACTTACCTACTTTTCCTAGTGTCTGTCCGTCAGTCTTTCTACGGTATCCTTCGTTTGCCTCAGTAATAAGACTACCGTTAGCCAAAATTATGGTCAGACCAAAAACATAAACAACATAATTATTTAAATTATTTACCATAATTATCATTTTTATTTGTTAGAGAAACCCTTCTTTAGCCCAGGTTTGCACAATGTTACAATGAACACCGCATCCAAATAAGGTTTTATTGTAGTTTATGAAAAGAGAGAATATTTAATTTTGTTTACACGAATTTTTGAAAATATCGACAAAATATTACATCACTAGTGTATCTATATAATTATCGACTATGAGGCATCAATTCGCTGGCGTGTATACGTACTGCTCTGACCCTTCCCTCCCCCAGACTGTAACGTAACACGTAAACACAGTTCAGTTTTAAGTTATTGGTGCCATAAATTTTAGTTATACTTAAGATTACAAACGCATAAATTGAAATGTAAGTTGACATGTAAACATAAAACAGTCAACTCAATGAACGAAAATTGTTAAAATCCATTAGGGACTCAAATTTTGAGTTGTACTTGAATAGAAATTTATTGGCTGGGAACTCAAACAGTTATTAGCTAGTTGTTAAAATATTAGAGTTATAAATTTTATATTCGAGACAGGCTTAAAATTTTGTGTTGACAGATGCGATAAAACGATGATAAGGGAACGTTCTAAGGGCCAGTTTCCACTGATTGATATAATCGCGATTAGTTCGACATAAAGTCGGTTTACGCATTTAACAAAGTTTAGAGCTGGAAATTGCATTTCACTAACATAAACTAAACGCAGTTAGAGAATAACGGCTGAACCGATTGCACTAATTCTTTTTTTTTGTGTTCCTTGAAGTATGAGGATGTTTGTTACAGAGAGGAATTTTAAAGGGATTGCCTGAAAAAGTCTTAAAACAGCACTTTGCTATGTTCTCATACGGATAATTCGTAATAATAATTAAACGAAAGCAAGGTTAGAATCGAACTATAAATTCGATTAAGCAAAGCATAGCTTTATTAAACAGTGGAACCCTGCCCTAAGAATTCGAGATTTGGGTAAGCACGTAAGTGGGTTTTTTGTTACTGTATTTACAGGACGCCAGGGTTGCCATCACAAAAGTTTAAGTTACCTTGTTTGGATTAAAATCTACAAAATTGACGTGTATTTACTTTACATTAACACGTAAGGTTAAAAATGACAATGATCGGTTAAATAATTTCCCTTTCGAAATCGGTTGAATAATACATTATTCTCCACAACCGTCATACAAATTTATCGTAACTAACAATTTTTCTCTTCGGCTCTATTCAATGTATATTGGGTTTTCCCTTTATATTGTTTATCTTTGTTGTGTTTTTGTTTAATTGATTTACGCAATTTCCTTTGGATCGGATAAAAGTGCTTACAGCCAGTAAAGCTCAATTTTTGAGAAGTAATAACTTTATTCCTTGTTTTTGTGTAATAATTTTATTCCTTGGTTTTGTGTTGCACCAAAATTATTAGGAAGAAACAATTATACATTGGAAGGCCGTATCTTTGAACACGGCAATGAACCGAAGATATTCAAATTTCCTTGTGACACGGGAAATTGCTGTGAGTATGGTATCACTGCAGAGCGCATTGGTGAATGTGTTAGGGTGGGGGAAAAACAGACGCGAGGTTTCAATAAATACGATGGGGAGTTTGAATTCGGGGCAGTCAGAATTTGATTTTGAATTCGAAGTACAGTACGTAGGCCTCCGCGGCCGCCACGGCCTCTTGGCCGGCGAAGCTATGGAACTCTGACTTAAATTAAAGATAGAAATACCTAAAAAGTATTTTTTAGATTTGATTCAGAGATTTCATTAGCATAAGCCGGCTGAGAGTGGCTATGTAACTTCAGTGTAGATCGCGAATTAGTTTTAATTTAACTTTACTGATTATTATTAAGTGCAATTCTTTATTATAGGATCTTAATTTGTAATCCGCTATATAAATTCAGTGAAAGACCCGTGATGAAGCGCTCCTGATTGGTTCGAATGCATTAATTTTTTATTTATTTGCATGTTTGGTTTTCTGCATGTTGTGTTCCTTTTACTGATTTTTATAACATTTACGGAGATTTTTAATAAAAGATATCTAATGAATTATTAGTTAGGTTTACATCGAAACTATTAATTATTGATTGATAATTGAATAAAATAATTATGAAAAGGGTTACATTGATATTATTAATTATTGATTGATTTATGAATGGAATTATTATGAAATAAGCTTTATGACCATAATTATATTGAATTTAACTGATAAAAGGAAATCTAATTTAAGTAAATAACCACAATACGATGTTGTTAGACTAAAATGAAATTACATCTGTTTGACTTTAAAGTATATATATAAATTGAATGAATCTTGGTTAAAACTATCATATTAGATATTAAAAGGTTAAATAGATTTTCGTTAGGGTGTATTTAAATAATGAAATGAAATTTTACTATGTCATTACTTTGGAAGTAAATGGAGTGGTGGATATTTCTATAATATGACCTATAAACAAACTAATGATTAGTTGTCGTATCTTATTGAATATTCTCTACATATAAATATACTTCTAATGAATGTATATGTATGTATGTATATGTATATATATATATATATGTATATTTGGCTTCATTTTGACATTACACAAATTTTTGTAGTTCAAACATTAATTTAAGGACTTGTAGTTGTTAAATATATGTTGGAACGAGGTAACAAAGTGGTTGTAGTCTTGAATGAGTGCGTTCAAGGATGCTTTTAGCTCTTGAATTCATTCTAAGATGAGGTATTATACACTGATCTATGACATTACACAACTATTGTAGTTTTGAACATTGATCTAAGAACTTATGTTCTTAAATAAGTGTCAAAACGAGGTATCTGGTGGACTGGAGTGTCTCAATTTCACGATGACTTCATTGAACTATATAAACTATGTTAAGGTGAATCCATAAATGTTTGTATTCGCCAGTGTTTTATTATAGGTTTCCCCTATAAGGCAAGGCCTGTCTAAGCCACAGTTCTTCGCGTCATCGATGCTAGGTAGTTCCTAATCTAGGTCTATCTAGTAAAGAAAGTTGCGAGTACTTCCTACCAACCTCTGCGTTTGTGTTTGCCTAACTGAACTATGTTCTTGGTAAATACTATACGTACGTTTACTTATCTTTGATAAGAATTCCTCATCTTTGATGAGAGACACGGACAAACTTCATCATACATCTAGTGTATGGTAGTTGTTTGAACTGCAACAGAAGTTAGTGATTTATATTTGGTCAGTGGTATGTAGTTCTATTTATACTAATAGAGAAACATATTCACTTTTCCAATTAATTTATTGCTAATTTTTGTGGACAGTCTCTGTTAAGTCCCAAGGCGGATTTACTGAGATTTAAGCCAAGCCTTAATCAAGTCCTCTTGTGTTTTTCAAACATACAAACATTGATGGATCATAAAACCTATTAAATATACATTCTCTTTTCATTGTGAAAATGAGATACTCTCAGAGATTCTGATTGAGTAAATGAATATGTTATATTTTAATTGTTTTATTTATCTCTCGACACTACCATGTCCTTTGATAAATCCATTCAGTTCCTAAGAGAGCCTGATATAATCAAATGTTTAACAACTTAATTACTGGTTCAATGTTTCAATTGAACAACCTATTCTGGTTAATGAATGCTGTTTCATTGAATGCTGTGAGTCATGCAAGGACAAACCTACACAATACACCTACTTTACACGTTGGTCTTATACCTTTAATTATTTTTTACTTCCTTATAGGACACTCGAAAGGTTGCGCTGTCGCCTGTCGCTAGTCGCCGACAACCCATCTCACAATGGTGGCGAGGCTTGACAATATAGCTGACTATAGACCCGTAACTCAGTAGGTCCTTCCTATGGGAAATTACACTACACAATCCAATTGTGGCAAAAGTGTTAGGTTTCGTGATCGAATTTCAAAGTAGTTGTATGACCGAAGTTCCCGTATGGGCTAGTAAGCACACAATGAAAAGATCAGTAGACACGACCTCCTTTTGTTCACGTGGAACACATCTTAATACCACGTCTGATTACAGCTTGGTATTTGCATCAACTCTAGTAATTCACTGGTTATGTCTGTATGACGTCCCAAGGGATTACTCAAATACAGTCATTGCATGATATTGCTGCAGCGGTATGAAACAAGCATTTGTTAGACAGGATATATTTCCGTCTAACTTATTGTAGAAAATTGGGTACTCTCATTTCCTACCTACTACCTTTCTTTTGATTGGATAGCACCAACGTTGTGCCTAATTTAATTTAGAGCCTTCAGCACGGTGTGGATCGGTTGGGGTCGGAGGGGCTTGGTGGAAGCGACCCCCCGGGTTCAATTGAACCCGGCCTTTTAATTCCTTAATACCTATAAATCCTATCCTAACAGATTAACACCTACAAACAAACACTACACATTATTTTTCACAATTATCTGAGATAATTTATTAACTGAATAAATTATTTCAAGATAATTAATAACTATATAATATGTATTTAATCATTATTTCATTTACTTATATATTTTTATTTATTTCATTTGGTTAGGGTTATTAGAATCTATCTATTATATCAGGTTTGAGCTAAAAATACATGTAAAAGAAACTTAGACACTATTCAATTAATCAATGTCATTATAGAATATCCTATATATAATTATTTAATTTTATTTCTATTTTAGCTATCTAGATTTACTAAAAATATTAGCAATTATAATTTACACATTCTTAAGGAGACATCAGATATTTAGTTAAACAATAGGTGATAGCTATTTCTAAATAAATAAGTCTATTACTATTTATTCTTAACGGTTCTAATTTACTAAATTTTCATTAATTCCTAAATAATTTACTAATAAGGTGTTATAAAGTTTAATATCTTTCTTTCCTTTTCATAATGATTTTCCTGAAGTTAGTTATCTATAGTGTTTATATCACTGGTAAGAGTAAATATCTTTATAATTAAATTTTAGGATACTAAATCTTATTAATTCTAAATAAGTTAAATATAAGGTGTTATATCTTTCTTTCCTTTTAACAGCATTCCAGAAGTTAGCTATCTTTAGTATTTAAATCACTGGTAAGTGTAATTTACTAAGTCTTATTAATTCTAAATAAGTTAATTATAAGGTGTTATATCTTTCTTTCCTTTTAATAGTATTCCAGAAGTTGGTTATCTATAGTATTTATATCACTGGAAGTGTAAATATCTTTCAATTAAATCTTAGGATAAATTAATTTCAGTAATTTAATGTCATTGTGCAGAGATGTTATTTTAAATTAATGACTAGATAGGATGTTAGTTAGAGTTTATATAGAAATCAAGGCTTCTAATAACATATACTATGTCTTTCCTTCGGCATACCACAAAAAAGGAACTGAAGTTACTCTGAAACAAAAATCAAACACAACGTAGAGTCCTTCCTTTATACTAGACGATCACAATTATAAGGCCAAAGACATTTAATGTCCTCTTAAGCTTAATATTAGCTTGTAACGCCACTACCATGATAGTGTTACAAATTGGTCCACGTGACCAGGTTTATCATAAGCATGATGATTAGTTATCATTGCATAGGGTAGATAGTTACAAAATGGTCCATGTGACCAGGATGTTATAAATTGATATATGTTGGGGTCTTTCTCATCACACCCTCATAGTAGTAGATCGTTTCAAATTGGTGCCGTGACCAGGATTTTTATGGTTGCACAAATGCCGAAGTAAGCGAGTATCTTAGAAGCTTTAAAGTAACTTTTCAAAACATTTATAGTGAATAAATGTAATGCCAGTGATAAAATGATTATAGTTGCACAATCGTACTGATAGATAACAAGAATATACATGTACTTATTGATTGCATCTTAAAGAAAACACAAAACGTATTATTTAACAACTCTTTTAAGTTCATTTTACACAAAATAAGCTAAACCTATTAAATTTATATTATGTAAACACATTAACTTGTTTTAGACAATCTAAGAATGGACCTATATATATATATAGCATCTTGGTACAGTTAGAATTACAGTTAGGTACATAAATCTAAATAGGTCTGTTTTAAGAGTAATATTGAAGAGAAGTTTTAATACTTAAAAGTTGCATTAAGTTTCCCAGTAATAAGTTTTAAAAGGTCCGACCATAACAGCCTACTGTTTCATGTATTATTACTAATGATGGATAGTTACATATTTAAATAATTATTTATTCATGAAATTACATGAAAGTATCTACCTACACAACATTACTAAATTGCCTAGTAGTATATTGAAGTATGTTTTAAGCATATCTAATTATTATTTGATTATTATGATATTATCGTCAATCAGTAGACATTACTAGGACAGTTAATAAAATTTAGATTGTATTAATTAAATATTGTTAGGGAATTATTAAATAAAAGCCTGCAGTAAATTTTAATATTACTTACAGATACAAATTATTCTAGGTTATGTACAATTTAAACTTATTTTGTCACATTTGGTCACTGACGCTGAAGTAATTTCCTTCTTTGTTGAAATTGGTCCCAATAGTATGAGTTGAACATCCGGGCTGGCTAGATGTACGTGGAGGTTAGGCTGAAATGGTAGTATTCAATAGTATTAAAAATATGCACACATAATGTGAAGATAGAATAATGTATTAATATTATAGTTAGTGCAAATTGGAAATTAATTATAATATTAACTAACTGTGGAATTAATTTTTATTCATTTATTTACAGAGACTGTACAGGAAAGACTATGTATTATGGTATATTTATTCATTTTAATGTTAGATTTTAAAAATAATTAAGTGTAGTCATTGCCATCATAGCAAATTATATTTAGTTTAAATAACAGATTTTAAAGTATAGAAAATTCAGTGCATTTTAGTTATGAGTGCGAGAATGTACTGGTTAAATAGAAATTGAATTAGGTTATGAAGGTAACAGGGTTATTCTGACCTTGAATTTTAGGAATTGACTGCAACTGTTTAAGATAATTTTATTTGTAAAAAAGAGTATAGCTTACCGAATGACTTAGCACTCATAAGTTAAAATACAAACAAGTTTAAATTTTAAAATGTCTATT
The DNA here is from genome assembly GCA_905220545.2 of Melitaea athalia. Lineage (NCBI taxonomy): Eukaryota > Metazoa > Arthropoda > Insecta > Lepidoptera > Nymphalidae > Melitaea > Melitaea athalia. The sequence goes on from HG992180.1 coordinate 2,584,168, forward strand.
TTATTTTGACTTGATTTGACAACAATCAATGTTGTTGTTTTAAAATTTATCCCCAATAGGAAAAGGCAAAAGTCTATAATCCATACAGCCTAGTCTGAATTTGTATATTTTTTTTTCAATTCTTGACAACAAACCAGTTTAAAATACCAACCACGGAAAAATGACCCAATTCACACATTTAATTAAATTATATATATTTTACGTGCTGTTTCGATATAAATTTATATCGATTCAAAGATTTAAGTTGTTATTTATAAAAAAAAAAAAAAAAAAAACAGGATAATTTCTTATGTGACATTAAAGATTGCGTTTCAAAACCGGTTACAATAAATTCTTTTGAAAAAGTTCTTGTTTTTTAAAATATTAATAAGACATTATTGGGGAAAAATATAGAACATTTTTTTTTTATGAACAATTTATTATATTATATTAATTTATTATTATTTGTTAGCTCTCTTCGTATTTTTGAACTGTCAGTTGTCAAAGTGAAGGAAACTTTATTTCAAATTTGAATTGGGTATTTGACTGTAGTCAGGGTGTTGATATTTATTATTTGTAACCGAAAATGTAACATGTAAGAATAACATTTGTAAAAAAAAAAAAAAGAAAATAAATCGGTCCAGAAACATATGAGTTATAAAACTTTAAAGTTTCTTGTTAGACAGAGAGAGCATGAGAGAATTGTGATGTCACAATTCACCAGTTCCATACAAGCTACATAATAAATTTCGTTTTAGAAAGAGACAGATATAGTCACCGTAAAATAGCTTATAATTCCGAGATCAGTTAAGATATTTAAAAATGACAAATGGCGTTGTGTTTTAATATTTAAAAACATTATTTTAAATAAATAAAAAAAATACCAGTCAAATACCCAATTGAATAATGAATAGAATTTTATATCAACCTTGTTAACTACTAGTATTTATATCAGAGGATGTGTGGTTTTAAAAGTATTTTGATTGAATGAGTGTCTTGGAGCGTTGTTTATTCAAATTATTCATAGTAGGTATCGCGAAAAGTCGAATATCAGTAGATAACATAACTAAAATACCACCAACATTTTAAAATGCTAAAATTGAAAAAATGTACAGCCACGTATGTTCTATTGTTTTATTAAGCTAACCGTAATAAAAACTGGTCGGGTCAGGCCTAAGGGATGTTTCTCTGAAAAAAAAAAAAAACGATAGCGCTTAAAACATCTGCGATGACCTTTTTGCCAGGTAGCTGAATTTTACAGCGAGCACAAATTTCAAGTCAGACAAAATTGTTTGATAATATTTACCAGAAAGAATTTGAATTTGAATATAAAATTTAAAATATAGTTTGGGAATTGATTATTGCATAAACATTAGTTGATGTATGATACATAGATTATACACTCACACTAGCTATAGATAAGCAACTCAAGATTTACAAGAACAGTATACGGGACCCATCGATGGCATAATTTATTTAAAAATATATTTTATTTGAGGATTTTGTGATTATTGAAAAACCACAAATTGACCATTTATTTAATCAACTTGTCGTTTAATAATTTAATAATTTGATATATTTTTGCAATGAAGGACGCATGCTATATTTATTAGATTTTGTCTCGCCGCTGACTTATATGTTGCGCGAGAGACGGGGCGTTGGCGAGATTTGATTCCGTGCACCGCCATCTGTTATTGACTTTAGGTACTAGGTTTTGGCACTAGCATTTAAATTTAGGAGTATTGACCAAAGGACGGCGCTAGTTTCCATACATTTCTTTCCTCCTAATTAATGTACTACAGTTGCATGCCCCTGGTATGATATTAAGTATTATGGTAATTCATTCTTACATAGAAACTAATAGAGATTTTTACAACTCTATGGTGATTAATTAAGAGTAATGTAGTAATTGAATATCAACTAAAATTGTAGTAGGATTGGTAGCGACATCTAGTGGACAAACGTGAATTAATATCGAGTGGCTTACAGAGGTTACGGTTGGTTGTGCTATGTGTTCGTAGATGGCGCTGACAATGATTTTACTATAAAAATTTCGTAAAAGGATTTAAAATGTTCATATCAGTAACGCCATCTGTTGAGAGTGAGCGGTATTGAAAGGTTGGTTTTGAAATAGGAGTGGCACAATATTGAGTGGAGATTTGGAAGTGTTTATTGTGAAACAAAGATGGCGTGGTTGTGATCTTATAAATTGTATACAATGGTTCAGTGGATAAGGGTATTGAATGTCATATGCAAGGTAGTGAGTTCAATCCGAGTGAATTGAATTTCAAGTAAAAAAATATAAACTGTAGTATTTATTATAATAAGGACGATTAGGGATAGTATGAATTTGGCAGTTAACATTTATGAGGATTTGAGATATTTTCTAATTATTATGATTTCACTGTGATAGTTTTATTATTCTTTTGTTGATGGATGTATTGTTTGGTGTGAATGGAATGGAATTGATGTTTGTTAAGAATGTTATCAATGAATACTAGAGAAGAAATGAAGTTGTCATATTTCATTTGAAGTATGATAGTTGAATTTTAATTAAACTTGTAAACATTTAATATTTTAAAATTAAAATTAAGTTTTAACATTTGCAGAATCCGGTCGACTTGATAAAATTTCAATAAAATATTAGAAGTTTAAAAAGGTGATTAGAAAGAGATAGTTTTTGTGTGAACATTTGGAAAGTTTATTTAAATTAAACTCAAATTAAATAAGAGTGCAGTGAATCTTTTTTTGAATTAGAATAAATTAATTAAAATTTAGATAAACATTATCAGTGTTACATTTGAAGCAAATTAAATCTATAACAATGCCTAGGCATCAACCTAAAGCTAGTCCTGTCGGAACCAAGACAACCAATTCTAATAACAAGCGAGTGTCTGCAGTTAGACCTGCTACTAAAGTAAGGAAGATTAATTCTTTACGATACATATCTCGAATGATGGAAAAGGCAATGAATAACATCAATAATAGAATCTCGGAGTTGGAAAATAGAATGTCTACTCCTAGTGGATCATCGGACAATGTTATGCCGAGAGAAAATTTTATTCAACCTATCATACAGCCGGGAACATCAACAGTATACTATCCAGTGGCGCAGATGCCTACGGAAAGACCTAAGTTTCCATTTAAGGGAAAACATCCTGTGACGTTCATCGAAGACCTGACTGCTTATTTAAGAAGGTCTGCACCAGAGGCGAGAGATATAATAGACATTGTCATGGATTGTCTTGAAAATGAATCGCGAAATTGGGCGCGTATTTATAGAGATAGATGGACAGTGTTTGAAGACTTCAAAAGGGATTTTTTAGACACATATTGGGGCGAGGCTGAGCAGAATGAATTAAGAAGACGAATCAGTCAAAATTCGTGGGACGGAGTCCAGTCTATGTTAAGCCATTTCATTACTTTATGTGGACAAGCGAAGATGTTGACGTATCCTATTCAAGAGAGACAATTAATAAACGACATTATGAATCATTTTCCTAAAGATGTTCAATTTGCTTGGTCAACAAGTAATTACACATCGATTCTTCAAGCTACGGAGTTCTACGAAAGTTAGATAACATTAATAAGCAAAATAACTTCAGTAGTGGCATTAATGCCCGTTCTAGCAGCGTTCAAAGACCTGAGATGGCAGTTCAACAGCAGAATGGCAGAGGCGGTCTCAACCGGAAGCGAATTATGAACACTAGATCAATGAGTAAGGTGATACCAAACAAGAAGAATAGCATTAATGGTACAAATAGAGTAGATAATGATAACAATGTTTCTATAGAAAACTCTGTATCAACAGAGAATTTAAACTAATAAGTGTTGATGTGACAGACCCCGGTACATCAACGTTAGTAAGGGCGAACAGTACATCAGTAGCTTTAAGAATTATGCTTAAACTCGGGTGGGAGCCTGGACAGACATTAGGTAGACATAATAATGGTATACGTAAACCAATCATAGCTAAGGGACAATATTGTAAATCAGGGTTAGGCTCAGGATTAAATAAAAATAATTCAACAGATTTCAAGTATAAGATCATACAAACATTAAAAAATCAATCGGAAATAGATAATGAGTCGTTAGTGCAAACCGAAGCAGTCTTTTCATTATTTGACGAGGAAGATAATATTACCGCGGATAAATTAGAAATAATTAAATCTGAGATTGAAGTGATAGTATTTGGTAAACGAGTCATATGTTTAGTCGATACAGGGAGTGACATAACCTGTATTTCAGAATCATTTTGGGAATCTTTAAAATTATTAACTGGGAACAAATTAGACATGTTACCTGTTAAGCCGATTCAGATACGTGGAGCAGTAGGACAGAAGAGTGCTAAAATACAACAAATGGTTTTATTGCCTGTAAGATTTGGGGTAATTGATTTAGAGATTAGATTTTTTATAGTACCAAAATTAGTTCATTCAATGATATTAGGATTTGACTGGCTTATGGCAAATAATGTTAATATTAAATTACAAGAGCCATCCATAGGGTTAGTTATCGAACATAGAGATCAACGAGTATTAATTCCGTTTATTAAATATAATTTTGAGGAAAGGAGAATTTGTGATATTACAAAGGTAGATAATAGTTTTGATTTCAATAAATATTTACAAGAAATAAAGACGGGTACACCTCTTAAAGGAACTCAATTAAATAAATTAAAACAGATTCTAATTAAATATAGCGAAGTATTTGTTAAAAGGTTAGGTAGAGCTAATTGTTATCAACATATTATCAAAATGATGGATCATAGTCCAATAATTAAACGGTCTTATCCCGTTCCGTACGCGTATAGACAAAAAATGGAAGGAAAATTAGCCGAAATGGTTGATATGGGAATAATATCTAGAGGTTCAACACCGTATTGTAGTCCGTTAACTTACACCTTAAAATCTGATGGTTCAATTAGAGTTCTACTAGATGCACGTGAAATCAATAAATACATGATAGCTGAGTCGGAAGCACCTCCGATGCAAATAGATGTTTTAAATTCATTTCATGGGGTTAATTATATTAGTATAATAGATTTGAATAATGCATATTTTCAAATTGCCATTTCTGAGGATAGTAAAAAGTATACCGGGTTCACATTTAATGGAAAATCTTATATGTACAATGTTTTACCACAAGGACTTAAGACTTCAGTAGGTAGTTTCAGTAGAGCTATGGACTTAATATTAGGGCCTGAAGTTAGACATTTTTGCGTGAATTATCTAGATGACCTTGCTATCTTAACTCAAGGAACGTTAAATGAACATTTAGAACATATTGATATAATACTAAACAAATTAAAGTCAGCGGGATTAACATGTAATCTTGAAAAATGTAAATTCATATGTAAAGAAGTTAAAATGTTAGGACATATTATTTCTACCGAGGGAATTAAAACTGATCCAGAAAAAATAGAGTCAATTAAGAATTTCCCAGTTCCCAAGAAAATAAAACATTTAAGAGCATTTTTAGGACTTTGTAATTATTATAGGCGGTTCATTCCTGATTATAATAGTATAATTCAACCTTTATGCCAATTATTAAAAAAGAGCAAAGGATGGATTTGGACTTCAGAAGCACAAGTAGCCTTTGAAAAATTGAAAAATAGTTTTTTAAAGACAATAATGTTGCATCATCCGGATATGTCTAAACCTTTTTATTTACAAACAGATAGTTCAGGAGTAGGTCTTGCGGGGGTTTTATTTCAGTACGATGAACAAAGGGAAATGAAAATATTAGGCTATTGTAGCAGATCTCTTAGGGGCGCCGAATTAAGATGGACTGTTACTGAACAAGAGTTTTGGGCTATAATCTATTGTTTAAGGAAGTTTGAAACCTATTTGAGGGGCGCAAAGCTTATAATTAGAACTGATCACAAAGCATTGACGTTTGTTAGGACATGGAAACTGTATAATAGTCGAATAATTAGGTGGATATTGTTTCTCGAACAATTCGATTATAGTATCGAACATATAAAAGGTAGAGATAATGTCGCTGTTGATGTGTTATCTAGGTTCCCACCTGATTCATCAATGATACAAGAAGATAGAATCTATTGTCCTGAAATACATTATATGGAAATTAATAAGAATAAAACATTAATAACAAACTTAAAAAATATATCTAGTTTTCAATCTAATGATAATGAAGTACAGTTGATAATGGATATTATAAATAATATTAGTAATAATCATAGTGGTAGAATAAATAATATTGCTAAGCGCTGTTATATCAAGGATGGAGTGTTATATTTTAAAATCGATTCAGATAAACATGTAATTTACTTACCCTCTCAGTTACAAAAGGAAGTAATTTCTCAAATTCATAAAGAAATGGGACATCAAGGGGTTTTTAAGGTACTCAAATATATTAAAGATAGATTCTATTTTCCTAATATGCATAGAACAGTTAAAGTATTATTAAAGACTTGTCATCTCTGTCAAGTTTCTAAAAGTGATAATATAAAATATGTAGGCAAATGTAAATCTATTGTGACAGAAGAAATAGGTGACTTAGTTATGGCAGACTTATATGGACCATTGCCGAAAGGACGGTTTGGTTCTGCATATATACTTGTAATTCAGGATTCATTTAGTAAATTTGTTAAATTATATGATTTGTCTAAAGCCACTTCTCGTTCAGTTATTACAAAATTAAAACAATTTGTTAAAATAATTAAGCCTAAAGTACTTATGACTGATAATGGTAGTCAATTTTCATCTGAAAGTTGGAAACAAACTTTAAAAGATATGGGTATAAAACCTATATTTACAACTGTAAGAAATCCTCGACCTAATACGACAGAGAGGGTTAACAGAGAACTAGGACGTTTATTTCGAACATATTGCCATAAAAATCATAAAAGTTGGGTAACGATATTAAATAAAATCGAAACATTATATAACAACACATTTCATGAAAGTACGGGATTTACTCCTAATGAAATATTATATGGATTGAGTAATGACATGTCATTTGATAGTTGTTTGCCTCAGTTAAATAAGTCTAAAGATATTAATCAAATTAGAATTCAAGTTAGGGAAAATTTAAAAGATAACAGTATTAAACGACAAACTAAATTTAATAGGTCCCATCGTTTAATTGAATTTCAGATTGGAGATTATGTAAAGATTCGTAAGGTAAATAAGTCAGAGGCTCAAAAGAAACTTATAAAAAAGTTTCAATTGCTGTATGAAGGACCTTATGTAGTTAGTGCGATTCCATTTGCAAATGTTTACACATTAATGGACCCTATAACTAAAGAAATTAGAGGAAACTTTAATACAATACATTTAAATAGATATTATCAATAATAAATTGATCACGATCAATTATAGATGTTATCAATGTTTAACTGTTGATACAAACATTAGAATTAATAATGTAGAATTGAAAAGGATAGATTTTAACCTAGAATATCAATAAACTTTATCGAAGATTTATTATATTTCACAATAATTTAATGTCGAAACTATAGATGATTTTATAAAATGAATTGCACTTAAATAAGTTAGATATATAAGTAAAAGATTAGGTTATTAAGATAGTAATTAAATGATTAAAATAGATAGTAATAAGTTAGATAAGTGTAATTGTAATTAGGTTTAGTTATGAATAAAAATAAAAATTAAGGTAATGATGGGTCAGGGAAATGACTCAACTAATTTTATTGGAGCGCTTAAAAGTTCTCACATAATTATATAACAATTTAATTTTCAATTGACTATTAAGTCATATATTAACTTTTTTCCATCATTACTTAACCTATTAAGCGCTAGCTTAATAGAAATAACAATTTAATTTTCAACTGACTATTAAGTCATATATAAATTTTTTTTTCATCATTACTTAACCTATTAAGCGCTAGCTTAATAGAAATAATAATTTAATTTTCAAAGGACTACTAAGTCATATATAAATTTTTTTTTCTTTCATCAAATACTTATTAAGCGCTAGCTTAATAAAAATAGTTGGTGGGGAGTAGGGCGGTCATTTCTTCACAAAATTAACTGAACATTTTAAGTTATATTCAATCTAAATTGAATTGCAAAAATATAGGTCAGACCTTAAAGTTTGACTGTTTGCAATACGAGTTGTCCAAGTACTGCAATATACTAAACAACATATCACCAATTCATATTAGTATTAGATATGAATTGTGCAACTGTATTCAAATATTTTAAATTATTCATTCTGAAAGGAAACGGATACGATTCCATACATTCTTGGGCCGAAATGCAATGTAAAATATAACGTAATGAAATAGTACCAATTAATGTATTTACGCTTATTGATTCCTTGCTGAAATTCAGTACATTTTGGCTATTTAAGAGCGGAGTTATTAGACGTTTTGTAAAATTGAGGTTATGTTACAATGTCTATGGGAAATCACTAAGTTCCTGAAGCACTAAAGGTTATCATATTATATCATTACAAATATCAATCACTTGAAACCATAAATAAATATCAGGAATGGACTCAGGATGCATTTGAATACACTGAAAACATTAAACAATTATAAACATGATTACATGAAACGAGTGACAGTGACGGGACCATGACGGGGCACACAGGTTCAATATCAGTCAGCTGTCAAAGCTGTTATTAAAAATAATTATGATTTATTTTTAATCGATACGAAATCGATAATAATTTGGGTTTATCAGATATTAATTTTATTTTCGATATTAATGTAACTTTATTTAAATACACTTTATTGGTTATAACTTCAATTGTGTATCTGAATACCTTGAGTTAATTAACTAGTGCAAATATTTTTTTAAAATTCTATAATCGATTATAGTTAAATCGATATGATTTATTTTCAATCGATACGAAATCGATAATAATTTGGGTTTATCAGATATTAATTTTTATTTTCGATATTAATGTAACTTTATTTAAATACACTTTATTGTTTATAACTTCAATTGTGTATCTGAATACTTTGAGTTAATTAACTAGTGCAAATTTTTTTAAAATTCTATAATCGATTATAGTTAAATCGATACCCAATTAATTTGACGAAAACTATCTTTTCATTTTTCTCAGCTCCCAGATTCAGAATTGAGCTGATATTTTATATTTTATAAAAAAAAAAAAAAATATATATATATGACCAATTTTTTAAAACCATATCAGTACTTAATACATCTTAGCCTAAAAGTCCCCATCTCCTCTAAAATAAGATGAACTGCACTCTGTTAAGTTGTATATTTAACATTGAGAACCGGATTTTATATTTTAAAAAAAACAATATGTGTATTGTTATAAGATAGAATTGAGTCTAGATGTAGGAATGCAAATCAGATTGGATCTATGTGAGTGTGAGAGTGGGTGAAGGAGCTGGAATGGTTGGTTGAAATTGATTATTTTGATTTTAACCATTGAATATAACGCTGGTGGTGTGATTGATGAGAGGTTGGATGTTTGGGAGAAGAGTATGTTTCTATGTGCTGTTGATTGAGGCTGAATGTAAGGATTCATGAGTGTCCTTTCAGTTGAGAGGTGGCGTGATACAGAATTGTGTTATTTGGTTACGTTGTTGTGATTAATTAATAATTACGATAAACTACATTATATAATTAAGGGGCGATTGTAACGTAACACGTAAACACAGTTCAGTTTTAAGTTATTGGTGCCATAAATTTTAGTTATACTTAAGATTACAAACGCATAAATTGAAATGTAAGTTGACATGTAAACATAAAACAGTCAACTCAATGAACGAAAATTGTTAAAATCCATTAGGGACTCAAATTTTGAGTTGTACTTGAATAGAAATTTATTGGCTGGGAACTCAAACAGTTATTAGCTAGTTGTTAAAATATTAGAGTTATAAATTTTATATTCGAGACAGGCTTAAAATTTTGTGTTGACAGATGCGATAAAACGATGATAAGGGAACGTTCTAAGGGCCAGTTTCCACTGATTGATATAATCGCGATTAGTTCGACATAAAGTCGGTTTACGCATTTAACAAAGTTTAGAGCTGGAAATTGCATTTCACTAACATAAACTAAACGCAGTTAGAGAATAACGGCTGAACCGATTGCACTAATTCTTTTTTTTTGTGTTCCTTGAAGTATGAGGATGTTTGTTACAGAGAGGAATTTTAAAGGGATTGCCTGAAAAAGTCTTAAAACAGCACTTTGCTATGTTCTCATACGGATAATTCGTAATAATAATTAAACGAAAGCAAGGTTAGAATCGAACTATAAATTCGATTAAGCAAAGCATAGCTTTATTAAACAGTGGAACCCTGCCCTAAGAATTCGAGATTTGGGTAAGCACGTAAGTGGGTTTTTTGTTACTGTATTTACAGGACGCCAGGGTTGCCATCACAAAAGTTTAAGTTACCTTGTTTGGATTAAAATCTACAAAATTGACGTGTATTTACTTTACATTAACACGTAAGGTTAAAAATGACAATGATCGGTTAAATAATTTCCCTTTCGAAATCGGTTGAATAATACATTATTCTCCACAACCGTCATACAAATTTATCGTAACTAACAATTTTTCTCTTCGGCTCTATTCAATGTATATTGGGTTTTCCCTTTATATTGTTTATCTTTGTTGTGTTTTTGTTTAATTGATTTACGCAATTTCCTTTGGATCGGATAAAAGTGCTTACAGCCAGTAAAGCTCAATTTTTGAGAAGTAATAACTTTATTCCTTGTTTTTGTGTAATAATTTTATTCCTTGGTTTTGTGTTGCACCAAAATTATTAGGAAGAAACAATTATACATTGGAAGGCCGTATCTTTGAACACGGCAATGAACCGAAGATATTCAAATTTCCTTGTGACACGGGAAATTGCTGTGAGTATGGTATCACTGCAGAGCGCATTGGTGAATGTGTTAGGGTGGGGGAAAAACAGACGCGAGGTTTCAATAAATACGATGGGGAGTTTGAATTCGGGGCAGTCAGAATTTGATTTTGAATTCGAAGTACAGTACGTAGGCCTCCGCGGCCGCCACGGCCTCTTGGCCGGCGAAGCTATGGAACTCTGACTTAAATTAAAGATAGAAATACCTAAAAAGTATTTTTTAGATTTGATTCAGAGATTTCATTAGCATAAGCCGGCTGAGAGTGGCTATGTAACTTCAGTGTAGATCGCGAATTAGTTTTAATTTAACTTTACTGATTATTATTAAGTGCAATTCTTTATTATAGGATCTTAATTTGTAATCCGCTATATAAATTCAGTGAAAGACCCGTGATGAAGCGCTCCTGATTGGTTCGAATGCATTAATTTTTTATTTATTTGCATGTTTGGTTTTCTGCATGTTGTGTTCCTTTTACTGATTTTTATAACATTTACGGAGATTTTTAATAAAAGATATCTAATGAATTATTAGTTAGGTTTACATCGAAACTATTAATTATTGATTGATAATTGAATAAAATAATTATGAAAAGGGTTACATTGATATTATTAATTATTGATTGATTTATGAATGGAATTATTATGAAATAAGCTTTATGACCATAATTATATTGAATTTAACTGATAAAAGGAAATCTAATTTAAGTAAATAACCACAATACGATGTTGTTAGACTAAAATGAAATTACATCTGTTTGACTTTAAAGTATATATATAAATTGAATGAATCTTGGTTAAAACTATCATATTAGATATTAAAAGGTTAAATAGATTTTCGTTAGGGTGTATTTAAATAATGAAATGAAATTTTACTATGTCATTACTTTGGAAGTAAATGGAGTGGTGGATATTTCTATAATATGACCTATAAACAAACTAATGATTAGTTGTCGTATCTTATTGAATATTCTCTACATATAAATATACTTCTAATGAATGTATATGTATGTATGTATATGTATATATATATATATATGTATATTTGGCTTCATTTTGACATTACACAAATTTTTGTAGTTCAAACATTAATTTAAGGACTTGTAGTTGTTAAATATATGTTGGAACGAGGTAACAAAGTGGTTGTAGTCTTGAATGAGTGCGTTCAAGGATGCTTTTAGCTCTTGAATTCATTCTAAGATGAGGTATTATACACTGATCTATGACATTACACAACTATTGTAGTTTTGAACATTGATCTAAGAACTTATGTTCTTAAATAAGTGTCAAAACGAGGTATCTGGTGGACTGGAGTGTCTCAATTTCACGATGACTTCATTGAACTATATAAACTATGTTAAGGTGAATCCATAAATGTTTGTATTCGCCAGTGTTTTATTATAGGTTTCCCCTATAAGGCAAGGCCTGTCTAAGCCACAGTTCTTCGCGTCATCGATGCTAGGTAGTTCCTAATCTAGGTCTATCTAGTAAAGAAAGTTGCGAGTACTTCCTACCAACCTCTGCGTTTGTGTTTGCCTAACTGAACTATGTTCTTGGTAAATACTATACGTACGTTTACTTATCTTTGATAAGAATTCCTCATCTTTGATGAGAGACACGGACAAACTTCATCATACATCTAGTGTATGGTAGTTGTTTGAACTGCAACAGAAGTTAGTGATTTATATTTGGTCAGTGGTATGTAGTTCTATTTATACTAATAGAGAAACATATTCACTTTTCCAATTAATTTATTGCTAATTTTTGTGGACAGTCTCTGTTAAGTCCCAAGGCGGATTTACTGAGATTTAAGCCAAGCCTTAATCAAGTCCTCTTGTGTTTTTCAAACATACAAACATTGATGGATCATAAAACCTATTAAATATACATTCTCTTTTCATTGTGAAAATGAGATACTCTCAGAGATTCTGATTGAGTAAATGAATATGTTATATTTTAATTGTTTTATTTATCTCTCGACACTACCATGTCCTTTGATAAATCCATTCAGTTCCTAAGAGAGCCTGATATAATCAAATGTTTAACAACTTAATTACTGGTTCAATGTTTCAATTGAACAACCTATTCTGGTTAATGAATGCTGTTTCATTGAATGCTGTGAGTCATGCAAGGACAAACCTACACAATACACCTACTTTACACGTTGGTCTTATACCTTTAATTATTTTTTACTTCCTTATAGGACACTCGAAAGGTTGCGCTGTCGCCTGTCGCTAGTCGCCGACAACCCATCTCACAATGGTGGCGAGGCTTGACAATATAGCTGACTATAGACCCGTAACTCAGTAGGTCCTTCCTATGGGAAATTACACTACACAATCCAATTGTGGCAAAAGTGTTAGGTTTCGTGATCGAATTTCAAAGTAGTTGTATGACCGAAGTTCCCGTATGGGCTAGTAAGCACACAATGAAAAGATCAGTAGACACGACCTCCTTTTGTTCACGTGGAACACATCTTAATACCACGTCTGATTACAGCTTGGTATTTGCATCAACTCTAGTAATTCACTGGTTATGTCTGTATGACGTCCCAAGGGATTACTCAAATACAGTCATTGCATGATATTGCTGCAGCGGTATGAAACAAGCATTTGTTAGACAGGATATATTTCCGTCTAACTTATTGTAGAAAATTGGGTACTCTCATTTCCTACCTACTACCTTTCTTTTGATTGGATAGCACCAACGTTGTGCCTAATTTAATTTAGAGCCTTCAGCACGGTGTGGATCGGTTGGGGTCGGAGGGGCTTGGTGGAAGCGACCCCCCGGGTTCAATTGAACCCGGCCTTTTAATTCCTTAATACCTATAAATCCTATCCTAACAGATTAACACCTACAAACAAACACTACACATTATTTTTCACAATTATCTGAGATAATTTATTAACTGAATAAATTATTTCAAGATAATTAATAACTATATAATATGTATTTAATCATTATTTCATTTACTTATATATTTTTATTTATTTCATTTGGTTAGGGTTATTAGAATCTATCTATTATATCAGGTTTGAGCTAAAAATACATGTAAAAGAAACTTAGACACTATTCAATTAATCAATGTCATTATAGAATATCCTATATATAATTATTTAATTTTATTTCTATTTTAGCTATCTAGATTTACTAAAAATATTAGCAATTATAATTTACACATTCTTAAGGAGACATCAGATATTTAGTTAAACAATAGGTGATAGCTATTTCTAAATAAATAAGTCTATTACTATTTATTCTTAACGGTTCTAATTTACTAAATTTTCATTAATTCCTAAATAATTTACTAATAAGGTGTTATAAAGTTTAATATCTTTCTTTCCTTTTCATAATGATTTTCCTGAAGTTAGTTATCTATAGTGTTTATATCACTGGTAAGAGTAAATATCTTTATAATTAAATTTTAGGATACTAAATCTTATTAATTCTAAATAAGTTAAATATAAGGTGTTATATCTTTCTTTCCTTTTAACAGCATTCCAGAAGTTAGCTATCTTTAGTATTTAAATCACTGGTAAGTGTAATTTACTAAGTCTTATTAATTCTAAATAAGTTAATTATAAGGTGTTATATCTTTCTTTCCTTTTAATAGTATTCCAGAAGTTGGTTATCTATAGTATTTATATCACTGGAAGTGTAAATATCTTTCAATTAAATCTTAGGATAAATTAATTTCAGTAATTTAATGTCATTGTGCAGAGATGTTATTTTAAATTAATGACTAGATAGGATGTTAGTTAGAGTTTATATAGAAATCAAGGCTTCTAATAACATATACTATGTCTTTCCTTCGGCATACCACAAAAAAGGAACTGAAGTTACTCTGAAACAAAAATCAAACACAACGTAGAGTCCTTCCTTTATACTAGACGATCACAATTATAAGGCCAAAGACATTTAATGTCCTCTTAAGCTTAATATTAGCTTGTAACGCCACTACCATGATAGTGTTACAAATTGGTCCACGTGACCAGGTTTATCATAAGCATGATGATTAGTTATCATTGCATAGGGTAGATAGTTACAAAATGGTCCATGTGACCAGGATGTTATAAATTGATATATGTTGGGGTCTTTCTCATCACACCCTCATAGTAGTAGATCGTTTCAAGACCTATCCCACAAACAGCAAGAAAGGGACAACTGAAGCTCAGACCACTTTAGGTAGATAATTATTGACCAAAACATCATTTCGTATTCGACTGTTTTCTCCCCGAAACATGCCAATTTATTTTTTATTTTTTCAACGTAAATAAACAAAGCCTTCAGCTATGCCGCTCCGTTTTCTTTTTTTTGTAAATATGAATTATTATTTTTTATGAGTGTCTGAAAATGTACAAAAAATTAGGCAATATTTCTAGTTTTTGAAGACTCCTACTACCTAATATAATAAGAATATGAAAAAAAACAAAACGTAGGGGCATGGTCATGGCAGGTAAAAGTTTTATTTTACAAAAATATTTGATCTAGTGTCATTATCCAGGGAGAAAACAGTCGAATACGTTTGTATGGAGAAAGAGCCGGTATCCTTTCCTCTTAAGAACACACGATGGTTTGTGCGTTGAAGATATTTCATATTTAAGAGATTACGATCAAAATCTATTACGAAATCGATAAATAAAACCAATATTACGAAATATTACGAAGTCGATAAATAAAAATAGATAGATATATACCTATTCAATAAAACAGAAACAGATTATCGTGATTATAACAGATTATAATTATTAAACACGATTCTGACCGAGATTTCTTAATCGAATGACCAAGCATTTACTAAGGAAGACATTAAATTTATCAAACAAATAAATTTCCTTCTTGACAGCGAGGTTGTGGTCAGTTTTGACATGACAAATGGTTGGAATGTCGAAACAAATATCTTTTGACTCCTGGTCTGGTATTATTACAACAATTTGGTCATTATTTCGAATGATTTTGGATCGAATTCCTGATTAATGACGAGGATTTGTAATTGTATAAATTTCTGCTTCTTATTCTGAAAGATTATGCAGTTGCTTAAAATGTTTTGAGGAAGTACGTGTAGCTTTCAACTTTTTCCTTATTGCGTAGTTGCTTGGTACATTATTAGGAAAATGTCGGTTGCTATGTATGAAGATTTAAACACTCGAAGTTGAATGGGAATGTTAATGGTCACCTGAAAAAATATAAGAATGGACTTACATAGATCCAGTGGTTGTATTTAATGATTCAGTGCCACGGGCCATTTTAATTTCCCGCATCATAAATATATCTTCTGATAATTTGACGATAAGTTAAAACATAAGGTCACGGCACCTAATTGTGATTTTATATTTAAGAAGAAAACTCAACTCAATAAAGAATTCTTACATCTAAATTCTGCTACAAAAATACTACTACATTAGTACTTCAATTCTATTGTGCTGTACTTTATCATACAGAGAGAATGATAGTAACCAAATTATAAATTTATTATACATTTCAAACAACTTTTTACTATAACAACCTACAATGCAGTCAAAACGAGGATGTTTTACTTCTAGTGTAAACTTTGGCAGAATTTTTTTTTAGAAAAGTAGCCCACTATCGTTTGTCAAATTTAAATTTCAGATACAATTTACTTCAGATCTAGACCTATCTCGTATACGTGTGGCCTGACATCTCCGAGGCTCCGTTGATTAGAGCTAGGTGATTGATGACGCGTCACTAGAACAAATGACGCATTGATCGATTATGTCCCGGTCGGTGTTGATGGATTCATGCTCTGCACTTGGTCGAGTAATCTCTGGTCATTAGCTTCTGGCCCGATAAGTCAAAACTTTCTAATTAAAGTATTGAAAATTTTGAAATCAATGTTAATTACACTATCATTTTAGTAAATTTTTGAACCACTCGAGTCATGAGTTTTTAAGCTTTCACTGTCACTCTTTGGATACTACCAAAATCTAGAACAGAAGAGAGTAGATAGTTACAGCTTACCCGCAAAATAATATCGAATTCGGAGCTCCTCAGTGACCATAGTGCCAGTTGCACGTCGCCGAAAAATCTAAAGTCTCAAAATAACTATCGCGGTAAGTGCAAAAGAATCCAATAATTTCAAAGATATTGAGTTAAGGTATCTCATCTTTATTGAAAGTTTTAGTTAAAGAATACTGCACTCAAGTAGTATATGTGTTCCTATGCTGAGTAAAGTTCCTGGCGAGGGTTAGGGTTGGTAACGCGATGTTCCTGGATTAGAAGGCGTACATAGGTAGTAGTGTGGCGACATCTATCGTGCCACATACAAACTGACGTGTCCTATATCGCGATGTTGAAGTTATCTGAGCCATTGAACATATTATGTACAAGAACCCGACAACAACCTGCGGGGCAGTAGCCCACTAGACTCAACACCCGTCTGGTCGGAGGATTTGCGATGGTGGATGAGGAACTTTACACCCTGTTCCTCACACCCACCCAAGTAGTATTCGCTCCCTATCAGGCAGACCGCGCGTACATTTGATTGCCACCGTAGTGGCAAAAAAATTTTTTTTAACATAAATTCACCTAAGTATAAACCATTTAATTTTTTATCGAGATTTAAATTTTTCATTACTCTATTATTGTTGATTTCGTTCTCACTATTTACTGTATATAATGGTTTAATTAATTATTTTTGCTCGTAGTTCTTATCTTTATCGTCATATTAATATATTTGATTTATTATTTTCGTTACTGTTAGGGCAAGATTTATTTTTTAATTAAAAAAAAACCAACAGCGTTTCAGTTAATGCATACTATCAACAATTACAAAAAATAAGGCCAATAACAGGTTTCCCTTAATCTATACTAATATATAAAGCTGAAGAGTTTGTTTGTTTGTTTGTTTGAACGCGGTAATCTCTGGAACTACTGGGCCGATTTGAAAAATTATTTCAGTGTTAGATTGCCCATTTATCGAGGAAGGCTATAGGCTATGTGTCATCACGCTAAGATCAATAAGAGCGGAGTCCACGCCGACGAAGTCGCGCGCAGAAGCTAGTAATACTTATAAGTATAGTTACGTTGTTGCATTCGGATATATTTTTATTACATATATTTGTATTAAAAATTATATTATATCAGTTGAATGTTACTATTAAGTTCCATTCAATAAGAACAGACGATCATGTGTACTCGTGTGCTAAACATAATAATTATTAATGTTAAGCATATTATCACGTATTATTAAATTCCTAGACCTTAATTTGTTTTATTAATAATTTAATTAGGAAACATAAATGTAGCAGTCAACATTAAGTCAGCGACGTATGTCCTTTTAGGGATTTTAAAGGGTAATTAGCTTAATTTTGGGTTTAATTAATATTTAAACGAAAATCAAGTTTCGGTTAGCAATTCAAATATTTACGGAACATTATTTCTACTGTAAAATTATTTTTTTACACATAAATTCTTTATGAAAATGGTTCGTAAATTTTCTTTTTTATACAATACAATTCATATTTTTTTTATATAGTTAGTTTAAATAGTATTTTACAGTAATTATTTTAAATAATGTTTGAATTAATTCTTAAATTTTGATATCAATTGAGTTAGGTCAAATTATGTTTATTTATAATTCTTATCACTTTAAAAAAATAGAAAAAAATAACATTATTAATATACGTTCATTCGAAATAAATTTGAGACAATTTAAATATGGATTATTTGAATTGTTCTGCAAAATATACAACAATAATATTTATTTTGTCGACTGTTTTCAAAATTCTTTATTTTAGAACATATAATTGATTTCGTAATTTAATATAGAAAAATTATGATTACAAAACATTTTTATGTCTACGATCGATAAATCAAAACGTAGTCGCAAAAGTTACTTGCAGAACAAATTACACGAACGCTCCCCCTTTTTAATGTCCGTCGATAAAGATCAATCGCGAATTAGTCACGATATAAAAATATAATATTTTGTTACATATTCACCCCAAGTTAACAAGGGCTGTTGACCCTCGTGTTTATCAAAATAACAGATCATTTTAACTCCTATCGCATTTATTTATACTTACGTAGATAAAAATGTGTGCCATATGTGATTGTGTCATTTGCTCTTTGAGAGCATAATGTTGTTATTATCTATACTAATATAATAAAGCTGAAGAGTTTGTTTGTTTGTTTGTTTGTTTGTTTGTTTGTTTGTTTGAACGCGGTAATCTCTGGAACTACTGGGCCGATTTGAAAAATTCTTTCAGTGTTAGATAGCCCATTTATCGAGGAAGGCTATAGGCTATGTATCATCACGCTAAGACCAATAGGAGCGGAGTCCACGCCGACGAAGTCGCGCGCAGAAGCTAGTTTTTAATAATATGGAGGTTTATGCCTAACTAAATAATTAGATAAACCAAATATCACAACAAAAAAAACTATTTATTTATTTATGATTACATCAACGTCTACACTGCTATGCTTAGTTAAAATGCAGCCACCTTCTTTTACTGCTTTTGTAAACTTTGACGCTATTACATTTCTTTTTAACTGACTTTCAAAAAAGGAGGAGGTTCTCAATTCGATTGGACTATTTTTTTAATGTATCCTTACGTCAGAACTTTTGATTGGGTGGACCGATTTCGATGATTTTTTTAAATCGAAAGGTGTTGCGTGTTATGTGGTCCCATTTAAATATAATTGAGATCATTTTACGCAAGCACGGCAGTAAAATCATTTAACTCTTTCACACTAAAATTGTCATTACATCTATGACGAATGTTAGTGGACTTTCCCTGTTGAATCACAACAGTGTTTCCGCGGGATAACTAATGAATAAATAATGTGTTTACACGTTACTCCAATTCGCGGTGTAAGAGTCAGATAAACGTATCTACATTTTCTCAATTTTACAGGAAAGCAAAAATACTGTGAAAATTCGGCTCTTTAAACTTTACCAGCTTTTTAATACAGATAAAATACTAGTATGGTAAAAAAAAATGTTTTCTATGTATTGCCATACTCTTAGAGCTTTGAAAAAAATAGAAATTATTTATTTATATGTGCTTACGCAGACGTAATATATATATTTTTAAAATTTGGTTGACATACGTTAGTGTGACCCTTAATTATTTTCAAACAATAGTACTGCCACATAAACGTAAATCGTAATACATCGTTTTGGCCATTGATTTGTATTATCTAACAAAAATGTTTGTGCCAATAAAACGTAAATACACAAACGTTACACTGGCTCTTTAAACTAAGCATCAAAACAAAATTTTGTAACGACCAAAACAACGTATAAGCTTTTACGTTCTTCTGGTTTTTATAATATTTGCCAAACAAACTATATTCTAAGAATAAAAATATTGTTTTTAGAAATACGTTCTTATAGCTCTAAAGAGGTAGGAAGATAATTAGAACTATTTAAACGGTATTCATAATACGTTTTTCTGGTTCAATTGAAAATGGTTCATAAGCTAATTCGTTTTTTTGGAATTTGATAAATATTGACTTTAGGGCCTATGCAAACCACGTTTTTTAAACGCGCCGTCGACGCGCGTTTTAAAAGCGCGCGTCGACGGCGCATTTTTATCCTACAGAGCAGTTTGTTGGCGTTTGTATCGATACACACGCGCGTTTGCATCGCGTTTGTATCGCGTTTGCATCGCGTGACACGCGCGTTTGCATCGCGTCTGTATCAGTACATACGGCACATACGCGCGTTAACGGCGCGTTTTAAAAACGCGCGTCGACGGCGCGCTTTTATTATACAGGTGTGCAAAGGTCTACAGGCTGCGTCTAACTCGCGTGTGTATCGCGTTTGTATCGCTACAAACGCGCGTCGACGGCGCGTTTAAAAAACGTGGTTTGCATAGGCCCTTACCGTTACGTCGTTTTGGCAATTCATAAAGGACTATATTGTGAACCGTTTTACGAAAAAAAAATTTTTTTGATTTTTTTGTAGATACGTTCATCTGGTTCTTATACCGCGAATTAAGCCTTAACACATCAGACGTAAATACAGCAATAGCTAAACGGGTCAGCATCGAATCTATTAACATTGATTCATAAATCAAATTATTAAGTGTCTCAGTCATACTTACTAGTTAGGTTTATGCAAGAATGAATTAGGTTTAAGTAGAGTTGGATTAGTAAATTGATTTCTTGCCTTGATATGACTTTGTCTACCGACTTCTAAAAATTTTGAGGTTATCGATTCGACTGTGTGTATTTTTTATGTGTTACCTCATAACTTTTTACTAGGTGGACCGATTTCAGTAGATAAACATATAACAAATTATGAATAAACTTATTATCTTAGTAAGAGAAGAGATATGTCGCCAAGCAGAAATCTTTAATCATCTACAGTTCTACTAAATTTTTTTACTGAAAGTTTGTCGTATTAGTACTACAAACTTAAATTTTTAGTAGTACAGTAAAGCAGTAGATTTCCCAACCATGTTTTCTTTCCACCCTTACACTAGACAGTAAACAATTGACGCTTTGTTTCAGTAACACCCAAATTAAAAAGTACGACCTTCAGTTAAGGTCATTCAATATAATTTTGACTTTAATGTTTTACATATGTATGTATATTACAATTAAAACCGTTCATGAATATATTCAAAACAGTATTATAAAATATCGTATAAAATGAATTGAATAGGTTACGACACACCGCAGTTCATGATTAAAATGTAGGTACGTGAAAAACGGATGAATGGTTCTCCAAACGTGCTCATCATAAAATACAGTAATTTTAATGACATCCAATCTATACACAAAGTTATGTTACAATTTCGTTTGTGTATGAAGTATTTTTTTATAAATTTGTAAACAAATATAAATTGTAACGAACTTTGCTTTTGTGGATGTAGCCATATAGGTAAAACGTGGTATTGAACTGTGTTTATCTACGGAAAAGTAGAGTCTTTTCCTATCTTTTATCTTGATTACTCTTAGATTATACACTACATCATCTTTATCGCAACTCCTCTACTTGCGTAAATTTTTATAGAAAAGAGATTTTCTAATGATATATAGGATGTCGATAAACTTTGACGATAACTACGAATACTTTTGATTCTACCAGACTTATTGTGTTTATAAGAATCAAAAATCTGAGAGGAATAGGGGATAGGGTTGACTACGCGCTTGCGATGCTTCTGGTGTTGCAGTCGTCTATAAGCTACGGTAATTGCTTATCATCAAGTGAACCGTACGCTTGTTTGTCGACCTAAAAAACATGTGTATAATAAATAATCTTACTTTTTATTATACTAGTATAAATTCGCAGAAAATGTTACAGACGAGTTATTAATTGCGGAGAAGTTTAAAGATATAAAAATAGAAAGTATTTTAGATGCATGTTACATTGTGTATACATTTTTGTGTAGAAAGAAATAGAATTAATATAAAAGTTGTGTTATGGACTTAACGTCATATTTAAATAGCGAAACATATATAGTTTCTTAAAATTATAGTGCATTATCCTAATGTACTTATAAACTTACAAGTACATAACAGCCAAAAAGTGACTGGGATATAACGTTATCTATAATGGTCGCAATATACCAAGAATTGTGCAATTATTGCAATAATATTGTATAATTGCATTTCTATCTCTGGATATAATCTGTAAACAAACATATTTTTCATATGAATTTTGATAAAGCTTCAGTTAAAAACATGTACATTAATTACAAACGAATTCACGTGCAAAAGTCAAGTGTAGCAGATCCCTAGCGACTTGAAATCGGGCTCAAGTTGTTTCATCGCGTTTTTGTATGTAATGGGTCGGTTAATTAACGTTACGTTGTTTGTAACTGGATCATATTCCTGTTTTGAGATTTTATATGCATGTATGTATTTAATTATATTTTAAATTGTTGCATGTAACTTTTGTTTCATTTGTGATTTTGTTGGGATAAGTTTGAATTTTTTTTTAAATTTGCTTCCTATTTGAATAAAGATAATATATGCATTAGAAAGAAATTAAGAATTCTAAGAATCTTTGATATCGAATCTAAATTTGTAATCTCCAGTGGAGAGAAAAATTGACGCGATCGTACTGGTGTAAATAATTCGGTCGAAATGAAAATCGATCGATGTTTTTTAGGTTTTTTAAAACTATTATTATACTTGAATAATTTTTGTAAATTACAATCAAACCTGCAATCATTATATTAAGGCGATAATATCTATTATCGCCTTAATATAATGATTTGTAGGTACTGTTACGAAATAATAGTATAAAAGCTTGAGACGATGTAATAAAAGTTTCACTTTAATTACCGTAGAAAGAAAGAAGAAGAAAAATATACCTACATAATAAAACAATAAAACGTAAGAAATCAAAATCTAAATTAAAATATTTCATTTTAGACCAGTACGGTATAATAATGATAACAAAATAAAATAACAAATGACATAAATACAAAATAGAAAACTGTGATTTTCTATAAAGTTAACGGAAACGAGAAATGTCATCTAGTTTTATATTCAACTGAATATAAGTCAGTTTAAGCTTTAATTGCTTTGTAAAAAAATAATCCAATTAAAATATTCCTACTGTACGCTTTACTTTGGATTAGTAACTTCCAATTATTATTTTGGCTTTGGAAGTACTGTATTATCAAGACATAATTATGTATGTAAATAACTAAATATAGCAAGGTTTTTATGTTCTAACTAGCTGTGCCCGCGTCTTCGTCTGTGTGGAATTTAACAAAATAATTATTGATAAGTTCGCAGAATTATAAAAATAAACAAACTAAAATAAAAGTAGCCTAAGTTACTCCTTACTACATCAGCTATCTGCCAGTAAAAGTCCCGTCAAAATCGGTACAGCCGTTCTAGAGATAAGCCGGAACAAACTGACAGACAGACAAAAATCGTCATGAATGTTATTTTGGTATATGTTCCGTGTGTACATCCATAATAATATGCATTTAATCCAAATCGGTTATTTTAATATTACAAACAGACACTCCAATTTTATTTATTTGTATAGATAAAAAATGTATATAAGTTTAATCGAATACAATTTTCCACTATAGATATACCACTATATCTCAGAAGTAGTCCTGAAAATCTGACGGTAAACACATAGTGATTGCTTGACGTCCGCACGCATCAAGTTTATGATAACAATCGGGACCGACAGCTTTACGTGCCTTCCGAGTCACGGCGAGGAGATTCGCAAGGACAAACAATAGAATTCCAACATATACCAATATAATAAAGACGAATTTTGTTTGTTTGTATTGAACGGACGGTGTTTTGTACTCATATGGAAAGTAACTTTTGGGTCTGTTGATTCTATTTTGAAAATTGTGGAAGATACGTAGCTTTAGATAACCAGGGGATATCTTTTATGTATTTAAGTATTCAAGTATATTAAAAATGTTATTCTATTATTCAGACTCATAAGTTGGAAAATTCGTCATTTGAAAGCATCTACAGCGCCCGCTGCATAAATTACTATTGTATAACTGTGTTTGCTCGCAAACGAAAAAAAAAAGACCTACTTCAATTACATCGACAAGTAATATAACGTAGGTAGGCGAAAAATAGTCAAATAAATACCTCATCAAAGATTACTCAAAAAGTACTCATTATATCTCGATCATACATGTATTTCATTGGAACCACTATTTTTGGAGTTACTATTTTTTACGCTGTATACCAATGTTCTTCTAGATGTTCTTCTACTAGAAGAACATCTTCTACTAGAAGAACATCTTGGCTGAAAAATCTACGCCAATGGTTTGGGAAAAGCACCCGTTCGTTGTTCAGGGCCGCGGTATCAAGGGTACAAGTTGCCAAAATGGTCGCCGAACTTCGTGAGAAGATGGCACTATAAGAAGAAGAATACCAATGTTTTAATTTCCATAAAAATATTATCAAAGTGTATTGAAAAAATTGTCTTTCAAACAACACAATTAATTGTTTTCATGTTTTCTCACAAACTTAATCGTTTTAATAGTAAAACGATTAAGTGGGTGAGAAAACATGAAAAAGCTCGAAATATGTAATAAAAAAAAACCATCACGTACTAAGAAACGATTTTCAGCTAAATATTCATAAAGCCAATACGAAAATAGGCTCATACATAATACATACAAATTGAGAAATCGGATGGAGGGTAAATGAAGGATGAATAAATGATTTATCGACAGTCAAAAAATATGCATCGGTGTTTCTGCACCGTCACACAGCGTGATTTGCTTCGTATCACCACAGTTGGGTGAGTCTGATCAATATTGACCGAATAACGTCATATGTGTACAGTAACTTTAGACTTATGAGATTAATATGAGGAAAAAGATGATTTGTTATTAGCATTTGCTGATACATTGATTGGTATGTGAGAGTTTAAAGTGAAACTTTTATTACATCGCCTCAAACTTTTTCGTCTGTTTGTTGCATGTCGCGTGACGACAGTGATTTTTATACCCTTCATGGAATATAATTCCAAAATTTTTTAGTTAAATGCCTATAATGTGAAAAAAAAGTTTCACTTTTACCGTGGTTTCATAAAACCACACTGGTTTTTATATAAAATAAGTCGGCAAACAAGCTTACAGCTCACTTGATGATAAGCGATTACCGTAACTTATAGACGCCTGCAACACCAGAAGAATTGCAAACGCGTTGCTGATCCTGCTCTGAGAACAGAGCTCTGGCTATCTTAGTCACAACAGGAGCACAATACTGCTTGAGAGCCATTTGGACTGCTCCAGATTTTGATCAGGATATTTACTGCCGTTCCCTACCTCAGTGAAAGGCTTAATATTTTAGTATGTGAGAGGCTTGAGATGCTCAGGTTCTGAATCAGCAAGATTGATGAAGTAGACCTTAAGTCAACCTTACAAAATATTATAGTCAAATAATGCTCTGATATAATGTTGTGTTCCTGTGGTGAGTAAGGTTACCAGATCTCTTGTTGTGCTGTGTTGACAGTGGAAAAAAAGACGGCAACTTGTGATGCTCCTAATGTTGTAGGCATCTATTGACTAAAGTAACCACTTACCATCACATGAATCATACGCTTTTTTGCCACCCTAGCTTGTATGTACTGAAAATAAACATTATTGATTTCCTTCTCAATCTTCCCAACTTCGCGCCAGACATTCCGGTTTTCCGCAATCCTCATCGAGCCTATTCTATCCTCCTCGGCTGTTGCCCAAAACAAAGAAATTAGGTTATTTACCTAAGGACATTTGACCTTGTGTGTATGTCAAAATATTTGTTTCGCTTCGCTTCAGCCTATCGCAGTACACTGCTGGAATAGTCCCAGATTTCCGCCACTAATATGTAAAATTCTCGTGTCACAATGTTAGTTATCATACTCCTCCGAAACTGCTGGACCGATTTTTATGAAATTTTGTGTGAATATCGGATAGATCTGAGAATTGGCAAACATCTATTTTTGATACCTCTTAGTTATAGGGGGGGGGGGATTAAGAGGGTTAATAACATATATGGTAAAACAACGTTTGCGGGGTTAGCTAGTATATTGTTGATTGTTTTCTTTTTATTTTACTTTTAAACAGTCGTAACCTTTCACAGTGAAAAATAGTCCGTAAGTCGAAAGTGTACGTAGTTTAACAAAAGGATTTTCTGCTTTTGGCAGGCTATGGACTGGTTCTATCTTACTTCGGTTCCGCTTTACTTGTTTAACAACAAAATGTACGATTATGAAGTTATTACACATAACTTAGTGTGTTTACACACGCCAACTATTCGAGTCATTGTGGTGAAGCGAAGATTCGTTAGTCGACTGTGAAAATGAATGGTGTTTTATATATATACTAGATATTTTGTTTGGTTTTGTCTACGTTTATATTTTTTTTTTTATTTCTTTTAAAATAAGGTACTGTTTTATTTAACATAAATATTGACAGTTCTTAACAGAAAATAAAATATATTTATTATAATTATTTATTATTATTATTATTTAATTTTTAATATATTTACAAAATATGTTATTGGCATATAAAGTAGTTTACCACTCTTATTAAAAATTAAATATTAAAAGAGACGTATTTTTAACCGACTTCAAAAAAAGGAGGAGGTTCTCAATTCGACTGTATTTTTTTTTATGTATGTTAGCTCAGAACTTTTGACTGGGTGGACCGATTTCGATCAATTTTGTTTTAGTTGAAAGGTGTTGGGTGTCATGTGGTCCCATTTTTTTAAAATTAAGATCTGACAAGTACTTTTAGAGTTATATCTAATAATGCGTATTTACTTGACTACTTTTTCGTCGACCTACGTTGTATTATACCGCATAACTTTTTACTCGGTGTACCGATTTTGATGATTCTTACTTTAATCGAAAGCTAATACTTGTCATGTAGTCTTCGTGAAATTAGATCGAGATCTGATTACAACTTTTTGAGTAATCTTTAGCGCGTATTTACTTGACTATTTTTTCGTCTTATTACGTTGTATTACTTGTCGATGTAATTGAAGTCGGTTTTTTTTCGTTTGCAAGCAAACACAATTATAAATGTTAATATTGTTTATAAATCTAGATAGACAATAAATCTCGGTGAAAAATTTGTATATCGCTGAAAAAAATAAAATAAAGAAAGTCAAAGTCAAAGTTCAATAGTATATTATTTTGTAAATTTAGATGCTGTTAGTCATCAGTTCTTCATCTATATCTATATATATAAAAGAAAGTCGTGTAATCGTGTTAGTTACACTATTTATAACTCAAGAACGGCTAAACCGATTTGGCTGAAAATTGGTAGGGAGGTAGCTTAGAACCAGGAGACGGACATAGGATACTTTTTTATCTCAATTGGACCCGGTAGGTGGCGCTGCTATCGGTATGTAAGCAATCAAATTTGGTAGCTATTTTCCGGGCAGGATAACGTCGGCCGGGTCCGCTAGTTTTTCATAAACGATCAAATTGTAAACACAATAGCCAAGAAAAATATTGTCGTATCTAAACATTTTTTATATCATATCAAAAATACCGACCGTTCCAGCGGGGATCGAACCCGCACCTCTGACTAACCGTGTCGACACGGTAAGACGTTATAGTCGTCGTGCGGGTTATATTTTCCTCATGTGGGGTTTATAATTTCCTCATTTGTAGGTATTACACAAAAAATAATACAAACAAAATTGTCTTATCTGTTTAAACTTTTCAGTAATGTGTAAAAAATTGTCAGTGAAGTCGAAAACATGAAGTGTGTTATGTACAAGCGGGTCACATCGCGATAACTCCTCTAATTAGCCAAAGTTTTGGTGTAATGGGGTCGGATGGGTACACTAATCCCTTTCATTATAAAAGAAAGCCTCAACTCCGCTCGGCTAACAGAGTTTTACTTCTTTGTCGCTTGACTTTGTAAAAGGGAAAATGTTTTTAACATCTTGGTAATAAGTGAGTTAGTTTGCATTTACGGCTGTTACCTCTATTTGTACGATGAAGGTTAAGGTGTCTTTAGTTGAAGATGGCGCATTTATTTCAAAAACAATGGGTTCAAAGATTTTTCTTTAACTGGGTTGAAAAATCTTGGAAATGTTTAACTAGGAATTTTTTTAACCACCTCTCTGCTCAGACGTAGGTTAGCAGATAATTTTCTTACTAATAATTAATATCGATATTAGATATTTACAATAATACTAGATGAATGGCTGAACGTGCTCTCCTACTGAGACCTATAAAATTTCCATATATAAATTTAATGGTTGGTGTAATGGAACTTTAGTATTATTACACCGGTATCAACGATAGCAATTTTTACTGTCTGTTTAAAAAAAAAAAACATAATTATCCTGAATTTGTATGAAACCATTCCCTTAGTCTTAAAAAAAAATAAAAAAAAGTATTAATACGAAAAAATATAAAGTAAAATCATAAAAATTAAGCTTAGAATCTTAAGTTAAACATATATTCGAGCACTGCCGGCCTGCATCAAACCAATGCCTGAAAATAGGAACATCATGTGTTCAGTGCACATCGTTTGGGGAATTTCATTACGGGAGCGTCGAATCCGCTCTCAAAAGGATTCAACTCTAAACCGTATTATGACAAAGAAGGCAAGCTTTGTTGTCGGACGTACCGGAATACATACTTACTAAAGCCGAACGTTGCTCTCGTCGTCTTGGTGAAGCGCTACAGGATTGCTTTCGCATGCTACAGAGACGCTCTGTTAGTTTGCTTGCCTGTGAGCGCTGGCTTCACCTATGCCCTATAGAACGCCCACGCTACAATACCCGTGTGCTTTCTACTTCCCTGGTGACAAGTGGGAGGAATAGCGCCCTTTTCCCACTCCATTGCGAAGGGTTAAGAAGTGCATATCGGCGTCTTCTTCCCCCTGGTGTTCTGTCGAACGGGTCTGAGTGGGTATCAGCCTTACGTTACGTTCGATTACGACGTAGCTTAAGACAAAACTGCAGAAGATGAATCAAGTTATAATATGTACAGTCCCATTAATGTTTAGTAAAATCGTTGAATTATATTGCTTCCTAATAACGGTAATTATCACAGCTCTTCTCGTAATAATAATAATAATAATAATAAAAACTCTTTATTGTACACCAAAGAAAATGAGCAAAATCACAAAAATAAAAACAGGAGATAGGTAAGTACAAAAGGCGGCCTAATCGCTAATGAGCGATCTCTTCCAGGCAACCTTTCTCGTACAGTATACGTCCGAGGAATTAACGTAACTCCACACTTTTTATAAACACTACAATGACGTATTTTAAACTTCTTTTTAACATAACAACGTCTAATAAATCGATGAACGCCGGCGGCATGCACGAAAAAGGATGATTCATTGTAGCGTTACGCTCATTGTACGCTTGCGCCGCATCTATCTCTCTTCCACTCGATTGGCCTATGGCTATGCATCCAAGGAGATGTTTTGTTATGACGTTGTCACGTTATACATATCATCCAAACTTACAAACAACTTTAAACCAACTTTACAGACAACCAATTTTTTTCTTCAGGTGTATTACGTCAATTGTATTAGTATTAAAAAATTTCAAATAAATAAGTCATTTATCTGTTTTTTTAGCTGACTAAAACAAGTACTTCTGAGAAAACAGAAACTTCTGAATGTTTCTGTAAACGCAAAAAATATGATGTGGAACGCCATGTTATCGGTGTTACTTAATTTTACGCTTTGAAGTGACAATCAATTTACATTGATGATGTATACAGATTGACGACGCGTTGTCGCAGCGGTCACAGCACTGGCTGTTTGTTAACCGACTTCAAAAAAGTAGGAGGTTACTCAATTCGACCGTATATATGTTTTTATGTATGTTCGGGGATAACTTCGTTGTTTATGAACCGATTTTGATAATTCTTGCTTTGTTGGAAAGGGGATATCCCAACTTAGGTACTATGATAAGGAAACCAGGATCTGATGATGGGATCCCAGTGAAATCGAGGGAACCCTCGAAAATCGTAGTGACGACTAGTGCGTTTGTTAATTAATTTATTATTTATTATACTCGCCGATGCAATTGAAGTCGTTTTTTTTTCCGTTTGCTAGCAAACACAATTATTACGCTTGCAGTCGTGGACTCGATCCCCGCACATGAAAAACATCTGTATTGACCATATAGATGTATGTCGTGGTCTGGGTGTTTGTGCTTGTGTATTGTGCGCGTTTTCGGACACAGGAGAAAAACCGACTGGGGCCGTTGAGTGTGAAGCGTTTATTGTAATTGTTAATTTAGATGTAACTTCTAGGGATATTACTCCACTCTGCTGATCACCATAAACTAACTACTATTTATCTCAATGCTACTTTTATATTCCAATAATATAAAGCTGAGCGGTTGTTAGACTATTTGTTGCAAACTGTTAAATTAGAAAACATCTCTCTATAAACTAGAAATTGAAGTGGTGACAACGATGACAACCAAAGATAAAAATCGAAGATTTTGTACTTTCTTTTAACAAATAAATAAAACAATTAAATCGTCAAATTTGAATGTGAACAACGTACGAAATAAAATTCCTTGATTAAAGCGACTGTGAGTGACAATGAAATTAGCATAGTGACAAAACTTTTAAAACTCGACAAGTCAATAAAAGACAAATAAAATAAGTGAAACTCCCGCCCCAAGAGATGTCACTGTACAGCTTCACTGCAAATATTTTTAATACTGTGGTACAGTTTATAAGATAGTCAATTACATAATTTTTAATCTACTTTTATTTAGTTGTTACTTTGTTACATTATAATTATGTATCTCCAAAAATCAGTTCGTTCATAATAAAGCTGTAATCTCATAGACAGTATAGACGCACAAAAATATCTCGTTTAAAAGCCCGACTGAGGATGTATCCAAACTTTACCAATTTTTTTTTATCACAATCAAATATAATACTCTCAGCTTGGTGTCGTGAATAAGGAAGCCAAAACTCCTGTGGGTGTACTATATTGATAACAGTCATAATTATAAAAAACACAGAAAGAGAATTTGGTTTAGATTTAGAAAAAAAGACATAGCAAATCAAATCCATGGAAATGCCTACAGACTTCCTTGGTAGTCGAGTAACAATTTAAATATTATAAAACCGCAAGTTCTCGTGCTTTAGGACACAGTCTTAAGTATTCCACAGCGCGAGCATCACGTTCTAATTGCATTTATTCGCGCACCGCCTCGCTTGTGATCATTGTGCATGTGTCACTGTTTAATGATGTTTGTTTTGCTTTTAACCAACTGGGACAACGTACTTTAAGAATATAAATTCAAATAATTTCGAAATGCAATTTTGAAATATTCATAACGAAAGTTAAAAGAAGTTGTTACTAGTTTTTGCAAATGATTTTCATTACTTTTATTCATACATTCTGCGAGTTCATGATGACAGTGTTTTTGAAATAAAAAATTAATTATCTTATATATAAAATTCTCGTGTCACAATGTTAGTTACGGTACTCATCCGAAACGGCTGGACAGATTTTTATGAAATTTTGTGTGCATATCGGGTAGGTGTGAGAATCGACCAACATCTATTTTTCATACACCTAAGTTACAATGGGGGGATTAAGGGGGTTAATAATATATACCTATAGCAAAACGTTTGCTGGGTCAGCTATTCTCTTAATCAATTTTATTAAAACAAAGAAGCATGTCATAACGTGCTCAAAGGCACGTTTGGGATACCAATAAGTGCAGATACTCAGACTACACTAGACTATACAGTATACTAGCCTACTGTACAACAATGTAGTTCAA
The DNA here is from genome assembly GCA_905220545.2 of Melitaea athalia. Lineage (NCBI taxonomy): Eukaryota > Metazoa > Arthropoda > Insecta > Lepidoptera > Nymphalidae > Melitaea > Melitaea athalia. Next base: position 2,616,179 of record HG992180.1, read on the forward strand.
AGTTATCTTTTTTATTACGTGTTACAACGTTAGAAAATGTATATTGTAAATTTAATTCATGCTAAAGTTATATCAATATTCACAGCAATCTATTTTCCGGTTGTGTAACACATTAATTATTTAAATTAACGCTGCGGTATGCATCTTTATTATTTTCTACGTTATTATCTTTGCAAACGTACAGTTCTCTGCCAAGCTCATATATATTTATAAGAACATAGTTACAAAAACCAGGTATATTTGGCGATAATCCAGTCGAGTTTGTGGTTACCTATATGATTTTTCTTGAAAATTGTTACATCTTTTCATTTTCTATATATGAAAATAAAAGTGACTTGTTATTTAAACGAGTATTTTTATTGAACTTCCCTTTGTTAAATTAACTTTCCTCAGTTCTGATTCAATTAACCGCTTGCCTCACTTCGTAACGTTGCCAGAAGATTAAGGTAAGAAATCAAATTTTTATTAGATATGACATTTATACAATTGAAATGTTGTGAAGTAATAAACTAAGGCTGTATGTATACGTCGCGAATGTCTGTATACAATAATGACATCATCACTTCAGCCTATCACAGTCCACTGCTGGAGACAGGCTTCCCCAAGTTCGCGCCAAAAATGGCGTGAACTCATGCGTGTAATTGCCCAATGCCCATAGTCACCACGCGGGGCAGGCGGGTTGGTGACCGCAGGGCTGGCTTTGTCGCACCAAAGACGCTGCTGCCCGTCTTCGGCCTGAGTATTGCAAAGCCACCATTTATACAATAACTAGCGACCCGCCCCGGCTTCGCACGGTTGCAAAAACTATCAGTGTTCCTCTACTATATTATGCATGTATTATACATATAAACCTTCCCCTGGAATGACTCTATTTACTAAAGAAAACCGCATCAAAATCCGTTGCATAGTTTTGAAGATCTAAGCATATATAGGGACAGACAGACAGCGGGAAGCGACTTTGTTTTATACTATGTAGTGATATTACATATCAACTTGGTCTACAGATTCGTACTCTCAACGCGCTGCCTCATATTAAGCCAAATGTTAACATGTCTGTACAACTTAGAATCATGATAACGATCAATTTTGCACTATGAACAAAATTTGACATGATTTATTGTATGTATTTATTTTCGATGAGGACTGCACGGGACAGTGAAGCTTAGTGCGAACATGTGGAGGCATATGGCCAACACTAGACTGCGATAGGCTAGCAAAGATTTTTTGAATGTTTCGTTTTGTCAGGCTAATTGTATCTTACATGTGCAGATACATATTCTGTATTGTACGTAGAAATTTCGTATATAACTCGTAATCATAACATATTAAAAATATATACAATACATTTATTCAAATTAAAAAAAGAAATTGTATTAATATTATACGACTATACAGAGCCGGCGTTTTTTTTCTTAATAAAAAAGAAACAAATTTCTCTGACTCTAAAATAATCAAAATACAGAATATCCATCAACCGCGCCTAATTTATGTTGGATCCAAAGTTGGATCAAAAATTACGTAAGTCGGAAAAAATTGCCCAACTTAATTACAAAGTTCCTGACATCATCCGCGTCTTGTTTCCAATCAAATGAAGACTAATATTATGGAATATGATAATGGCCAAAGTTAAATTCCGATGAGTTTGAAACCAACTCTCAGAACATCATTCGGAGACATGTAAGAAATAAATTTTCGTTTTGAAATCGCAAATACTTTGATAGTTTGAATTTAGCTGAACGCTGAGAAAGTTGAGATATCTCGGTGAATGTTGTTAAATCCTACCTCTATCGGGATCTTGATATTTCTGATGTCACTTTAGCGCACCAAAACAGAATTTGTTACTGATATTTGAAATCATATTTTTCAGATTGATGTTATGCATCCTATAATAATTTTTTTTTGTCTTATAATTAATACTAAAGAATCACTTTAGCAATTAGCAATTTATGTTCTCTTTTTCTTTCTTTTTTGTTTTATTACATTGTCATTTTTTTTTGTTCTTGAGAAATGAACTACTTTTGTCTTCTTTATTTGTATTTTTAGTATATATTTCATTTTGATATCTACAACTTCTTGGACCAAATAAATTTCTGTATCTTTATTACGGTAAAAAGCGCTTTCGAGATGAACGAATACAAATATCTATCGAATTATTCGACTGAAAATTCTGATTGAAACAAAATTAACCCAGTTTGAATTATTGCTTCAATTATTTTACTCTCATTTGTTTATTGTTTCGATTGCTCGAGTATTTACAGTGTTGACTCCGTGTAAACAATCGATTGTTGTCTTTAGTCGAAACTCTACAAATTATGTTCCTAATGTCCAATTAAATTGAACTTGTAAAACATTAATTGAAATCATTTATCCAATGACCGCTTTTTGAGTGTTAAGGCGTTGTTTCTACTATTAATTTTTTTTTAATGTTATGAATTTTTTTTTTTTAAATAAGCAAGAAGACCAAATTTTTTACACTAGGGTCCTAAACAACTGGTGGTTTTTGTGTTCGAAATGAATTAAAAGTTATATTTATCTTCGCTTTTCTAACGAAAAGAACCCTTGCTTAAATATTTTCAAAATCTTCTTACTAAAACAACTTAAAAAATAAAACATAAATATAAACTGTAAAAACAATTTAATAGTAAAAGTTTTATATTATTCATACATTTATTCATAATAAATTTTCTGTTATTCTACAGTATTTTATACTTTAGTCTAAATACATGTATTAGTTGAAACTTTTTATTTAGTGCTTATTTTTATATACACTAGTTTTATTCTGGACTAGCTGTGCCCGCGACTTCATTCCCGTAGAATTTAACAAAAAGTTATTGTTCTAAAACTTATTATTAGTTTTATTATTATACTAGCTTCTGCGCGCGACTTCGTCGGCGTGGACTCCGCTCCTATTGGTCTTAGCGTGATGATACATAGCCTATAGTCTTCCTCGATAAATGGGCTATCTAACACTGAAAGAATTTTTAAAATCGGCCCAGTAGTTCCAGAGATTATCGCGTTCAAACAAACAAACAAACAAACAAACAAACAAACAAACAACCAAACAAACAACCAAACAAACAACCAAACAAACAAACTCTTCAGCTTTATATATTAGTATAGATAAACTTTATCCAAAAAGATGCAACAGTTTCAGTAAAAACAAAGAAGGAACCGAAATAATTAATTGTTAGCATAAAGCACTAAATCGAAGAAGGACAAATATTGTACGATGAAAATAATATAAATGCGTCTGTCGCAGTCAGAAAACGAGCGTAAGGAGTTCATACTGAAACGTGATTAATATAAGAAGGCAATTAGTCAAGAGTAATATTAGAAAGGAAAGCGACAAGATATTAAAGGTTTACGTAAAACATCTAAATTGTGTCTGACGTATCTTTTCTCATTAATTACAATAATAATGAATGATTAATTAATTCTGTATCAGCCTGTGAAAGTCCTAATGATGGAAAATGACAATTGCTCACAAAATATGTACATGCTATATTTGACAAGCCAGTCGGCGAGGCTTGTAGTGACCCTGTATTCTGCTCCGGGGGTTGTGGGTTCGATTTCCGCCTGAGTCTGGGTATTATATATGAATATAAATTTATTTCTATATGTTTTATTTATACTAAGGTAGGACACAGCAAGAAATTTCCTGTTCAAAATATGAAGCAGCCCGACCTTACTAAATATCGCATAAAGACTAAAGAATACTGTTTTCAAGCAATGTTTTTTACCATTTAGATTTTAAGTATTAACTTTATATACAAAACATTATTAGATTATTCTTGACTAGCGACCTGCCCCGGCTTCGCACGGTTGCAAAAACTATCAGTGTTCCTCTACTATATTATGCATGTATTATACATATAAACCTTCCTCTGGAATCACTCTATTTACTAAAGAAAACCGCATCAAAATCCGTTGCGTAGTTTTGAAGATCTAAGCATATATAGGGACATACAGACAGCGGGAAGCGACTTTGTTTTATACTCTGTAGTGATTTAGAAAGTGTGCTTTGAGAATATTCGTAGACTATGAAATATTACATCGCAACTCGTAGGACAGACAGAGTGCACCATCAACGCGGGAGGCAAATATTTTATTTATAATCCTTTAATCACTTTTCGACACTCAACAAGTTTTTTGGTATATTTTGATACTACATATTTTAAACTGCAGTATAATATCTCATAATACAAAAAAGTTAGTGGAGATAAGGAGGTACATTACGAAGACACAGAGACGGTACACTTCGTCACCTTGGAAACACTTTTTTTACAAAAAATCTCACAGAGTCTATCTTTAGACGTTTACCGCAGCTGTCATATCAGAATTCAACAGACCGATTCCGCCAAGATCCGTCAGTATTTACACATATGTTCATTTCTAGTGTGCGAAGACTCGTAATGCTGACAAATCGTTTGGTTGCGCCGCGTGCGATGATTCATAAGCTTTGGCGTGCAGCCAAATCCATGGCCATGTTTGAAGTCCAATGTTTGAACCAAGGTTGGATTGTTTTGTTGTTTTGTTTATGCGTGCTAATGGTCTTATAAGTAAAGATAAATTGTTAACATTGAGTGACTTGAAACAAATATATTATTTAATATTAGTACCTAAACTTCATTCTACTTTGGCCAGAATGTATGATAAATTTTTCACTTTTAGCAGTAAAAATATCTCTTTTAGCAATTAATTTCTCATTTATGTAAAAGCTCAAAAATATTGTTTTTATATGCTGTATAAAACATAAACACCGAGGAAAAATCTTACGGCTAAACGCCTTTCATGAAGATTATTTTTAAAATAATTGATACGTAAAAAAGTTCTAAATGAATAATAATATAAAAAATTCGAAACTTTGAACTTTGACTGCAGGACTTGACCACTTATACTAATACTAAATTCTTAAAAAAAGCACTAAACTATTTTATATAAGTTAAAATTCTATATTATGCCTGAGTAAAAACATAAAAACATAAAACTATAATTAAAATGATACTGTTCCTCACAAAGAAAAAAGTAAGAACTTAAGTATTACGTACAACAGATAAAAAATGCCACAAAAAATCCTAGAACGGCCCCTAAACGAAACAAATCATTTAGGATATGACAAAGCTTGTTGTTTTTATATTTAGTAGAATATTTATGTCACGAAACATGTGATAACAAAATAATATACTTTATACGATTAGGTCGGCAAACAAGCGTACGGCCCACCGTGATGGTAAGCAGTTACCGTAGTCTATAGATGCCTACAACACCAGAACCACCCCAAGATTATTGCTCAGCCAACCCCGACTCTCCCAGGTTCTCTGGCCATTATATATAGCTGTGATCTTCTGTCAGTTGGTGTTACTTTCCCAGTTGGGCTGCTCTAAATTTTGAGCAGGGTATATTCTATAATATGTAAGTATGTATGTAGCTATATGTAGATTTTATAAAAACTCTTCCATTACAAAAAAGTAGATTATATTTTTTTGTTCATTTGTAGAATAGGCTTTGGTCGCTTAGCGACTCTTAATCTAATTAATTTTAAAAACATACAATACATTTTGTTCGCTAGCTTTGACGTAGAATTACAAAGAATCGAATTGAAAAATCCCACACATCTAAAATTAATACCAGTTCCTTCTTCCAAATATCTGCATTCGGCTCCGACCCGAACAAACTCTACTAAAGCGTGGTACACATCTTGTGTTGTACAATGTACAATTACGAGACTGAACAATTTTCATCATGGATCCGAATGCATTCAGTGGAGCGTGCAGGGATCGAAGTCTTAAACTAGTATGTTTGTCGACCTAGGTTTGCATTATAAAACCAGGTTTTTTTACTGATCTTTTGATAAAATACTCTTTTCATTTGTGTAAGTACTTAATTTTATTTTCTCTCAAAAAATCGGTAAAAAAGGTACAAATGTATACCGTCTATAATCCTAATTTTTGCACCCATATCTGCAACGTCATTACCAATCAAAATTATATCAGCGGGTTTTAAATTAACATAGTTATTCTTACGTGAGTCTCGTGAACAAAGACATTCGTAGATAATGTCGAAATATCGAGCTCCGCAAAATGAAAAAATAAAAAACATGGTAAGTATCCCGTTTTAAATAATAACCACAGATAATAACAGTAGGTATATGAGCGGGATCCACTGAAATTTAATATTCTTACCACATTATTTTAAATTTAATAATGTTTCCAAAATACAATAAGCTACATTCAGCCCTCGTTTACCCGAGGTGCATCGAGCTATACGTTGTAGGGCAAAAAAAGTAGATTATTGTTGATTCCTGTTAACCTGACTGTCAGTAGTTGATTACAGTTTACACGAGAATAACTTCTTTACTATAATTTAGCGTATACTGCTGAAAATGGCTAATAGCTGCGTTTTCTCCTGTAAGTAATAAAGCCTAAAACGAATATCGTTATTTAAATCCCTCTTCTTTACTCTTTTTTCTTCCCTTTGTTCATTTAGACATTATAACTCTATAATAATCTATACTTATTATAAAAATAAGTCCCCCGGCCGCGTCTTTCTGTCCTCCTGTCTGTCTGTCTGTCCTCCTGTCTGAACGCGATAAACTCGAAAACTACGCTACGGATTTTTATACGGTTTTCAACAATAGAAAGAGTGATTCTTGAGGAAGGTTTAGGTATATAATTTATTATGTTTGAATGTAAATTAGCAGAAATACTAACTAAAAAAAAAAAAATAAGTAACTAAAAAAAAAAAAATCAGCTGGTTAGTAATAATTTTTGATGACCTTACGAGGTCATCAACTTGATGACCTCGTAAGGTCATCAAAAATTGATTTTTTTTCAAATTTTTTTTTCTTTTATTTAGTTAATATTTATATAATTTAATAGTAACATTGTCCTACAAATTGCGTGGTACGTTATCCCGGTCCTACGCTCACTGCTGCTCTACATCCTGCTAAATCTATTATCTACCACAATCGAGAGTTTTCGAAGAGGAACTTTTTGTTCGTCTCATCAAAATGAAGCTACTCACGGAAAATTAGCTTGATACTGATCAGGTTAAAAAAAATGTACTAGGGATCCCTACCTATACGGCGATAAACGTTGAAGAAGTCGTAAAAAATCTCGCCAACGGGGAGCTTTCCACGCGAACGCTGCGTAAACTAGCAAAGATATAGTTGTATAATGTACTAGCGAATTCAAAATCTATAAAAATGCTTCAAAAAAGTCCGCGATAGCATATCTCTATCTCTTAGGGTTGACTTACAATAACCACTTTTATGTTCAAATTTTTAATTAAAAACATTAGGTTATTTTTAAAGATATTTTCTTTAGTTCAGTATTAATCCTTATCCAAATTAATATGATATTTAGCTTAGGCATTTAATGCAGATTAAAATTGCCCTTTACACTATATCAATCAGATAAATAGTTTTTGAGATATCATCGTTAGAAGTAATTAGCAGCGACACATTTAATGCTCGGCGAGCTAGGCACACACGTCACATTCGTGCCTGAATCAAATCGTGCAATGATGATTCAAATTCAGTCAAAACCCAGGAATTTAAATATTATCCAACTTTACGCCCCCACTACGGAAGGTTCAGATGAGGATGTCGAAGAATTTTACAGGCAGGCGGAATTACTAATAAAAGCCACCAAGAAGCATGATATTAATATCATATTAGGAGACATGAACGCCAAGGTCGGTCGAAGAGAGGTGAAAGGTACGGTGGGAAAGCATGGACTGAGTGAAAGAAACGACAGAGGAGACAGGCTGGTTCAGTTCTGTCAAGATCAAGATCTTGTCATTATGAACACATACTTTCAATTACCACCTAGAAGATTGTACACATGGACTTCGCCTCGTCATAGGCCGGACCAGAAGGTTCGAAATCAAATCGACTACATTATGATCAATAGTCGATTCAGAAACTGTGTGAAGAGTGCTAAAACGTACCCAGGAGCTGACATAAGATCGGACCATAAACCGGTGGTTGCAGAAATCCTACTTGTCTTAAAGAAGATACGTAAACGACGAATCAATGTAGTTAATATACGGAAGATAAGTGACAAGAATTGCAGATCCGAGGTAGTGCGAGAGATCAATGAATGGGCTGCGGAGGCTAAGCAATCCCATGAGACTGTTGAACAGCAATGGTACAAACTAAAAACCAAAGTACACAAAATCAATGCAAATATTCTGAAACCAGATAAATGGGTCGCAAAGGAGCCATGGATGACTGAAAAAATATACCAGCTAATGGAGAAAAGGAGACTTCACAAAAATGACGACAAATTATACAAAACTATAGACAGAGAAATTAGAAGAGAAGTGCGCTATGCCCGCAACTCCTGGTACCGTAAGAAATGTGATCATCTGGAAGTACTCCATAACAAACATGATGCATTTAATCTGCACAAAGAGATCAGAGCCATGGTAGGAAGAAAATACCCTACGCACCAATTAGTAGACGCAAACAATCTCCCGGTTTTGGACCTTGAAGAGAAGAAACGCATATGGGAGCAGTATATTAAGAACATCTTTTCAGACAACTCAAGAAGCTTGATTGCCAATAATAATACACAAGAGGGACTTCCAATTCTAAAAGATGAAGTTAGGAAAGCATTATTTAAGGCAAAGACAGGAAAAGCAGCAGGTCCAGATAGCGTCTACGTAGAGGTGCTTAAGCTGGTGAATGAAGAAAACATGGGTGCCTTAACAAAGTTTCTAAACCTGGTGTATGATACAGGCCGAGTTCCGGATGACTGGTTAAAATCTGTCTTCATTACGCTCCCCAAGAAGCCCAATGCGAAAAAATGTGAGGAGTTCAGGACAATCAGCTTAATGAGCCAAGTACTGAAGCTATTACTCTCAATTATTCACGAACGCATTAGGGTAAAATGTGACGAACAACTTGGTGACAGTCAGTTTGGTTTTAGATCTGGAGTGGGAACAAGAGAGGCGTTGTTTGCCATACAGGTTTTGGTCCAAAAATGCAGAGAGATGCAACAGGATGTCTTTCTTTGCTTCGTCGATTATGAAAAGGCATTTGATCGAGTACTGCATGATCATCTTCTCGAGATATTAAAGGACATTGGCCTCGACGATAAAGACATCACAATCATAAAAACCCTGTATTGGAATCAACATGCCACTGTGAGAGTGGACGGAGAGGAAACCGATGCTATTGTCATTCAAAAAGGAGTAAGACAGGGATGCATACTATCACCTCTTCTTTTCAATCTATACTCAGAAGACATAATATCCAAGGCTCTGCATGACCTGGACTGCGGAGTTAAAATAAATGGACGTAATATCAACAACTTACGTTACGCGGATGATACAGTCCTAATAGCGTCTACAGCAGCTGATCTTCAACAAATGGTCGAAAGGTTAGAGAGATGTAGTGGTGAGGCTGGTCTCAGAATGAACATAAATAAAACAAAGTTTATGGTCATTTCCAATACGTTGGATACCACGACGAGCATAACGGTGTCAGGCCAAAATCTAGAAAGAGTTCGGAAATACAAATACCTGGGGACATGGCTAAACGAGGAATGGAATAGCGACTTAGAAATAAAGACGCGTATTGAAATCGCCCGTAGTGCTTTTAACACAATGAGAAAAGTACTCTGTAACCGTAACATTAACATCAAGTTACGAACTCGTTTGCTCCACTGTTACATCTGGCCCATTATATTGTACGGATGTGAGGTTTGGACCATAAAAGAAGACCTTCGAAAGCGTATAGAGGCTTTCGAAATGTGGACGTATAGACGCATGCTTTCCATAAGCTGGACTCAGAAGGTCACCAACGTCAAAGTACTGGAACGGATTGGCCAGAAGCGCGCACTCATGCTCACAGTAAAACAACGGAAGATCTCTTACTTGGGCCATGTTCTTCGACATCAGCGATATAGTCTGTTGCAGCTGGTAATGATGGGAAAGGTCGCTGGAAAGAGGAAGGTTGGCAGAAGAAAGAAATCGTGGTTACGAAACATCCGAGAGTGGACCGGAATAGCCAGTGCCGCTGAGTTATTTCGCAGAGCTATAAATAAAGAAGACATTAAAAAGCTGATAGCCAACCTTCACTAGTTGGAGAGGCACTATAAGAAGAAGAAGAGCTAGCGTTCTTTCCTTGAGATGCCTACGGGCGGCGCGGGCGCGGGGGGGCCATACCCTCTGCCCCGCATCGCTCGACCGCCCGCTCATGCTAATAAAGGAAATCAAAGAATATCAAAGATCATTTTATCGAACTTTTTTTTAACTTTTTTGTTAAATTCCACGCGGACGAAGTCGCGGGTACAGCTAGTAACTATATATAAGAATGACATATTTAATTAAGTAATGCAACTAAATTATATTGTTCTAAAATTTAATTTACATCAACATGATATGATTGCTAATGTTATTATAAAATACTATTTTATCGAAGAAAGTTTATTAATTGAGAACGAGGTCGTATTTTTATGTGATATTAGACATATTTTTAATTATTTTATTGGAATTAACTATATAATAAGAAGGTGTCTGTTAGTTTATTTATTCAGAGTTTTTAATAATGTTCTTCTGATTTTGAATTTAAAATGTACCTTTTAGTAAGAAACTTATCGTTTAATAAATTAAAACAATAAATAAATAAATTAAACGTATCTCACATTTTTTTATTTAAATAAAAGAAGAGACCTTAATCCATTAGTGGCTCATTAATAATCTATTTCGGTTCAGTTTCAAGAAAAATAATAGACGTTTATTTAAATTTTAATGTCCGCTTTTTAAGGTGTTACTTTAATTTTATAATGTACTAGCTTCTGCGCGCGACTTCGTCGGCGTGGACTCCGCTCCTATTGGTCTTAGCGTGATGACACATAGCCTATAGCCTTCCTCGATAAATGGGCTATCTAACACTGAAAGAATTTTTCAAATCGGCCCAGTAGTTCCAGAGATTACCGCGTTCAAACAAACAAACAAACTCTTCAGCTTTATATATTAGTATAGATTTATGTCGTTAATATTTTTAAATTATTTCTGCAAATAAGTAATCACGCATTTAGAAAATACTCAATTCGGGAGTTCAAGAGTAAATGTGGAGGCAGGTAAAATCGCGCTGATTTTCTAGTAAAAAAGTAATGCTAACACCCGTTACATACTTGGCAAAATCATCTGCTATGACTAATTTTCATGATCAAAACGTTACAGAAACAACGAAGTTACATCATAGAAATGAGTTTCAGGAACAATTTTATTTATAGTTTACGTTCTTTACTCGTAATTTTATATTAAAATTATTCGAATACAGATATAAAACAAAATTATATGTAATTTTGCTTTATTGACTTTACAATTGAAATTGCTGATAATTATTAAAATATAAATAATTTTGTTGATTGGCTTATTACAGATATTGTATTGTGTGATATAGGTACATAATATTTTTCCATTCCGCAGTAATTTCATTGTCTTCTTTATTAATGAAGTATCTTAACAAATTTCATAATTGGTATTTCATCATTACTACATGTTAATATGACTACTGGAATTAGTATTTGTATTTTAATTAAAATTACAGCAATTTATTGATTACTAGTTATTCGTTATAAGTGACTGTAACGGTAGATGACGTTCAAAAGTTTGTGACAGTACTTTTGGGGTCGAATATTTAATTTAAGATGTTTTTTTTCATTTCCCGTATTCTGTATTTGGCTTCCTGTTAATTTTGATGACCTCTGATGTTTTCATTAGGATACTTCAAGTTATAGTAGAAAAATACACGTGAGTATGAAAGAGAAAGAAACAGTTGTCTATAAAATATAATTTATACTAATATATAAAGCTGAAGAGTTTGTTTGTTTGGTTGTTTGTTTGTTTGTTTGTTTGAACGCGGTAATCTCTGGAACTACTGGGCCGATTTGAAAAATTCTTTCAGTGTTAGACAGCCCATTTATCGGAGGAAGGCTATAGGCTATGTTTCATCACGCTAAGACCAATAGGAGCGGAGTCCACGCCGACGAAGTCGCGCGCAGAAGCTAGTTACATAATATGTAGTTTTACCTATCTTCCAGTTTACAATAGTTTCGTTCTTTTTTATACCACTAGGTCGGAAAACAACCGTACGGTCATACCGTCTGATATTCAGTGGTTATAGTAGCCTATAGACTCCTGCAACACCAAAAGCATCGCAAGCGCGTAGCCGACCCTACCCAGGAGCTCTGGCCACCTTACTCACCACAGGAACACAACACACACCCTCGGGAAGAGAGGGGTGGCTACAATCTTTAGTGCCGTAACCATACAGCACAACACTGCTTGAGAGTATGATAAATATTTTTTTATTCGGTTTTAAGCGTCCGTGGAGCCGTCTATAGCGAGTCCTTTACAGCACCCGTAACTATTCAAAGTTTCATATTACAATGAATTCTTTGACAAGAGACGACGCCATGCTATTTTTAATTCGCGTTATTTTCATTTTTGTGTTAGCCACATGAGGAAATTCTAAATATTTTCGATCTAGCGGGTACATCGTTTCATAGCTTAATTGGCTAGAGCACCGATACGGTCAGTCGGAGATGCGGGTTCGATCTCCGCTGGAGCGAATTTTTGATATGATATTAAAAATATATAGAATTTCCTCATGTGGGGGGAACACAAAAATAAAAATAATATTTTATTATTTAGCTGTGATCTTTTGTTAGGTTGAGATGCTTCCTCAAATGGGCTGCTCCAGATTTTAAGCAGACCTCAATATGTATAAAGACTTTTTATATAATTATACTACATAAACTATTTTATTTTGAGTACCACCAGCTTCCAACCTTAGATTTCTTTAACAAACGAACTTTGTCTTACAAAACAAATGTATATTTAAATGTTAAAGCTTCAATTGTAATTCTATTCGGTCACATGCTTAGTAGTGTTTATTGTTAATTGATAGAGGACAGCGTTACATTACACCATTTACGGACATTGCCTTTCGTCCTATTATTACTCGAGGAAGCTCAGATTTCGAAACGAAACGTGCTTGGAATATGTAGCCAGTGATTACTGATCTCTATTCTATGGTGTCATGGAAAATCTATTTTTTGTGATGTCTAGTTCTTTTTTCAAGAGAAGCTTCTTTAGAATTTACTTTCAAAAATTTCACTTCTTCCATGTTCGAATTGCTACACACACACTTTTATTTTTAATCTATACTAATATATAAAGCTGAAGAGTTTGTTTGTTTGGTTGTTTGTTTGTTTGTTTGTTTGTTTGTTTGTTTGAACGTGGTAATCTTTGGAACTACTGGGCCAATTTGAAAAATTCTTTCACTGTTAGATAGCCCATTTATCGAGGAAGGCTATAGGCTATGTGTCATCACGCTAAGACCAATAGGAACCGAGTCCACGCCGACGAAGTCGCGCGCAGAAGCTAGTAGGTGGTAAAGTGTAAGATTTATTTGATTCCGATGATCTGATTCCACTAATTTACGATTATATTAAACTATTCGACTTTTGATTTTAAAAAAAGTGGCTAATTCACTTTAAGGATGTTAAACACAAATTAAACTGTACATCAATATTAAATGTAATAAAAATCCTTGAAAAGGTCTTGAATAAACTAACCAAATTGAAAAAAAGGAAGATGATTTTAAAAGTAATTTTCATAGTAATGCTTCAAGAGAAATGAAAAGACCGTAGCAAATTTACATCAGCACAACTTCGAAATAATTAAACATTAATATTAGAACTATTATCGTACGTATAATATATTGTTAGTACTTTAATGAATTTCTTATTAAATATAATTATTAAGCAACAAATATAAATTTCTAGAACATTTAACGAATTTGGAGTACTTACAATAAAATTCTGACTTATAACTTTCTAGTAACTGTTTAATAAAACTTATGATTTTACAATTAGAACCTTTTCTTCAATCAAACGATTCCTTAGTTTGGGTTACCAGTAAGATTTGATGAATTTTGAACACATAATACCAGGTAAACTAAGAAGTGAAGTTCATATTTTTATAATATTGTATAGTTGAAACGAATGTGTATACGTTTCCTAACAATTAGTTGATTACAAGTTACAGAAATGACCTTACTTAATTTTTCTGTATAAAGTAACATTTATAAGTTTTATGTCCAAAATAAACAAAAATGGGTCTAATTAATTATGTTGTTTTCGTATTATGGCTATCAAACAAGCCAGCCACCTGTTTTTAAGTGATTACTTTGCTCTGTCCACGGGTGCTTACACATACAACACCAGTGTAGCAGAAGATGCATTGCAGTAATAAATAAAAATATGAAGGGATGAATAAGACCAGAAACGGAAAAAATGAGATACACTATTTTCGTTTCTGTTTCTCTTATTCATCGTATGAAACATAATTTTTAACAGACTTAAAAAAAAAGTTCTCGATTCTACTGTATTTTTTACAAGCTTTTATTTAACTTGCAATGTATGTATGTACATATGTAAGTTCGGGTGAAATCTTGCAACTCAATTTTGAAGCAGATATCTTCAACCAATTAAACTGAAATTTTGTATGCAAGCTTTATTTGGATGACAATGCATGGTTAACTTTGTGACGTAATTCTAAATCCAACATGATGGCATATCCAAGAGTGCGGATTTGTTATTTTTAGTGCACTTCTACAATATGGGTATCAAATGAAAGGACTTGCTAAGAAAATTTTGAATAATGTGACGTGATAATAGACTAAAACGTCAAAAATAATTTAAAAGTAACAAACCTTTTTAAAAAACAAGCTTTTATTATTTAAATGCGCTAAAACGAAAAAAATTAATTTTTACTTTTAAACTTTTACCATCTACTTATAAAGTCATTACATAATCTATATGATATAAAAACTTGTCGCGAGATTTGCTTGTAAACAAGTAAATTAAATAAATTGATGTGATTTATTTTTAACTATCAAAATTTTCAAACTAAGGAAATACGAGTACTCATATCTCGCGACAAGCTTTTATATCATATAGATTATGTAATGACTTTATAAGTAGTTAGTAAAAGTTTTGAAAATTTATTTTTTTATGTGCGTTACCTTATAATATTTTACTTGGTACACTGATTTCGATGATTCTTTGTTTAACCGAAAGGCAGCGCTGGTCATGTGGTCGCATTTGAATTTAATCGAGATTATTTTGACAAATAAAATTTGAATTACCTATTTATTAGCATTTACTTGACTATTTTTTCATTGGCTGTCGTTGTATTACTATTAGATGTAATTGAAGTCGGCTTTATCCGTCGTATCAAAAGTAGACTGTATTAGGTATCATTTAATAAGATATACACTCGAGAGCAATGAATCCGGGTCACATAAAGAATCCTAAAAATCTCGCAAACTAAGAATGCTAGCTTAATGAAATAAATTGTGTTTAATAGACAATTAAATACTCCTTAAATGAAAGTAATAAAATTTATGAGTCGCCACATTTAACTTACAAAAAAATACATAAAGAAAAAAGCTGGCTGATCTCGCCTTAAAACAAAAATAGGAAACATGGCATTTTTGAACAACATTACGATTTTCTTGAATTTTAATACTTCGTATTACCTTCTCGTGCTTCCATTACTGCGTTTACCCGGTTTGGCATTCTGTACACCAAGTGTCTTATACGATTTTGGGGAATATTCTCCCATTCCTCTGTGAGAGCAATTTTGAGCTCACGAAGCGTAATTGTGGGAGGGTTTCGTTGTTTTTCGCATCTCCCTAGCTCGTCCCAAGCATGCTCGATCGGTTTGATATCTAGGCTGAGTGCTGGCCACTCCATACGAGTAATTTTCATCTCTTCAAGGTAGTCATTAACAATCCAACCTGTATGAGGTCGGGCATTGTCGTTCATAAAAATAGCATCCTCATCAAAATCAGCGCCACTAATCCTGCTACAACTAATAATCCAACTGACTTTTTAAGTTACAAATTCATAGTACCTACTAATCTCTATATATATAAAAATGAATCGCTGAATTTGTTGCTAAGCGCAACTCTCGAGATCAGCTGAACCGATTTCACTAATTCTTTTTTTATAATATTTCTTGAAGTACGAGGATGGTTGTTACGGAGAGAAAAATTTAAAAAAATTGCCTGAAAAGTCTAAAAACAACACTTTTCTATATTCCCATACAAAAGATTCCTAATAATACTTAAATTTAATTTGAACTTTAATACCATACAATAAAGTTTAAGAGTTAGTGGAGGGGTTCCGGGAAGGCAATTGAGTGACGTTAGTATCGTATAAATATTAATGTCAATATTTATCAATATTTTTAATATATATTTTTAATTTTTATAGCTAACCAGTAAACCCGGTGTCACGAATAGCAGAAATAAGTATTAAAAAAATTAAAAATTAAAGAATCGACTGTTAGGCGGTACGAAGTTCGCAGGGTCAGCTAGTTTATTATAAAATTATTTCTTGTTGTATAATTTTTATATCATTAAATTTCTTTTTTTTATCTTTTCTCCATATATTTTTGTCAAAGTTTAAAAATCGGCCAAGTGCGAGTCGGACTCGCGCATGAAGGGTTCCGTACCATTGACTAGGTACATTGATTTTAATATCGGGCAAAAAGCGGCTAAAAAATCACTTTTGTTGTATGAGAGCAAAAATAGGCAAAATTGACGTTTTTTTGTATGGGAGCCCCCTTAAATATTAATTTTATTTTAATTTTATTGTTTATTATTAAAGTAAAAATAGAACTGAGTATTTTGTGAATATTTCAAGTGTCTACCTGTTGCCATTATTAAAAAAAGGCAAGAAAATCGCGTTTGTTGTATGGGAGCCCCCCATAAATATTTATTTTATTTTGTTTTTAGTATTTGTTGTTATAGCGGCAACAGAAATACATAATTTGTGAAAACTTCAACTGTCTAGCTATCGCCGTTCTTGAGATACAGCCTGGTGACAGACGGACGGACGGACGGACGCACGGACGGACGGACGGACGGACAGCGAAGTCTTAGTAATAGGGTCCCGTTTTTACCCTTTGGATACGGAACCCTAAAACCAAAGGATAATAAAAACAACTCCCAGCCCTAAACGAAGCTTATCTTCATCTTTAACCTCACAACCATTATAAGACCAACTTTTAAAAGATAAAGCAGATAACTCAGATATTCATATTGCATGTTATTTTCTATTCACTAAATTTGTATAACAAAATACGTCCTAAAGCGAGTTTGGTACATCATTAGTCGAAGAGCCTTTCGAGTCACTGATTGTGCTAACGACGTTATATAAATGCATAAGCTCGTATATATCTCTTAAACTGTTAATATTTTATGATAATTTTGTACGATGTTCTACAAACTACATCACTTATGGAATTTTTGTGTGTTACCTTGACGTCAATTATATTATACTAGCTTCTGCGCGCGACTTCGTCGGCGTAGACTCTGCTCCTATTGGTCTTAGCGTGATGATACATAGCCTATAGCCTTCCTCGATAAATGGGCTATCTAACACTGAAAGAATTATTCAAATCGGCCCAGTAGTTCCAGAGATTACCGCGTTCAAACAAACAAACAAACAAACAAACAAACAAACAAACAAATAAACAAACAAACAAACAAACTCTTCAGCTTTATATATGTAGGAATCAGAAGTGAGGAGAGGATGACGGATGGCCAGAATGGTTAATTATCAATGTAATTTAACACAAGATAGTTACTTAGTATCCAATGTACTCACCGAGCGGGCACCGGATCTATCGCGTGGCAGAGGGACAGCTCAGAGTCAGTGCCTGGGACTTGCGACCCAAGTGTAGGGTTAAGGAGGGCCCTTCAAAGATACGTATCAAACGCTCCCCATCCACTGCTCGAGCTGCCCACGCTGTCTAACTAAATAAGTAACAATTAATTCGTGTACACAAACTAACTATTAGAAGAGTCGATGTTAAGCTACTAGCAGGATACACAAGTGCACCGCACCACGCCAGAGCCAAGAATGCCTTAGCCGACGACAGAATGACTCGAATAATCACAGGTACTGACATACACGTCAGAACGACTCGAATAATAGAATGATTGAGGGTAGGTGAATATCAACAACAGAGTAGGTAGCCTACACGGCCGTCCTGATTTGCGCGCGTCCTCGCGCGCTATTTATTACAATCTTAGGTATTTGTAAGCAAAAACAAAATATCGCTCGACTATCCTGACAAAAAACTATCCAACATATTAATATCTGATTCCGTCCAAGCAGGAAATTCCGACTAGAAATAATTGGTTTCAGTTAGTAAGTCACTCAGTCACACCAGTCTGAATATGGTTAACATCATCATCATTACAGTCATGTCAATATGGTAAGTAACACTAGTCTAGTTTTACAATAGGAAAACCCCTACAATTCAAACCTGCTGGTCTAAATCGTCACCCACTATAGCAGGTGAGATTCCAGCAGCGCATCACTCATCATTACAAACAGTCTGGTCTTCAGTTAGTTCTCTCAACAACAAACAAGCAAGTTGGACCGGACGGGTGTGTCCTCACAGCCAACCGCGGACGGTATGACCCGGACGACACTGTCCTTTCGACCAACCTAAACCAACAGTATGGCCCGGACGGGTGCATCCCTTCAACTAACCGCGCACGGTATAGCCCGGATGGCACTGTCCCTTCGACCAGCACAAACCAACAGTATGGCCCGGACGGGTGCATCCCTTCAACTAACCGCGCACGGTATAGCCCGGATGGCACTGTCCCTTCGACCAGCACAAACCAACAGTACGGCCCGGACGGGTGCATCCCTTCAACTAACCGCGCACGGTATAGCCCGGATGGCACTGTCCCTTCGACCAGCACAAACCAACAGTATGGCCCGGACGGGTGTATCCCTTCAACCAACCGCGCACGGTATGGCCCGGATGACACTGTCCCTTCGACCAACTCAAACCAACAGCATGGCCCGGACGAGTGTATCCCTTCAACCAACCGCGCACGGTATGGCCCGGATGACACTGTCCCCTCGACCAGCGCAAACCAACAGTATGGCCCGGACGGGTGCATCCCTTCAACCAACCGCGCACGGTATGGCCCGGATGGCACTGTCCTTTCGACCAGCGCAAACCAACAGTATGGCCCGGACGGGTGCATCCCTTCGACCAACCGCGCACGGTTTGGCCCGGATGGCACTGTCCTTTCGACCAATGCAAACCAAAAAGCGTTCTCACCTACTAATCAGCTCTGTCTAGATCAGCGTGAATTTCTACATCGTGTAAGAGTCATGAGATCAAGTCAATGAGGTCGAAAACATTATAGAACTTAGTCTCTTCCTCAGTCTTACCAGGCAAAAGTTACACAAGTTAGTACTACTACTACTAAATCGGTTCTACTAATCACTTAGTACTTATTATATACTCGTAGTTAATTTGCCACCTTCGTTTCTTAAAGTTATCTCATTTACTGAAATTAATTGTCTCTTTTTTTTTTCATTTTACCATTCATCTCCTAAGTACTGTAGTTAGTTCTGTAAACATCAGCTTGTATCATAATGTTGACAGGTTCAGATCGCACAAAATATCATAGTATCATAGTTGTTACAAATAGTATCAGATGTAGCAGTCATAGTATCAGAGTTGGCAGTCATAGTATCTGAATTATTCTGGGATTGCTAATTATCCAAAATCGACAGTGCTCTTTGGCATAACTGAAAGCCATTAAACCCAAGAATTAACTAATTATTACCAGAATAGGCCAGTATAGGTCAGTGTGGACCGGTTTCACCTCAATTAATAAACTATATAAGTAACAAAGGACAAGTCACGACCATCCTGCTAGCACACGCCCTTGTGTCATGGTCAACCTGGAGTAGAAGAAAGGCCACAACAGTACTTTATACTCAGTCAAACTCTACGTATAAGGGGAAAGTAGACAAACTCTACGCTCAAAACTTAGTTTGTTTCAAGAACTTTACAATAATCTGAATCATAATATTGTCATTAAACCAATTATAACTAATCACTTCACTCAAATACCACAGCTATGTACCATCGAAATCATCACAGCCAAAACTATAGACGTACTCTACTTCGACAACAAGCTTGCGAAAACCTCGAGTAAAGACTTCTAACACCACGGCTTTCTAGGCGAAGAGTAATCACAGTACATGTGTCAGTCACATACATCTCAGTACGCATATCAATCGAATGGATCACCCGTGTCGGTCACCTCTTGTGACTACACGCTACGGTATCAAACACCACTACCTCCGCCAGAGTTAAACGCACAACGCACACCCATGTACTCTTGGGTTGCCCCAAGAGACACCTTCTACAGGGCTACGACTACTAAATAACTAGACTGGTACGGTTGAACACATTATACAGTCGATAGAATTGATCAATCGAGTTTCTCCCTCTACTTAAACTTGAACATCATCATTATCAACAAGATCATAAATTACATCAATATCGTCTGGTACATGACGTGCTGGCATTTTTCTTAACCTTTCGTGAGCAAATTTGTAGGTACGTTGACAATTTAAGCTTTAAGGGTATACCGATTACCTTCGAGAACTTTTATTACGTGAAAAGGGCCTCAATATTTCGGATCAAGTTTCGTTTGATTACGCTCCTCATTTTGTAACAGAACAAAATCGCCAATAGGATATTAAAAAGCCTAGCTGTCTCTATGAAGGAATTATCGAAATCATACAGTTCCATTTACAACCCTTGCTTCGCAAAGTTACTCAACAATTTTTAGCACAGATGGAAACATAAGAATTTCAACAGTTACCTACAACGACTGCCTTAAAATGTACTACTCACGCGTTAGTGTCATTTAACTTTAAAACGCGTGGTTAATAAAGTCGAAATCAAGTTGGAAAATCATACACCTGTCTACTCATTTATTTAACAAACTAGCTACGTAATTAACTAAAGTAACTAATAAAGGAACAATTAAATTTTTTTAACTAAAAATATTTCATTAAATCGATTGAAATTTCTTCTTAACTAAAATCGATTTCAAATCAAATTGGTAACGTGTGAGGGAGTCACTAATTTCAAATTTTCTTGAACTGTTAAAAGAAAACAAACGAATATAGTAAGAATTTTCAATAGTTACCTACTCATAAACAAAATTGTTAATCTTAGGTGACCTACCTATAACTATTGTTGTAATAGGTTTACGATTGTACCAAGGTGTTATCAATTAACTCTCTGTAATTTAAACGTTCTTAAACAGAACAACTAAAACAACTTTTAAACAGTTTAAATAAATCAATCAAAGGTAGAAAAAGACTAAAACCCTCAAAGAAACACTCATTTCTCACTTCAAATCTGTAGTTCACGATACACACTTTTAACTATATCGAATTAATTATTATTATCACAGTAATCACTTATACGCCACGTAATAATTAAAACTACGTAATTAAACAATAACTGCTTATTCACTTGCAAATTACAACAATCCCTGCTAGTAGATGATAAAAATGGTGACTGACTAAATCAGAAAATTAGTATTAACTATTCGGAAGATGGAGTCTTTAATTTTACGCTCTTTCGGTACTTCGACAAATAATATTAGTTAAAATATCGTGTAAGATATATCGTGTAACAAACACAAAAAAATATTCGGGTAATCGGAAATACTCAAGCTAAGACGATATTAACACTTTATCACAAACAAGTGGGTAACCACAAAAACTTTAAACTTAACAACCTAAATACTACAACTACGCTTGCATCATTTAATATTTTAACTTTGAACTGAGTTCAGAATACTACAAATTACAATTATTTAAAACTACCCTATGGAAACAGATATGTTCTAGTTTCCGAAAAATAGCTTCGATACCGTAAGCGAAGAGAGTCATTAAAGTGAGGGTGGACCTTGTCGCGAAATATGAAAAATGAGTATTCACTCTTAAAAACTCGGATAGTACGCAACGAATCCGTTCGATACGCTTTGCCTTTCGCTAGATCTGGACCTAGAACGCGCCGCAAGCTCGCACTACAATCACAATCACAATCTAATATTGTAACTGAATCGAAATAAAAACAGAATCGCAAAATCTATTAGCAAAAATCATTAACTATAAAATTAAATTCAACAAATAACACTGAATAAAACCCTTGTACACCGATAAGAACACAACAGAACGACCGAAAAGAACTAAAATATCGATGTACCTACGATCACTACGAAATATTGCAACTTAATTGCACACTGCTTATTGTTCGGCGCACGGCTTTCGCGATGTGGGTCGTTAAGGTTGCATCCCACTTCTGATGTAGGAATCAGAAGTGAGGAGAGGATGACGGATGGCCAGAATGGTTAATTATCAATGTAATTTAACACAAGATAGTTACTTAGTATCCAATGTACTCACCGAGCGGGCGCCGGATCTATCGCGTGGCAGAGGGACAGCTCAGAGTCAGTGCCTGGGACTTGCGACCCAAGTGTAGGGTTAAGGAGGGCCCTTCAAAGATACGTATCAAACGCTCCCCATCCACTGCTCGAGCTGCCCACGCTGTCTAACTAAATAAGTAACAATTAATTCGTGTACACAAACTAACTATTAGAAGAGTCGATGTTAAGCTACTAGCAGGATACACAAATGCACCGCACCACGCCAGAGCCAAGAATGCCTTAGCCGACGACAGAATGACTCGAATAATCACAGGTACTGACATACACGTCAGAACGACTCGAATAATAGAATGATTGAGGGTAGGTGAATATCAACAACAGCGTAGGTAGCCTACATATATTAGTATAGATTATGTCAAACAAATTTGTAGTTCTCTATCTATACAAATAAATAATATTGGAGTGTCTGTTTGTAATATTAAAATAACCGCTTTCTACTAAATGCATATGGATGTATACACGGTACACATACCAAAATAACATTTTTTACAATGTTTGTTCCGGCCAATGTTTGAAACGGCTGGACAGATTTTGATAGGACTTTCAAATTTATTTATTTTTGTTAAATTCCACGCAGACGCGTCGCGGGCACAGCTAGCTTTTAATAATAATATGTTCTTTTTAATTGAAAAATAAATAAATCAGTTTCATAAATTTTGAACTCTCAATCTTGTGTGGGTGATTAACATTGAACTATTATTACTAGCGTAAATGAAAGACATTTCAAAGTTCAGCTACTTCTGAACTATTAATTAGGTACGATTTTTTGTCAATGTTCCTTGACGTCAATTATAAATGATATGTCAAGCAAATGCTACTTCCTCTTCTTTTAGTTTACTTTTTAAATAAAAATAAAACTTTCAAAACACTTATTATATTTTAAAATTCCAATCGTGTGGCACAGGTTAAAAAAAACGCAGATTTTCAACATATAAACCAAAAAGGTCGCTATTTCTTTGCTTTTTGCGATGTTAATTATCACCCTGAACTGTCACACATTTTTATATTTTGATACTGAAAGCTCGAATACTGGTTTATATTTCGAATTTCAATTCGAAAAAAACTTTTATTAAAACTATTAAACATTGTTTATAGCGATATATTACTTAAAACTACTTTGCATATCCATTCATAGAACACTATATTTTTTTTTAGTAAAACATGCACGCTTGACTTTGGGTAAGTAACTTGGTTGATGGAGTAAGCTGGTGAATGCGTAACGAGAGCGTTATGAAAAGTGTGATCGGGCGAGGTGAACATAAGTTGAGAGGGAGATATAAGTTAGATGGAGCTAAAGAAGTTTTACTTCAATCGTGTGGTCTAACTACACTAAAACTAAACACACTCTTTTTTTTTTTGCAAGAAAATCTTTAAAATTCTGACAGAGTAAAACATAATTTTCTATGAATATTATAATATAGTCTTTATTTCTAACGTCATTGAACAAAAAAAAGTTTGTATCGAATGAGTTGCATCGAAACTATTTTAAGCGTATTTATTTTAGGATTTAATTAAGTACAATGAACTTGAAACTTCACACAGCGGCAAACTTCAGTATTACAATCGAAATATTAGAACTAGTTATTATCATAATATACTATCTTATATTACTCCAACGAATTTATTGCTTCACTGAACAACATTAAATCTTTGCATCTTCGAGCTTTTGCTGTAGAAGTGTAGAGTTGTAGACTGTAGAGTCTGTAGAAATGTGAACAGTATCAAATCAACCAACAGTATCGCTCCGACCGTAGTAGGGGGAGGACGTGTCGTTACCCTCTCGAAGTTTCGTTACGAAATTAGTAGTGTGACTTGTGACGTATTTATATGTTTAGTGTGACACTGATTTGTGATGTGCTATAATTATTGTTGATTTCAGATTATTTTAATTGTGTTCATTTAAAGGATTTTCGAATTAAATGTAAGTATATTTTAATTAAGGATTCTTTGCACTGAGTCATCGTTTTTTGATTGAAAGCTCCTTATCTTCGGAAAATGTTTTAATATAATTATTTCTGTTTATTTTTCTTTGTTTACTTTGATCACGTAATATTGATTTCGAGGGTGCTCCGTGATATAAATTTTTGTAATTTTATTACAAATTGAATTATCGTCTTTTGTCGTTATTCAAGCGCTTTTTATTCAATTCGCTTTTGTTTTTCCTTTAGGTTAAAAAATTTGCAGGCTCATTTATCTGTTTAAAGAAACAAACATTATAGCGGAGTCTGAACTAAAAAAAAAAAACTCTATAAAACATAAATACGCCATAGACAAGATAGTTTCGTTTAGCATTTTTATCACTTCAATTATGCGTTAAATACGCATTCATTATAAATTCTTTTTTTTTTTTCAAAGAACATTTATATTACGTAAACATTTTGGAATTAAAATACTTGACTGCAATTATGTTTATTTTTTTTTAAGCTTGAATTTAGTGAAAGATTTAAATATATTCTTTGAATATGGTTTTATAAAAAAAAATTATTTCATAAATAAAAAGTTTGAGGGCATTTAATATGTTTATAATTATGTATTTATACATTTTGTATCTAGTAATGACGAATCTATTGTAAGCCTTAAGGACACATTTTAAAATAAATTGTAGAAAATATAACCCTTCCTTTGCAGTCGGGTAAAAAGATATACGTATAGTAGAGAAAATAAAAGGCTGCTCTTTGACTCGCTGATTTTTATCAATAAAATGAATAATTTTTTTTAATGAGAGCAAATCCGAAGTTTGATATAAAATAAAAATATTGTTATTAACAAGTCAAAGTAAAGAAACGTATTGCTGTTCATTTATAATATTGCTTTGTAAAGACAAAAAAAAAATTGCTGATCTATAAAATCTGATATTACTAAACATAATGTAATAATTATTTCACCATTCAAAATCAAAATCAAAATCAAAATCAAAAATAACTTTATTCAAATAGGCCCCATGAGCACTTTCGAATCGTCAATTTACAAAATTTTAATTAAAGGTCATTATTAAGTTTTTTTAAGAAGCTACCACCGATTCGGAATGTAGATTCTGCAGAGAAGAATCGGCAAGAAACTCCGCAGTTACTCTTTTAAAAAAAAAAATGTATAAACTGTAATTTAGTACAAAATTAGTAATGTCGTGCATGAAATACAGCGTCACTAATTCCACACATCTTTATCAACCATGTAATCCCGCACCGAATAATACGCTTTATTTATTAATAAAAACTTTAAATTTATGTTGAGACAATTCCAAAATTGTTTGTGGGATTTTATTATACATGCGAATACCATGACCCAGAAAGGAGACGTTTACTTTGCGCAGTCGGAAACTTGGAGTTACAATTTTGTTATTCCTTCTCGTGTTTACACTGCGATTATTACCATTTGTTATGTGCGATTATACCATTGAAAGCTTAATTATCCAAAACTGATAAATAAGATTAATGGTAAATTATGATCCGAATACTTAGTACTGAAATATTATCACAGTCACAAAATTGGTTACTCAGGTGTAAGTCGTGGTATATCTAGTATCACAATGTATATCGTAATGATTACTAAATTACTTTTTACTGAAAAAAATGTCATTTATTCGATTTCGTAAGTTCTTAAATAAAGTTAAAGGTTCGATAACAGACTTATTTTTTTATAAATCTGGGAGCGAACTCGATGCAAAGTTTGAACTTATAACCGAACCTAAGTTTGGTACAGAAGTTTACGAACTTAATTTAAATATGATTTCTCTTTTGACTCTTAATTCAAATTATAATACGATTTTTAAACGATTAAAAAAAATGGAGGAAGTTCTCAATTCGATTTTATTTAAATTATTACGGTGATGTACCGATTTCGTTGATAATATTTATTTTAATCATAAGCTGATGTTTGTCGTGTAGTTCCATTTAAATTTGATCGAGATCTGACGAGTAACTTTTTAAATTATCCCTAATAACGCGTACACGTAAATATACATACATATACATATTACATACTAGCTGCCCGGACAGACTTCGTCTATCAACATTCATTTTTATTTATATAGATATATGTACAATATAAATACATATAAAAATTGCGTGCGTACAAATTACACATGTCAGAAGTGAAACTTCTTAGGCAAACTAATTAAAAAAATCTTATTTAAAATAATTATAATTATAATAATAATAATAATCTTTATTGGACACAATCATATTTTATACAAAACAATAAATAGATTACCCTGACACCTGCAATAGCAGTGCTGTGTTGCAGAAGCCAGTATCCTCCCCTTAATTACATGTTCCAAAACCTTGTGCCCTTAGGAATTAATTATTATTAATCAAATATTAATTTAAAATACAAAAAAAAAACTAATTAAAAAAAGCCAACATCGCGCGGAGCTCCCAGGCGGTCACCCATCCAAGTACTGACCGTCCCCGACGGTACTGGTCGTTCAAATGTTACCTCTAATGCGCCTAAAAAAGTTTCACTTCAATAAAATAAGAAAATGCCTACAGCCTCAAGAAGATTCACTTAAAAATATATATATAAATAATCCATACAGCATTGAGTGTGAACATCCACTACTAATTAACTTTATTTTAAATTAAATTACTAAAAATGTCTTTTATAAAAAACGAGGACGCTAAGTAACCAAACACTTCGGAATTTTGTTTAAGAGGACTCTTATACTCTATTTTCGGACGAATTTAAATAAAAATCTAATTCCAAATAACCTTATACTATATTACAAAGACAGTTTCATTAGAAACATTAAAAAGAATTATGAATAGACTACATATAAAATAATTTTTACACCTTGCAAACTATTTAATTAGTGTAAAACTGAATATTTAAAAATACTTAGCGGTTCACTGTAAAGTTAAGAAGCCTAGACTTTTTGCGCAAAATTTCTGTTTGATAGCTTTAATTTGCAAGCTTTTGAAGCGCGCTTTATGTACTTCATCCACCTCTGCCTATTTGCGCTTATATTTGCAATGATATGTCTTAATTGAACGAGTAGTGTTGATCATTTCAGTTTTATAAATGTAAATAATGTAATAATATGAAACAGGTTAGTCAAATATAAATAAATAAATATCTACACAATACACACACGGTCGTCTGTTCCTAAAGTAAGCAACTTAATGCTTGTGTTTTAGGTAACAACCGACTGGTCTAGACTGGTGTATATATATATGTATTTTTTTTCGATAAACATACTTATAAATAATACATATTAAAATGAATATGTATATCACACCCAGACTCGGGGTGGGAATCGAACCCACAACCCCCGGAGCAGAAAGCAGGGTCACTACAAACTGCGCCAACGGGCTAGTCAATAAAATTAAAGTAAGGAAAGTTTGGGAGAGAAAGAGAAAGAGAGAAGGGGAAACAGATTATTCACCCTTCAATATTGATAAGATACTTTATTTAACGACATAAAAATTTCAGCGTCGTAAAATGTCACTAAGTGTCAGAAGTTTACTGAAACTTATCTAAGTAGAGAAATTATTTCCTACCTAAGTAAGAATTTTTCAGTTATACGCTGAACTGAACAAGTAAAAAATACTCACTTTTTAAAGTAATAAATTAGTAACAGCGTTTCTAAAAACCTATTTTAATAAAGTTTATTAAAAAATATAAAAAATTATATAAATGTTAAAATTAATTTTCTTTTTAAAAAATTACAAAATTAAAAAATAATTACACTTATTTTGTTAAGTTTTTCAGTTCCATATCTTTTATTATTTTACCAGTTATTCATAGAGACCCAACCCCTCGATAAATGTAATCAGGGCTGCGTTTTATTTTATATTTTCACCATTTCGCCTAATAGCTAGATGATTTGAATTCCAAATGCCTCGTCGACACGTTTTCCATCGTTACTTTTTATTAAAATTATTATTTTTTTCTTTTCTATTCCATTACGTAAATGTTTTGCGGAACGATTTATAAAATTCGAATTTGAGAATATCATTAAAGTATCTTGATTTTTTTTATTGTTTTTAAATTTAACGTTACTTTTAACGTTAAATAATAAAAAGACATGAAAAGTTCGCGCAATTGCTTGCTTGACCACGTGAAAGTGTGTGTAGAACATGCTTTTCCATATGTGTGCGACTTTGCGTGCGTGAGCATGAAAACATGGCGGTTATTTATGAACGCGTGCTTCACATGCATGTGTGTGAAAATGTTGACTATATATGTACGTGTGCGTCTCTTTCGCTGATGTGTGAGTGGCTACGTATTGTACGTGTAAAGGTTAGGTGCGAATGTTAAATACTTTTGGGGTGCTAATATATTCTCATATTATTGCGATACCACGCGAACTTTAGGGTGGTGAAGTCTTGTGCATATTAACACAAAGCTATTATTATAGACTTTATGAGTCATTTTAGTACCTATCGATACGATTGGACAAATGTATCTCTTTATACTACGAGAACTTTTTACTCTCGTATAAATATTATATTTTTAGGAATCTAGTTGATAACAATTTACATGGTAAGAGAAAGATTACTAGTAAAAAGTAATATTTCAAGCAGACGTGAACTATGTGACTATAACCATAAATTTAATTACTTTTAATAATCTATACTAATATAATAAAGCTGAAGAGTTTGTTTGTTTGATTGTTTGATTGTTTGTTTGTTTGTTTGTTTGAACGCGCTAATCTCAGGATCTACTGGACCGATTTGAAAAATTCTTTCAGTGTTAGATAGCCCATTTATCGAGGAAGGCTATAGGCTATATATCATCATGCTAAGACCAATAGGAGCGGAGTCCACGCCGACGAAGTCGCGCGCAGAAGCTAGTAATTATATAAACATAGGTACCTATATATGTTTTCATATAAGCGACATTACGTATCTTTATACAATTACTAGTCTATTGTTTTGAAATTGATTTCATTTTGAATCGGCGATTAACTGTCAAATATCTCTTGCTTGATTAAATCGATTGCCTTTAAGCATTAATCGGTCTGTAACATAACCTGTGGTTATCTTATGCATGTTAATAAATAACTTATACACACACGGTCGTCAGTTCCTACAGTAAGCAACTTAATGCTTGTGTTATACCTAGGTAACAGACGACTGTTATAGCTTATTTTTTTTAATATAAACAGAAATAATACATTAAATATATAGATTATATTGTACAAAAATATTACACCCAGACTCAGCCAGAAATCGAACCCAACAATCGAAGCCAACGAGCTAATCAAATAAAATTGAAGTACTTAATGAAAGTTTGCGTGAAAGTGATAAAAATAAATTCATAAATTATTTATTAAACACTATTATATAATTATATTTATGCTAAAAGCTTATAAGCCCCTAATATTCACCCCTCCTTATATGAAGAAGTATGTTGGGGATCCACATATTCACATATACAATACAATATTACTTAAAAGCTATACAATCATTGTTACTGAAGTTTTGCGAATTAATATTATGTTATGCTACGTATTTAATCAGCCTGTAATATCCCACTGCTGGGCATAGGCCTCTTTCCTCATGTAGGAGAAGCATTAGAGCTTAATACACCACGATGCTCCAATGCGGGTTGGCGGATAATATATTACCTACAGATGTACACATGATAACAACCGGGACCGACGGCTTAACGTGCTTTCCGAGGCACGGTGGGGAGACCCAAAGGACTGCTTTAATACCCAGACCACGGCAAACCTCTGTATGGCCAATACAAATGTTTGTCATGTGCGGGGATCGAACCCACAACCGTCAGCGCAACAGCCACAAACTGTGATCGTTGCGCCAATGTGTCGTCGACCAAAGCTAAATAAAACTAAAATGTTCTAATGTAGGATTATGTTTGTGTGCAATGCTTCTTGCTCGTCTATAAGCTACGGTAATAGCTTACCGTCTCTTCAGGTGAGCCGTACGCTTATATGTCGACATTTTTTTTTTTTTTTTTTTTTTATGTTACTAAGTCGACAAACAAGCGTACGGCTCACCTGATGGTAAGTGACTACCGTAGCCTATAGACGCCTGCAACATCAAAAGCGTCGCAAGCGCGTTGCCGACCCTATCCCCAATCCCCCCCAGGAGCTCTGGTCACCTTACTCACCAACAGGAACACAATACTGCTTGAAAACAGTATTATTTAGCTGTGGTCTTCTGTAAGGTCGAGGTACTACCCCAGTCGGGCTGCTCCATTTTTTGAGCAGGAAATTTCCTGCTGTGCCCTACCTCAGTTACACTTGTATAACAAAAAATAATTTCCTTATTTTAAAAATCATATTGGACAGCACATAAAACACACAATGGTTATGCAATTGCTTCTGGGGTTGGAAACGTCTCACCCTGGTCATATAAAAAAAGAACTAGAAAGCTTCTTTGTTGACAAATTCTGTATGGCATGTAACATGTAGGCATGACTTATATCACACGATAAAGGTTATAAAATCTTTTAAGTATAAGAGAAAAAGTCCTAGCTATTGGTATAAAAGCAACAGCTGCACTTGCGTTGCTTCTTGTACCGCTACTGCACGTCACATTATGATAATATGTACAACGCATAGATTATGATAATGTAGTTGAAGTGCTTTTGACACTCGTTCACCTAACAACCTATTTATTATATTATGACCTTATATTTTATAACTAAGAACGTAAATTAAACGGCTCCCAGTACGGTGAAAATCCTGTATTGGGGGTCCGAAAACACTCCCACCATAAAAACACGAACGCCTATTTGGCAGAAACTCTGAGTCAACTATATCCGTCAATCTAATAAGCAACGATTTTTCTAGCGTAATATTTTTTATAGAAGTATATTTTATTACATTTTTAATGCTGATTACGTAGGAATCTTCCTTAATCCGTGGTCACGTGGCGGATTAAGTTTCAATCCTTCTTTTATAAAATTATTACAGAAAAGGATTTCTAATTTTCTACCCATAATACGATACCTACGGTTCAATTAAATTAAATTTGTGAAATGAACAGTGATTCAAATAATTATGTAATTGCGATAGTTGCTATCGAAATACATTCCGCTAATTATGGTATCAATTTTAGAAATCATCGCAAATTGTACATTACCAAACAGCTATTAAATTTTCCTAACAACGTTTGTATTTTCATTTGAAATTATTTCTCAATTATGATATAGTTATTGACTAGTTCGTTCTTTCAGTTTTTAGTGGCCCTGCTTTCTGTTCCGCGGGTTGAGAGTTCGATTACTGCCTGAGTCTGGGTGTGATATTTGTATTTATATATTTATTAATTTAGATATTATTTCTATGAATATTAGTAAAAAAAATATTTAGCTTTAACAGTCAGCTGTATTCTATATTAGGAACACAGACGAGCGCGTGTGAGTGTGTTCAAGGTATTATTAGATATTATTAGTTTTGGACTAACTCGCTAAGCATCTCTGAGCATCACAAAGTGTCAGAGTCACTAAGATTCAGCGTCATTGAGCATCAGTGTCATTTGTTTCACACGATTTCACTTCCCATATTCGTCATACCACGTGCCTCATATCTCTTAAGAACTCCAGCTGCGTGTTAAAGCTGACACACATTTTTTTTTAATCAACAAATATAGTACACCTTAAATGATATCCAGGCTCATCAAACACATCAACAAAAACACGTATGATAACAAACATAATTATGTATGGTCTAATTCATAGATGGATGGAAAACATCGAAGTACTCAGTCTGCGTCAACTCAAATTTTCTACAAAGATTTTAATGATAAAACATTAAGTTGCCGTGCCGAAGATCATGGGCTAAAGAATAACTGCATGATATACATAATTATATAACTAATGTACGACATAATATACATTTAAATACATTGGAAAAACCTAAACCTGGTAGCCTTGCTTCTGTAAAAGCTGGATTCTTGTTTTAATTCAAGTATTATCATTTGATATTTGAAAATATTAAAGCTTGGAACTTAATAACAACACTCAACAGTTGTAGCAGATTGGTTTTATTTATTTACGCGAAACAAATTTTTCTATTTCATTTTCTCTTTTCGTAAACAAAGTGTATATTATATGTTGTTATTTGCGTTTTCATGATTCAGTAAATCGTAATATCGCAGCTTATATCTTTATTTCAGCATTTGCTTTTTTACGATATTGTGTTCCATTCGTATTTATGATAAATTAAATTTTGAATTACCGGAATGAGATCGTATTATGGTTCTGGAAAAAGTTTATCCTTCCAAACAACTCACGTTTAGACTAACAGCAGGATACAGAATATGTCATTAGGATTTAAGAACCTGTTTGTTTCTCCTCAAATAAGGAATAAAGGAAGAAGGTATAGTAGGTAATCTAAACATTTTCTCCATTATTGATGAGATTGATGAAATGATAAATAAATGATGATATAAAAATCATTACAATTATATTATAACATAGATTAATATTATTTACTAATTAGGGCCTTCATACTTTTTACAGTACTGAGGCATTCAAAAATTTCAATAGTACAGAGTACTATGCCCAGCGTGGTGATAATTCGGATTAACAAATGTCGCTCATATACATAGACCCACACAAAAGATAACGCTAGCGCGATTTAATCGACAGCCAACGCCATCTAGGATGAAGCAACGGTAACTTTACGATAGTACCGCCGCGCGCCGTACCGCGTCGTCGTTGAACTAATTTGTATTTTGTATTGTTGTTTTGAAAGTAGGTACTTATATTCAACCTAAATTAGTTTTCAATGTTAGATGAATGATTAAAATCGCTTCTCGTACCTATTTAAACTAAATTCTTTTACATTTTTAATAATCACTCATAAAAAAGATACGGAAATAAGTTAACACTTAACATGAAGAATAGACAAGTTTATTAAAGTGAACTTTACACTTATTCGCGCAAGTTACGCGTCATTTGTGTGTTTCGATTTTTTGTGTTAAGTGTATTAATGTAAATGTTTTTTAATACAGTTGCGCAAAAAGTGGCATATTGCAGGGACGTATAGCGTTCGGGAAGTGGTCTATTACACACTCGTGCTTTTTTTTACCTTTCCCGCACTCGTGCGTTCTCTTTCCCAACTGTCAAAATAATGTCTATTAAAAAGAAAAATCAACCATGAAGTTATTACTAAAAAAGATCATAGAAGTTTTTATGATTCGTGCAAATACGTATATTTCTTAAAAGAAGCTACTAATTTGTTTCAATATCAGATTTGATGATTTGATTGAATAAGTTTGGTTAGGTTTCATTTCATTTCATCTCATTAAATTTCATTTTCATTTCATATCAATAAAAAAACTTCTACTGAAGACTTGGCTGTATGGGCATAGTTTCCCTTTGCCTACCAGAATGGGTGAATAAAAAAAAACTTTGCTTATATTCTACGGTTGGCGCCATTTTTCAGAAATTTTCTTTGCGAGTTTATTTTATTAAATTGTTTCATTTTTTCGCAACTGTATTAAAAATAATCGTGCAGTACACGTGCGGAACCGTCATTGCAACTTGTTCCGACTGTCAACTTGTTGCAATTATTGCTTGTCGACTTTTGTCGGAACTCGTTGCAATGACAGCCTTTCCGCACTTGTAATGAAATATACTATTTATTCACTAGTTTCATTTGCATCGTGGTTACATAAAACCTCACAACTCTTTTTTTGACTCCTCTCTCTTTCTTTCTTTGACTCTCACTTCACTTCACGTTGACTTTTTCTCAAAACTCTTTTTTTGACTCCTCTCTTTTTTTAACTCCGAAACTACTGAACCAATTTGTATCAAATTTTGTAAGCATCCGTAATTTGGTCCAACTTGGGAGACAGGATAGTTTTTATCTCAATTGGACCTGGTAGGTGGCGCTGCTATCGGTATGTTAGCAATCAAATTTGGTAGCTGTTTTCCGGACAGAACAACGTCTGCCGGGTCAGCTAGTTTTATTATAAACGTTTAAAAGGGTGTCACAGATCGCTTTGATCATTTTTATGTTACGTTTAATTGACTGTACTTTATTGTTTTTTAAGTTCAAGTTATTCGTACTCATGTTTTATACAAGTAATACAGTTTTATAGCTTAAAAGCTATTGGCTAGTTTTCGCCCGCGTATAACTTTCTCCTTACTTTTTGAAGTGAAACTTCTTTAGTCGCATAAGATGCAAAATATAAGCGACCGGTAACGCGGCAGCGTCATGATGGTCAGTACTTGGATAGGTGAACACCTGCGAACGAGATGAGATTTGACCAGTACTTTTAGAGTTACATCTAATAATGCGTATTTACTTGACTACTTTTTCGTCGTCCTACGTTGTATTATACTTAATACTTTTTACTTTATAACTTTTTACTCGGTATACCGATTTTGATGATTCTCTCTTTAATCGAAAGCTAATACTTGTCATGTAGTCTTGTTTAAATTAGATTGAGATCTGATTACAACTTTTTGAGTAATCTTTAATAGCGCGTAATTACTTGACTATTTTTTCGTCTTATTACGTTGTATTACTTGTCGATGTAATTGAAGTCAGTTTTTTTTTTCGTTTGCGAGCAAACACAATTATTGTATTTTAAATTCGTTTTTTTTTTTAAATTAGTTTTAACAGCGAGATGTAGAATGTCATTACTCATTATCAGTAGGATTTAAGACCTGTTTCTCCTCAAATATAGAGCAAGCAAAGTATACTACTTATACTAGTATATTAATGTAAGTATTCTAAATCTTTTTCTCCATTCGATTATCGATATTTGGATAATATAATTCATAAAAATAATAGTGTTTTTCACAGTTCACACCTATTAATTGAGTATTATGACAAATAAAAGCTTTAAGGTAATAAATTAATGTTAAGCGCCATCATACTTATTTCAGTACTATTACTATAAGGCGTTCAAAAATTCGTTAAAAACGTGAATTACGTTTCGTAAGCTGGATAACCAAGAACAATTGCTCATATAGATATGCGTACACAAAAGATAACGCTAGCGCGATTTATTACACAATCAACGCCATCTAGTATCAACCGAAGGTAACTTTACGATTGTTTTTAACCCTATACTTGGCAAGAAGTTTTTTCTTAAAATTTAGTTTTATTATTATTAATAGTATCTTATAAGATACATTGCCAAGTATACGTCCAAATATCAATAAAAAATTAAGTATCCACACGGATACACTGTCAATATAACATTATTCTTTAAACATTTAAAACTTTACAAAATAACGAGATCACATTAAAATATGTAACATTTTTCAACATATTATTTATTCAATCGATGTAAAAAAGTTATCAAAGCACATACTTTACATGCGGGTTGGCGAATGGGTTGTTTTTAATATATTGCTTACGAGTTTCTGCTCTGGTACCTTTATGAGGCACCATCATCTCAAGATTCAGCCTGTAATATCCCACTGTTGGGCATAGGCCTCTTCCCCATGTAGGAGAAGGATCGGAGCTTAATCCACCACGCTGCTTCAATGCGGGTTGGCAGATATATTCCCTACTATGAGTAACGATCGCTATCAGGTGTACATGATAACAACTGTGACTGACGGCTTAACGTGCTCTCCGAGGCACAGTGGGGAGACCCACAAGGACTGCACAAACACCCAGACCACGGCAAAAATCTGTATGGCCAATACAAATGTTTGTCATGTGTGGGGATCGAACCCGCAACCGCAAGCGCAACAGCCACAAACCAGTGCTGTAACCGTTGCGCCAATGCGGCGTCAGTAGTACTCAATAGGCGTTAATCCTATATTCAAGCTCTCAACCAAACCGTCTTTGATTTCAGCTACACTAGCGAACCTTTTGTTGCCCATTCGGGTTCAAGTTTCTTGATTTTTTTTGCGGCTTTCTCTTCGTTACTACAACTCTAGATTTAGACCGAGTACCAGTGCCAGGTGACGGTACGCTCAGTGGCAAAGGCACGTGTTCAGAGGTTCTCGGTGAAAATGGATCGTAGTGATATACTAGATATGCTAAATGGTGATGGTACCTGTTGATAGTTTCCCAAAGCGGTGGGACTCGGGGAAGGCTCAGGTGGTGATGTTATTAGTAATTAGTTGAAAAATGAATGAAGATCCAGTGATTAATGACGAAGACTGGAAAGTTTGTAATGATGTTGAGGCTAGAACCACATTCAAATCTTCATCTTTGTTATCTGAGTCGAGAATCTTTAGTTTTTAAAACAAGGACGGCAATTATGGCGATGTAGAGCTGCTGTCTGATACGTTAGTTCGAAGCTTGGAAGGCTGGTGAAATTGTAACTCATCAGATTATAAGCCAGTGTCGTTTTAGAAGAGGTACCTACACCCATAAAAACACATTTTTATCAAATCAGCTACAGATATTAGGCTTTAAATTTCACTACATATTTAACAGTGTTTCCACACAGATACAAAACAAATAAAGCGTAATTTGTAGCCAGACGAGCAATGTGCATCAGGAGATACTATCACAAAAATGTGTTCTTTTCATGTTCTTCTTACAGTATTATAACATAAAAAAGCACTTTTACATAAAGTAAAATCTTTAATCTACAAGATAAGCAACTTTTTTGATCCAATTACGACTAAATAATATTAAATATCTATTTTTTTTACCATGCGTGCAGTAGACGCGTACACCCTGTCTGCCATTTTGCAATTTACTGACAATTTGTGGCTACCAGAAATAGTCTAGTATTTTTACACTACTAAAGCACAAAAATATCCACTATTTTAGTTGTTTAGTTTTAAATAATGTGACTTCCGAAGGGTGTAATATTTTTTTTTGGTTTAACGTATCCGCCAGGATACAATGTCAACTATAGGGTTAAAGTACGAGTTTCAGCGAACTTATTTATCTTAAATTAGTTTTTAACGTTAGATTAATGATTAAAATTGCTTCTTGTATTTAAACTAAATTATTTTACATTTTTAACAATCACTCATAAAAAACGTACGGAAATAAGTTAACTTTGAACAATAGATAAGTTTATTAAAGTGAATTTTACACTTATTCGTGCAAGTGTTACGCGTCATTTGTATGTTTCGATCTGGGCTATGTGTATTAATGTAAATGTTTTTATTCACTAAAGTTTCACTTGCGTCGTGGTTTCGTAAAACAACACAATTCTTTTCCTTATTGTTCAGCTTGTAGCTTCAGGTCTGATAGATTTCCACTCAGATCTCTCTAATACCCGATCTGGGTGTAATATTACATATATGTAAAATTTATTATTTGTTATTAAATAACTAGCCGACCCATGGCGGGATAACCGTCCTACTGCTGGCTTTGAAATACACAGGCCGAAGACGGGCAGCAGCTGCAGCAGCGTCTTCGGTGCGACAAAGCCAGCCCTGCGGTCACCAACCCGCCTGCCCAGCGTGGTGACTATGGGCAAAACACATGAGTTCACGCCATTTTTGGCGCGAACTTGTGGAGGCCTATGTCCAGCCGTGGACTGCGATGAGCTGATGTGTGTGTGTGTGTGTGTGTGTGTGTGTGTGTGTGTGTGTGTGTAAAATTTATTATGAATTATACAAATGTGTATATCAGTCGCCATTACCTAAAACATAATTAATAATTATGTATTAAGCTAACGACGATACTACCAACTATACCATACAAAATACTTTTGCTTAAAATATTACAATATAACTTCGTATGTTTAAAAATTTTCACACATTTGTTACTCAAAGATGAATCGCTGATATCGATCAATTCTAACTTATAATACACAAAACCATACATCTAGAATCTTATCGAAATTTGAAAAGATGTTTTTTAACATACAGTTCCTTTCTACGCTGGATGTCGGGTAGACTACAACAATACATCCTTAGTTGCTCCGTTCAAACGATTCAAAGAGATGGCTTCACAATAACCATTGAATTACTTTAACTCAAAATCGTTTAAGGTTTTCGAATACAGTGACCTTCGCTCGATTTAAAATATTTTATTGTAAACGTTTAAATGGACCGCACAGATATATTTGAGCATTTATATGTTAAGTTTAATTGACTGTACAGTGTACTTTAATGTTTTTGAAGTTAAAGTTG
Source organism: Melitaea athalia (assembly GCA_905220545.2). Lineage (NCBI taxonomy): Eukaryota > Metazoa > Arthropoda > Insecta > Lepidoptera > Nymphalidae > Melitaea > Melitaea athalia. Next base: position 2,654,544 of record HG992180.1, read on the forward strand.
TACTTTCTCGTATTTTATACAAGTACCTAATATTTATACAAGTAATATAGTTTTTTTAGCTTACAAGCTATTGGCGGGTTTTCGCCCGCGTATAAATTTCTCCTTACTTTTTTTAAATATACTTAGAAGTGAATATGTTACTGTAAATGCACGAATTACGGTAAATCCTAAGATTTAAGAGTAAAACCTAAGATTTACCGACTCTTAATGGTAAAAGCCCAAACGATTTTGCGATTCGCACTTTTACCACCATTCACTTGGTAAGTCTTAGGATTTACGTTAAGGGCACGGTAAATGTTGAAAAAGACATGTAATAACATAGCTAGTCTTTAGATTAAAACCCGCGTCGGTCTAATATTGAAGATAGGTTAGGGTTATTTTTTTATAAAGAAATAATGCCGATATACGGTCTAATTTTGAAGCTAGATAGGTTAGGGTTATTATTATTTTTTTGAAACGAAATTATGCCGATAAACGGTCTACGGGTCTTAATCTAAGGACTTACCAATTTGAGTTTTTGACTTTTTTATGTATCTAAAATTAATAAGAATTAATCTTTGTTTTATTCCCAAAACCAACTTTTACTAGCTGTCAGTGGTAAAACCTAGCATGAACTAAATTCTAATAGTAAAAGGCCGAAAAAAACGTTCTATTTTCATAAATTCTTACATTTAGCAACTCATGTCGGTAAATCCTGAGACTTACTCTTAAATCTTAGTATTTACCGTAGTTCGAGCTTTTACAGTAACAAATACAGCTAAACTGAACAATAACTTTTTGACGAAGTCGCAGGCACAGCAGCTAGTCTCCAATAAATCTGCTCTAAAATATCGGCATTAGTACAAACACAATATTCAACAAGGTGTAGTGATCATAGATTAATACCTACCTACTAGCAGTAACAAGCTCAATTACTACTTATAACAAATCTGGGCGTATATTTCTGCTGTAATGTATTTCTGGACCCCCAACACAGTGATTCTTATTTCACTTCTAACGTCGTAAAGCCTTTAAACTAAGACAACTTATTTCTTTAATAATCAAACAACAAAAAGATAAACAATTTCGCCATCTTTATAATATCATATACAAATAGTATGGGCTATATCAAATTGTAATCAATACCGCCACTTGTCTGCACAACATAGCGAGTGATTTCGAGGTCAAGTGCTTACACACCACATTAGGAAGCGTTAATAACTCCGATATATCGAGTTACTGAGAATAAATTGGTTTAACTGTATCGCATGACAATATTGATTTCATTGAACTACTGGTAATCTATACAAACAAATATATAAAATTGGAGCGTCTGTTTGTAATATTAAAATAACCACTTTTAACTAAATTAATATTATGTATGTATGTTATATACGGTACCTACATACCTATACCATAATAACATTTTTTATAATTTTTGTCTGTCTGTCTATCTGTCTGTCTGTTTGTTCCGGCTAATCTCTGAGACGGCTGGACCGATTATGACGGGACTTTCACTGGCAGATAGCTGATGTGATAAGGAGTACAAAGGCTATTTTTATTTTATAATTTTTTTATAATTGCGAACTGAACAATAATAATTATTTTGTTAAATTCCACGCGGACGAAGTCGCGGGCACAGCTTAGTATATAATATATAGCTTATTGTAAGTGTGGGAGGGTATATATACAAATCGATGAGAGGTTTTACTGACTCATCAGTGTACAATCAAACTGCAAATATGGCATCGATTTGTTGTGCAGTTAATTTGAGTGTCTAATTGTCTATCTTTAATTACAGTTTGAATGACTATCCTTTTATTTATTTTTATTATTTGTTTTAGAATAATAATAATAAAGAACATAACATTATTTTAACTCAATTAAAATTGTCCTCGTGAACCTCCTCACCAATTTTCGGAGAAAACGTGAATCTAATAGTCTTGGGTTTTAGGTGTCATCACAACCATCGTTTTGCCGTTTGTTTATTAAGAATTTTTTTTTAAATTCGATCTATTAACAATCGCTCTGGTGTTGTGGTACGAGTAGTCGCCTAAAACACCGAAGGTTTGTGGATTCAATTCCTGCTTGGGATGGATATTTGTATAAATATTTCTTTCCGGTTTGGATATCTGTCCTTGAGGGTCTCCTCACCGTGTCTCGGAGAGCATGTTAAGCCGTCGGTACCAGTTGATACCTGATAGCGATCGTTACTCATAGTAGTGAACATATTCGCTAACCCGCAATGGAGCAGCGTGGTAGATTAGGCTCAAATCCTTCTCCTAAATGGAGAAAGAGGTATTTGCCCAGCAGCGGGATAGTAAAGGCTGAATACGATCTATGCAGTGAAAACGGTTGGACAAAAGTAATACTTACTCATAATTTTAACCCAAGCCAAAAAAGTGGTAATAAAAAGAAACAAACATCTATTTTAGAGTTTATCAAAATGTGACAAACAAAATTAGAAAAAAAAAACATTAAATTTGTCAAAATCGTAACGGTTTGGTTGTTCTTACGTGACAAATAAATTGAAGAGAACTTACTTCAAATACAACGTCTAAAGGTCGATTTACACCAGACGAGCGAATGCTCATTCTATCCCCACTATATCAAATTCTTATCAAATTTTTTTAGTGTAAATAGGCGTAGAACATTCTTTCGTTGTTATTTATAATGAATACGAGTTTTCGAAGATCAAGAAAGAATGCTCTTGTTCTAGCTCTAGCTCTTTGTTCGTTTGGTCTAAATCCACCCTTATAAAACTGCACCTGAAATAATGCCTTTATCTCACGAATGTTATAATCCAATTTGTTTTATAAATTTTAAAATATTGTATATATTCAGGGCTGTCAACAACAAAATTAGACTTGAGTGTTTCCTGAAAGAGTTGTTACGAAACACCACTCCATTATTGAATACCTCGAGGCGGATTGTCAACCCCTGTCACGTCAGTGATGAGTGACTGACTAATGTTTGTACGTGAAAAACTGCTTGTTTATATTATAAAGATATTTTCATTATGAAAAAAAGTGTTTTATTCACCCAGTAAAAAATTATGAGGTATAATACAACATAGGTAGACGAAAAATTAGTCAAGTAAATACGCATTATTAGATATAACTCTAAAAGTACTTGTCAAATCTCAATTAAATTTAAATGGGACCACATGACACGCAGCACCTTTCAATTAAAATAAAATTCATCGAAATCGGTCCACCCAGTCAAAAGTTCTGATCTAACATACATAAAAAAAAAAATACAATCGAATTGAGAACCTCCTCCTTTTTTGGAAGTCGGTTAAAAACCATTGATACCAATTATCGACCATTGATCGATCGCTATGATCAAATTCCAGCAGTAGACTCGCTCACCAGTACGATTCGGATAAGCCCTTCATCTCTACTAATTTCCTCGGCCTGCTTAATATTCTAGTCTGGAATTGGTACGTTAAAATTAAATTATCGTGTAAGCTCCTCAACCCTCAAGCTTTTGCCAGAGTGAACGCGTATTATATACCGCTGTAGCGACATAACGTAACAATATCAGCTTCCATACTTCTGACGCTAACAAAATACGCTGTTATAGTGCTGCGTTAATCTACAGCTATGTTCGCTCACAGTTTGGCCAAGGCATTAAGGCTAAACCTTGGGTGTCTATCCCTTTAAATCTCCCTTGTCTCACGCTGTTAAGCTCTTTAATAATTATTATCACCGGCTATAGAAATGACTGTTAATTTTCAATGGTTTATAATAAACAAGACAACCCACACTGTATTACCCGAGTTGAGTTTTGATATTTTGCAGACACGTTAATCTGCTTTAACGAGTCACGGACATAGTCGTTTCATAGCCTATAACTATTCTCAAAAAACTTACTATGTAAAAAAAAGTACGTGCGTACAAAGTACACATGTCAGAAGTGAAACTTCTTTGGCAAACTAATTTTCAAGTCTCGTTTATATTAATACAAATCTAAAGCATTATAGAACAGTAGTGAGCAGCATTATAAAAGAGAAGAAGAGAAGTATGGATTTCGATTTCTTAAACATTTTACCCTTATACACCTAAAGAAGTTTAGCTTCAAAAAACAAATAACAAATTGATGTTTAAAGCAGTCGCTTTTGAAACCTACTTAAGTAGATACATTTCAGGTTTTGTTTTTCGATAAACCATCGTCAAGCTTTTAGACTTTTGTTTAGCAATGGAACATTTACAGTCATACAACACAAGATAGGTACGGACTATATAGTATACGCCACTATTGTAGTCTTAAGTGGCAACTTACTGACAAAGACATACTTAGACACTAAATGCATAATTGTTCGTAACTCTTTCAACAGAATAGTCGTCAGACAATGAATATGTTAAGAGACAACTTAGAACACGCTATTTATAGAAGTATTAATGAAAGTTCTTACCTTCTTTTGTGACGCTGAAAATGTCATGAGTATTAAACCACTTGACATTTTCAATTGCTGAAATGACTTTCCTTTATTACTTACCCACGAAAGAAAAAAAATGGTAATGAATTTAGCAGTATATGCTTGACATTGTATGAATTTGATCATAACTCTAATAGTACTGAACTAATTGTAACAAGTGACGTATCTTTTTGTCTTTTCTTTTCTCTCTGTTATGTGTGTATGTGTGTGTGTGTGTGTGCATGCGTGCGTGTGTTGTTGTGCATATCTAAGATTTATATGATATGACTAGCTTCTGCTCGCGACTTCGTCCGCGTGGAATAGGAACAATTCTATCATCATACATGATTATTTCGAAACCTTAAACGCAGCGCACGCAGCGGAAGCTCTCAAAATACCCAGATTTTGAAACATTCTTCATTTGCTTCACACCTATTGGTCTTAGCGGGATGATAAGCTTATGTCTTCCTCGATAAATGGGATATCTAACACCGAAAGAATTTTTAAAAATGAACCTGTAGTTCCTGAGAATAGCACGTTCAAACAAACAAACAAACTAACTAACTCTTCAGCTTTATAATATTAGTATAGATTATTAGATTTCGTGTATATGTTCATCGATTTCTTTGAGGGCTGAGTATAAAAAACTGACTTGCGTACTTTTTTGTAAGCCAAAAGTGGTACGAGATTGTTGTTACTATATTATTTTGATTAAAAAATTTACACAAAAATTATTAGATAGATATAATATGTCAACATTTTATCCTTATTTGTGTAATGATGTACCAGAAACAAAATTCGCCGACTAATATTACTATTTTTGAAACTATATACGAGTATATATACAAATGCTACATTATATATTTTCATTTCCGAGATATCAATTATATCTGCGTCTTTCCTCCAGTTTTTTTCCTGTTTCTCACTCTTCATAACTTGATTCCATCAATCATTTAGAACGAATATATATTTGTTTTCCTTCTGCGGCGAAGCGTTCTTTAGTTATCTTTTGTTTAGTCTGATTTTTCCTTTTTTTAACCGATTTAAAAAAAGGACGAGGTTCTCATTTCGAATGTATTTTTTATGTATATTTGCTCAGAACTTTTGACTGGGTAGACCGATATAGATGATTTTTTTTAATCGAAATGTGGTGCGTGTTATGTGGTCCCGCTTAAATTTAATTGAGATCTGAGAAATACTTTTTGAGTTATCACTAATAATGCGTATTTACTTGAGTATTTTTCCATCGATGTACGTTGTAGTATACCTCAGTACCTGGGTGACCGAGCCTAGCTCGGTATTGTTTTTTTTTTGTTTGTTTTTTTTTCTCGGTATTTTTATATTTTAATTTTATTTAAAGAATAAATCACGAGTGAAATTAAAAAAAAAAAAAATAATAATCTGGAGACTGAGATTTGAACCCGGGTCAACACGATTCGACACCCGCCGATTTCCTAATTAAGCTATTACAGCTATGTTGACAACGGTGGAATTAAGCTTCGTATTCTAATGATATTTTTTCATTGCCTAAAAACAGGGATAAAACTACATTTTTTAAAAATGAATCCTAGCTAGATCAATTTTTCGCCCCCGAAATCCCCTGCATACTAAATTTCACGAAAATCGTTGGAGCCGATTCCGAGATTCTATATATACAGGGTGTGTCGTAAATCGTGGATAATCCGTTAACTGGGGGTAGCCCTGATGTCGAGCTCCAAGAAAATGTACTTTTTATTTCAGGGTTGCCAACACTGTGAAAATTGTGAATATTTTTGTGTTTTTTCAAAACATTCCTACCGCGACTAGTAATTTGGTCATAATTTTTACAAATTAAGGTATTTTAATGTAATTTTTATGTTATTTTACTTGGGAATACTTGTACTATCTAACAAAATTACTATTTCAGGCATAATTTATTCTAAATTTATGAAAATTAGCGTTAGAATTTTTTTTATTTTTATTCGTTACTTTTTGTCAAGATTTAACCATCGATTGTGAAAAAAAAATGTATGGCACTAGAATTGCCCAGTATTTAAAAAGAATGCTTAGTTTGTGTAGTTTCTAAAAAAGTATAATAATTAGTGCTTGACAAGCAAAATTATTTTGTAGGAGCGATAGAACTTATCACGGTCGGTATGTTCGTTTTGTATCATTAGCATTAGTGTCACTTAAATGTTAGGATAAAGAAAAAAAACAAAGATTTTTTTAGTAGAAATGCGTTTATTACATCATTACATTAAAATACCTTAATTTGTAAAAATTATGACCAAATTATTAGTCACGGTAGGAATGTTTTGAAAAAAACACAAAAATATTCACAATTTTCACAGTGTTGGCAACCCTGAAATAAAAAGTACATTTTCTTGGAGCTCGACATCAGGGCTACCTCCAGTTAACGGATTATCCACGATTTACGACACACCCTGTATATACAAGAATTGCTCGTTTAATAGTATAAGATAATTTTTTACTGGGTGTATCGATTTCGATTATTAAATCTAAATATTAAAATATCCTGATGAAGATAAAAATTTACTAGAAAATGAAGATAATCAATATGAAATAGGAAACACATTGCAACTTGACGAATTATCATAATAATGCTATTAACATGTCTCATTATTATTGATTTTCTGTATTATACTGTGCATTCCCAAGGAGGGTTGATGTCAGGCAGGCGGCCGGTCGTAAAAAATAACATGCCAAATCACTTACAACATGAGTCTGAGGAAGAGGAGAACATGTTGTGCCGACCCTATATAAATAAGATAAGGGCAGGGAGATGATGATCGATTTCGATTATTCTTTTTTCAATTGAAAGTTAGCGCTTGTCAAATAGACCCTTTTATAGCCCCTGTTAAAAATAATGTCTAATATAATTATTATAAAGTAGCTTCTGCGCGCGACTTCGTCCCCGTGAAATAGGACCAATTCTGTCATACATGATTTTTGTGCGAAACTAACCGTTTACGCAGCGGAAGCTCTCAAAGAAAAAACCCCGATTTTGAAACATTTTTCATTGGTGTTACGCTCCTATTTGTCTTAGGGTGATGGTATATAGCCTATAGCCTTCGTCGATAAATGGGCTATCTAACAATGAAAGAATTTTTCAAATCGGACCAGTAGATCCTGAGATTAGCGCGTTCAAACAAACAAACAAACAATCAAACAAACAAACTCTTCAGCTTTATTATATTAGTATAGATTAAAAAACAAATTCAAAGGCTTTATCTATGTTTACAATGTATCTATACTAATATTATAAAGAGGTAAAGTTTTTAACTTTGTTTGTTTGTGGGGGGTAATCTTCGCAAATACTAATCCGATAACGAAAATTCTTTCACTAACAGAAAGCTACACTATTCAGGAGTGATATAGGGCATATTTTATTGTTATTGAACAAAACGTTCAGTAAAAAATAATAGTATATGTAAATCAAGTCGTAGAAATGCGATCGAGATGAAATCTTTACTATATATTTGCATCACAAAAATAATTAATTAACGTCCAACGAAGTGGGCACAAGTCTGCTAGTTGTCTGTAAAACTTGTAGACCTTGTAGTTATACCCCGACGTTAGGTAAAGTCTTTATTTTCAATTATAAGGAGAACTAACGCATAAACGACCTTACTGATGTGTCTAAATTTCTTTATGAAATATTGCTAGTGTGTTCACGATGATTCCTCTTACTGTCAGGCAAATTTTTCTTTTGAAAATTCAACGGTATTGTTAGCACATACTTGAACTTTGAATCTTTTAGTTGGAACCCGTCACATACTGCATCATCTATCACTTTTAATACTAACAAAATATCTTCTTTATGAAAAATATTACGAAAATCTAGGTGTTTGCTGCGATGAATAGAATCTACGGAATACATAGGACCATAATTCACAATGTCATGACGTGTTTTCTATAATGTATTCTTATAAACATTGTGAAAATCCCATTTTTCTATTGTACTGTTTACGTCAACTATATTGCAAATGGAAATGACACTTTCCAGTAATATTTTTTTAAATATTTTTTAAATGAATACAAGGAAAACATTATTATTTACATTAATTAGATATTTGACGTAAATTCCTAACTTTTTAACCTTTTAATTAGATGTATCTAATATACATAGGCGGATGAGGATTGCGGAAAATCGGGATGTCTGGTGCGAACTTGGGGAGGCCTACGCAGTAAAAAAAACTTACTAATACACTACTGATGTATTAAATATTAATATGTAATATCATATACATATAAGGTGTAATTTTGTATGATATTACACTTTTTGCCTTTCAAAAATGCATGCGTCTTTTCAATACGGCATATGTTCAGACTTAACCTGTGAATGTTTTGTATTTTCCTTTATTTAATATTCACTGTAAATGTACATAGTGAGTACGATAAAGTTTTTATCCATAATTATATTTATCTATTTATGAAAGGGGATAATATAATTCCCATTTTTTCAATGCTTTAAATAAGTATGAAAGAATTTATAAAGATAAATGAAAACATTGTTTTATGTCAGCTAGATAACGAAGGTTTTATTATAAGGTCCTACAAATATAAAAAGTGTCGTATTTCTTTTCTAGGGCATGTAGAACAAAAATGTCCCTTTTATAATATGACGCCTCCCCTGCGTGGATTGAGACACACTTCCGCTGAGTGCCTTAATTTTGGATCGACATTTATTTTTGTCGTCGGACATCGCGGCAGTCGATTTACTCTTTCGAGGACGATACGTCGATATGACGTTTATCAAGTGCGTGTAAAATTATTCAACTCCCATCTATACTAATATATAAAGCTGAAGAGTTTGTTTGTTTGGTTGTTTGTTTGTTTGTTAGTTTGTTTGAACGCGGTAATCTCTGGAACTACTGGGCCGATTTGAAAAATTATTTCAGTGTTAGATAGCCCATTTATCGAGGAAGGCTATAGGCTATGTGTCGTCACGCTAAGACCAATAGGAGTGGAGTCCACGCCGACGAAGTCGCGCGCAGAAGCTAGTATTAATATAAAATAATATTTTATGTATTTCATTTCATTCAAATTTTCTTAAATCAATTTTTTTGTTTTATTGTAAGTAGTATACTTAATGTAAGTGACACAATATAGTTCATCAATCTCATTAACAATGAATAAATAAATATAAGTTTATCTTAATATACCATAGTTTCGCATGAGTACGTTTTATACTAAATTGAATATACTCGTAATAAAGCAGACAATTTGTTTTTTTTTTGAAGCTAATGTAGTAAGTATTAAGGTTACAGGCTATACAACATCTCGATACAAGAATAACCGTAACTAAAACAATTAGTTTTTTTTTTTAAGTTTTCCATCCGTATTAAAATCTTTTAGCATTAAATACACTCAAAGACAAAGAACAATATCTTATACTATTAAACGAGCAATTCTTGTATAGTCAGTTCAAGTCATCTTTGCGCGGGGCTCTATGTGTGCGTGCGCTTGTAATTATAACACTTTGCGCGCACTAGTGACTTTTGTTTAAAGAATTTATTGTCACGGTGACAAAAGTCACTAGTGCGCGCTGAGCCTTAATTTGTGTAGCAGTGACGCGACCGCCGTCATTCGAAATTTCAAAAAACACGTCTTCTTATTGGTCATTTTTCCACCGGTACAGTCGTTAAAGAAAATGTCTAGTTCTTCACGGAATTTTTTTTAAGGAGTCAGGTAAATATTTTCAATGTGCTAATTTCGATATTATTAATATTTATTATGATTAAATAATGTATACCTACATTACTAACTTACTTTAAAAACTATATTATTTTTAAAGTGAACGTATTATGATTGTTTTTAACTCGTGAAACTACTGCCAAGGTGTTCGAATTTCTAAAAAAGGAAAACATAGTTATATTGCAGCTAGTATAAGTGATCCAATTTGCAGTGCAGGTCCAAATTAATATCAAAATTAAATGAATATTTAAACAGTGTGCGAAAGAGAACAGCAATGGCAGTGGGGGTATCAGAGAGAACAATAACAAATAATATAAATATTGGCTGAAGGAAAAAAAACTGACTTCAAATTTAAATCTCCGTATAAAGACCGCAAAACAGAAATGCATAGATGGTTGACAGAAAAAAAAAAACATTACTTATAATGCACATAAAAAAAATTTAACTGTATGACTTGATAAAAAAAGAAGACCATATTTGTCATAAGCTTGATGACCATACTTCAGCCATATGACATAAAAGTTCTTCGACTACCGCCGTATTATCCTGAACTAAACCCGATAGAAAATGAATGGAGAATTTTAAAAAATTATATTGCTCCGCATAATATCGAACAAAGTGTGACTGGAATAACGAAATTAATAAATGATCGTTTAAGTCAAATTAATGAAGAGATGTGGCGCAATACTTGTCAACACGTAAAAAAAGAAAAAGAATTTTTGATATGGAATCTGAAATAATAATTAAACTTGGTGAAAGCAGCGAATCCGAAAATTCATCATTTTATTCTTCTAGTAGCGAAACAGATTAATATGTTCAAAACATGTATTAACAAATTATTATTTTTTTTTTTAAATCCATATAGTTAATACTATTCCAAGTATTAAAGAAGGACAAGATAAAAAGTACCCAAAACCGGCGTGCGTGTATGCAACGACTAATGAATGTTGATGAAGCGTTTTCGCTTGCCCATCATCAGCTACGGTGCAGTGGTTTGGTGGCCGAGAACCAAACTTATCACCGTGGAGGCAAAGTTGCAACGACTTCAAAGGCTGGCTTGTATGGCGACTACGGGCTGCATGAGGACTACTCCGACTGCGGCCCTGGAAGCCCTACTGAACTTGCCGCCGCTGCACCTGTTCATACAGCAGGAGGCGGGGGCGGCTGCGGTAAGACTCAGGAAGCTAAACCTCTGGAGGAATGTAAAGGTAACACATACAGAAATACTGGGCGAACTGGTAAGCAGGGAACCGCTCATCGAAGCGGTCACCGACAGGATACCCAAACAGTACGTATTTGACAAAAAATACAGGATACACTTACATGAAGACCCAGTGGAGGGCCTTAACCTTAAAGAGTTAAGAATCTTCACAGACGGGTCGAAGACAGCAACAGGCACAGGTTCGGGGGTTCATTCAGAAGACCTGAACATCAACATCTCATCGCCATTGGGTATCCACAATACCGTCTTTCAGGCGGAATGTATGGGAATCATAATGGCAACAGCGGCGATTAGCTCCAGAGAGGTAAAGGGCTTTCCAATCCGTATACTGTCTGATAGCAAATCGGTCCTGCAAGCCCTGCAGAGCAGTGTTATGATATCAGGGCTAATATATGAATGCCATCGAGCTCTGACGAAGGTAAGCGAAACTAACACCGTCACCCTTCAATGGATAAAGGGTCACAGTGGATCGCGAGGAAACGACGCGGCTGATAGACTGGCGAAGGAGGGATCGGAGCTGAAGGTCTATGGACCTGAACCGATTCTGCCCCTGCCTTTCGGTTGGCTGCGCGACCGGCTGCGACACAACACCAAGGTAATGCACCAAAAATATTGGACAAACCTAGGTACCTGCAGGCAGACAAGAGAAGTTCTCCCGAGGATCGACCCCAGACTATCCCGCAAACTCCGCGGGTATGGGAGAACTCAGCTCCGACTACTGGTAGGGGCTCTCACTGGACATGCCTTGTTTAATAAACATCTGTATAATATGGGTGTTACAGACAGCCCCCTATGTAGAGCGTGCATGGAGGCGGAAGAAACGGCTGCACACATTCTGCTGGACTGCGTTGGTGTGGCGAACTACAGGGCACGACACCTCGGGAATACGAGGTCGCTCCAGGAAGTCGTCGGCAACGTCAAGGGTCTGCTAGGCTTCCTGAAGGAGCTGGGCTGGCAGGAGTAGTGTCCTCAGCCGGCCACCCAGGCAGAATAGGCGCATCAGACGTCGAGCTGCTGTAATAGCCCGTGATAGAAGTAGAAGTAAGTAAGAAGCGTTTTCGCTTAGGTTTGTCAGGATCGTGGCAAGTGTCATTATCTTGTCTCTGCCTACCTCTCCGGGATACAGGCGTGAGTTTATGTATGTATGTATACTATTCGTCACCGAGATATAATTTTTTATTTTAATTTTTTTTTAATTACCTACTTTATTTATATTTTTCACTTCACTGTACCCCTTGTCACGCAACAAAGTCACTGTATATATACAAGGTTTACCTACACATAGCGCCGCGCGCAAAGATGAGTTGAACTTAGTGTATATATATAGAATCTGAATCTCGGAATCGGCTCCAACGATTTTCGTGAAATTTAGTATGCAGGGGATTTCGGGGGCGAAAAATTGATCTAGCTAGGATTCATTTTAAAAAAAATGTCGTTTTATCCCTGTTTTTAGGCAATGAAAAAATATCATTAGAATACGAAGCTTAATTTCACTACTGTGAACGTAGCAGTAATAGCGTAATTAGGATATCGGCGGGTGTCAAATCGTGTTGACCCGGGTTCGAATCTCAGTCACCAGATTATTTTTTTTTCTTTTTTTTTTAATTTCACTCTTGATATTTTATTATTTAAATAAATACCGAGAAAAAAAAAACAAAAAATAAAATGAAAATACCGAGCTAGGCTCGGTCACCCAGGTACTGAGTAATAATAACGCATATTTGCAATCCACTCGAAGACATTAAGGATATCACAGAAAATTTCCAGATATTCGGAAAACCTATACCGCAATAAAGATGAAACTTTCTAAAATCGTTACCTAAATAACTATTATTTGTTAGGACGACTATCGACCCCAGGGTAATGGTGTTAGTACAAAAACTTTGCAAGGGCTTAATGACGTCATGTGTAAAATGTCACACGCATAGAGCAATAATTGGAATGACCTTTTGGGTCCAAACTAGTTTTAGTGGCCCATTCTTTGAAGGGAATTTAGCTTACGGACGATGTGAATGGGTATAAATGGCGGCTATTGCTTCTATTTCTTGACCATTGAACCTTTGCGTGGATTCTCAACAGTATTTATTCGAGAGAAAGGTAAATATGCTCTTTCGAATTTTAAATTAAACTCTGTTTGTTATTTTTCAAGTAAACTAATAATGATCTTGTTTTTATAAAACGGTGTATTAAAATTTTAGACGTTTTTTTGTAACAATCTTCATCAAGTGCTTCACTTTGACATGACCAACGTTCGGACCAATGTTTATACAAATATTGGCTCCATTTAGAAGTAATATTTGCATTCATTGGCGTTATTGGAAAGTTCCTCATTACGCTCACTACAAAGTAATTCGTATTTGCTTTTAATGCTGGTAAAATAAACACGCTCATTTAGATTCTAGCACAAAAAAGCCAAATAAAATTAATTATTAAATAATAATGAAACAACTTTTTCGGATTTTATTGCGGTTTATTAAGTTTTTTAAATGTCCGACCTTTGGGATACTGTACACTTTACAGCAACCGTGGTCACGGGGGGACTGAGGAAAATCGCGTAAACATTATTAAACAACATTTTAAATTTTTAATAAATTAATTTTTTAATAAATTAAGTTCCACTTTCAATTAAACAAAGCAACGTTTTTTATATTGAAATTATTGTCATCAATAATCATATTTCAATATCATTCATTTAATCCTTTACAAAACTGTTTATTAAGACAAATTATGAATACAAGGAATTCAAATCTTTTATTAAAATGATCAAAGAAATTCTAATTAAGAACGTAAATAACTTGTATCTTCATACAACCTTATACGCGGTACATCAAAATAATTAATTAAAGCGTAAACAGCTTACTCGTGTATATTTAATTAAATAAGAAACATATGGCTTTGTTAAAGAATTTAATTTGAAGATTTATTACCAAATTGTTAAGAGAGAGATAACGAGGCCTATGTTATCTATAGGTATACAAACAAATGTCTGTATTTAATATTAAAATAATCACTTTTTACATTTATTTTCAAATTTTTGTCTGTCTGTCTGTCTCTTCCGGCTAATCTCTGATTCGGCTGGACTGATTTTGACGGGACTTTCACTGGCTTATGTAATAAGGAGTAACTTAGGCTACTTTTTTTTTTAGAATTTTTTTTTTTTTTTTTATAATTAGATAGGCTTGCGTTTGACCACAATTCCACCTGATCTTAAGTGCGAATGCGGTCTACGATGGAGCACGCTTGCCTAGAAGTAGCCTATTCACTCGCGTCTTGAAGATACCCAGATTGTATCTTTCCGGAAACACAGAAGCCGGCAGAGAGTTCCACTCCTTGGCCGTACGCATCAAGAAAGTAGGTACTAGCGAATCGCTTAGTGCGTATGTTGGGAATGTCGATATTTATTTTGTAACTGTGAACTGAACAATAAATTTGTTTTTAATTCTACGCGAACGAAGTCGCGGGCACGTCTAGTTTTGTAATATATTTTTTATTCGAAATTTAAATAAAATAAACATCATAAAATCTGAGAAGTTCTGATACTTCCTGTTTCGCGTCTGTAATACGGTGTAATGTTTTATGTGTCGACTTCCTCAATGATCGATCTATCAAAGAGATTTCTTTTTCAAATCGGATATATTACTGTGATGAGATTAGACGAAAAAGAAATTGTATCGAGTTTTATTAAACGAATATAAATTTGTACGAATAAACGAAACTCATCTACAAAGTATTTAATTTTAAAGTTAAATTTCATTTTGATATTTAGTTATAGAACTTAGGCATCAATTCATTATTTTCTTAATGATCGTAATAAAACTTAGCGAACAAATGATTAAAATCAAAGCTAATATACATACTCGTATAATGAAAACGTAAATGTAATATGTTTGTGCACGCTAATCTTAGAAACAACTTATCCGATTTAGATGCTTGTTTCAAGAATATATTGTGGTAAGCTTCACTTAATATTAAGTGATTGTTTCATGTCAATCGGTTCATAAATAAAAAAGTTATGCCAATTTAAAGAATCACGTTGAACATGTAAATACCCAAACGACGGAGTTTATAATCCAAAATAAACCAATTTCAGATATTTCCAAAAAATCTGTCTAAAGTAACTAATCCACGCGGACGAAGTCGTAGGCACAGCTAGTTTGTAATATATTTTAAATATTAATTTTTAAATGTACCTATGTAATCAATTCTATATCTATACTAATATTATAAGGAGGTAAAGTTTATAACTTTGTTTGTATATACGGGGTAATCTTCGCAAATACTGATCCGATCATGAAAATTCTTTCACTCACAGAAAGCTACACTATTCAGGAGTGACAAGATAAAAGGAAAAAGATAAAAATATATAAAGATTTTAAATCAGCAGGATTTGAACCTGCGCCCTCTGACGCTAATCAAGCATTATTATTTGCCTTAGAAATTAATTGGTGATTTTAAAACATTTATATTTATCTGATTTGCTGAAAATAGTGAGAGGCTACACTATTCAGGAGTGACATAGGCTATATTTTATTGTAATTGTACAAAAAAATTCAGTAAAAAAGAAAAATATTAAAATATATTATGAAAATGACAAAGAAACGAACGCCATCTATCGCTGTTAGATTTAACTATTTAATACTCTATTTTATTTACTGTCTATTTGAATCTATCGATGACGAAGTTTTTACGCTTTTTGATAGATGGCGTTGGAGCAACATATTATTTATTTAAGTGGTTTAAAATTTGTTCTTTATAGTATGTTATTTGGTTCTGTAATTTAAAATAATAAATACACGATATTATTACGATTTTACGCCCAACGAAGTGGGCACGGGTCTGCTAGTATAAAAATATTATAAAACAGAATTTGTGTCAAATCCGACACGTAATTAGAGTTTACTCCATAAGAACGATTACCTTAATCCCTACTAATATTATAAATGTGAATGTAAGCTTGTTTGTTACGCTTACAAAACTACTTTACCGATCATCACGAAACTTTGTACACATATTTTTGTAGGTATTAGAAGTAACATGGGATACTTTTAATACCCAATGCGAGCGAAGCCGCAGGTGAAATCTAGTATTTAAATAAATTGAAAGTAAAAACTTTTTTATAATCAAGCTTTTATTTTGAATACGTAAAAAATAATAAAATAAACCTTTAAAGCATTTACCTACTATCAATAACACAATTTATATGATGAAATTAAAATCCATCAGACCAAATAATAGTCATGTTTTGTCATCCAACTTAAACGTGTTTACAGAATTTCAGCTCAATCGTTTGATGATATATGCTTCAAAATAGAATTTCAAGATTCCATCCTAACAAACATACATAGTTACATACATACATTGCAAGGTAAATAAAAGCTTTTAAAATACATGAATTCCTCTTTCGCGCGTTGCACATTATTTTGCGCGGAACGTCAATTTTAGGACATGTTAACTCCAATAAGTAAATATTGTGTTTTATGGTATACGTATCGATAATATTTATGTTATCATTTGATGATTGATGCTTTGAAGCATTTTTTACTTAAGTAGAGCAATAGCAGCATCTTAGTCAAAATCTGGAGCAGCTCAACTGGCAAAGACTGTTAAACTCCAAAGGCCTTAACATTAAAGTCGCTAGTACCTATAGCATGTTTTGAGAAATTGCTTTTCTTTTGAACAGAGCATCGGATACGACGTGTATGTCGAGTATATATAAAGTGGACATGATTAGGTGTGGTTCACCAGTTTATTCATCAAAATGAAACGAGAAAATATACAACGGTTTATTTTCTAAGCTTAAATTTATAACCTTTGATGAAAATAAACCTTTGATGAAATTTTTGATATTTTTGAAGTGAAACTTCTTTAGGCGCATGATAGGTAAAATTTGTTTTTGTTTTTTTTTCAATCTTTTTTTTTGTGTATTTTAAATTCGTTTGTTTGAAATAGTTTTTTTTTTTAATTAATTTGCCAAAGAAGTTTCACTTCTTGTAAAATTAATTTTATGTTGCTTAAGTAAAGAACGTGTATAAACATAATTCCTAATACTCACTAATTGTAGATTGATGACTTCAAACATATAATTAAATCATGCTTAGTTTAATTTCAACTAGTTAGGTTTTAAATTTTCTTTAGTTTTCTTCCGATAGTCTGTTTACGTATTATATACAAAAAGCAATAAACTGTCGTCTCGTTTCACAGATGAAAGTCAATATTATCCTCAAGGACTGATACAATATACAGTATTATATAATGTGCCATTGAATATTGCATTTTGCCGACGCTGCTCAGTCCTTTTTATTAAACCCGCTTCCACCGAACAATGGTTCACCAACAATAATGCCGGGAAATAATTTGTTTTGTGACACTCTTAGATAGATTCCACTTTAGCGCCGTATTTATTCGCTTTATTTCCTTAATCCGTGACTTAATATTCAATTATGTCGTATTGTGTTACAATTGACTTAATACGTTCTTTATATTATTGATGAATTTTTTTTCATCTGTTACGCTTTCATGCCAAAACTGGATTATATGGCGGAATTATCATAAAACGTTTATTTAATGTTATAAAAGAGATCACAGTGAAGAAGAATATCATTTAAACCATTTTTTAGTCATTTAAATTAGACTCAATGTTGACACGCGTTAACGCAACCGTCAGTGGATTAAGCTCTGATCCTTCTCCTAAGTACATATATGATAAAAAAGGCCTATGCATAGCAGTGGGATATTACAGGCTGAAGCGAAGCGATAATGTTTATCTTACTTTTAATTATAAGATTTTTTTATTAGGTACTGAAGTTAGTAAGTAGTAAAGTAAAAAATGTATATAAACGTAATATTGTATTGAAAAGCTTGATTTGAAATATAATTTTTTCTTCAGATACCAGTATATCAGCGGTTACGAAAATAAATATATACTAATATATAAAGCCGAAGAGTTTGTTTGTTTGTTTGTTTGAACGCGGTAATCTCTGGAACTACTGGGCCGATTTGAAAAATTTTTTCACTGTTAGATAGCCCATTTATCAAGGAAGGCTATGCATCGTCACGCTAAGACCAATAGGAGCGGAGTCAACGCCGACGAAGTCGCGCGCAGAAGCTAGTGTGTAATAATGTAGGTATTTGATCGTAAACGAAAAAACAAGCGAACCGAAAATCCGACTTCAATTACATCGACAAGTAATACAACGTAGGTAGACAATAACATTGTCAAGTAAATATGCGTTATTAGAGATAATTCAAGAAGTTTTTAATCGAAAGTTGATATCATTATACGTACGTTGTATTACTGGTCGCTGTAGTTGAAGTCTTTTCTTACGTTTGCGAGCAAACACAATTATTCGAAGTCGGTTAAAAAGATACAAGAAATGTAATTATTTGTTTATATTTTAATAATTAAAGTATAATAAAGGGTTCTTATTTGTTACAGTTGTATGGTTGAGTTCTGTTCGAACGATCGAGATTTATTGCTTAGTCGGATGTCATATTTTTATTGCAAATATGTCGGTTTCTATTGCAAATACATTAAAAGTGATTCAGGACGTTTTTATAGAAAATTTTATTTCCTACATTTTTTGTTTAGACCTTTTTTTTATACCTTTTCACGTTTTTGAGATATTTTCAAAAAAGTGATTTTTGGGGCGGTTTTTAATTATTTTCTACCCCCTGAATGAAATTCAACATTTTAAAACTATAAATCCTTTAAATGTATGCTAAAATAAACTCATATTGAAAAATGCAGGCCTGCCTTTAGATGGAAAATTAAATCCTCATTTTACTGGACTAGAGAACCATTCGACTGCTGGCTTTGAAATACACAGGCCAAAGGCGGGCAGCAGAGTCTTCGGTGCGACAAAGCCAGCCCTGCAATTTTAACCCTCATGTGCCTAAAGAAGTTTCACTTCAAAAAGTATAATTCTGTTAAAAGTTTTTAACAACAAAACCGATGTTAAGAAACTAGTAGATATTACTCATACAATAAGAACATAAGAGAAGAGAAAGAAGCCCGAGTAACATTAAATACCTAAATATATGGAAATACAAAATACTCGTACAAGTGATAATGTTATATAAACTCCTTCGAAAAACTGTTTACACCTATCTCCTATCAGTACCCCGTTTCAGATCCGACGGAATTCAATTTTGCACTTCAGGGTCGTTTCGCATCAATCTTGTTACTTTGAACCATTTTGAATTTATCGTGTAAAAAGTTTCGGACCTTCTCGTCACTTGAACGAAAATCAAACTAAAACATTTACTTCGCAGAATCACATAGATGAGATATGTAATTCATTTAAAATATAAAAAAAAATTAAATCAGTTTTTATTTCTTCTATTTTATAGTATTTAATCATCGATTCATGAAAGCAGCTGTAAAACTTTGGGTTTCGTTTTAAGCCCTGTTGGGTTACCTGGACGAACCTTTAACTGAGGTAGGGCATAGCAGGGAATTTCCTGTTCAAAAAATGGAGCAGCCCGACTGGGGTAGTACCTCCACCTTACAGAAGACCACAGCTAAATAACACTGTTTTCAAATAGTGTTGTGTTCCTGTTGGTGAGTAAGGTGACCAGAGCTCCTGGGGGGAATTGGAGGTAGGGTCGGCAACGCCCATGCGATGCTTCTGGTGTTGCAGGCGTCTATAGGCTACAGTAGTCGCTTGCCATCAAGTGAGACGTACGCTTGTTTGCCGACTTAGTTACATAAAAAAACATAGTCCTTTCTGAATGCAATCATCAAGGTGGACAAACTTTAATTTATTGAAATTGAAAACCGGAAAAATTGAAGGAACAGCTCTTTTAAAAAATAAGATCATTATTATTTTGCATATTTCGTGTTAATTGGTATTCATTTCACTTCTCGGTACATCATAAAAAAAGTTTGCATCATATTATTGCAGATTTCGATTCTTGATTTAGAAAAAAAGAAATTGTAAGGTTGTTAGGTTTAATAAATACCGAACCAAAATAATAATTAGTTGAGCTTCGAATAAAACAATCAAGTACTTCCATATTTAATATTAATAAAGGGAAACATGAAAAACTTTCCCAACAAGGTATACAAGCAAGTAGCAACATTGAAATGAGAAAACACAGTGAATTGCCTCGAGTGCCATCGCTTGCTTTATTAAACTACACTAACAGTAGGCAGGGTTGCGGCGCGTTATTGAAGATACGAGCATATTGGAAATGAAATCACAGACAAAATATAGCT
The DNA here is from genome assembly GCA_905220545.2 of Melitaea athalia. Lineage (NCBI taxonomy): Eukaryota > Metazoa > Arthropoda > Insecta > Lepidoptera > Nymphalidae > Melitaea > Melitaea athalia. Next base: position 2,675,079 of record HG992180.1, read on the forward strand.
ATGCTAGTCAAAAACCAAATTTTGCACTTTAAAATCTAAAACTGGGTGAATTAAACGACGATATGCGAAAACCAGCGGTAATTATGCAAAATTGCGACAAAATATCCATCGCTCTAGCTTATTATTATTATTAAGTGTTTGTTCAATAAGTCTACGAATAAATTTTGTAGCAACCTCATGTGCAAATTGAATTGAACATACATTAGCAATACATGACGTACACATATTTCTACCTAAAATGTCACTAATATCTTATAGTTATAATATTTAATTTTGTTTGTTGTGTTGTGTTGTGTCATGATCACTATTTAGCCTGTAACATCTCACTGCTGGGTATAGGCCTCTTTCTCCACGCAGAAGCAGGAGGAAGGAGGCTTATGCCCAGCATTTGTTTCATATATGGTAAATTGATTCCCATGGAAGTACTCATGTTGTCGAAGATACACACGAATAGCAATCAATTCATGCAAAATATGTACCCGTGCAATAGTGGATGACGCCTCATATTATGTTTTACTACGTAACGATTTCGTATAGGTAGTTACGTAATAGGCCCGTAGGGTTTTCTCGGTTAGCATTGTAGCTGCGGTAGAATGATGCATGTAAACATATAAAACTAAATTACATAACTTATTTAGTAAAGTCTTTGAAATAGGTACTATTTTATTGTTTTAACAACTGCATATACCTATTTGAATTGATATAATTATTTTTTTGACGTATCGCCAAATTTTATTTCAAGGTTATTATCGTTTAAGTCATCAGTTATACTGTATTCTTGGAACTCGAGCCAATTTGAAAGACAAGACGTTATATCTTTTGATTATAAATAAGCTGACGATATTTCTAGCGTAATAAACTACTTGAAGTAATGAAATGAGAACGGCTCGTGAAGATTAATAAGTGGGTTAGCGTAGTGCACAGGTATGATGTTAATTTAACACCAATATTCTTCGTCTATATAAATTATTGTTGTGAAATGTTAGCTTTGAGTACGTTACTTCAATAAAAAGTTATTATCAACATGCGACTATCTTACAAGAAAACGTTGAACTCGATGTGATTGTGTTTATATTATTAACTAGCCGACCTGTGCCCACTTCATTGTTAATTATTTTTGTAATGCAAATATACGGTAAAGTTTTCATCTCTCTCGCATTTCTCCGACTTGATTTACATATATACTTATATTTTTCACTGAATGTTTTGTTTAATAACAATAAAATATAGCCTATATCACTCCTGAATTGTGTAGCTTTCTGTTAGTGAAAGAATTTTCGTGATCGGATCAGTATTTGTGAAGATTATTATAATAGTATAGATTAAGTATAAAAGTGCAATTAAATAAGTAAAGTAGATAGAATATTGGTCTGGTTAAAATATCAAAGCCATTTCACCGTATCATCCACATTAGATTCCTTCAGCAACTGTATCCAATATCTCAGAGTCTTTCAGTCGACGATTTCTTCCACGCCGTCTTGAATAAAACATGGAACTAGTTTTATCATGTATACGTGAAGTTCGTTTGACGTCTTCTTTATAGCATCTGTTTCTTTAATTTGAGTATTCGATTAGATTATTAGATTATTATTATTTATTTTATTAGATTTATTATTATTTATTTTTTTATTATTTAGTATAACATTTGATTATTCGTTAGAGAAAATTACGGCTACGAAAGATGTTTTTTAAGTATTTTGTTTATACAAAATACTTCAAATTCTCATATATTTTGTTTATACAAAATACTTAAAATTCTTATATATTTTGTTTATACAAATACTTAAAAACATTTTTCGTATAGTAATAAAATCATATCGATAGCAATAAAATCTTCCAATTTAAACTAATAATAAACGACATCCTGGATAATTTACTAATTCGTCGTTTCGTCGATTACACAACATTTTGCGCGGTAGCCTGATCTTAGCAAAACATAGGTAATTGGTTTTAAAATTGATCGAGACCTATAAAAATTTATAAATAATTTATATATTTTAATACTTTTTTCATAATTCAATTTAACGGAATAACAGATCATAATTAACTTACACACTATAAATAAACTAAATAAACGTTTCCCATTCAACGGCCCCCAGTAGGATACACACGAGACACGAGCACAAACGCCCAGACCATGGCAAACATCTGTATTGCCAATACAAACGTTTGCCATGTGCGGGAATCGAACCCGCAACCGCCAGTGCAATATAGCCACAAACCAGTGCTGTGACCGTTGCGCCAACGCGTCGTCTAACTATAACTCTAAAATTACCAGTGAACTAAGTAATAAAAACGGTTTTTACACAAATAATTTAATATTCATTTTAAGGCACTTTATACTGAATCGAATTGGTGTTGAAATTACAAATGATTGCCATTTGAAATGAATTTGAAAATGAATGATTTTGTACAGTGGAGATAAAAGTAAAAATACAACTACTACCTATTTAATGCTTTTGAACCAACTACTAGACAAAGGTAAATAAAATATGTTACATACATTAGCGAGGAAGTAAACATTTCCGGGATTCCACAAGGAAGTGTTCTGGGACCTTTATTTTGTTGTATAGGAAAGGTTTTCTGCAATCCTGATGACACAGCTTTAGTTTTCACATATAATACTCAAGTAACGTTGTATTAACTTATTTGATATTAAATTATTATTAAAATTAATATTTGTTTGTTCAAAAAATAAACGGCTCACATAGAAGGAAAATTCCTATTAATGAAAAAAAAAAATCTCACAATTTTTCGGTCGAAATACGTTGCTGCCCGATACTAAATAAATTTCAATTGCTGTTACTATACATCGCACGTTACTTTATTATTTGTAAACCACAAGTATACGAGTAAAGACAAAGTAAAAAAGCTGATTACTGTGTTTAGCACTAGGCGACATGTTGCGAAAAATATATGTAGCCTTGACTTAATGAATTATGAAAATTTATGCTAATGCTACGTAAGGGGAGCATTAAAGACCACTTTATTACAAACAGCGTCAGTAATTAAATGATTTACGAACCGTTTAGCACAAAGTAAATAAACCGATTAATTTTAAACAACATTTTTTTTACAACGCATCCATAAAGCTTGATAACTAAGTTTCTTCACAATATTGTGCATTATTAGTACCAAATAATGCACAATATATGTAATTGCTACATTTTCCCCAATCTCTAATACCATTTTTCTATACCCAAAAGATGGTTGAAGACTTGAAGATAACAGTAGCATTAGCAATATCACACAAAAGAAATATTCTTTCCACGATTCTTACAGAAATAGCATTAACTAGCCATCAATGGAGTCTTCTATATAATAAAACAGGCAGATCTTTCAATTGTGTTTTATTAGCTGCTATAGCATCTGCTGGTAATTAATGTGGAATTGCAAAAGCAGCTATTTTGATACTTAACAGATCTTTAAACCAAATGAATTAATTAAATAAGAATCAAATTTAAGATTTTTGTTTGTGTCGTTTGAACGTTTTTAGGATAGTACTTGTAATAAATAAACCTGTTTTTCAAGACTATTTATTATTCTTTATGAGAATTCAATGTTTTTAATTTTTTTATATATTTTATTTATGAATTAGATTGCATATTGAAATAAGATAAGTAGAGAGTTTTAACTTGTAATTTTCTAAGACAGTTTCTAAACACAAGGTTTAACCGAGATAGTTTCCTGATCAAAAAATATGCAGCATGACTGGGGTAGTACCTCGACCTTACAGAGAAGATCGCAGCTCAATATGATGTTTTCAAGCATTATTGTGTTCCTGTGCCGTAAGCTTGTTTGCCACCCTGGTAAAAAAAGAAAAAGAAAAAAAAAACAGATATAAGGTAAGTGCATGATAATCCTTTCAAGTACGCCATTTTGGAATAAACGACCGAAGCAGTGGCCAAGGATTTATCGTTACAGTCAATCTTAATTATCTTTTACTACGTAGAGTACGAGAATAAAGTAAATAAAATTCAAATAAAAGCAATGGACATTTATAAAATAAAATGATCCTTGTTTTAGTCTAAATGAGATCACGAAATATATTGAAGAATTTCTAACAAAATATATCTACTTGCTTATTAAAGTAAATTGAAGATTTTTTGGGGATGCACGTCTTTAAATTGGTTTCCTTTAAACCAGTGTACAGAACGAATTTCTTACAAATTCTATCCAGCGTAGATTTGAATCCATTACCACACGAAATCTAAGGAGAGTTCTGGCCAGTCAATGATACGATTTTAGAGCTTACGATAATCATAATAATATACTTTATTGCAAATTTAAATAAAGAACAAAATTTACATTACAAGCAATTATAGTCACAAATTGTACAACCAGGCGATCTTATTGATAAAAAGCACTCTCTTCCAGACAACCTGTGAGACAACCTATGATAATGAGAGGGATATTGCTTTTCAGATGGGCAGGTGGTATATAAATATAAATAAGTAAAAAAGAATATATAACAATAATATATATACATATATACATACATACGCAATAAAAAAAATTAGAAACCTTTACACATAAATATATAAATACAATAGTCGTTTATATAGCTTCATGGCAAATTTTATAACCTTTTATTAATTGAGTGTAGTGAGTTTAATAACATAGTATCTTAAGATAATATGGATTTATTTGAAGAAACTATTTTGCTAGCTGTTTTCGTGAGCACAATACATACATCGGAATTACGAGTCTTAAGAATAAGAACAACTATAACGTAGGAAGTCCAATAAATTTTTAAAACCAACACAAGATTAAGGTCGGGTCGTCGCGTCGTCAACAATTTCTAATTTCTGAAGTTCCGACGCGAACAAACGTGATATTTTTCATCGCACTAAGCTTTTATTATTGTACAGTGTCAGAATGGAAACGGAGAAAAGATTACGTTTTGTGGTGATGAGATTTGTTGGATTGTCTTGAGTAAGATGAGAAACTAAAGCTAAACCATTTAAAACTTGAGATATATTTTTTGTTGTGTTTAATATCGTAACATTCAATTTGGGTTTTAAATTATTAATAGCAATATTGAAAGGGCTATTTTTTACATCTATAATATGCGAATGTAATAAAAAATCATATATAAATAATTAATAAAATAAAAATGGATTAGAAATGGATAAGGTTTCATAAAACGATTTATCAAGTACCTAATATACGAACGAGTATAGGTATTTCCACGTGTTTAGTGCCCAAATATTTTCCAAAGTAACGTTGCTCCTGTTTTTTATCGTTTGGCCTAAATATTTTCGAACATATACTGTATAAACCGTTTTTTTATCGTATTATGACTAAACCAACTGTACATTACAAACGAAATTTCTACAAACTGTCATAACATAGTAAACATACAAAAGTTATAGGCGTTTCTGTTATTAACATCAGAAATTGTACTGTTGTTTTCTCGCTTATTATTTACTACGATAAAGTCCTAGACTAAATATTGTGGATCTAGTAAATTGAGCAAATACTAAAATTTATGTTCAGCTTCGCTGTTACCCACTTATCAAGTCTTGGCTCCTGTGGATCCGAAACTAGGTTAGTAAGCTTCGTTGCATTTACCATATGCAGGTCACTTGTCTATGTCTACATAATCAACATCAGATTCCGAGAGGAAAATTTATAAAATATTAACCATTCAACTCGGCTTGAAATTTGTTTCTATGACATTCAGACTTCTAGACGTTTTCGAAATTGTTCTATTTCAGAATTTATGAATTTTATATTTAGAGTTGAAGTATTTTATAAATCGTTATCTAGAATTTAATAACATTAAGTTACTATTCCAAACTATTATACTTCTCAATAGATTACTGAAATTATTTAAAACGGAATATTTACCATGGTTTTTATTTTCATTTTGTGGAGCTCGATATTTCGACATTATCTACGAATGTCTTGTTCACGAGACTCAAGAGGTCTCGTAAACAGACATTTGTAGATTATGAAGAGAGTTCAGCAAAATAAAAATAAAAGATACGGTAAATATCCGTTTCAAATAATTTTAGTAATGAAGATAATCATGTTATTTTAAAAATTTCAATATACGTATTAATTTGTACAATAGACGAAGCCAGGAATATAATCAGGATTATTTAAAAAAGATATAGGAATACTAATAGTAAAAGTAATTTTGATTATTCTAAAATAGAAAATATTGTAAATTCGAATTGCTGCACTACAGTTAAACGGATTTACATTTTCCACATTTAATATTTCACGATCACGATTCAGCCTGTAATATGCCACTGTTGGGCATAGGCCTCTTTCCCGTGTAGGAGAAGGATCGGAGCTTTATCCACCACGCTGCTCCAATGCGGGTTGGCGCAGCGGTCACAGCACTGGATTGCGATTGGCTGTTGCGCGGGCGGTTGCGGGTCCGATGCCCGCGCACGACAACATTTGTATTGGCCATACAGATGTTTGACGTGGTCTGAGTGTTTATGAAATCCTTGTGGGTCTCCCCACCGTGCCTCGGAGAACACGTTAAGCCGTCGGTCCCGGTTGTTATAATTTACACCTGATAGCGATCGTTACTCATAGTAGAGAATATCCGCCATTAATTATCTAATATTTGTATCGACACAATTTTACACAGATGAATTGACACTAGATGTATGCGAGTTCAAATCCGGACTTAAATTATTATAATAATAAAAAATGGAATATATACCTGCGTACTTAAATCTACGCATAGATTCTATACCCTTCTCTGACAGGACAGAATAAAGGCTTATTCAGTATGAAAAGTTTTGAGGGATGTACCGATTTAGATATTGCATTGTTCTAAACTCGGTTCAATACAAATGGTAACAATATTAACAGCACTCGTAATAACATAATTGTGTTTGCTAGCAAACGAAAAAAAACCGACTTCAATTACATCGACAAGTAATACAACGTAAGTAGACGAAAAATATTAACAAGCTTCCGATTTCCGAGGGTTCCCCTCGATTTCTCTAAGATTCCATCATCAGATCCTGGTTTCCCTATAATGGTACCAAACTTGAGATATCTCCTTTCCAACAAAAAGAGAGTTATCAAAATCGGTTCATAAACGACAAAGTTATCCCCGAACATACATAAAAAAATGTACATATATATACGGTCGAATCGAGTAGCTTTTTTTGAAGTCGGTTAATAAAAGAAAACATTTGAACATTTAAAATCGATAAAGCAATCTCTGACCCAAACATTCTCCTCTAAAGCCGTTTATTCGTTGGAAAACTTTTCTACAACCTCAGCTTCGATTCAATAACTCGTCCCGCTTGACTTACGCCATCACAATTTCATTTCCGAATTCGTTTTTAAAAATGATATTCTCAAATTGTTTTATATTTTTAATGGATTCCACGATTTTCTTTGAGCGAATGCTATTTTAAGAGTTATTTTCGTTATAGGGTCTAAAAGGTAAAGCTTATCGGAATGATGATGCGGGTGTGTTGTTTAAATTAAATTAACAATCCAATAGCAGACGAAAGTGGTATGAAAATCTAGAATAAAAAACAATAAATCGTTAACTCTTTCTAGATAAACTACGAAACGATACAAAGCGACGCATTCCGTATTTGTTTATTTATCCTTTACTGAGCAATACACTGAATTGTACGAAAGGCGAGTTTTATACTTAAAGTTTTTTTACCAGTTAACCTACGTACCGGAGCTGACGTTTGTACCTAAGTGTATGTATGTATGTATGTATGTATGTAATTTGCAGCCGTATTTTAGTATCAGATTTTCATTTCCACTCAAAATATACTTCTTAATATTCCCTTACGGTAGATTTTAAAGTGAGTTTTGTGTTAGGGGTAACTGGGCTTGGGACTTGTGTCCTTATGATAGAGACGGAATTGATATAAATGCAATTAAAAGAAGTTAAGCTTGAAGGGTACGTATGTGTAATTATGTATTTATTATGTTACGAAAATTATAAATTTTGTATTATACGGCCCTTTTTGTGTTATTTTCTACGACTGTGTAGTTGATTGTGTGTGTAGTAAATCATCATCTCCCTGCCCTTATCCTATTTATATAGGGTCGGCACAACATGTTCTCCTCTTCCTCAGACTCATGTTGTAAGCGATTTGGCATGTTATTTTTTACGACCGGCCGCCGGCCTGACATCAACCCTCCTTGGGAATATTTAATACACACATTGTGTGTGTAGTAAATATGTTACGTTAATTTTTTACGTGTGTTAACTTGAAACTAGATCTAGTTTGAAACTTCTCCTGTTTTTGAAGTCAGTTAAAAAGCACTTTAAATCATCTTTTGAGTTGTCTATATAATGAAAGTGTTTTGAAATATGTTTGTTTTCAACTGTAGAGTAGTGCACTCAGTATCAACTACACTTTCCATGACTATACTAACACATTCCACTCGATATTTTTACGTGGAGTATAAACATCGGCATCTTGAAAGCTATAACACTTTAGGTACTTCGCGTTCACTTGAGTAGCGAGGTAGGAGTGCGTAATGCGTCGGATAAGGTTGACGGTAAAAACTTTCAGGTGAAAACTGCATTTTTAAATTTTCTTATCATACAAATTGCAGTCGTTTAAATATTTAGTATAATAGAGACTGGCTTTATATAAATACTAGCTATGCCTTGTGGTTTCACACGTGTTAATTTGAGAAGAAAAAAAAAGCCTATAGGTAGCCTTCCCCAATAAATGGGCTATCAAGCACAAAAATAATTCTTCAGTTCTGTTCTTTTCAATAGTTTCTGAAATTAGCGCGTTTAAAGAAACAAAAAGCAAACTTCACAGCCTTATAATACAAGTATAGATTGTTATTATAACGCGTTATAGTATTCGCGTCTTATTTATGTTGTTTTGTCCACAGAGAGAAGAGTTATTTTCTATGCCTGTTTACTTAAAAATGTTAATACCAAAACCTCAAAAGAAAGAAGCATTATGATGAAGCGAGCAAACACAATTACTACTTATAAAACATCCACTCGAAGTAGGATAGGAACTGTCATCACTGTAACACAAAAACGCTAAAAAACTGTACACGTGTAATTAAAACACGTAGATGTATCTCCCTTTTCTAGATTGTAACATAGTCCACAACACGGCACGCTTTCAGTCATTCACTACACGCCTCGTCACTCACGAAGCATACACGACTACGTGTATACGCACGATTACACTAATCAGTATAATTATGCGTCTTAGAATAAGCATCGAATTATAATTATTATAAGAACAAGAACAATAATCTAAAATCCGAATTAGCTTCTTCTGTATTCATTTTTAGAAAAATTATTTTTCAACAATCTGTAGCGTGTAATAAGCAATTATATCTGTGTGTGTATACTATTCAATATAATTATATATTTCATGAATGTTAATAAAGTACTTATTAGTATTATATCACCCTATAAATCATTACCACATCAACACTAATTTTATAAAGCTGAAGAGTTTGTTTGTTTAGGAACTACTGGTTTGAATTGAGAAATTATTTTTGTGTTGGATAGTCCATTTCTCGAGGAAGGCTATTCGTTATATAATATTTGATACCTTTTTCACAAATTAAAGCGGGTAAAACCGCGGGACACAACTACTTCGAAATAAAGGAAATTCGAATTAAAATTATTTATCTTAATATAATAATCATAATAATATCATTTCTGACGAGTTTCTACGAAAACACTTCCCATAGACAATTAATAGAACATAAAATCATAAAAAATTAAAATGACTGTCATGACGCTGCCGCGTTACCGGTCGCTCAAATTTTACCCCTCATGCGCCTAAAGAAGTTTCACCTCAAAAAAAAAAAAAAAGAAATCGAAAAATAATAAATATAAAAAAGGTAGAGAGTTCTTTCTTTGGTTCATTTATAAGTACGAATGTCATCGAAGGTGAAATCCTGAAACGTTATCACGTCCGCCAGCCCTGTCATAGTGCGAAATAAAGTTTGCCGTTAATACATATTTATCAGCCTGTGGGAAAACATTGAGTATAATCCGCCCTTTTGTAAATAAGCTAAGGGCCGAATGTAATACTAGTAAAGGAACGTTTAAATTCTTCGAGGATACGACGAGAATGTTTAGCTTAAACGAGGGAATTTTAACAAAGAACCTGTCGAAATATCGGTTTTTCAAGTATGGGACGATCTCTTAAAATTACGTTGTCGTTGGGTTATTTCGTTGGAATTTATAAGTAACAGCTTGGAATATTTCTTATACGTATAATAAATTCGTATTGAGATAAGTTCTGTAAATAGAACACTATTTTTGAAGTGAAACTTCTTTATGTGCATGAGGGGTAAAATTTGAGCAACCGGTAACGCGGCAGCATCAGGGACGGTCAGTACTTAGATGGGTGACCGCCTGGGAACACCGCGTGACGTTGGTTTTTTTTTCAGTTAAAGAAAAGAAAGAAAAGAAAGCCAAAGAAGTTTCACTTCTGACATGTGTATTTTGTACGCACGCAACTTTTTACTGTGTGTTCTACTATATTTTTAAATTCTCAGTTAATTTTTATTAGCTTGATTTCCTCATATTGTAGTATTTTAAGGAAACTTGAATGAACTAACTATAGCTCGTAAAACTCAAACTTAAATAAAGATTTTTTTTTTAATTTGTTTCGTAACTAAGATTGGTCAAGACACAAACTAGCAAACATAAAAAATGCATTTTGTACCTACTTCGGTTTATCACAACATCCAATTCAGATTTTCAAACAAACTTCATAGAACAAAATTGATTTTGGTACAGTTTTATAACATGTTGACAGATACAAAATAAATAATTAATTATCTACCTAAAATAGTAATTTGGTATGAACAGTAAGACAGTGGAAAACATTTCCCGGAAAACTTAGTGAATGTACATCAACAAATCCGCAACGAAGCAGCATAGATAGGACGGCTAATCCTCTTAATAAGTAGAGATTTTTTGTATAGTGCAATATTAACGGACTGAATGACGGCAAGAAAAGAGCTACGGCTTACGACTTAGATCAAGACGTAATATGGCTGTATGTACAAAAGCTACTTCCTTGCAGTATGTTGCCTATTTTTAACTGACTTCCAAAAAAGGAGGAGGTTCTCAATTCGATTGTATTTTTTATATATGTATGTTGTTACCTCAGAAATTTTGACAGGGTGGATTTCGATGGTTTTTTATTTATCAAAAGGTGCGTGTCATTTGTTCCAATTTAATTTTAATTGACATATTCTGACAAGCACTTTTCGATGTAATTGAATTCAGTTTTTTTTTTGTTTTCGAGCAAACACAATTATGTATATTATATTTTTAATTACAAAATGTTTGTGTGGCCCCATTTATATCAAACGGTTATTCCTCTTTTAATATTAGTTGTTACGGCAGATCCTGCAAATCAAACTTGGAAAATATTTACAATTTACAGTTAAGATTATTAAAAACAATTGTACCTAAACGCATACGTAATAATAATTATAAGAACAACTATATTCAGCTATTTCGGCATTGTAATGTTATGAATATATATGATAAAGTTAAATTTTCTATTCTAACCCAAATTAATAATACAACCTTGCTAAATGAAAAAATTAGACCTATAGGCTTACGTCAACTTGATTTAAACCATAAATACGACTTACCAAAAACTAACAATAAGTATGGAATGAGAACTGATAACTATTTAATACCTGTATATGTAAACGAACTGCCCAGAGAACTGCAAGAAATGTATAAAAGTACCACGAAAATCAAATCACTTTTTAAAAAATATTTTTTACAAAAACAAACCGAATGAACTGAATGACTCTCTGTACCCAAATAAATCCGAGAGGTTTTCGTGGTACTTAAATTAGAAATTATAATGTATTAATTTGTTATGTATTGGCCAATAAATTGAAAAAAAAAATATAATAGTACTATGATCTTGAAATATTTTGTGGCAAGAGTTGGCCCAGTCTAGTCAGTTTTGTAGAATTTGTATCGTTCATACACATATAATTAACACGTGGTTCAATAAGTCCCGAGACTAAGTACTAAAAAAAGGTCTTTTTTATAAAATTAATTTTTATTCATCAACATAGTCTCCTCCAAGAGCGATACAGTCCCTCCAACGCTTTTCTAACTTTTCTATCCCATGTGTGTAGAACGATTTGTCTTTGGCTTCAAAATAAGCCTCCGTTGCTGCGATAACTTCACTATTTGAGTCAAATTTCTTACCCTGAAGCATTTTTTGAGGTCTGCAAACAGCCAGTAATCGCTGGGGCCAAGTCCGGCGAATAAGGGGGGTGAGGAAGCAATTCGAAGCCCAATTCGTTAATTTTGGCCATCGTTCTCACGGACTTGTGACAAGGCGCGTTGTCCTGGTGAAACACCACTTTCTTTTTGTTCATGTGAGGCCGTTTATCCGCAATTTCGTACTTCAATCGCTCCAATAAGCACATGTAATAGTCACTATTTATATTTTGCCCCTTTTCAAGGTAGTCGATGAAAAGTATTCCATGCGCATCCCAAAATATAGACGCCATAACCTTACCGGCCGATTTCTGAGTCTTTGGACGCTTCGGGCGGCTTTCACCAGCCGCTCTCCACTCCGCTGCCTGCCGATTGGATTCCGGAGTGAAATGGTATATCCAGGTTTCATCCATTGTTACATACCGACGTAAAAAATCCTTTTTATTATGATTCATCAGCGCCAAACATTGCTCTGAATCATTGATACGTTGTTCCTTTTGATCAGTTGTAAGCAAACGCGGCACCCACTTAGAAAAAAGCTTTTTCATGGCCAAATTTTTATGTAAAATAGTGAAAACACTACCAGCTGAAATCTTCACCATCTCGGCTATCTCTAGCACTTTTACCTTCCGATCTTCCAATACGATTTTGAGGACTTGGTTAATATTTTGTTGAGTCACTGCTTCATTTAGACGACCTGAGCGTTCCCCATCATTAGTGTCCATAAGACCGCGTTTGAAGTCGGCATACCACCGACAAATGGTTGCTTTAGAGGGAGCTGATCCTGCATAACATTTTATAAGCCATTGCTGTGCTTCAACGGTATTTTTTCCCATTAAAAAACAATGTTTTATCAACACGCGAAACTCGTTTTTTTCCATTGTATCGAAATTACAACCGTAGCGTCACTTAAATGTTTCAAAATCAATAATTTTATTGTTCCATTTTTAAAAATTTGACACATATTCTTGTATTGATAGCCAGTACTTTTTAAAAATCAAAAGAGTTTTTAATATATGCGCCATTTCCAGGTTAGTCTCGGGACTTATTGAACGATCTAGTACAGACTGGGCGTTTGTCCAACTACTATGTGTTTTAGAACCTGTAACTTCGAATTTCTTTCCACTGGGTCCTGACTTTAAACTTATCGTGTCAGGAATATGCGTACTCACTATGTCCTGAGTCTTGGCTCCAATCTCAACTAATTACGTTATTTGACAATTTATAATAATAATAATAATAATAATTTCTTTATTTTGCTAGAATATGGTGTTAAAGTTGTACAAGCATAATATTGTGCAAAGCATATTCTACCTTAACGGTGTGCAAATATTAAATACAAAGGCGAGGTTCATTACAATATTTTTAACATTATTAACAGTACTATCAATCATTGAATTATTTATACATTATTAAGTTATTATTAAATCATCAATACATTATTAAATTATTAATAGATTATTAAATTATTAATAGATTATTAAGTTATTAATACATTATTGATATATGATATAATTTATTCCTAAAACTATATAATTAATATTACCATAATTGAAAAGAGAAAAAAAAATTATTCAATTAGATATACAATTATTTATACATTATTAATATATAATATAATTTCTTCTTAAAAACGATATAATTATTATTGTCATAACATTGAAATGTTTCGTGCTTTTTAGTGCTCTTTTAAGTAGTGCTCTAAATTCCATGTAATAAATAGTCATCAATATCATAATACATTCTCTCTAAAAGCTGATTAAACAATTTTCTCTTAAACGTTGTAATTGTTTGATCTTTTAAGGTATCAGGTAGCTTGTTGTAAATCCTAATGGCCATACAGTATACATTCTTTTTATAAAGAGTAAGTTTTTGATATGGCACATATAACCTCTGTGGGTACCTTGTTGTTCGTGGTATCATTTCAGAATTGGTCTTAAAGAGGTACAAATGTTTTTTTACGAACATACAAACTTCGAAGATGTACAGCGAAGGTAGAGGTAATATTTTCAACGATTTAAATAACGGTTTGCAACTCTCCAAATATCCGGCGCCACACATTGATCTTATACATTTTTTTTGAATTTTAAATGCTCGATGAGCGTCTACAGAGTTACCCCAGAAGATAAGGCCATATCTAAGATTTGACGCCACATATCCATGATATGCCAATAGCCCTATCTCAGCAGTTGCTACTTGATATGTGCGCTTTAAGACATAGACAAATCTATCCAATTTATTGCACAATTTAAGGATATGTTCTTTCCAATTACAATACTTATCCAAGGTTATACCTAAAAATACAGCGGAATCCACATTCTCAATGGGCGAGTTATTATAGTTAATATCAATTTTCGAAACATTACTATTAGGAGTTTGAAATTGTATGAACTTTGTTTTGGATAAATTTATTTTTAAGTTGTTTTGTGTAAGCCACTCTACGATTTTTGTTAACGTTGAAGCAGCTTCAATTTTTGTGTCGTTCATATTTTTTTGGCTGATAGTAATTGTAGTATCATCAGCGAACAAGATAACGTTATGATTTGTAATGTCAGTCATGTCATTTATATATATAAGAAATAATAGAGGTCCCAAGATACTGCCTTGAGGTACACCATATGCATTATACTGGTAAGTAGACTGAAATACCCTTTTTTCTTTATTTACAATTTTTATAATTTCTACGCACTGTGTGCGATTGGATAAGTAGCTTTTCAGCCATTCATAGGCCTCCCCTCTAATGCCATATTTGTTCATTTTTTCTAGTAAAATTGGGTGAGAAACAAAGTCAAATGCCTTAGTCATGTCCAAAAATATCGATAAAGGGTAGATTTGTTTATTTAGGCATTCAGTGATTTTCTTGATCAGTGAAAAACATGCCAAATTTATCGAGCTTCCTTTTCTAAACCCAAATTGTGATTTTTTTAATATATCAAATGTTGAAAGAAAATTATATATTTTATTGTACATTACCTTTTCAAATATTTTTGAAAGTACTGGCAGAAGTGTTATTGGCCTATAGTTTTCAACATTTTTAATATCATCTTTTTTATATATGGGTTTCACTATTGACTTTTTTAAGCGCGATGGGAATTTTCCTTGTATAAATGAGGTGTTAATTAAATGCGTTAGGGGAATTATCAAGAGCGGAGCACACAACTTTATAATTTTTGTATTTATTAAATCATATCCGGTTGAATTAGTGTTTTTTAACGAGGATATTATTTTTAAGATGTCATGTTCATCTACCGGCGATAAGAAAATGCTATTATTATTAAATGTCATTTTATTACTATATGTCAAATTATTAAGTGGAATTTTATTATTACATTTCAAATCATTTTTAAATAGATATTTATTACAATTTGTCAAATCACTTTTATTATAATTCGCCAATTTTATAAAATATTCATTAAAATATTCACAAATTGCGAAAGGGTCATTACAGTTTTTATTATTTATTCTAATTTCAGCGATTTCATTCTTTTTTGTGGCTTTAGCAAATGTATTTTTTATAACCTCCCATGAGGCTTGGCATTTATTATTAGAATCCTTAACGTATTTAATAGAACTAGTGTTTTGTACCTGAAATATACATTTCTTTAGAATGTTACAATATTTGTTATATTTATTTTTGTTAAATTTTTTATTTGCAGCATCAAGGCGGTATTTTAGATACATTTGTCTTTTTTTTATACAGCTTCTTTTAATCCCTTTAGTTAACCATTTATTTTTTAACGGTTTACGAGTTATTTTGTAACGTATTAGTGGAAAGCATAATTTAAAAAGAAGTATGAGTAATTCGTGAAATTTTTCAAATGCAGTGTCCAAATCGGATTCCTGCAAAACATCACTAAAAGAAAGGGCTGACAAGCAATCGCGGAATTTCCTTACATTATCGGAACCGAAATCTCTTCTAAATTCGAACCAGTACATTGGTGGTGGTTTATATTTAGAATTAACTTCTATAGTAACTGTTAAGGATTGAGCTGTATCGTGATCTGATAGTGACAGCGCATGTATTCCGGCATTTACAGAACTAAAATTGCTGATAATAAGGTCCAAGCATCCGCTTTTCCTCGTAGGTTTAGTGATATGGTTTTCAAAACCATTGTTATGTAGTAAAGCAGATAGTTCACTGGAAGCTTTGTTAGCTTTTAACATATCAATATTCATGTCACCACATATAATTATTTTTTTCGTGTGTTTTCGAGTTACAGCTTCTATTAATTTTTCGAGATGATCCAAAAAGTCAGTTACGTTTGATGATGGGGTTCTATATATTACTATTATTAATATCTTAAGGTTTAAAATTTCAACTCCACAACATTCGAAAACATAGGGTTTTGTATTTGTTATTTCAAGGGTTTTATAATGATAACTACTGTTCAGTAATATACATGAACCTCCCCTACGTTGGTTCTCCCTCGAAAAGAACGAGACCAATTTGTAGTTTTTAAGTACTAGGTTTGACTCTGAACCTCGTTTAAGAAATGTTTCTGTTAAACAAATTGCATCGATTTCTGTATTGGTATCGTTAAATTCGTTTACAGCTATGTCTAGGATATCGAGTTTATTTAATACCCCAGCAATATTTTGATGAAATAGCGTAAACTGTTTTTCCGTAACATTAGGTATGAAAAAGCTGAGTGGTATTATGTATTTTTTTAGAATTTTCCTTTTTAAAATAGTAAGGGATAGTACCCTTTTTAACGTTTCTGTCTTTGATTTTTTGTTCCAAATTTCGTTTATTTTGTTCAAATGTTAATTGGTTACAGATAGAATTTGAATTAGACACTGTAAAGTTCGAGTTGTTTTTGTTATTAATACTTATAAGATACTTTTGTTTATAGTCTAAATAGTCAATTTCGATATTTAATTTAAAGCATAAGTTATTAATATTATTTTCAAAAGAAGCACCTTGGTAATCTATATCTATAATATATATAAAAGCGAAAGGTCACTCACTCATCACGAAATCTCTGAAACTATAACACCTACAAACTTGAAATTTGGCAGGTAGGTTCCTTATAGGGAGTAAACAACCGCTAAGAACGGGTTTTACGAAATTCCACCCCTAAGAGGGTAAAACGGGGGTTGGAAGTTTGTATGAAAGTCCTATGTTTTTGAAGAAAGAGACTTGAAATTCAAAATGTATGCTCTATAGATGGTGTGGAGGTGTACTAATAATGTATTTTTAGAAATCAACCCCTTTTGGGGTTGAAACAGGGGGTGGTAGTTATATGTGAGCGAGATGAAAACTTAAGTATAAGTATATTATTTGGATCACAAAAATAATAATTACCGCCCAACGAAGTGGGCACGGGTCGGCTAGTCTAAATATATACAATTTTCAAATTGTTTTACTAAGAGCTTGATCTTATGGTTTAAAAGTTGCTCATTTAAATACGGATTATACTGTATTTCTGGTATAATTACTTGTTTACAATTTTTTAGTTTATATAAGGCAATACATATTTCAGAAAACAGCTGATACGGATCTTTATCGTTAGCACCTAATAATAATATAACAATATCAGACTCAGTAATATACTTTTTCAAATGGTCACAACTTTCTAGTATTTGAGTACTTCTAGCATTTGGTTTGACGATTGAAGACACCCTGTATATATTGTTCCATTTCCGATCGCGACTCTTGATCAAGTTCAAGGACAATCCTTTTGCCTGTTGATCTCCCAATATAAATATTCCGGGTTTATTATCCGTGATCCTCTGTATAGTTTGTCCTTCAATGGGCTTGATCTTCTCATCATGCTTTTTCATTGCTAAATTTTTCTTTGTAATGTCTTGTTGTTTAGATGTATTTGTGATAACTTCTATTGTAGTGTCTTGAGAGCAAACATCCGTTGTACTATCCAAAATTTTGCATACTTTTTTATCTATTTTAATTTTTTTTGCTTTTGCTTTTTTTTTATAAGTTGATGTTTGGTATGTATTAGTGGTAATGGGAGAATTCATTGTAAAATTTTTAAGAAATTCAATTTTTTTGTTTCTTTCTTCTGATTGTTGACGCAGGTATGTGATTTCCGTGTTGAGTTTTATTATTTCTTCGTGTGCTGACATTAGTTCACTTTGAGTTTCTTCAAGTTTTCGTTTTAGATCGTCAATAAAATACGCTTCCAATGAATTGGCAACAGGTAGGCTTCTATTAGAGTCTTCAAGCTGGGTCGAGTTCATTGCAGAGTTTAATGAAAGATTAGCAGAGACATTATGTAATTCAGTGTCTGAAAGTGATAAAGAGCGTATTTTTTTGTATTTGTACTTATTTTGTTTATCTCACAATCATTTTTCTCTTGTGTAAGTGTAAGCTTTAATTGATCTTCCATATCTTTTGCCTTAGCCCTACGGGTCATTATTGTATGTGCCATCTTGAGTACAATTTACACGAGGTTTGAACTGAGGTCGTGAACGATATTCCTTCTTTCTTGTTGTTGCTATAATATATCAGTTCCTATTATACGATTTATACTCGTTTCGAAACATGCGTAAATTACAGTCCGTCGTTTGCTAGTATGTATCTTTTCGGATCTTAGACCATTAACAACAAATTTAAATGTATGATAAAAATAGCAAATAACAAATATTTTAAAAAGCGAAGGTCTTCGGTATCGAACGTGGAACGCACGATAACTTCCTTGAAATCTGTGTATATCGCCGCTGGACCAGCGACGCGCTAGCAAATAATGTTGAAATTCTTGTATCGTATCGGAGCTTAGAGTATGCGTTAGTGATAGATATTCAATTTAACCAACCAATCACACCCAAGCAAACGTACACTTCACAATTCGAACAAAGTTAACGGTCTTGAAATGTTGAATTAACAGAAATTAGCACAATAAAATATGGTATTTTTCGTTCACTTTTTTCTTTTGGTATTCTTTGAGCACTATTTAGGACAATCGGATGTATAGGGATGAGAAATATTAAGTTATTCTACATTTCCTTCCAATTGTTCATATGTGACACAATTTTGGTATTTTTATTCTCATTTTCAATACAGAGTCAACGCAGTCACTACAACGGCACCTTGAACACTCACGTATTATTATTAGTATTGTATTTATTATTGTATCATAAATATTCAAAAATAAACTATCTAAAACAATTTTTAATTGAGGAGCAGTAAAAAACACGTCTTTACACTTCTAAGTCTACCCGCAGACTTTATATAATCTATACTAATATATAAAGCTGAAGAGTTTGGTTGTTTGTTTGTTTGTTTGTTTGTTTGAACGCGGTAATCTCTGGAACTACTGGGCCGATTTGAAAAATTCTTTCAGCGTTAGATAGCCCATTTATAGAGGAAGGCTATAGGCTATGTATAATCACGCTAAGACCAACAGGTTATTTGTTTGAACGCGTTTATCTCAGGAACTCTTGGTTTGAATTGAAAAATTATTTGTGTGTCTGATAGTTCATTCACCAAGGAAGGCTATAGGCTACATAATATTTTAGTACCTACATATTTCATTAAAGTAATGCGGATGAAACCACAGGGAAAAACTAGTGATAAAATATAATAATAATACTCATATGATAATATGAATGATTGCAAAGCAATATCAATATGAATCTAACAAGAAGCATTACAAAGTCACTTTGACTTTTAAAAGTCATACCACTTATACTTCAAAAAATAAAAAGTTTTTTAATAACATTCAAGCAAATAGGCCCGATATTTAAATGGTCTCGAGTATGTGGAAGGATCAAAGCAATCCTTTGCCATTTTTTTTCTTTTGTCATTTTTTTTTCTTTGTAACGAGACTGAGGCGTTCGGTATAAGCATCTCTTTGAGTTGACAATTGTAATGATAAGTTTGGAAAAAGACGTTTTACTTCAAAGGCAGATATTTGGGTTGTTATAATTTGATTCTATTATAAAACTATTGCTTATTTTTATAATTTTGCCAGATATCAGCCGTTTCTTTTGCACTCAATTTTGATAAATTTCAGAGACGCGATTCTTATTAAATTATGTAGGACACCTTTCCCAAAAAGAATCTCAATAGTGAATCAGTGAAGGTTAGAGTACGAGATTTTTGATATAATTGTTTAGCTTCCCCGATACTATATTAAAGTATCGATATGAGATCATAGGGATGTCAATATGAGCGAAGTAAAAAAGACTAACGTAGGTTAGCTTAGTAGAGTAGTAAGCAAAAAAATAAGTTACTGTTTTCATTCAAAACAAACTGCACGCATTCAGCCTTTAACATCTCACTGCGGGGCATAAGCCTCTTTCTCCGTGTAGGAGAAGGATTGGAGCTTAATCCACCACGCTGCTCCACTGCGGGTTGGCGGGTATGTTCTCAACTATGAGTAACGATCGCTATCAGGTGTACATGATAACGACGGCTTAACGTTCTCTCCGAGGCACGGTGGGGAGACCCACAGGGTCAAACTTCCAAACCGTAAAGAAATATTTGTACAAAGAAAAATATCCATCCCGAGCGAGAATCGAACCCGCAAACCGTCGGTGTTTTAGGCGACTACTTACTACTTGCACCACTAGATCAGAGCATTTGTCCACTCGTTTCGAAATCCATAATTCTTCAATACTTATATGTGTAGGTAAAGGACTCATACATTTTTATTCTGCCAACATGACTGTATTTAAAAATTTCCATGGCACAAGTACGAGTATAAACACATAGCATTTTAAACTATTAGTAGTGAGTGAAGGAAGAAGTTTTCTTTATGCAATATAATGCAGGAGTGAAGACCTGTTCTTATTTACTTTAATGTTTATTTATTCCTGATATATCATTACCCTCAAGTCTCTGGTAAGACAAAATCCTACTGGGTAAGTTTTGGTGTTTATGTGTTATTTATAAATTTAACAACGTAAAAGAAAATAATGGTTTTTCGTCGCAATCGTTAAATAATAAATTATAGTTAAAAGAAACCAAAAATCACGCTTTTATAAATAAACCAATCTAAAAAGTAAAAAAATTGAATAATTTTATCAAATTAGTATATTGTCATCGGTCCTCGATAAGTCTACCAAGTTCAAATGAAATCTGAACGTTAGAAGTGGGTCAAAATGAAGCCCAAAGGATAGAGAGAAAAGCCTTGATTATTGTGCCAAGCTGTTAGGCCTCATTTACGGAGACGCGGGGCGTCGTACGTAGCGTGTGGCGTGGCGGAACGCACTAAATTCAAATGTAGGGCATTGGATGAGTGCGTTTACGGAGAAGCGATTTTACACGCGTTCATTTTCATACATTTTGACACACGCGCGACGCTACGCCACACGCTACGCGCAACGCCCTGCATCTCCGTAAATGAGGCCTTAGGATGATGGAATAATTTTATCAAATTAGTGTATTGTCATCGGTCGGCGGTCCTCGATAAGTCTACCAAGTTTGAATGAAATCTGAACGTTAGAAGTGGGTCAAAATGAAGTCCAAAGGAGTCGGTTACAAACAAATATAACTACATATTAACAAACATACAGGTCAATCTAATAAAAAGCGTGTAAAAATCAACTTTAATTGACATCGACAAGGAATAGGACATAGGCTAGGATAGGTTATAGTTGGTGAGGTGGCGACTGCTAGGCCGACCCCATCTCGCCTCACCCAGGCGGACGACTGCTCACACTTGGTGGTTTTTAGTCATTAGGAGGCTGACATAACCCTCTATCGCCCCCGCGCCGGAGGGTATGATGGATTTTCCCCACGTAAAAAAAGGTTACCTATAGTTGGTAAAGCAGTCAATTAATTAATTACGGATTTTGAGAGATAGCTTAAAAAATACTTATTAGATATTGATGAAATTTTAATGAGACCACATGACAAGTACCTAATAGCTTTCGATTAAAACAAAGAATTAATAAAATCGGTCCACTTAGTAAAAATTCATGAGGTATGAGGATGGAGCATGAGGTACTACACATACAAAAAAAAATTCAAACTGAGAACCTCTAGGGTTTTTTTAAAGTTAGCTAAAACATCGTAACATTTTCTATCAACCGCGAGATAAGTTTTTCGAACTGAATTCCGAAGCTTCTTTAAATTCTTCGTCATTTCCTAATGGAATTACGGATTCCCTTTAGCGGATTTGTTTAAAGGAAAAAATGAGAGGGAAAAACAGATGCAAAGGATAAGGTGTCACCGACTTAGCGCTGAAGGCAGTCGAGTAGTGTTAATGCAATTATACATTGAATGGTAAGTATAAAAAAAATGATCGAATAAGAGTCGGATTAAGAGCTTCTCGCAGTCAGTATGTTACATTTATTTATTAGATCGAATTAAAAATATAACGTCCATGGACACAATTAACACTTTTTATTCCACGGTTTTTATTTTGAATCCCTCGATATAATATCGGCATCATGTGCCAACCGCGACTATGGCACCTGCAACGAGGCCAAAATATCGGGAGCTACAATATGAAAATCACGATAAGTCCCGTTTGATAAAAAGCAAAATAAAAAATAACAAATAAACACATTTTTGTATAAGGTTTCTCAATTCGACTCTACGACTCTTACGGAGAGAAAATTAAAAAAAAAATCCCTAAAAAAGTCTAAAAACAACAATTTTCTATATTCCCATACAAAAGATTTGTAATTATACCTTAAAGTCAATTTGAAATTTAATACCATAGCATAAAGTTTAAGTGTTAGTGGAGGGGTTCCGGGAAGGCAAAACAATAAATTGATTCATGTTAGTATAGGCTTTCATACAAAAAAAAAAAAGAAAAAAAATTAAAAAAAAAATTAAAAAAAATTGCGTGGACATACAAATTCGAATTCATTATTCATAGTTAAGACAGGACAACGTCTGTTGGGTCAGCTAGTTGTATATAAAATTAAATAAATATTAGAAAGTATTTACTTTAGTGTAATTATCAAGACTTAATTTTATTTTACCGTATTTTGCTATTTATCTGAAGACAAAAAAAAAAACTTAGAGAAATATTATACAACTAGCTTCTGCGCGCGACTTCGTCGGCGTGGACTCCGCTCCTATTGGTCTCAGCGTGATGACACATAGCCTTCCTCGATAAATGGGCTATCTAACACTGAAATAATTTTTCAAATCGGCCCAGTAGTTCCAGAGATTACCGCGTTCAAACAAACAAACAAACAAACGAACAAACAAACTCTTCAGCTTTATAAATATTAGTATAGATTAAGATACTACGAAATATCGTCCAAAAAGTAATATTACGCTTTTTTGTGGTTACATGAACGACGCCTTATTGTTTATGTTTACCAATATCATCACCAAAAACCGTTAAACAAACCTAACACAATACGTAACAAAATATTGTTATAAAACGTAAATTTATTATTAATAACAAGGTTCATATTTTGTACTTAAAATGTACTTTTCAATCCACTACAAAAGAAGTATGATTTTGATGATTCTCTTTCAATCGAAATCTGGTGTTTGTCATGTGTTCCTGTTTAAAGTTGATTGAGATCTGATAAATACTTTTTGAGTTGTCCCTAATATTGAGTATTTCATTGATTTATTTTTCGACAATATTTAATTACGTTGATCGACTTATTCGATGTTAATTTAAAAACACAATTTCGTACGCTTCACTCTGTAATACCCCACTGCTGGGCATAGACCTCTTTCCCCATATATTACAAGTATCAGAGCTTAATCCACAACGCTGCTCCAATGTGGGTTGGCGGATATATTCCCTACTATGATTAACGATCGCTATCAGGTGTACATGATACCAACCAGGATCGACGTCTTAATGTGCTTTAACAATTATGTGGACTCCATATAATATGTTTTAGAAATTAAATCGAGTAAGAACCAAAAAAAAAATAATAAAAATATGATATTATTCTAGCAACTAAGAGTAAGGATATTATGAAATATAGAAAATAAACCATAAAAAGCATTTTTGAAAATAGAAAATTTAATAAGGTTACAAATGTCGCGAATGTACCTACTAATTGGTAAAATATCTATTTACTAAAATAAAACATAAGTCAGCTTTAGAATAACTGTTACTTTTATATTTAGGTAAGTCCTTCTTTACACGGTGTAATTATATCTTAATAAAATAATTGTATATTCATCCACTCAAGTTGTTATTATATATATTTTTTTTATCCGCCAACCCGCATTGGAGCAGCGTGGTGGATTAACCTGATTCTTCTCCTACATGGGGAAGAGGCCTATGCCCCCACAGTGGGATATTACAGGCTGAATCGTGATCGTGATATTTTTATTTTTATTTTTGTAGATGCCACTTGATGCTAAGACTGTTTTTTCAAACAAAAATCCATTAAGTATATTTTAATTATTTTAGTTATGAGAAAAAATATATGTACGTTAAGAATTTATTTATTATAATTATGTTTTTTATAATAAAATATACTTTTTGCCTTTTTTGTATAACGTTTTAAAATAAATATTTTCTCATATGTAACACATTGATATACCTACTTCCCAAAAAACACATCTTCAGACTTATACATTGGTGTAACGAACGGTTAGCGAATAGTTCCACGTATGTACGACAATGATTGACCAATCCCAACTTTTAGAGGCCCGTTGTACAAGGCTTAAATTCCACAAACTATTTTTAAGAAAAAAAAATACTATTTAATTTTAAATTTAAATGAAATTAAAAGAAATGAAATGAAAAGAAAATATATTTATTTGAAACACACGTTAATAATATTAGTATGAAAACTTTAGTTGTTTCTTTTAAAGTAAATATTAATTCTTGTAGTTCTCAATGTGATCTGTAATATTATTTTTGCATTATGTTTGCATTGTTTATGCTTATTATTTACAAAATTTTAGGTCGATTTCGAAAAATCATAGAGACAAATTCACTACGTTTATAAGCCTTCTTAATTTAAAGTTTTTTTTTAAATAATAACCGCTTTGGTGTTGGTTGGTTAAGCTCTGATCCTTCTCCTACATGGATGAGGCCTACGCCCAACAGTGGGACATTACAGGCTGAATCGTCGCTCTGGTGTAGAGGTGCGAGTGCAGTCGCCTAAAACGCAGACGGTTTGCGGATTCGATTACCGCTCGGGATGAATATTTCTATTAATACAAATATTTTTTTGTGGTCTGTTGGCTGTCCTTGTAGGTCTCCCCACCGTGACTGACCGGAGAGCACGTTAAACTGTCGGTCTCGGTTGTAATCATAAACACGTGATAGCGATAGTTATTCACAGTAGGGAATATGTCTGTTAACCTTCAGTGGAGCAGCGTGTTGGATTAAGCTCCAATTCTTCTCCTACCTGTAGAAAGATGCCTATGCCCAACAATGGGATGTTACAGGCTGAATGCAAAAAAAATGTTATTGATTTTAA
Source organism: Melitaea athalia (assembly GCA_905220545.2). Lineage (NCBI taxonomy): Eukaryota > Metazoa > Arthropoda > Insecta > Lepidoptera > Nymphalidae > Melitaea > Melitaea athalia. The sequence goes on from HG992180.1 coordinate 2,700,607, forward strand.
ACTTACCGCATAAAAATAAACACTCTAAATTACTTGTTTTTTTTTCTTTTTTTTAAGTGAAACTTCTTTACGCGCATGAGGGGTAAAATTTGAGCGACCAGTAACGCGGCATCGCGTCCTTGGCCAGTACTTGGATAGGTGACCGCCTGGGAACACCGCGTGACGTTGGCTTTTTGGTTTTTTTTTTCAATAAGTTTTTTTTTTTTGTATTGAAAATTCGTTTTTTTTTAATTAGATTGCCAAAGAAGTTTCACTTCTGACATGTGTACTTTGTACGCACGTAATTTTTATTATTAGAATCTGTACACCTTAAAAAACAACTTTAAAATTATTAATTTTACATTTCAGGCACACGTTAAGAAAAAACAGTTCATATTATGAACGGAACACATTTCACGCGTGTCTAGCTTAACCTTTTGTTTTTTTAACAGAAAACTCGTTCCCAGCAACATCGATTTAATTTATATTTCGCATAGTGGTCGTTTTTATACGAATATAAGCATTAAATTGTCAGAATAGTACCATTCTGGTGTATAAATTGAGCGTTCGCTTAATTTTATGATGGCGTATGCACTTCACGCGTTTGACTATATTTTATTTTTTATTGTATGAGTTTATTGTATATGTGTTCTCGTTCTATGAATCATCAATAGTTCTGAAACAAATTTATCGTCAAATTTTTGTACATAACTATTTGCTGTAAATGCTTTTGCGGATATTTTTTTTGAAGTTCAGTAATTAACATTTAAATATATTTAAACTACTTAATATAATAACGCTGGTAGATTTTTTCGCTTGCGCGAGTTTACTTTGAAATAAAACCCTTCCAAAATGTATAAATATTATAACAGCCTTTTGTACCTACTATTGGACAAAGGTCACTTATCTTATGAAAGATCTAAAATTTAATCATCCATTCCCCTTCGCTGCTTTTTGTGGACATTTCAGAACATCTTCTGAAATATGTTGCTATTTTCACGATCTCGGAGGTTTTAAAAGATCACTTACATATACAGGAAAGGCTGGTTAGTACCAATCCAAGCAGTTTTTTTTTGAAGTTATACTTCTTTTGGCGCGTTAGGAAAAAATATGAGAGTAAATTTTTACGACGAGCGCGCACACCGTCACGTCACGAAAAAAACCGACACTCTGAAGTTAGCTAATCAACGAAGAAGAAGTTAGCAACGTGAAGTTAGCTAGCCAATGAAGTATAAATCCTTGCGGGCGTAAATAAGTACACACACACTTTTTTAATTATTAGTATCATTATTTATGTTTAATTTTATTGTTTATTTATAACGTGAATGTCACTTACGTACGCTTTAATCCACATCTATTCTATTCACCTCTCTCTTTCACATTGCTATTTTCTGCCCACCCATTTTTATTAATTATTCCAAGTAATCATATCTATCTATACTAATATAATAAAGCTGAAGAGTTTGTTTGTTTGATTGTTTGTTTGTTTGTTTGTTTGTTTGTTTGAACACGCTAATCTCAGGATCTACTGGTCCGATTTGAAAAATTCTTTCAGTGTTAGATAGCCCATTTATCGAGGAAGGCTATAGGCTATGTATCATCACGCTAAGACCAATAGGAGCTGAGTACACGCCGACGAAGTCGCGCGCAGAAGCTAGTACTAATATATAAAGCTGAAGAGTTTGTTTGTTTGTTTGTTTGAACGCGGTAATCTCTAGAACTACTGGGCCGATTTGAAAAATTCTTTCACTGTTAGATAGCCCATTTATCGAGGAAGGCTATAGGCTATTTATCATCACGCTAAGACCAATAGGAGCGGAGTCCACGCCGACGAAGTCGCGCGCAGAAGCTAGTATATAATATCTAATATACATCTATCTAATATAAATAATATATTTAGTATATTTAAAATATCTAATATAATTTCAAAACGTTTGTTCCGATTGCCATAACCACTTACACAATTTCTCGATAGTCGTCAATGATTCGAAACTTAAAGTTGGTGCACGAATTTCCTACAAAATTACTTGAAATTCAGCCTCGAGTCAGCCAAACGTGCAACTTTACCAAACTTCGACAACAGTCGCAACTAACTTGTAACACTTGCATTCCCTTTGAATTATTACATAATATACGGTGGATATAAAAGTGACTATCGAATTCATTGTTCTGGCTCATTGTTTTTATTGCTCCATGTAAAATGTTCGCTCAACGGATTTATGGGTGTGTTGTTTTAGTGATTGCAGATTGGATGCAAAAATGGGGTAAAGTAATGTTTTAAAATGCGATAGACGAATACCAAACGAACGTTCTGGCGCAATTTAGAAGCGCTGTTTAGTATCGATGTTCTTGTTTTGCATTTAATTCTTTTAAGTTTGTTTTTCAATGGTAAAGGTTAGATTAATTAGACTAATTAATTGTGTTACAGTGAATAGATGCACACATTAATACATATAACATTTGAATTTTTTTTCAACAATTTGGAACTTTTAGGCTTTTGTAGTTATAGTTTATAACTGGCTAATTATATTCTTTCTCAATTACTGAATCTTAGCAGTTTTTTTTTCTTTAAATTAAAAACGTAAATATAAGGTTCATATAAAGTTATAGGAATGTGAAATACGATTCATTCATCATATCCCTGGCTGCGTCAAATCCGTGAAATGCGGTTAGTGCTAAGATAACAATGCGTGACGTGATTGATGTGCAGGACAATTATTTGCTGATCTATCGTATTATATACACCCTGTAGACTCCTATAGACTTCATGTGACGCTACAGTTATATTAATATTATATTGTTGACGACGAGCCGCGGGTTTGATCTACTGTCATGATATACATTTTTATAAGACTACAGATGTTTGTCGTGGTCTGGACGTTTGTGCTTGTGTATTATCTGTGTTACAAGGATTTATCATCTTTCGGAAATTCTAAAATATTATCTAATATAGCCGGATAATATATACGTAAACCTTTTCTATCTATATAAACGAGTGTGCTTCAGACCATACAATTGAAATAAAACTTCTTTATCAATAGACTTGCACAATAGGCTTGCACTGTGTCTTAGATATACGAAACGTAACTGGGTATGAATGAAAAAAAGAAAATTTGTGCACGCATGAAATTTTATGACACTTTTCGTAACGCTCTCGTCAACCATTTACCACCTTACTGCCCAAGTCAAGCGTGCATAAAGAAGTTTTACACCAATAATATTTCGTATTATGACACCCATAACCATTTGTGTAGCGAGCGTCTACGCTAACTTAGGTATCATCGATTTATCGATGACTAGCTTCTGCGCACGACTTCGTCGACGTGGACTCCGCTCCTATTGGTCTTAGCGTGATGATACATAGCCTATAGCCTTCCTCGATAAATGGGCTATCTAACACTGAAAGAATGTTTCAAATCGGCCCGGTAGTTCCAGAGATTACCGCGTTCAAACAAACAAACAAACAAACTCTTCAGCTTTATATATTAGTATAGAATATGTGACTGAGGAAATATATAGGTCAATCAACAACTAATATTTGGTTTTTTTTTTAAATATAAATAGGTTGGCAAACAAGCATACGGCTCACCTGATGGTAAGCGACTACCGTAGCTTAGAGACGCCTACAACACCAGAAGCATAATATTCCCAAAAATTTCAACAAATATATTTTGCTTTAACAAAAATAAAGCCTATAAAACATCACGTTATGATTCATAAGAGAGGAGCAGTAACCCTAAATGTCAACCAATGTGTTATCAAAGCTCAAAGAGAGAATGATAAAATCTCCCGTGAAATAAAGTTAATATTACTTCTTGATCACACGCGTAAAAGATCATAAATTTATATTTGAAAAAGTATCGAAGCTCGTTATTATAAATACAGCGATTCAATGGATATACAGAATGTTCGATCTCAACCTGCGTTACTTCAAAGGGGGGATTTTGTCGATGTAATAGATCACGTTCCCCGAAAAACTTCATTGCCAATTTTGAAATTTGATTATATTTAAATAGATGAGCTACTTTGATATTTTCATTTCGCATGATACCTTTCATGAGCGCGTAAGCACGGCTATAATTTACAATAAAAAAACATTCTACGATAAAATAATTCGTTTTCATATGTGGTCCTATAATTGTATGCGGCAGTTAGTATTAATATTTCACTTTATCGGCGTTTTTTAGGGTATAGAAAAATAGTATTGGACGGTTATGCAGAAAAACTTTGCCAAAGTAGCTCGTATATTAAGATAAAGTAAAGTTTAAAAAAGTGCTAGTATTTTTTTTTTGTGAAACGTGATCCATAGCACATACGGAACCCCTAAAGGAACGTTTATGAGTCAAATACCCTATATATTACGAAAAACAAGCAATAAAGCCGCTTTAGCATTTTTAGCGTTCGCCGTTAGAAGGCGTAAACACAGCCGCTGTTACAAATCATTTATTTATTACACGAGAATAAAAACAGATAAACAACGCGATAGTATCGTGTGTTCTGATATTGACAATAAAAATTCCTTTCAGCCACCGAGAGTGGAATCCAGGGCGCGTATATGTACGTGGAATTTTATACGATATCTGGAAAGAAAAATTTTGGGCCATTTTATGTGGGACGGTTACGATACGACTTTTTGTAAAATATTCGTTAAATATAATTTTATTATTTTTGTTTGAAGTTTTCTTAAGCTTGTGGCTTTTTTGAAATTGTTTTATTAATAACTAGCTGACCCGGCGAACTTCGTACCACCTAACAGTTATTTTTTTAAATACTTATCCTTCCCGGAACCCCCCCACTAACACTAAACTTTATAGTATGGTATTAAAGTTCAAATTGACTTTTAAGTATTAATACGAATCTCTTGTATGGGAATATAGAAAAGTGTTGTTTTTAGACTTTTTCAGGCAATTTTTTAAATTTTTCTCTCCGTGATAACCATCCTTGTACTTCAAGGAATGTTATAAAAAAGAATTAGTGAAATCGGTTTAGCTGCTCTCGAGATTTGCGCTTAGCAACACATTTAGCGATTGATTTTTATATTATACTAGCTTCTGCGCGCGACTTCGTCGGCGTGGACTCCACTCCTATTGGTCTTAACGTGATGATATATAGCCTATAGCCTTCCTCGATAAATGGGCTATCTAACACTGAAAGAATTTTTCAAATCGGACCAGTAGATCCTGAGATTAGCGCGTTCAAACAAACAAACAAACAAACAATCAAACAAACAAACTCTTCAGCTTTATTATATTAGTATAGATAGAGAAGAGATAAATAAGTGAAGTAATTTCTGAAATGTTTCCTGTATTGTTCTGACCGGGGGTTCATAGACCCCTCACACCATGTTATTTTTCTAGAAATGAGTTTAGTCCTTAATTAAGTTATAAAATAAAAATTTTGTAAATTTTGAAATTTTTATATTTTAATAATATTAATTAAGAACACTAAAGATGGACAGTTTTTTTTAATGACCACCACAATATTGAAATTTTTTTAACCGAATAATATCGTATCTTATATGAAAAATTTGTCGTACCAATGTCGTGTAGTAAAAAAGTCTCCAATGGATGAAACAGATAACCGATAAATGACTTTCGAATTGATAAGAGATAGCGAACATTCTTTGACTTACTTGAAAAATTGGATTTTAATCTAAAGATTCTTTTATTACAACCTGAGGGGGATCTATAGGAAAGTTTGTGTAGTGGCAATTTACTTACTTATATCTACTACAAATTAAATTATGATAATAATTATTATGTCTTACTTATTATTTTTTAAAATTCTATCGACGGAAATCTTATTGGACTGATTATCTACGTAAAATTGCCGGTGGATGCTGCATGAGAATTGCGGAAAACCGTGATGTCTGACGAACTTAGGGAGGCCTATGTCCTGCAGTGGACTGCGATAATCAGAACTGCTTGACTGACTGACGGAAAATTACGCCCATTCCTAACTTGCATTATCACACTAATTTCATCATAACAAGGACGAAAATCATTATTAAATAAATTTCCCACCACTACAGCCTATCACAGTCCACTGTTGGACATAGGCCTCCACAAGTTCGCGCCCGACATTATGACGCGAACTCATGTGTTTTGCCCATATTCACCACGCTGGGCAGGCGGGTTGGTGACCGCAGGTCTGGCTTTGTCGCACCGAAGACGCTGCTGCCCGTCTTCGGCCTGTCTATTTCAAAGCCAGTATAGATGGTTATCCCGCCATACGTCGGCTTTCTAAGTTCCAAGGTGGTAGTAGAACTGTGTTATCCCTTAGTCGCCTCTTACGACACCCACGGGAAGAGAGGGGCTGGCTACATTCTTAAATTTAATACTCGTGAATTTAGCGATGCTAGCTCATATTTAGGCGCTGTATCATTTTGTGTTTTGGGATGGATATTTGTTTTCCTTGTGGGTCTATCACTTCACATTCTGTAAATACCATCCAAACCGGCTATGATTGATTCATTAATTAGCTTCACAATAAGCTTGTATTGTCTGACTGCTGTGCGAAGACCTCTGTGAGACCTTCCATGTAAGAGGAGCATCGGAGCTTAATTCGCCACGCTGTTTCGCTGCTAGTTAGCGAATATATTCCCAACTATAATTAACAATCGCTATCAGCTTAGCGTGCGCTCCGAGGCACGGTGGGGATATTGATGATGTATAATACAAAACTAATAATAATAATAATAATACAAATAATCTTATACTATTAAATGAGCAATTCTTGTATATATATATATATATATATATATTTTCTGAATCTCGGAATCGGCTCCAACGATTTTCGTGAAATTTAGTATGCAGGGGATTTCGGAGGCGAAAAATTGATCTAGCTAGGATTCATTTAAAAAAAATGTCGTTTTATCCCTGTTTTTAAGCAAAGAAAAAATATCATTAGAATACGAAGCTTAATTTCACTACGCGTCAACATAGCTTTAATGGCGTAATTAGGAAATCAGCGGGTGTCAAATAGTGTTGACCCGGGTTCGAATCTCAGTCTCCAGATAAATTTTTTTTCTTTTTTTTTAATTTCACTCGTGATTTATTATTTAAATAAAATTAAAATATAAAAATACCGAGAAAAAAAAACAAAAAATAAAATGAAAATACCGAGCTAGGCTCGGTCACCCAGGTACTTATACATAAAATACATAATATTTATATATTTGTGTCTGTATCTATTATGATTACAAAAAAAAAAAAAAAAATTCAACGTCACGCAGTGTTCCCAGGCGGTCAAGTACTGACCGTCCCTGACGCTGCCGCGTTACCGGTCGCTCAAATTTTACCCCTCATGCGCCTAAAGAAGTTTCACTTCAAAAATACTGTTATAATAAGCTATTTTTTTTATATCTATCTGTGACTATTGTGATTCACAGTAATGCAGTGGTCGTCTTAAATGACATTAGGGCCAAAACCGTTCCGATCACTTAGTGTTACAATAAAATCAAAAACAATCTACGAAATATAAAGGGGTGCTCTGAATACAAAATATTATTGCTTAGGGTAAGAAATTTAGGGAGTCGAGCTGGGGAGTTTATTTAATTTTGTAGTTCCCTTTACAATAATAAAGATATTTTACTAAGGTTGGGCTCTATATTTATCATTCAGATATGACCTTTTTAAATAGCACTCTACATGTTTATAAAATATTTATTAGTTATGAACTTATGAGTTACCTGTGTACTATGCTGCTGCCTAACAGAAAAAAACATCGGCTTATCTCTCTATGATAAAGCTTTATATAATTGTGTTTGCTCGCAATCATAAAATAAAAAAATAAAAAAACTGACTTTAATTACATCGACAAGTAATATAAAGTAGGTAGACAAAAAATAGTCAAGTAAATACGCGTTATCATAACATTACTCAAAAAAGCAGTAATTAGATTTCAATCGAAATAATTATCTAACGTCTGTCGCAGTACTAAATGAAAACTACACATTTGCAAGTACATACACACCCGAGCTATGTTGAACGATGTGTGCACAATTTATTCTAGATTAAAATATTAATTACAACAATAATTATTTATCATCTAGCGATGTTATTATACACGTTAACGCATAAACGTTTCACATTTACACACATAATATAACACAAACACTATTTTTGTTTTAACGCTCATTTCCTTATGTGTTTAACGTTTAAACGAAATAAATTTTACATTTTATTTATATACCGTGATATCAAAATAATTACAGTTAACGCCGAATTGTTCTCCAGCGGCGCGTTATTAATGAGAAATAATTGTATTAATTTCTCTCAGTACACAGGAATTTGATCCTTAATTACTAGCAATAAAGTCTATAAAATCCTGCTTTCTAGTTTACTATATTATATGAACGTAGTATAACCAGCAGCGCAATTAACAGCTTATATCACTATGTATATATTCCAATATAACATCTATATTATGGAAATAGTAACTATTTTGCCACGTATGTTTAAGCGTTAGTTATGTTCACGTTTATAATGTTGTATTAACCGAACGATTGGATCTTTGATGTGCATTTTGGAATTGTGGTCGACAAAATTACGTAAACTGTGTTTAGGAGACTCGATGATTATTTGTGGGATTTTGATTAATATACAGTTTATTAATTATTGTAATATCTTAATTGACATGTGGCTTTGATTGAAATTTCGCATTTATAATTTTGTAATTATTTTTTATATATTTATAAATTAAAAGTACGAAAAGGAAGCAAAAAAAAAGTTTTTTTGTGACTGTATAAAAATGCAGTCTATAAATCACAAAATGGTAATATTAAATTTTTGTACCGTTTATTTTTTTTCACAACATCATTGTAGAGGTCTAAAATAGTAACGGTATGAATTTTTAGTATTTATTAATACTTTTTTGTTCGTGATTTGAATGACGTAATAATGTTTATCAAAATCAAGAAATCAAAATTAAAAAAGTTCGTTAGGCAAGGAGGCTTCAAGAGAATTTTTGAATCGTCATTACATAAATTAAAACTATATATAATTATATATTTCATATTATTGTTTAAAGTTAATACGTATATATAGATTTCTATTACGGAATAAAAATAACTATATTCAAATACAAAGTCATACGCAACAGCAGTGTAGCTTGTGTATGTAGCATGTAGTCGCTACAAATAAAATTATAGTTGAAATGCAACTTAAGAGATATACAACTTAATTGTAAATAATGTTTATAAAACACAGTTATTACTTTAAGTTACAAATGCACAGGTTCATTCGAGTCAAAGGAGAAATAAAACTCGCGAAGAAAGTGGCAAAGTAGAGACGATGCAAAAACTTTCAGCTAGTTTAATACAAAATGCAGTGAGTTGAATAAATAGTTTCTCTCCACGTTTTCAGGCGGTTTCCTTATTCTAATGGCCTGCATTGCGCAAGTATGATATTAAGCTTTTGAAATATAAAATAAGACTTGACTACACTTATACAGTGTAAAACGTGAACTTGTTCATGTAAATCTTTAATATTGGTTTGTTATTTTTTTTTTTTGATTTTTTTTAAAATATCTCATAATATATATTATACACACACGGTCGTCTGTTCCTACGGTAAGCAATTCAATGATTGTGTTAGAGGTAACTGCCGACTTATATAACTAAATACTATTTTTTTTTAATTTATGCATAGACATAATACATATACTCGTATAAATATATAAATACAAATATTACACCTAGTCTCCTACTATTGACGAACGGGCTAGCCAATTTTAAAAATGGTTTGTAAGGGTTGTAGGAAATAAATAAGATGAATATTGAAAATGACGTAAATCTATCTAGTGATAGTAATAATTAAAAAATATATATTATAGGCAATATTTTTCACTGTAATAGGTTATCTACAAAACCAAAAATGTTTTGAATGACTAATTCATTAGACTTTTACCTATGTTTAAAATATTTTTCTGAATATAAAAATTAATACGTTTTTTGAATAAATTAAACTGTGAAAGTGTACTATTAGTTTTCAGTAACCATTCCAGTTTAAATGGATCATAAAAAAAAAACTTTTATTTTTTCACTTATAATGTACACTATGCGAGCTAGAATATAAGCGGCAGTGGTGTTGAAAACATTTTTAATTTCGAACAAACTCTCGATTCTCGTAATTAAAACGGTTAACCGCTGGCTGCAAAATGTTTACATATTTAATTTTTATTGTTTTGTACTCTTTCAGCTGGTATACGTATATTTAAATAAATAATATTAACATATTTGCTGAAACTTTTCTAACTTTTTTGTCGTATTTTTTTGAATCATTTATTTTTAATGACTATTAATATATGCTGTACAGTGCACATGTTTTAGATAGAATTACTTACTGAACAATTGGAATATGTACATTAGTTGTCTATTACCTAAAACGCATACCTACATGCAGACCGTATTATTCGTTAACCTTGGGTGAATATTTACTATTTTGTATCCCATATTTAGTTATTTCTCTACCTTACCTCTGAGAGCACGTATAGGCATTAAGCACAGCTTCAGGAGCGGATCGGGAGTAGGGTTCATAAGCATACATAGGTAGCCATTACTACCATGGACAATACTCTTGTTTGGTACCCTAGATTAAAAATATTTAACAACCTACATACCTACTTGTTTTTAAAACTGCAGCAAAAGTTAATGATTAAAATGATACATCATCCATTTTTCCTAAACTCAAAAGACTAATAATCAAGAACACCGTGGTTTAGCCCAACCACATGACAATTAATTTCATTTACATTCTTCAGTTGTGTGATTAGATAAACGCTGGTGAAGTCGTTTACGGCCTCTGGTATATAAAAATGAACTCGATTCAATTATATAAATTGATACAATCCGTGATTTCAGTATAACTCTGATAAGTTTCGTACAATATTTACCCTTCGTTGAAGCATAACACGTGACATATTTTTGGGATAAAGCCAGATTCGATAAACAGACAACAGATATGAGGCTTGAAATACTAGGCTCGTTACTTAAATGTATTGCTCTTTTTGTATGGAGCAGATAGATTTACAGCAATATTATTAAGTTTAAAAGGTTGGCTTTGGCGTAGCGCATAATCCTACATTCATGAGAAGGGATCAGTGACTTTGGTAAAGATACAAACCAATTTTCGTCTATATGTTTTTAAATATTCATTGTCAATATGACCACTTTCACTTTACGAAATATATACCTATATCGCGGTTGTAATTTAGAAACAAAAAAACGAGTGTGTTTTAGACCAGTGTTCCGCAAACTTTTTGTGTTCAAGGTAGACCTAGGAAAAGGGCACCTAGGAAAAGCACCTATTTTCGAGGTACACCACAAATAAAAAATACTTTTTTAAAGTAAGTAACATTAATCAACATTAATTTATTTAATCATCGAAACAATATTTATTATTAATCAATAAACATAAAGTTTATTTTTCCGAGGCACACCAATTAACGACCACAGTACACCAGTGTGCCGCGGTACACACTTTGCGAAACACTGCTTTAGACCACACGACTGAAGTAAAATTTCTTCAGCAAAAGGCCTGTACTGTGTCTTAGATATACGAAACGTAACTACGAGTAGCTATCAGAGAAAGAAAATGTGTGTTCGCACCTCTCACTCTTGCTCCGTTCGCCTCACCCGATCACACTTTTCGTAACGCTTTCATCACGAATTCACCACCTTACTTCTCCAGTCAAGCGTGTGTAAAAAGTTTTACTTCAAAAATAAATTTGTGATATGCTGTTTTACTTAGGTTATAACAAAAAGAACTGCTGAAGGATATTGATTCGATCGTAACCTTCGTGTTTTAACCGCCACCGAAATATCGGCATATTTAAAATTATATTTACGGTACCTTCTGTAAAAGTAAAAGCGTACTCCTGTAAATAAACCTCAAAGTCTAGAGTCATATAAACTACTAGCTGAACCGGAAACGTTGTCTTGCCGCTAAATGCTATAAAAAATTGGGATTGGTGGTAGAAGGGTGAAAATTTAGGATTGTATGTATTTTTCAATGCCAAATCATAATAAAATAAAATATATAAAATTTTGTCAAAAAAAATTAAAAATATATTTAGGTGGGTTATCCTTCAGAGGTATAAAAATATATGTTGGCCGATTCTCAAAACCTACCTAATATGTACACAAAATTTCATAAAAACCGGTCCAGCCATTTCGGAGGAGTTTGGCAACAAACACCGCGACACGAGAATTTTATATATTAGAGAAGATAAAAGTTGAGACTCAGACAATGGTACCACAAAATTTTCAGATAGATCTTTTGAACATCGGTCAAGATTCACGTATTGTTTGGATCTTATTTACGAAATCTTTTTTACGTACCCTTTTTCAATTTTCCTCAAACATTATTATTATTATTCAAGTGTTTTATGGGTGCAATATGAATTATAGCCCTTCGTCTGTTTTACGACCGTCCTGTATCATCGCAGCCCCTTCAATCTATCGGGATCGAAGAAAGTTCAAATCTATTACTTAACCGGTGACTAGAGGTATCCTATTTTAGCTGTATTATATTTTTACTTACATATTTTAACTCTTAGTACTTGTGTGTAATTCATCCAAATTCGTTCAATCTTCAGTTTGATATTTATCTTGACAGTTGAGTCAAGATAAATACAGAGAAACAAAATTATAAATAGAAACGGTACTTGAAAATAATACGAGAAAAAAAAATTCGGTGTAAATCAGAACTTGGGTATGTAAGTGGCAAAACAGGGTGTATAAATATACGCAGTCAAACTTTTCCCCCCACATTTAAAACCTATGAGAAGCTCTCGAGAAAAATAGAAATGAATCAACAATAAAAACTTTTATTAATGTACGCGTGAGTGGAAACTTCTCTACTAAAGCGTATTATGTCTGTACAACTTTCGCATGTGTGCGTGAATCACCTGTCTACGAAAGTGTTAATGTATATGTGTGCTTAAAATGCGTTTGGAGTAACATTCTGTGTGTGTGTAACTGTGTATGTAATGAAACGTTGTTAGTGTGTGTTAACGTGTTACTGAAGCGTTTTATTTGTATGAAACTTTTTTTAAATGTGTTTATTTGTTTACGCTCTTAACGAATGCACGTGTATTGCACTTAAGCTCAATAAAAATAGTCGTCACAGCTTTTTTTTAAAATGTAAATTAGACTCTTTGAAACGGAAAAATTAAATAAAATAAATATTGAAATTCAAGGAAAGCACTTTTAACGATATAACCAATGCTTTTACAGGATTCGTTTACAAAGCGACATCCAACATTATTATAAATCTTTACTACGAGTAATATTAGAAAGCTGAAGAGTTTGTTTGTTTGTTTATGAGTTCTAATACCAAGAACTGCTGGTTTGAATTGAAAAAATATTTTTGTGTTAAATAGTCTATTTATCTAGAAAGTCTATAGGCTATATAACATCATGCAACGACCAATAAGAGCGGAGCATTCATAAGAAATGTTACAAAAACTGGATGGAAATTTTTTAACAGCTTCCGTTGCGTACGCTACGTAAATGGTTAAACCTACTAAAAATATATTATGTATGACGGAAATGATAGCAATTAAAGGTTAAAAAAAAATTCCACCAAAACATATTATATCCTTTTTTATGATATTCGAGTTTGTTCTAAATAATCACTAATTGGGAAGGTGGATTTATACACATGATATAAATCCTTATCCAAAGAAATACGTTACTCATAAAAATTATATTTTTATAAACAAAATTATCCTTGACATCATTTAATTTAAATGAAAATATCTTAGAAGATATCACAGTTTTAAAATAGCCCTGCAACGAATATCACAAAAAATGAAAAGGTGATGAAATTTTATTGCATCAGTATTTGCCAGGCGTATGAATCCTTACGGAAAAAAAACCTAATGAGTAAGTTAAGGTTTATGGAGATAAACTTTGTCTTTTATAGAATTTAATTTGGACGCAAAATTTAAGAGGTAATGTAGAATCAAATGAAACGACGCTGCAACGTGTCGCGCGTTTAATCGCCAGTTACACAGTAAAAGGTTTAAAAACATTTTAGTAAGTTTTACCTCAAATTAACGCGGGTGAAACCGCGGGTAACGACTAGTTGTACTACAAAGTTGGAAAATTTGTTTAATCTAAGGAACTACTGAATCGAATTAAAAAATTCTTATATGTTTGATAGCCTATTTATTGAGAAAGGCTGTTATAGGCTATATTATATGTATTTTAGTACTTTTTTTCTCCAATCCAAAAAAAAACCGTAGGGCACAGCTAGACATTATAAGTCTAAAATCCGTTTGAAAATCTTTTTCCATGTTCTTTAATATATTTAAAAATAACAAAATAAAATTCTTAGTGTATGTTTGTACATATATATTTACACCATTTATATTTTCATTCATTAAATTGTATGATTATAGAATGAAAAAGTTTGATCAGAATTTATAATAATATTATCTATCTGACGTATAAAACAGTATCCATGAAATAAAAAGCTAAGATCCGATTTCACCTATTTGCGGGTTAAGCTTATCCTTGTACGTTAGAGATTGATAGTGTATTCTATCAGTAGGAGATAAAAAGGTGCTTAGAGCTATTAGTAAACTACAAATTTTAGATTTCAGAGGTTGCTAGAGAAATATCTACCAGATATTGTGGAATTAGTTAGTAAAACCAAAAAAAAAAAAAATCAATATCTTTTATTTGTTGAACACCATTATAATGATGTCACAAAACTATCTGAAACATTACCAGCAGCTGGTAAATATGGCGCTGAGTATTTTAAAATACATTTTCAAGATGGAATTTCGTAAAACACGTTATAAAATATTCAAATATTTTTCAGCACAAAAGTTCATTCTCAACAACATTTCCTTAATAAATGGAAATTAAATTTTATATTTCGAAAAAAGGTTTACGTAATCAATTAATGAACGAATTAAAATCTTTATTCCGTGAAAAATTCACCAGCACTTTTTATCCACTGTAATTAAATTAAAATCTTCTTCGAGCTGAGCTTATGTCGTTAATCCAGTAATGTGAAAATTAACTTTGTTAAGCCTGCGAGCTGGACTTTTTACGTTTTTATCTTTTAAAGTTTAACTCATTACTATCATTTGTTAAAAAACCGCTCTAGTGTTGTAGTGTGCTAGTAGGCACCTAAAACACGTAAGCGTTAGAGTACAGTATACGTTTATTAGAGTTCAATTTTAATTTTTTTAATACAACTAGGTCAGCAAACAAGCGTACGGCTCACCTGATGGTAAGCAAATACCGTAGCCCATAGACGTCTGCAACACCAGGAGCATCGCTATCGCGTGGCCGACCCTATCCACAATTTCCCAAAAGAGCTCTGGTCACCTGGTGCTTGAAAGCATTATTCTTTAGCTGTGATCTTCTGTAAGGTCGATGTACTAACCCACTCGGGCTGCTCCATATTCTGAGCAAGAAGCCTTTTGTGTGACTTCCGTTCTTTTGAAGTGAAATGCAAATTTAATGCTGTTGGTCGCAATTTCGATTCGCGCTTGGTATTTGTCTTTCTATAAACTTTCCGATAATTCCAAGAAATGCTACGCCAACTCGTTTTGATGTAGGTATAGAGGTGAGTTTCTTTTTAAAAAAAATGTAAATAATTGGTACATCAAGCAATATTACTTCAATTTACAGTTTTAAGAAGTTCGTAAAAGTATTTAAAAACAACATATTAAGGGATTTTGAAAGGTTTCATTTATCGTGCTATTTCTTGGACGTATCACCTTTTTTCTTTTTTCTGATACGATTAGGTTGGCAAAGCTAAAAAAATAAATAAATATTTTGACAATAACTTTTAGAGTTATTTTTGAAATAAAACTTCTAAGCGCATGATTGTAAAATTTGAGGGAAAGGCGACGCGGCAACTGGTAACGTGTTAGTACTTGAATGGGTAACCGAGGCGACGCGGCAACGGGTAACGCGTAAGTACTTTGATGGGTGACCGTCTGGGAACACCGCGTGACGTTGTTTTTTTTCAATATGTTTTTTAATTATGATAACGGCTACTTTTTAATTAGTTTGCCAAAGAAGTTTCACTTCTGACGTGTACTTTGTACGCACGCAATTTTTATAATGAACTAAATCTATGATTTGTATAATTTTAATTTCTTTCCGCCAGTATGCCTATACCTTAAAAGCAAAAAAAAAACACTAGATGAATTTAAATGAAAATCGGTATGATATGAATTCATACTATATGACGTTATACTATACAGAAGTTTATTGCGTAAAATATTTATTTCCCTTGGAAGAAAAAAAAATGTAAAACGAAAATATTTGTGTTAATAATTACGCTTAGAAACAAGCGTCTAATAAAACAAAATTAGAATATAAACGTTTAATTTGTGATTGTTTATGCTTCATCGCCAGAACCAGCCGTCGTAAAATTTGTTACAAATAATTAAAGACATAAAAATAGAACTTAGGGAACAGCGTAATATACCGGCTGAACACAAAAATAATTGTCGGGCCATGGCAGCATTATACACATCACGGCTGACGTTAACTTTGACTATAATAGCATACAGTTTTTTTGGAGTTTACTCCTTAAGAATCGATTTTCACATAAGGCCCCCGGTATCAAAAAAAAATATCAGGTGTAAAATCTATTAAACGAATGATCTCGTTACGTTTTTTGTCTTTCACTTTTCAGGCGTGAATATTAAGTTGCTCCAACGCCATCTATCAGAAACTAAGAAAATGTTGACGACGTTTTCTAATAACGGCATTGATCGATCGATAGATGGTGTTATTTAATAAATTTATTTACCATTTGATATGGTATTGATCTCTTTCTTAGACTAGTAAGCCTTTTTTGTGCCTTTCTAGACAGTCGATCTGAAGAAGTAAACTCCAGTCGTGCGTCGGAGTTGACACACATACATTTTTATATAACTAAGTTGGAACAGATAAAAATTGTATAATCCACGTAGACAAAGTCGCGAGCGAAGTTGCTTATAAGAACGTTAATAGAGCGATCACTAGCATTACAGTGACCATTGCACCAACGAGTGGTTGATAGATTAATTCAACAGATAAACATACATTCTTTAGACATAATATTCAGTTCAACACAGTTCTATCATCTGTTTTAAATATCAACTCAAAGTTCCTGTCTCAACATTAATTACATCTGTTCGAGTTATTAAAATTTTAATGAAATAATCGTGCTTTAATAAAATTTAAATCAAACTGACAGGATGTGTGTTTCCATTTATAGGTAAATAAATGTTTTCGCATGATATTTTATATTTTTTAATTCTGATAAAAATAATTAATACGTTTGTTCTCAAACTAGTACAAACACGCGCTTTATAATATCTCTTTACCCATGTGGGAGAAGGATCAGAGCTTAATCCACCATGCTGCTCCAATGCGGGTTGGCGGGTATATTCCCTACTATGAGTAACGATCGCTATCAGGTACACCCTCATGTACCTCATGTACACATGATGACAGCCGGGACCGACGGCTTAACGTGCTCTCCGAGGCACGGTGGGGAGACCCACAAGGATAGTCAAATACACATTATTAGGGACAATCCAAAACCTATTCGTCAGATCTCGTTTAAATTTAAGCAAGTCGAAATGAAAAGCACCGGATTTTGAATAAAATAATCATCAAAATCTGTATACCGATTAAAAAGTTATGAGGAAACACAAAATAATTACAGTCAAATTGAGAATCTTATCTTTTTTATGTTGGTTAATAAATATAGTAACTACACTAACTACACTCAGTGTTATATTATATTTTCGGAAATCATTATCTGATCTAGCTTTTAAATGCAATCTTCTAGTTATTAAATTATATTTAGATTTTGATAAGTCTGTAGGACTTAGACTCTATTATCTAAACTGTACACACAAAACTACCCAAGGTAGAGTAGCATGATGATTTTGTTTGAGTAGGTAGGTAGGATTATAGTGTAGATTAGTAGGTAGCCTATGTTCTGTTTCTCAAACAATTTTAAACCGACCTCAAAAAATAGGAAGTTGTGTTCATTTAACTGTATTTCTTTGTTTTACCTACGGTTTTGCTGAGCATACAGATTTATATTATTCGAGGTTATAATCGTTAAATTTTTTAGAAATTTAGAACTTTTTTTAACTCTTTGTTTTATTTTTCTTTTCTTCATATTTTATTCTATATATTTTAACATTTTTTGATGTAAGTATCGCTGACTCGATTTAAGTTATGCAACAAAATATCACAGAAAATTCACGTTAAGAAATTGCTAAAACTAATTTTAATGTGAGTGAATTTTTGCCAAGAATAATCCTACTCTTCTCTCATATTTTCCCAACTACCTATCTCTCTCTCTATTCTTTAATTTTCCCTTTCATCTTAATCAAGGTAAATAAAAACATACTTAATAGGTTATTCGCTTGCCAATTTAGTCATTGATAACACAAACATCAAATTTATTTCGTTCAAAATTTAAAACAAAAATGGTTTTCGACTCGTATTATGTTCTAAAACGTTTGTATATATTTATGATGGATATGATGTCAGTGTGCTGCCGACCGAAACGAAATTGTTATGACACTTGCTCTTGTTACGACAATGACTGGCGTTGACAAGTAAATACAACACAGAGAAATTACGGTGACATTTCCAATATTTTGTAACTTCGCCATTTTCACTGTAATTTTTTTTTGTTCGTGATATATTTTCGTAGGCGTTTTTACCAAGATTTCAAAATTGAGCGTACTGAACGATGGTAGTAAGACGAAATTAAGCAGACAGCAGGAGTAATCTATAGAAGGGTAGCTCGGGATAGATAACAGTGGAGTCCGTTGGAGGAGGCCTTTGCTGATAGGGACGCTAAATTAAAATACATTTAATAGTTTTTTATTTATATTTTAACTGTTTCTTTTTTCGGACTAAATTAATTTGTAATCATTAATCAAGAAAGATAACATTATATTAATTTACAGTCTTAGAATTTTTCACAATCAAAATTAATAACAATCTATGCATTACTTTGACTAACCCTAAAATAATTTTATTACTGGCCCTTTTGGCAGTTTCGACAGTCACTCAGCTTTCCGCTCCAATGTTTGATCCTATCTTGAGCCTAAGTGTAATGTTTATGTGTATATGTATAACTTTAATGTAGATTTAATGAAAATAATTATAGTAGTATTTTTCTTATAACTAAGCACTATGATGTCTGCATTAGAAAAAAAACCGTAGTGTATAAAACAAAAACGTGCACGTGATTTCTATCATAATGTTCACTCTGGATACGCTACGCCAACGATTTTATATTTGTCAGATCAATACCCCAGATTGATGAGAGGATTGGTGCGATCTGGTAGCTAGGACTTACGGAATTATTTTTTAGCTTTTATTACATAATCGAACTCATTATTATTAACTCATTATCATTATTATTGTAATAAAACCGTTTAACATAAAACATTTTTTAGTTTATTTTTTTGTTAGATTACACTGACACTCTACTCAGTTCCGGTACAGTTGTGTTGACATCTGTACACAGCCATAAAAAATATATTTATTTGTTATTTTGTAGTTTTAATATTGCAAGTTACAGCAACAAGGAATATGATATTGCAAGCGAAGTAGACGAACACTAGGATCGAAAAGATCGTAACACGTAGGTAATTAAGTTTTTAATTGTTGAAGATATTCGATCCGAAGTACCGATACATCAGTGCAAGTTTATATTTATTCGTGAAATTCTACAAAGTAATTTAAGTCCAATTATCCTTATTTTAAAGTTTAAATTCCCTCAACGGATTAACAGTTTCTAGGAATTTATTTTTACTTCGAGTTCACGCTATCGATCTATTTGTAGACAACTTTGTTTCCAATGATATTAAGCGGCCGTTGAACGTTGTTTTGGTTTTTAGTTCATGTAATTTCCTATTTATGTATGACATCACTTTCTTAGTCGTAAGACATACGGACATGTATACCGTATGATATCGATGTAGTCTTTATTCACAGCCCGTGATGTAATCGCTGTCTTCAGGCGCGTAAAGGCATTACATGAAAATATCGCGTCAAAGTCGTTATACCTAACAATCTATCTTTTCTAATGGTGTAAGAACCCACATCAGAAACTGTTCGTACAAATACAAATTATTGGTCTTGGTCTGGTCGTGTGTCCTTGTGGGTTCCTTCACCGTGCCTCAGAGAGTACATAAAGTTATCGGCCCACGTTGTTATCTTAGACACCTGGTAGCGATTGTTACTCGGGGTGGTAAATTATTTGACTTCTCGCAGTAGATTAAGCTACGATCCATATTCTTTATGAAAAAGTGACATTTACCAACTCCAGGCTGATTTATTTCAGTCAGCTTAGTCATTGTACGTATGTCATATGTTATAGTGTTAATCATCACAGTTCGATCCGTAAGATGTCGAAGTTGTACCTACACAGTATTAAGAACCTAATATTAATTTTGTTATTAGAGAAATATGTTCATAAAAAAATAGACTCAGGAACTTGTGATCCTGAAAAATCTAAAGTACCATAGCTTTTTATCATTCAATAACTTGTCTAATAATAAAAAAAACGTAACAACCCCTATATTTGATTATTATTTGCAACACTAAATTAACAAAAATTTGATTTATCATCGATGTATCAATCAATTAAAGATTTCCGGAATATTCTTTCTAGAAATTCGAAATTAATTCTTGAACTAGAAGTGATGGAAGCCAAAATAATATTAAGTATTTTTGGAACTGAAAAGTTAGCTTTTGAAGAAAATACCTTCGTGGTACATAATCCCAGTTCAAATACCTTTACAAAAATAGTATAACACGAGTTAGGGCTATAGGTTGAAACGACTTACTAACATCTATATCCTTAGTTTGCTCCGCTAAAGGGACGAATAAACCCCGCTGCAATAAAATACATACGAGACACACAAACTCTAAGGTATAACAGCCTTTACGTCCATTGGATTTAGATTTAGAATTGCGTGCAGAATTTGAGGGTTTTGTATCAAGAGACGTGTCACGCCCGGTTGACTGTTATGCTTCAACAATTTTAGTGCCCACAATAGGAATGCATCCTTTGGAGCTGTTCGTGTACAGTTATCTGATATGTGATATTGAGCGATGCTTTTACATGCTATATCGACTCAACTCAACTCGACTCAACTCACTTCAAACGGAGTAATTTAAAGAAACGAGAATATGTTTACGGGATTAGAAGAGATTTACTTTCCAGATTGTCTGATTATTATTATCCTGTTGAAGTTGGTGATTGAGTGAACTAAAGAAGAAATTTCTTAAGATGCTTTATGGATGTGTGAGATGTAAAGGCACATATTTTTTAAGTGAAACTTCTTTAGGCGCATGAGGGGTAAAATTTGAGCGACCGGTAACGTGGTAGCGTCATGACGTTCAGTAGTTGGATGGGTGACCGCCTGAGAACACCGCGTGAGGTTAATGTATGGTGGCCTTATACTATCGATCGATTCAGCCTGTAATATCCCACTGTTGGGCATAGGCCTCTTACCCATGTAGGAGAAGGATCGGAGCTTAATCCACTACGCTGCTCCAATGCGGGTTGGCGGATATATTCTCTACTATGAGTAACGATCGCTATCAGGTGTACATGACAACAACCGGGACCGACGGCTGAACGTGCTTTCCGAGGCACGGTGGGGAGACCCACAAGGACTACACAAACACCCAGACCACGACAAACATCTGTATGGCCAATACAAATGTTTGTCGTGTGCGGGATTCGAACCCGCAACCGCCCGCGCAGCAGCCAATCGCAATCCAGTGCTGTGACCGCTGCGCCAACGCGGACAAGAAATAATTTTGCCAGCGTGATTCATTCTACTACTAGCGCCATCTAGTCATAGACGTGGTAAACCTCGCAAAAAACTAAAAACAAAAAACTTAAACAAACAAAAACTTAAATAATTGTATGTTGCATTAACGATTTTTTTTAAATTAGTTTACCAAAGAAGTTTTACTTCTGACATGTGTACTTGGTACACACGCAATTTTTTTTACTAAGTAAATGTCACTTTTTATTTGTAACCTCATAAAATGTTTTATATTTAAAAAATAAAAACATATTGTTATTCGAATCTTGTTTATTATTGCATAATGAAAAAACCTTTTTTCTTACTTTGTTTTGTGCACTTCAAATTGTATCTGTACAATTCTTTGTAAAAATATTGGATCCAATTAACCAAGATTGCTACTGTAATATAATTTCATTTTCTAGTTTACATTTTTGAACTAATACAATAAGTAAAAAGCGTACGCGAAAATGCGAATTCAAAACCAATATTCTTTGATTAATGTAAAGGAGGTATACCAATACAACAACAATTCGCATTACGTTATTGAATTTATGATTTTCTTGCTTAAAAATATATTAATTTATTTGTTAAGACAGACTACAAATTCCCGAGTACCTATGTACTAACTAAAATAATACAATAATGTTTTTATAGTAAGTATGTAAGTATGACGATTATACTGGTAGTTATGACTATTCATAAACAATTCTAGTTATAGATCATGCAAAGATATCTCAAGATTTTGAAATTTATGAAAAAGTATTTTGTGGTATTTACTCGTATCACATTCTAACGAAAAAAAAAAAAATTCTCAAATCAAAAAAGATGCTATAAAAATGAAAAACCTAATGTGTTTTAACTCTTTAAGCTTAATGTACGTATATTTAGCAAAACGTGTCGTAGCATCAGAATACCGGCTGACGTACATAAGCTTAGCTTGCATAAAGAATACGTACTCCTATTTCTAAGCTTTTCCCTGACTTAGCGGCGTTTGGCTCAAGACATTTCATTATACTTAATGTATAATAAAGGAATACTAGAAATTTCTTAATTTAAAAATAAAAAATTTTTTTGTCCTTTTATCCTTTTTCCAATACAACTAGTATAGGTCGACAAACAAGTTTAGTGTAGGTACCTACTCACCTGATGGTAACGGTAAGCGATTACCGTAGCTTATAGTCACCGCAACACCAAATCAATCAAAATAATCGTAAGCACTTTAACGACCCTACCCCCAATCCCCTCCAGGAGACCCTGTCCCTTACTCAACACAGAAATACAATACTGCTTAGAGTAGTATTATTTAAGTGTGATCTCCTCTAAGGTCAAGGTACTTCCCCAGTCGGACTGTCCCAGATTTTGAGCAGCAAAAAAGTTATAACTTGCTGTGCCCTCAGTTAAATTAGAAATGAACCAATCATTTCTCGTAAGTTTGACTGCTTTAATTGATGAAACTGATGCTATTAATGTCAGATTTCTTGTATTATAAATTTTTTTTTTTTTTTTTTAATTTATTTATTTAAGGTCGTTTTTTAACAACTAAGGTCATTAACGACCACAATTTTAACATACAAAATATTATATTATACTAATTTATAAACATTAATCATTTTTAGGAATTGTAATGTTTGGTTACAACCATTTTCGTTCAAGCAATCTTTAAGACAATTGGGTAAGTTACATACTTGTTTTTCATTATTATATGCTGTGCATTCTATTAAAAGATGAGTAACACTTATATCCTGCCCACACTTGCATTTATTTTTTGGAGTTTTAGTTATCAAATGTATGTGTGATAAGTTAGTGTGTCCAATGCGTAGTCTCGTTATTATAACTTGATCTTTTCTGTTGCTGAATGAAATTGGCGATTTATCGAAGATAGAATTTCTTACATGGATTAATTTACTTGTATTACCTGTTTTCCAATATTGATCCCAAAAACTTTTAATTTTATGTTTGCAATATTTTTGAATTTCTGAAGGGGGTGATTTTATTGTTGTGCAAATATCATTTTCATAAGTTGCATTTCTAGCTTCTAGATCAGCTTTTTCATTTCCAGATATCCCTTGATGACTTGGGATCCATATTATTTGAAAGTTATAGTTATTACTTAGGAGGTCTAACATTTTTTGTTTGATTTCAATAATTAAGGGATTTGTATTATTTCTATTTTGCAAGGCTGTAAGACACGATTTTGAGTCCGTATATATTAAATACATTATCGTATTAGGTTCATTACATATAATTTCTAATGTTTTAAGTATAGCTAATGATTCACAACTAAAAATAGAGTGGTAGTCGCCAAGTCTGTATCGATAACTACTATTACTTGAGACAACTGAAAAACCTGATCTTTCATTCATAACTGACCCATCAGTAAAGAAAAGCTTACAATTATTATACCTACTATTTATTTCATGATATAAGTTTATGTAAAGTTCTCGAGGGGTGTCATCTTTTAAGTTATTAGCTAGTTCTAAGTTTATAGGAAATTCATGGTTTTCCCAAGGACCACATGACAACAATTTCTTATTTAAGATAGATGGTATGATAAGATTAATTTCCTCGAGATATTTAGCAGCTCTTATTCGTAAAGGTTGAGGAAGAGTAGGTCTGAGATCATACTGTGCGTTTAAGAATGTTGTTTTAGTAAAATAGTTAAAAATAGGATTTTGAGGTTGGGATAGTATGTTAACAATGTATACGATTACCAGTTGCTTTCGTCTAATTTCTAATGGTATTTCTCCCGCTTCAGCTAAAATACTTTTTGTAGGACTAGTCTTAAATGCACCTATACTAAGGCGAAGTGCAGTATTTTGGATACTTTCTAGGGAATTCAAGGTTCTCTTTTTTGCAGAATCATATATAATAGAGCCGTAATCTAGTTTTTGTCGAATTAACGCATGATATATATTAATGAGACATTTTCGGTCAGATCCCCAAGAAATTGATGATAAAACCTTAATTATGTTCAGTCTCTTATAGCATTCAGATTTTAGTTGATTTATATGAGTTATCCATGTCATTTTTCTATCAAATGTTAAACCTAATATTTTTAAGTTATTTACTTCTTTGATTTTCGTATTATGTAAAGTTAATTGTAAATTTCTTGCTTTATTTCTCTTTTTAGTTAAAATTAAGAATTCAGATTTAGTTTTTGAAAATTTAAAACCAGATTTGTCAGCCCATAGTTGAAGACTATCTAAAGTTTTTTGTAGTAATGTAAATATGGGTTTCAGTGTTCTACCACTACATGTTATTGACAAGTCATCAGCAAATAAGAATCCTTTTACTGGCTTCTCAATACAAGAGAAAACATCATTAATAACTAATAAAAATAATATTACACTGAGCACTGAGCCTTGCGGGAGACCGTTTTCTATGGAAACAGAGTTTGATAATGTGTCATTGATTCTTACTTTTATTGATCTTGCTGTCAGAAAGTTTTTAACAAATGCTAAGGCATTTCCTTTAATATTAATATTTTGTAAGGATTTTAAAACTTTATGCTTCCAGACCATTTCATAAGCCTTTTCAATATCAAGATCTACTATTACTATGAAATAATCATTGGCAAAACTGTCAAGTACTTCACTCTCAATATTCATTAAATGATCTGTAGTTGATCGAAATTGACGAAATCCATATTGAAATGGAGATAAATAGTTGTTTTTTTCAATGTACCATCTAATTCTTTTACTTATAATTTTTTCCAATATTTTACACATATTACATGTTAGGGATATTGGTCTATAGCTAGTTTGTAAATTTGGGATTTTTCCAGGTTTTAATATTGGAACTACTAAGGCTTCTTTCCAGCTATCTGGGAAAACCTGCTTTTGCCAGATAAAATTATACAAATGAAGTAAAAAATTAAGAGCACTTGTTGGGAGGTGTTTTATTATAATATTTGAAACATTATCTGGCCCTGGACTTGAATTCCCTATTTGAGATAGAACCATTGTCATTTCGTTCATTAATATTTTACCATTTATTGGGTTGGAGTTGTCTAATATTTCAAAATTTTGTTTAGTTTCCTCAGTATTTTTGTAGTTAATAAAATTATCTTCATAGTTATTAGAGCTAGAGTTATTAGCGAAAGTCTTTGCTAATATATATGATGTTTCTTTTGGGTCAGATACAAATGAGCCATCAGGTTTCTCAAGTACAATTTTGTCATGTCTAATGTTACGGTGATTAAGATGATGTATTTTTTTCCATAGGTCCCCAATAAGAGTTTGGTTGTTAATAGTGGATACCCAATTCTCCCAATATCTTTTTCTATTTTCTTTTAGAAGTCTTCTATAATAAGCTCTCTTTTTTAGGGTTCCGTACCTCAAAAGGTAAAAACGGAACCCTTATAGGATCACTTTGTTGTCCGTCTGTCTGTCAAGACCCTTTTTCTCAGAAACGCGTGGAGGCATCAAGCTGAAATTTATATTAAATACTCAGATCTGCTGCCTCTTAAAGCTGTGAAAAAATGAAACTTCTAAGCCAAGGCAATCAAAAGATACAGCCGTTTATGCTGCAAATTTTCGACACTCTCAAGGGAATCAAAACCTACAGGGTACTTCCCGTAAACTAAGAATCTTGAAATTTGGTACGAAGCAACGTCTTATAGCACAGATACAGGAAAAATTGCGAAAAGTGTAAATTTTTAGTTACTGCATATAAAAAAAAATATTTTAATAATTTTACACTTAATACCACTTTTCTCATAAACGCGTAAAAGTATTAAATTGAAATTTATATCAAATACTCAAGTCTATAATACCTTTAAGCTGTAACAAAATAAAAATTCTATGTCAACGGTGTCAAAAGAAAAACCAAGTTAAGCCGCATATTTTCATCGAAAATAGTCCCAAAGGAATCAAAACCTACAGGGTACTTCCCGTGAAGTCAGAATCTTGAAATTTGGTACGAAGCAACGTCTTATAGCACAGATACAGGAAAAATTGCGAAAAGTGTAAATTTTTAGTTACTACATATAAAAAAAAATATTTTAATAATTTTACACTTAATATCACTTTTCTTATGAACGCGTAAAAGTATTAAATTAAAATTCATATCAAATACTCAGGTCTATAATACCTTTAAGCTGTAACAAAATCAAACTTCTATGTCAACGATATCAAAAGAAAAACCAATTTAAGCCGCATATTTTCATCGAAAATAGTCGCAAAGGAATCAAAACCTACAGGGTACTTCCTGTGAAGTCAGAATCTTGAAATTTGGTACAAAGCAACGTTTTATAACACAAATACAGGAAAAATTGCGAAAAGTGTAAATTTTTTGTTACTACATAAAAAAAAAATATTTTAATAATTTTACACTTAATACCACTTTTCTCTTGAACGCGTAAAAGTATTAAATTGAAATTCATATCAAATACTCACGTCTATAATAACTTTAAGCTGTAACAAAATCAAACTTCTATGTCCACGATATCAAAAGAAACAGCAATTTAAACCGCATATATTGAAACTAGCAAACAACTGACAAGGGAATAAAAATCTAAAGAATACTTCCCGTCGACCTAAAATCTTCAGGTATGAAGCAACGTCTTATAGCACAGATACAGGAAAAATTACGAAAACCTTAAATGTATATTTACATCGCAACCACAGAAATAGTATGTGTAATGTTGTTTATTTCTGCTTTGTTTTTCAATTATAAAACTTTGCAAAGTAATATTTATTTACTAACTCTTTTTGCACACCAATACACAAAAGAACAATACATAGAATTTATAACAATAAACTTGCATCAATTGCAACAGGCGGCCTTATCGCTAACACAGCGATCTCTTCCAGGCAACCTTTGGGCAGAGGACTTGCATATAAACTAGGGGAAGGGCGCAAAATTTTGTAAAAAAAGGAACAATATAAAATAAAAATCAGATATAAATAAATAACTATATAACAATAGATGCTATATTTAATGACACATATGTACATATAAGTTTACTCATATGTATACACAAATATATAAATACATACATACATACGTATATACACTATAAGCAAATTGATAGATTAAGACGAATGACATAACAACATAACGTAACTTCATGAAAAATAATAAATAATAAAATAAAGTTGCTTAACATAATTTAATATACAATATATTCTTTATTGCACTTTAAAAATACAGATAAAATACATCATATTTGTAATAAATGTTGGCAAGGGCGAACTTATCTAATATGATAAGTACATTTCCTTAACAAGTTTTTCAAATGTCATTAAAGATTGAGCGCGTTAGACAGTGACAATAAGTTCCAAAGACGATAAGCTTCAATAGTGAAAGATTTAGAATAAAAGGAAGACGAATGTGAAGGTATCTTCAAAGTTAGGCTATCATTTAACGAAGAGGTACATATTATATATTTATCTTTAACGCCAGCGTTGATTCTAGACCAGAATGAAGAAAGTTCTTCAATATGTATTCGTAGCCGGTGACCATGCAAGTAACTATGAAACCAGTCAGACACCTTAGGAGATATGTTAAGAGAATCAAGTATAGCTAGTAGTAAGTCAAAATCAACAGTATTGAAATAATTAATGAAATCAAGTAATATTAACACTGTAATGAGAATTCTAGACATTAAAAAATATATATGTTTAAACAATAGCAGACAATAATAAAAATAAATTTAGGAAAACATGTTTTATACAAACTTGAAAACAGGTACAAAGGTCAAAAAGGCTCGAATTAAATTACAAAATAAATGTTACATCATATGTGGGACTATTTAAATAAATAAATAAATAATAAATAAATATCTACTATATATAATATGGTTCAAATTTAATACTTAATAGTAATAAAGTATTTTTGAACCAGATTTCTAAATAGTGACTAAAAAATTTGTAAATAAATAACTTCGATAAAAGAACTTTCCTACCAAGAGACAGGTCAAGGAAAAAAGAGAGACCAATTAAAAGGTGGAGAGATATCTTCAACCAGATAATTATGTGGACCGCTGTGTATACAGAAAGCACGGGAAAGGGATACATGGAAATGTTTAGGAGAGGCCTACGCCGCAGAGGCGACTATTACTATTACCAATATTAATTAAGTGATGTTATAAACATGTAGACGAGTTAATTATACGAGTATAGAATAAATATGTATATTAATACATACATGATACATATGTTTAAACTAAGAATACTTACGCTAGTATTAATTGAAATTTTAATAGTAATAGAAATAAAGGCGATTTTTATTTTATTTATTTATTTTATTTTATATAAATTAAAGGATTAATGAAAAGATAAAGATACCTGTGTCTTAAATTTATGCTCCTCCTACTTTCCATATTGTAATGTTACGGATTTCATTTAGCAGCAAAATACCATAACTTTTACTTATATACCTGCAGGTTTGTACGGAACCCTCGGTGCGCGAGTCCGACTCGCACTTGACCGGTTTTTATTTTATAGTCAATTTTATACATCGAATTGGGATCATTTCTCGCATATTTCTTAAAAAGTTTAAAGGCTTTTTTTGTTGCCCTAATTGCTACATTACAGTCATCGTTCCACCATGGTAGATTATTTTTCCTAATATGACCTGTAGTTTTTGGTATGGATTTTGCTGCTTGTAAAATTATTCCAGTAAATTTTTCAATAATATAATTTATAGGGTAATCGGGCATTGAAAGTGGAGATGGTAATTCAAGAATATTTTGATTAACCAATTCAGAAAACATTAACCAATCAGCTTTGTCATACTTCCATTTTTTTGGTAAACATATATTATTATTTTGTAAATTTTGGCTCATTGATGTTTTAATAAAAATTGGGAAATGGTCACTGTCATATAAATCGTCTAAGGCGTTCCATTCAAAATATGATGAAATGTTTTGAGAAGCCAAAGTTAAATCTATATTGCTCGTGTTACCCGTATTACTATTAAAACGGGTAGGTTGTCCGTTATTTAATAATAATATATCACTATGATCATCGAGCCATTCAGCAATTGATTTACCTCTGGTGTCGCATTTAGCAGATCCCCAGTAAAAATGGTGGCTATTAAAATCACCCATAATTATAAAAGGTGATGGCAGTTGACTTATCAAATTATTTAAATCACTAATATTAAGTGCACTGCTATTTGGAAGGTAAATATTGCATATAGTAAGAGCAAAAGGATATTTGATTTTAATTATTATTGTTTCTAAATTAGTGTTTACATTTATAATTTCTGGAATAGTATATGGTTTGATAAAGATTGCTACACCTCCACTAGCCCTATTACATTGTAAACGGTTTTTAAAAAAGTGTACATACCCCTTAATTGAAGCACAGTAATTAGAAGTAAAATTCGTTTCCTGTAAACAAATGCAAGTTGGACTAAGTCTACTAATCAACAATTTTAAGTTTTCTAATCTTTTAAAATACCCATTAACATTCCACTGTAACACATCCATGAAATAAATTGATAAATATATATTGTATTTATATCTTTATAGTAATTAAGTATAAAGAAGTAAAATACTATTAATTCTCTTTGTATGTAGGTTCAATTGCATCAGTAACTAATATTTCATTTAATTTTTTTGACAAACGCGAACATCTGTTTTTTAAACTCTTATTTAACTTACTATGTATTTTATTACACATTATAATTAAATCGCTAATATTATCTGTATAAGTATATGTTAATTCTTTCACATTTTGTTTTCCTTTTGCATTATCCAATAAGCTAATAAATTGATCTAAATTAATTGGGAATAAATTGTCACTGTTTATTTCTGCCATATTATGTTCAATATCTTTCCAAACTTCTTCGTCAGTTCTCATGTAATCTTTCTTTAATTTCTTTTTTGGGTTTGTTTTAACGACGATGTCTTCCATTGAAACATTACTTTCTGTTCCATCTGTTTCCGATTCAATTATGTCAGATTCATGCCCTTTTGCATATTGTCTTAGCTGTATATCTGGTACTGATAGTTCACTTGTTGTTGGGGAATGAAAACGTTTACTTCCTTTCAAATTTAATGGAATCGGTTGTGAGGGTGGTTCTTGTATAGTCTGCGGAGTGCTGGGTGGGTCCAATATACGATCATCGTTTCTATCAAAAATTTGCTTAATTACTTCTTCTAAATGATTATCGGATTCCTTCATATCAGAAACAGCTGCTTGGGATACTGTTTTATTCTGTGGACAATTTTTCGCTAAATGCCCCATTGTGTTGCAGGAAAAACATTTTAATGCATCATTTGAAATGTATATCCAGTAGTTTGTCCCCTCATAGGATAGTTGAATTGATTCTGGGAGGCGCGATCATCAGGGCTAACGTATAGCTGCCTTCTAAAGCTTAAAATATGAGAGAAACCTGGATCGCTCACCCCAATTTTCAAAAATGATATAGGAGACATTATTTTAATCTTCATCTCTTCAAATTTTTCTTCAATAACCTTATTTGGTATAACTGGGCATACATTTGAAAGAACTATTCTTTTATTTCTAGAAATCAAAGATTTAATTTCAAGTAAATACTTATTTATAATGACGTTTTTCTTTTCTTCTATAAGGTAATCAGCTGTTTTCTTGCTATCTAAATATATACATATTCGAGCATTCGATATGCGAGATATAAAACGTATAGTTGAAGCTGGAGTTATAGATGACAGTGCAATAAGGTACTCCCTGAGAGTTATACCTTCGATCGAGTCCAAAATGATGGCTTGATCCTTTTTGGGGAAACATGTTGTGGATGTCACGTTGGCGTAACTTGATACTTTTGGACCTTGAGACATTTGAGACTGAGTAGGTAATTGCGACATTGGGGGATTTTGACACGTTTGGGGGGAAAACATTTTAAAATAAAGGGCCTCCTGTTGCCAGGAGATACCCTGTTCTCGTTATTTTAATATTTTAGTCTTACGTAAATGATCACGCATAAACAAAACACGACGGTTCGATCGACCTAAGAACGGCACGCGCATCCGCTGTGACTGCTCGCGCAATACTGATTATAAATTTTATTAGAACAAAAAAATTAAAAAAAAAATTCGTTCGTTCTCGGTTACCGCTCTGCTGTAGATGCTTAAACACCGGTGGTCGCGGTTTCGATTTCCGCTCAGAAATTTTCCGCTTAGATATTTTGTATTTAGTACAATTCTCTGCTTTTGATCTGGTTTTCTTTGGATGAGTATTGAAGAAAACCGGGATGTCTGGCGCGAACTTGGGGAGGCCTATGTTCAGCTGTGGACTGCAATAGGCTGGAACTGACTGACTGACTGGTCTGGTTTTCTTTCTTTGAGGGCTTCACTACCGTGCCTCAGAAGGCACGTAAAGCTATCGGTTCCAGTTGTCATCACAGACACCTGATAGCAATCTTTACCTGATAGTAGCTACCTGGTAATATATCTGCTAAACCGCGGGGGGAGGGGTAATGTTTGGGATAAATGTTGTGAAATAAAATAATGGTGAATTATTGTTGAGACATCGTCATATATGCCACAAATATATATATCGATGACTTATTGCATTTTTGCCTTTGTTTTTGCCACTTTGTTACGATAAAATGAATATAGTGTTCAGAATATATCTCCTAACCAAATACAATGTCAAATCTAAAGTTACTAAGTGGCTTAGTAAATTGGATTACCTGAAGCGTAACTCACTATGCTGTTATGAATTATTACGGAGTTTCTATCACCTTTTGTCCAAGTATAACTAAGTATTATAATAATGTAATATTAAAACAATAGACAAACGCACTCAACGACCTCGAGTAAGATGAAATCCTTTATTAGGGGTCCGAAAACACACAAAATACAGCCTCTAACCCGCTATGACAATTTTTTTTTTTTTTTTTGTAACAACTTACCTATACCTGTGGTGTAATATTTTAAGTATACTCAATATTTATTCATGATTGCTTTTGTTTGTACTTTAACAATCAATGTTTAAAAAAACTGAATCGGTATTAATTTACGCCTAAATATTAGAACGTTAACTCATGAAACATTTCTTTTCTTTATTAATTATCTGCACCAAGTGCATCCTTATTAAAAATTGCTACATATAATTATAATCAATTAGCTAACTAGCAAACGAAAAAAAACCGACTTCAATTGCATCGGCAAGTAATAAATAATAAATAAATTAACAAACGTACTAGTCGTCACTACGATTTTCGAGGGTTCCCCTCAATTTCACTGGGACCCTACCATCAGATTCTGGTTTCCTTATCATGGTACCTACCAAAATTGGGATATCCCCTTTCCAACAAAAAAAGAATTATCAAAATCGGTTCATAAACGACGAAGTTATCCCCTAACATACATAAAAAAAAACATATATACGGTCGAATTGAGTAACCTCCTCCTTTTTTGAAATCGGTTAAAAATGGGGTATATGTGTCAAAAATTATATTTTGTTGTATTAAATAAATAATGAAAAGCTTGTAAAATAAGGCTTTGTATGAATATTGAAAGCGATAAAATACTCTCAAACCGTCGTGAAACAGTCTTCGGAGAGTCCATTACGAGTGACATGATTGGACTTTATGTTAGTTTGCATGTCAACGAGGAGTCTAAAGGGAATTCCGTTAGTACAAATCGCCAGAGTTTGTAAAGGTAACTGTTATTATGTATATTGATGCGGTAGGATTAATATTACAGATTTATGTTTTTTAAGTGTTGTCCAAACTGTAAACTGAGGTAGGGGCACAGCAGGAAATTTCCTGCTCAAAATATGGAGCAGCCCGACTGGGGTAGTACCGTACCGACCGTACAGAAGATCATAGCTAAATAATACTGTTTTAAGCAGTGTTGTGTTCCTGTTGGTGAGTACGGTCACCAAAGCTCAGTCAGAGTTTTTTTGATTATACTGATGCTTTCAAGTAGCAGTAAGATATTGTAAAGCCTATATTTCAAATGACTTTAAGAAAAATGAGGAGTGCTACGTAATGGTTAATTCCCTTTTAATCGAAATGTGGTGCATGTCATGGGGTTTCATTTAAATTTGCTTGCGACCTGATAAGCAATTTTTGAGTTATGCAACGTAGGTAATGCGTAGTCGAAAAAATTAATTTTATCGACTACTTTGTAAAAAAATTAGTTGTCGATGTAAATTGAAGTCCATTTTTTTTAGTTTTGGGAGTAAACCTAATTATGTTGTTATATTTGTTGGAGCAGAGTTGTGCTTTAATATTTGGACCAGTCTACGTGGAAAAGAGGTATTTTTCCATCAACATAAAGTTTACAGGCTGAATTAATTCAGTTCAGTTCAATTGATTAGTTATTGTATAAAAATTTACTAGGCCAACGTCATTCCCTCTCTAAAACAGTAGTAGTTAACTTCTTATAAGTTCTGCTTAGGCAGAACTTCTACTTATATATGTTTATACTGTAAACGAACTAACGCTCAAATTCAACGTTCTTTCCACAAGAGCAACAAATCTTATCAAATCTATTTATCTAATGTGCAAATAAATAGCTTTCAGCCACTTTAATTTCGTAAATTAAATCAGACGGTTCTGAACAAAGACGCTGCGGGTTGAAGGTGACTTGCTTTAAGTACCTCGATAAAACTCGCTGCACGCGAGCTGATTGTGCACCAAGCGTTTAAACTAAGGAATACAATTGTATATCTATCTCCTTTCAGCTTGTAGCAGTTGCTATTTTTCCTCTCGCTCACACAGTGTTAAGATACACTTGTAGATAATGTTATTTTCTTGGTCCCAGTAATTTAATAATGACATTTATCGTAATGAGATTTTCACGCCCGTCAGCTATTTTTTTTTCTCAGTTGGTATACATGATTCAATCATCTTGACATGACGGTATTTGTAGGTAAATTTGTATATGTGGGGTAGTGTGTGTGATAAAAGTAGATTTTTCAACTGACTTTTAAAAAGGAGGATGTTTACTGTATTTTTACGTGTTTCGCCATATACATTTTTAATTAAAAAATTTTTTAAAATTTAATAAAAAAAAAACTAAACAGTAATAAAAGAAATAGTGTTATCACGATCACGATTCAGCCTCTAATATCCCACTGTTGGGCATAGGCCTCTTCTCCATATAGGAGAAGGATCGGAGCTTAATCCACCACGCTGCTCCAATGCGGGTTGGCGGATATATTCCCTACTATGAGTAACGATCGCTATCAGGTGTACATGATAACAACCGGGACCGACGGCTTAACGTGCTCTCCGAGGCACGGTGGGGTAACCCACAAGGACTGCACAAACACCCAGACCACGGCAAACATCTGTATGGCCAATACAAATGTTGTCGTGTGCGGGAATCGAACCCGCAACCGCCCGCGCAACAGCCAATCGCAATCCAGTGCTCTAACCGCTGCGCCAACGCGATGTCCGTATAATAGTAATAGTGTTATAAGCAACCTTAACTTAGTCGAAATTTCCAATGTCTCGGTAGAAATTATCTACCATACATAGATAGGTACATATTATATACTTTATTATTTATAGTGTGAAGTGGGTTTTTTTTTTCGTTTGCGTATACGATAATATACAGGGTGTCCCGCGATAAAGTGCAACCCTGAAAGAGGGTGAAACTAGACCATAAATTATCGACAAAAAACAGAAAAAAATTTAAAAAATTAAAAAAAAAATTATTTTTGTTATTGACGAATTAAGATTTTTATATAGCTTACGTAGCCTCTTTGTACAAAAAATGATGATTTTTGTACGTGTTTTTTGGGATACAGGCGTAATTTTTTTTTATTTGAATGGCAATATGGTAAGAAATAATAATAAATCATAAAATTTCCTGGTATTAGGGGCATAATTCTGAGAAAATTAGAGATCATTGAAAAAAATAGTCATAAAAAATTGATTTTTTTTTCACAAGAAGCATAAATAAAGTCATAATGCCACTTTTTTGCGAGCTGATTGTTATTTTATCCTTACCGCCAAGTACGTGGCGTAATATTTTATTTTATTTTAAAGTAATCGACCCACTACTTTGGAAGAAATCATCATTTCTTGTACATAGAGTCTACGTAAGATATAAAAATCTTAATTCGTCAATAAGAAATAAAATATTTTTTTAAAAAAGTTTTTTCTATATTTTTTGTCGATAATTTATGGTCTAATTTCACCCCCATTCGGGGTTGCACTTTATCGCGGGACACCTGTATAAGTACTATATTTATCGTTGGTCATTTTAAGTCAAACAAGTAAATAATACTTATTGAACAGCTACAGCTATAAACAATCATAATACCTACATAACATAATTTAAAAAAAAAAAACAAAAACAAAAAAGAGATTTCACCAACAAGTCGAAATGCTAGATAGAATTTGCATAAAGTTAGATTGGGGAGTGCCTCTGGAAATAATTCCAAAATAATAATTTCTAGCGAACAATATTCGGTTTATATCGAACGGGAGAGCTGATACAGAAGCGATATCTAGTATCGATTTTATTAACTTGCAAATTGCCTTCGCTTTATCTAGGCACTTTACCTAATTTATAGATTCCAAGTTTATAATAACTCATAACTTCTGAACGAGCACCAAACTATACATTTTTTTTGATAGTCAGTATAGAAATTATGAAGCTAGCCGAAGAATAATTGTGTTTGCTCGCAAACAAAAAAAAACCCGACTTCAATTACATCGACAAGTAATACAATGTAATAAGACCAAAAAACAGTCAAGTAAATTCGCGTTAACAAAGATTACTCAAAAAGTTGTAACCAGATCTCGATCTAATTTCAACAAAACTACATGACAAGTATTAGCTTTCCATTAAAGTAAGAATCATCAAAATCGGTATACCGAGTAAAAAGTTATACGGTATAATACTAGGTCGACGAAAAAGTAGTCAAGTAAATACGCATTATTAGATATAACTCTAAAAGTACTTGTCAGATCTCAATTAAATTAAAATGGGACCAAATGACACGCAACACCTTTCAATTAAAATAAAATTGATCGAAATCGGTCAACCCAGTCAAAAGTTCTGAGCTAACACACATTTAAAAAAAATACAGTCGAATCGAGAACTTCCTCCTTTTTTGGAAGTCCGTTAAAAAAGAGAAAAAATGTACATATAGATTGATATATGCATATGCTTAGTAGTACTTAGAAACTAATTCTATCGATGTTTAATAGTTATAACTATTAATATGACATTGAGTTTAAAGAGTTGGAAAGTTTAGAACTTATTTTGAATTACACATACAAAATATTCAACAGAAATTTTTAATCTGTGGTACTTAATTTATGTACCGCCATAAAAATGGCAAATAAATGGGACGGCATACGATGTTTCTATTGTTAATGGTTCCAAAAAACAAGCATGAGGTTATAATTCACAAAACGCATTTTATTATTCCATTCCTTTTATAAATAAAATGAAAACAGTGATAAATGATGTAATTATTAGAAGAAATGGGTCAAGTGTGAGTTGCAATCTTACAGTTCCGTAATATTGTAGTGTTTAAAATCGGCCAAGTGCGAGTCGGACTCGCGCACGAAGGGTTCCGTACCATTGGCTAGGTAAACACCAGTAGGTACATTGATTTTAATATCGGGCAAAAATCGGCAAAAAAGTCATTTTCGTTGTATGAGCCCCCCAAATTTTTTTAATTTTAATTTTATTATTTATTATTAAAGTACATACACAATTAAGTATTTTGTGAATATTTCAAGTGCCTACCTCTTACCATTTATTTATATAGAGCAAAAATAGGCAATAAATCGCGTTTGTTGTATGGGAGCCCCCCTTAAATATTTATTTTATTTTGTTTTTAGTATTTGTTGTTATAGCGGCAACAGAAATGCATAATTTGTGAAAATTTCAACTCTCTAGCTATCGCCATTCTTGAGATACAGCCTGGTGACAGACGGACGGACGGACGGACGGACGGACGGACGGACGGACGGATGGACGATCGGACGGACGGACGGACGGACGGACAGCGAAGTCTTAGTAATAGGGTTCCGTTTTTACCCTTTGGGTACGGAACCCTAAAAATGTATGTGTATTTGTTAAAACTATTTTTTTTTACTTTGTTGGAACAAACTGAGCGGGAGGGGAGCGAAATCGAAAAAAACGTAACAAGACTTCTTCTCGATACTTCTTGGTATATTACTATTATATTACTTCTTGGTATTAATTTAGATCACCTCAACTCAAGCATATTATGTGCTAGTATTTTGTGTGTCTGTGACGTGTCGCATCATGTACAGTTGACTCGCTTTGTAATCGTCAAGAAGGAAGGATACATCATAATTGCTATATTACATTTTTTAAAATAAATGTTCACTATGTATGAGATATTTACTATTTATCATTAAAAGAAACAAATCGTAGATTATGGTAATATTATAATGAAAACTTTTTTTGGATTATTATGGCGTTTTATTAAGTTTTTTAAATGGCCGACGTTTCGGTCACTGGAGTCCTCCCGTCCGTGATTGCTGTAAAGTATAGTATATAAACCGCGATAAAATCTGAAAAATTTGTTTTATTATAATATAATAAAATAAATTTTTCAGACTTATATTATAAGTCGAATTCGCGTAAACATTAAAAAATACTATACGGTAATATTGTCATATCTATATCGTAAACCTCGCTTAGCTAATTGCCGTTACTAGAGCATAAGATCATAGTAAACAATAATATCTACACAAATAATAAATAAATATTATCTACACAATACACACACGGTCGTCTGTTCCTAAAGTAAGCAACTTAATGCTTGTGTTATAGGTAATAGCCGACTGGTATAGCTACATTTTTTTTTCGATAAACATACATATAAATACTACACATATAAATAAATATAAATTACACCCAGACTCGGGATGGGAATTGAACCCACAACCCCTGGAGCTGAAAGCAGGGTCACTACATACTGCGCCAACGGGCTAGTCATAATACATAAAACACTTTTAAAACTTATAAATGTAAGAATGTATAAAAAGGGAGTAGCTCGAGTCAGATAGCTTAAAGTGTAACCTATATAAAATGTAAGTGTAGATTATTAACAAAAGATAAGTAGGAAGAAAAGGCGAGAACAAAGGAAGTCGTAGCGGACATTTCACTTTCAAAGACATCTTGTCTAGGCAAGGAAAGCCTAAAGAAATCGTTAGATTTTATCCGAGAGTTAATGACGTTGAAACATTTAGGTTTTAAGGAAAAGAAATTATAAAATATTTTTTATTATTTATACAGATCTTATGAAATAACGGATTTGGACAAATGGGCATGACGACAGTATCAAAAAATCGTCAATTTAATGATTTTAGGGGAACACTCATATTTAAAAAAATTCAAAATACTAGTTTAGTTTTATATAATATAATAAGATTATTGTGATTCTCAATAAAATAAAACAGTAAAATACTGCAATCGGCCATTTCGATTGAAACACAAATTACAGCGCACGACGTCACAACATAATATAATACGTCAGGCGCGTTCCAAAGAGTAAAGTAAAAAGTAAGGCCCACATTATTCTGTGACGTCAAGCCGACGCCATGACACCTGCAGCCGTTTTGCCGCTCTCATTGAAAACATATTAGAAAAATAGTTTTAAAATTCCTTAAACTTAAGTTTATTACCGAAATATAGGTATATTTTTAAATAGTAAATGTGTACCCACATTATGGAAGAGGTTTTCAAAATCTTTCGTCATGCCCATTATTCTTGAATACTCTAGTACTCGGTTATCAGCTATGACCCGTTGAACTATTTACCACCTACGTATGTTTGTGAAAAATATGAATACAAGACTTTCTGAACCCACCTGTTAATATTTGACATGGTTGTCAACAAATGACAATTTTTTTTTTTGACAAAAGACATCATTCATCATTCATTCAGATAGGAACATTTTGTATTGGAAAATAAAATTTTCGTTCTTAGTATTTTCCGTTACTTATTATTTATATTTCTCACCATTTAAATCTTTCCTGAACTTCCACAAATATTTTAAGATCAAAATTAGCCAAATCGGTTCAACATCAGCCATTCTCAGCGAGACAAACGAATAACAATTGATTTATATGCATATAGATTAATTAATAATATATGTATCTATTACTAAATAAATAAATAAATAAATATCTACACAATACACACACGGCTGTCTGTTCCTAAAGTAAGCAAATTGCGTTATAGGTAACAGCCGACTGGTCTAGCTACATATTTTTGTTTCGATAAACATACTTATGAATAATACATATATGTATAAATATACAAATGAATATGTATAATACCGAGACTCGAGGTGGGAATCGAACCCACAACCCCCGTAGCAGAAAGCAATACTACAAACTGCGCCAACGGGCTCAAAACTGTTACTAAAGGATACAATGCTAATACAACAGTAATATCAACAATAACCTGAAAATATTAATCAAAGTTAAAAATTTAATACCTAATACTTTTGTTTCGTTACTTTTAATAACTACGAACCAGCAACCTCAAAAAATAGACTTGTGTTAGGTGTTTAACTAAGAACCCAATAAACCAGGCCGTTCAATATGGCGCAAATAGAAATAAAACTCAAGATAAAAGTCGAAAATCACATTGGAGCGATTTCGAGAAAGGAGTCAGACTCAAGGGATTAAGACGGCCCAACGTTGCTGAATTAAAGTAATTTAGAAATATGTTACAAGGAATTTTGAACCTTAATGTGTATTGATAAAGTTCATTTGTTACATGAAATAAATCTACGAACACTTCATTAGAAAAGGATATCTATGAAAGACACAATTTCAAACTTAGATTGGTACTGAACGATACTTGCATTGGAAATATTTTTCGTAAAAAGATGGACACCTTTTTTTTCAATATGGTATTTTCAGTACGAGATTATTATCATACAAAAGTTGTGTGTGAATTTGAGCAAAACTAAATCAGTCTTTTACGTCCCACTGTTGGGCTGGGATGGATATCATCTTCGTTTCTCAAAGACAAGTGACGATCGCTATCTGTTGATAGACATATATGAAATTTTATATAAAGACCAAAACTGGCCAAATCAGTTACTAGTACATTGCTAAGAATTTGTTTGAAAGAAGATGTGTGACTTTAAGACTGTGAACTTTAAGATCCGGCTAAACTAAAAACTGTTGTAAAAGGTTCTTCAAATACTGAATTATACTGAGAGATTCTTATTCAAGACTGAGAAAAGTAGATTTAGTGAAATATATAACTGATCTGAATCCTGTTATCTTACTTCATTACACTTCCAATTAGGCTTTTAAAATTAAACCTGGACAAGTTTGAAATGAAGCAACCCTACTTTATAGAACAGACTTTGAAACACAAAATTATTATTTTTTTTAACCTCTTCTGTAGATCTTGAGATTAATGTTTTTAACACACAAATTCTTCCGTGTTATTATCATAATTACCTATATATAAAACTAGCTTCTGCGCGCGACTTCGTCGGCGTGGACTCCGCTCCTATTGGTCTTAGCGTGATGATATATAGCCTATAGCCTTCCTCGATAAATGGGCTATCTAACGTTGAAAGAATTTTTCAAATCGGACCAGTAGATCCTGAGATTAGCGCGTTCAAACAAACAAACAAACAAACAAACTCTTCAGCTTTATTATATTAGTATAGATTCTCATGTCAAAATGTTAGTTACAAACTTACAATACTCCTCCGAAACGGCTGGACTGATTTTTATGATATTTTGTGTGCATATCGGGTAGGTTTGAGAATCGGCCAACATCTATTTTTCATACCCCTAAGTTATAAGGATGGCAAAACAACGTTTGCGAGGTCAGCTAGTATAAAACTATAGATTTTTAATTGAAACTTTAATGATGGGTTGGTGCAGTGATCAAAGCAACTGGTAGTTATTCTAGTGATCTTGAATTTGATCCCCATTCACGGCAAATGTTTGTATAAGCTATTAAAGAAAGAAATTGATCATGGTCATTGATGATTCTGATGTTTATATTTCTAGACCCCCAATACAGGAATTCGCGTTAGTATAATTGAGTGTAAGGCGCTTATTATAACTCAATTGACTAGTCAATAAATACCCCCATAGCACTAGGCTGTAAGAAAAAGAAGCAAGTCTTTAAAAATATACATATTTTTAAACTAGCCTTTTAGTTAAAAATGGTTAGCAATTGTATCTATACTAATATATAAAGCTGAAGAGTTTGTTTGTTTGGTTGTTTGTTTGTTTGGTTGTTTGTTTGTTTGTTTGTTTGTTTGAACGCGGTAATCTCTGTAAGTACTGGGCCGATTTGAAAAATTCTTTCAGTGTTAGATAGCCCATTTATCGAGGAAGGCTATAGGCTATGTATCATCATGCTAAGACCAACAGGAGCGGAGTCCACGCCGACAAAGTCGCGCGCAGAAGCTAGTTAAAAGATAATTCTATTATGTCCTTGTTAATTAATTTTAATCCTATTTCAAATAGGCTTTTAAAGCATAAAGATGTCCTGACCTTACAATAATTTATCATTTAAACTTCAGTTGAACTCTTCAAATTTAATTACCAGCGGAGTCGAGTGAATGCTAGCAATTTCTTAACGAAGTCAGAAAACCGAGGATTAAGTAATTTTAACCGGAGCGTAATGCTCCTCTTACAATCGTATCACTATATTCAATCAGTGATCCATCAACAACTTCATAATGGTCATATTTGACAGGTTTTTAAGTCTTTTGTGTAAAAAACATACTAGCTGTGCCTCGCGGTTTCACCCGCGTTGATTTGAGAAAAAAAATAGCCTTCCTTCTTCTTAAAGCATAACCTTTCTCTTTAAATAGGCTATCCACCTCAGAGGAATTTTTCAATTCGAATGAGTAGTTCTTGAGATTAGCGCGTTTAAACAAAGAAACAAACAAACCAACTTTCAGGTTTATAATATTAGTATAGATTAGTACAGATTAAGATATATAAAACATATCTTTTACACTTTTGTGACGAAAATATTTATATAATAT
The DNA here is from genome assembly GCA_905220545.2 of Melitaea athalia. NCBI lineage: Eukaryota > Metazoa > Arthropoda > Insecta > Lepidoptera > Nymphalidae > Melitaea > Melitaea athalia. Next base: position 2,743,332 of record HG992180.1, read on the forward strand.
ACTGACTTTGGCTGAAGTACTATGACTGTTTTGACGTTAAAGCGCGACGGACAGACAGAGTTACTTTCGCATTTATAATATTAGTATAGATTATTTATTGAAATAAAATATAATAATAAACTAAATAAAAGACGATGATGATGATGGCTTCATAGCATTGATTTTAATACAGGACATAATAATGTCTAAATTTATAATGATGGAGCAATATATAGTGGGTTATATAGTAACTGATTTTATTGATTTTCTTCCCGATATAGATACTAATCAGTAGTATCCGTAAAAAATACCGATACCATTGATTAGTATCTGTATTCAAAATTTGTTGTAGCTTCATAATAACTTTTCTGTAATATAAATGTTTAAAAGAGTTTTCGCGACTTTCATGATTATCAAAATGTATTTTTCTGATTTTAAATATAAATTGAATTGTTTTATAATTATATAGGAATAAAAATAATTGTTTCTACTCGAAAAAAAAACCGGCCAAGTGCGAGCCAGACTCGCGCACCGAGGGTTCCGTAAAAACAAAATTATTAAAAATATTTTTATTATAATGTAATGTAACTAGTAGTAAGTAGACTTGAGTATTTGATATGATTTTCAGCTTGATACCTCCTCCTCGCGTTCCTGAGAAAAAGGGTCTTGACAGACAGACGGACAACAAAGTGATCATATAATCGTTACGTTTTTTCTTTTTGAGGTACGGAACCCTAAAAAGAGTTGAAAAGGAGAGAAGTTAAGAACATCGCCAACGTAGTCGAAGTCACATAAATAAGAATTATTAGGGACTACTCAAAAATACTTGTAAGATAAAAAAAGAGACGATAATTATGACAAGCATCAGCTTCCGAACATACAAAAATAATCAAAATTAGTATCCCCATGAAGATCTCCTCCTTTTTTTAAGTCGGTTGGAAAGTGCATATGAATACCTCCTCCTTTTTTTACGTCGGTTGGAAAGTGCATATTTTATGAATACCTACTCCTTTTTTTAAGTCGGTTGGAAAGTGCATATGAATACCTCCTCCTTTTTTTACGTCGGTTGGAAAGTGCATATTTTATGAATACCTACTCCTTTTTTTAAGTCGGTTGAAAAGTGCATTACGAATGCTGCCGACTATGGATCATGATTGAAACGAAAAGAAAGGTATCCTTGAATTTGTTTAATTTATTCATGCAAAGATTTATATTGAATCTTTTTATACCGAATTAACTTCTCAAAAGGCTTGTCTTGATTCAATTTAAAAAGGTCGATTGGAGATGTAACCTAATTAGGTTTGTTCAGTTTTCTTTTATTTTACTAGATCGCTTTTTTATATATCTATAAGGACATTATGTTTACAAAGACTTGTTGTACACATTGGAAGGATGTACACATTCGTTGACCCGAGATAAAGAATTGTCACCCTTAGAATAACAGCGGCCATGAACGCTAAAATTATATTATAAAAAAAAACATATAGTTTTATCTATACTAATATAATAAAGCTGAAGAGTTTGTTTGTTTGATTGTTTGTTTGTTTGAACGCGCTAATCTCAGGATCTATTGGTCGGATTTGAAAAATTCTTTCAATGTTAGATAGCCCATTTATCGAGGAAGGCTATAGGCTACATATCATCACGCTAAGACCAATAGGAGCGTAGCACCAATGAAGAATGTTTCAAAATCGGGTTTTTTTTTCCTTTGAGTTAAAGTTTCGCACAAATCATGTATGACAGAATTGGTCCTATTCCACGCTGACGAAGTCGCGCACAGAAGCTAGTGTCCATATATTTGAGGTTTACGAAGCAACTTATTTTTTTTTAATATTTGAATGATAATCGACAACTCAAAGCTGTTTTTGGAAACCTGATAAAAATAGTTTAAAATTTTAAATATTTAAAATTCGATGGTTCAAAAACTGTAAAGAAGATGATAAGAAGAAGAAGAAAGAAGGAAGAAAGAATAAAGAAGATGATAACCTGTTATTACAGGTAAATTATTACTTACTGTTAGACACAGGCCGTATAGAGCTTTCTAACAGAAGCAAGAAAGTGCTAAAAGGTTATAGTTTTGATTTATAGAAAACTGTATTTGATCTTTTGGTGCAGTTAGGCCTCGTTTACGGAGACGCGGGGCGTAGTGCGTAGCGTGTGGCGTAGCGTCGCGCGTGTGTCAAAATGTATGAAAATGAACGCGTGTAAAACCGCTTCTCCGTAAACGCACTCGTACAACGCCCTACGTTTGAATTTAGTGCGTTCCGCCACGCCACACGCAACGCACTACGCTCCGCGTCTCCGTAAACGAGGCCTTAGTCCTGCTTATCGCTCCTGAGTCGTGGTTTTATTGCTACCCACAGTCTGACTGTATTTATACGTGTACTAAGAGGTATATAATTATGTAAAAACATATATTTCAATCTGTTGTTACTTAAAATACTCATTTATCTAAGATTACATGCATTCTGTTGTATGCCTTATCAATAGTCAAACCGCTTAGTGAAATTAACTAGTATTTTATAAGCATATAATACAATGAAAAATATAATAATCACGAACTAATAACCACTACCAAATCTACCAGCTATTGTACTCACAAATGAAATAATATTTTCTATTATTAGAAATTCTGAAAATATCTTCAAACAGAACATTATTGAATACCTAAAATTAATTTGGCGAAAACATTTCGTTATGAATCTCTCTTTTGACAGAAATGTATTTTAAAATTATTACCAAAATGAAATATCAAAAATATATGGGTATATTATATAATTGTTGATGACCTCGTAATGTCATCAAACATTATTACTAACCAGCTGATTTTTTTTCTTTTAGTTAGTTAATATTTATATAATTTGATGGTAATATTGTCCTACAAATTGCGTGGTACGTTATCCCGGTCCTACGCTCACTGCTGCTCTATCTTCTGCTAACTCTATTATCTACCACAATCAAGAGTTTTCGAAGAGGAACTTTTTGTTCGTCTCATCAAAATGAAGCTACTCCCGGAAAATTAGCTTGTTACTAATCAGGTGAAAAATATGTACTAGGGATCCCTACCTAAAAGGTTTTAGATCAACAGGGTTACTTCTATTACTAAAAGTATTCAAAAATGGGATATTTACCGTGTTTTTTATTTTCATTTTGCGGAGCTCGATATTTCAACATTAACTGCGAATGTCACGCTCACGAGACTGTTTGCTGGTAGAAAATTTCCAAAAAATGAATATAAAAAACGAATATTATTATGTTTTTTTTTTTAATCAAACATTTTGTCTGTAAAATATTCAGAATCGTGAATCAAATACATATTTTACTGGTTAAGGGGGTAACAAGAGTATATCTCCTGCTATTAAATCGTAAGTTACGTTATGTTTTTTATATCAATGGGGGCAAACGAGCAAACAGTACCATCTGATATTAAATGTTTACCGTCGTCCATAGACATGTGAAACGTTAGAGGAGTTGCGGATGCACTGCCGGCCTTTAGATAAAAGATATCTGTACACTAGACATATTTTATAGCTCTTGGGAAAACCTCAGGAGGAAGGTCACTCTACAGCTTGCACGTACGCATAAATGAGCGTAAAGCTAGCGCATTGAATGCAATCTAGGCATCCAAATGTGGCGGATGGTACCTAATCATGCGGCGAAGGCTGCGATGGTTAAAACATGACGGTGGCATCACATCGAAGCGTTCTTCAGAACACTTCCCTAATATATAGATTTTAACGAATGAGCTATTTAACGAATGAAGTAATAAAAAAATATTAGATAGGTAATTATCTCCACCGACTTTTATTGAAGAATAATAATTATATAAAATGTTCACGTAGTAAAATATATAGGTATAACAATATAATATAACATAGAATTAATAAATTGCAAAATATAAATTAAAAATATTAATTCTTGACATCTATCAAAAAATATTTTCGTAAGTAATACAAAAACATAAAATGAGGTTTGATTGTTATGCCGATATAAAAAAAGTTTGTTTATGTGTGGATACGTCACAAGATTATATACGAGATATAAACTATGTTAGCAATCAATAGCCCTTTGCGTAAAATATTATAAAATAAAATAAAAATATCTCAATAACGACGCATATATAATAACGGAAATAATCTGATCTGATATTAATTTTTTTCCTAATGTTTTTTTTTTTTATGTAACTAGGTCGGCAAACAAGCGTACGGCTCACCCGATGGCAAGACCGCAGCCTATAGACGCCTGCAACACCAGAAGCATCGCAAGTGCGTTGCCGACCCTATCCCCCCCCCCCCCCCCCAGGAGCTCTGGTCACCTTACTCACCAACAGGAACACAATACTGCTTGAAAACAGTATTACTTAGCTGTGGTCTTCTGTAAGGTCGAGGTACTACCCCAGTCGGGCTGCTCCATATTTTGAGCAGGAAATTTCCTGCTGTGCCCTACCTCAGTAATAGTAGTAATGTTACAATCATATCGATATTTCGGAAAATTTATCAACGTCAGATTAATTTTATATTCTCACTCGCTATAAAGCATTTGGGAGTTAAAATATTGTTTTCAATTTGTTATTCCATACCGAGAAAATGGTCTCCGAAACCCAAGGAGACCGAAACAGCAGATGAAAGAAACTTTTAGCTGAGTTTCCATTATAGATCGATATCGTCGTAAACTTTGCATTTATCAAATCGTAGTTCGTAAAGTGACTGAGTAGGTATTTGTTTTAGCTTCAACGTTTTTACTGTTATTTATTGTTTTCGCTAATAAATTTCGTATAAGAAAAATATGCTGTGAAAATAACGATTCGAAATCTCGGATGAATTGGGGACATTAGGAAAGTTGACATCCCACCAAAAACATTCTGTAAAAAAACTAGCCAAGTCTCGTTGGAGCTGCTTGTTTATCTCTAAAAAGTAATGAAATCTAGACAAAGTAGTACCAAGTCTAAGGTTCATTACTGCGATTTTTTTATTATTATAGTTAATGTTGTGTGACTTGGCCGTTGAAGGGTACACAAGGGTACAAAACTAAGAATAATATCCCATACTGGTATTGGTAATTGGACACTAGTGTCTCATTTTAGGCGGTTGTTGATAACACATGCATTCAGCATTGACAATGCTGACTTCTGTTCTCTTATTTTTGGAGCGTCAAATCGACCACCGATCTAACATAAAATAGACGTACAGACGGACTTCTATCAATGATTAGAAGTCCGCTGGTACTGGAAATAATTTTTTATACAGTTTGTTTCAGGCTTGCCTATACAAAAATATTATTGAAATACGCAGCTTTATCAAGCCTACAATTGACTGGTTATTCAATCAACGTTTTCCAAGTGGCAATTTTCCATCGTCAATGGGTAGCGGTTCTGGCGACAGATTGGTGCAATGGTGTCATGTAGCACCTGGTTTTGTACCCTTGTGTACCCTTCAACGGCCAAGTCACACAACATTAACTATAATAATAAAAAAATCGCAGTAATGAACCTTAGACTTGGTACGACTTTGTCTAGATTTCATTACTTTTTAGAGATAAACAAGCAGCTCCAACGAGACTTGGCTAGTTTTTTTACAGAATGTTTTTGGTGGGATTTCACTGCTTTTTGTAGAAAGTAGAAACGTGGGCATATTCAGGCATATTGATTTATTTTTTAGAATTTCTTATTTGACACATTTTTTTTTCTTTTTAGTAACATTTTTTTTTAATTATTACAATACAAATATTTCTTTTCCTTTCTTCCGGTTCTGATTCTTGTACTTGACGTGTTGGTATCGCCACCACTCTTAGTCCAATGAGATATTTTGAGCAAATTTTAAGCGAAATTAATATTTTAGCGTAATTTGTGTAATATTCGAGTAGAATTAAGTTAATCGTTCGCCTATTTTTCTTGTAAACTTGTAAGTATAAGTATAAAAGCCAGTCTAGTGTTATCCAGAGTTTTCCTATAATTTTATTTATATCTATGCGTATTAAAAGCAGAAGGGGAGGCATTCGCCCAGCAGTTGGACGCTATAGGCTAGATTAAATTAGAAGATGTGATCTGATTTTTGCAATGATAGTCGATTTTTTTATGTACCAACTAGCTAGGCCTCGAAGTTTCACCCACTGTGATTTGAGGAAAAAAATAGCCTTCCTTCTTCTTAAAGCATAACCTTTCTCTTTAAATAGGCTATCCACCTCAGAGGAATTTTTCAATTCGAATCAATAGTTCTTGAGATTAGCGCGTTTAAACAAACAAACAAACAATTCAACTTTCAGGTTTATAATATTATATATAGATATATAACACATATCTTTTGGACTTCCGCGACGAAAATATTTATATGATATACTGACTTTGACTGGATTGACAGAATAATCTGGAATTTTTCAAGGAGACCAATCAATTGAACTTATTTTTTTTTGTATTTTATTTCTTTTTTACATTTATTATTTTTTGTATATTTAAGTAGCTTGATATATTTTCCTTAGTTTACACTAAATAAATTTCTGAACGCTCGCATAAATAAATATTTGACAACCAATATGTATAATGTCAATCCGTTTTCATTACTGACATTATTATTAATTTTTAAAATCTAAAATCCGCCAATATCCGTATATTGTGGATATATGTTGTCGATTCGAAACCTTTATTTAAATACGTTCTTTAATTTAAGGGTAGAGTTTACCATATCGACGAGATGAACATTAAATGTTTGACAGTTACGAAACACGAACATTATATACATATACTTCCATACGAATTTTCATTCCCACCTTTCAACCCCTTACACCCTGTTTTTCGCATTATATTTTATGTAAAGGTGGTATAACGATCTCTTCTAATAGTTTGATTGGGCTCTTGTGTTTTTTTTAATCAGGGTCACCAGGTACTCCAGATCTTCGATTATCCTAGTTTTTATAGTTTTCCCTTTATGTAGCCATTAAACCCTAACTCTGTACCAAATTTCAGCTCTCTGAGTTTATGGGAAGTACTAGTTCTATTTTGATGATCATGAGTGAGTGAGTGAGTGTCGTAAATGCGAAACTTTGCTTTCGCTTAACTTCTGAACTAAATGACCTACAGACTTGAAATTTTGGATTTTAAGTATATGATTATAGCTTACTCGATGACGAAAATTTCAGCGTTCTGGTCTTATCCAGAGGTTCTCAAATAGGGGCCTGAAAATGCGGCGAAATGGTTCGGGTAAAGGATGGTACGGCAGTGTTTGCTTCGCGCTCGACTTGAAAGTTGACATATTTTGAAACGTTTTTTATAATTTCGTTAACAATTTTTCGATTCGTAATTTATACTTCTTTATTAATAATTAATACATAAAATAAAATATACTTAATAAAATAATAAATAACTTATATTTTAATATAACTTCTAAATGTCTTCGCGAAACGGACAATTTTTTTGAGCCCGTGCCAGTCTGGATTTTTTTTATAAAACCCATTTTTATAAAAAAATAAATAAAAAAATATCGATAATTATATTAAATTTAAAAAAGTATAATAACTGATAAAATCGATAAAAACTACATTTGTTTTAAAGTTTTCTTTTTTTTAGAATTTTGAATATTATTTTTAACTTTAAGTTTCATGGTTTCAAAATATTTATAATTATTATTCTTGAAGCGTGCAAATATCATAAATATCCCCACTTACTAGTTAAAAATATTCTCCTGGATTTAAATGGACAGATTTATTAAAATGTAACCGTAATATACTAGCAAAGTTTCAACTATAAAGGCTACTTTGAACGTAAATGAAACCAAGAGGGAATAGGAAAAAAAGGACAAGTCCTAGTGACTATCGAGTAGGTAATCTATAAAAGCACTTAGATCTCCCTAGAGAAAAAAAAATAAGACGTCCAAAGAAATTATGGTACATTTTATTAAAATAACTATTATATAAAACGTATAAAGAATTTAACAGCATTAACGAAAAAATTTAAAGTATTTTTTGCCATATTCTATAATTGTCAGTTTCTATTTTTTTTTAACATCAATGTAAAAAAATTGTAATATGCACGAGGAATGAAACTTTGTTAAATTTACGCGTTGTTTTAAACTAATGAAATTATAATAAAAAATATCCAATTAAATCTTAAAGTGTGAAAACCGGAGGCAATTGTTATTTTTTTTTTCTTCGATACAGTTCTAGTAAGTTCTTTTTGTGTTTAGTTTAAGTAAGTAGTTTGAAGTTTGGTAAAATGTGAAAATAGCAAGTTTTACTCCGCTGTATCTTATACTATTAAACGAGCAATTCTTGTATATATATATATATATATATATATATATATATATATATATATATATATATAGAATCTGAATCTCGGAATCGGCTCCAACGATTTTCGTGAAATTTAGTATGCAGGGGATTTGGGGGGCGAAAAATTGATCTAGCTAGGATTCATTTTTAAAAAATGTAGTTTTATCCCTGTTTTTAGGCAATGAAAAAATATCATTAGAATACGAAGCTTAATTTCACCGATGTCAACATAGCTTATTGAGGAAATCGGCGGGTGCCGAATCGTGTTGACCCGGGTTCAAATCTCAGTCTTCAGATTATTATTTTCTTTTTTTTTTTAAATTTCACTCGTGATTTATTCTTTAAATAAAATTAAAATATAAAAATACTTACCGAGAAAAAAAATACAAACAAAAAAAAAAAAAAAAATACCGAGCTAGGCTCGGTCACCCAGGTACTATATATTTATTAGCAAAATATTAACTTATATTGTCAATTTGTAGAATTACATTTATTTTGTTCAGTTAGTACAAACATTTAACATTAAAACATATTTTATCGCAAGAAAAGCATATTATCTATTTTTTCTTTTATTAAAATAAAATATAAGTGTATACATATACCTATACGGTTTTTACCAATGCACTAACTTCTTGTCTATATATCTTGGCTATATCGCGACTCATGGGAATCGAGAAATCATTACAATCATTAGAATAATAGCCGGAACGCTAAGTAGTAAATTAGATACATAATAAAAGGTATTTAATATTAATTACAATTAATAGCTGTGACTAGTGATAAGATAGCACAGACGATTTTAAAAATGTTACATTAATTAAGAAAATAAAATTAGTACAAAAATTATGGTCGACTGTATAAAATACAAAATTAAAAATTAATAACTAAAATTCCAAACCATCAGTCCAAACATCAGTCTTTAGGAGTCCACTGCTGGCCGTAGACCTCCCCTAATGTTCGCCACTCCGTCCGGTCCTGTGCCCTCTGAATCCTGTGGCTTCCCGTCTTCTTTAGGTCGTCAGTCTACCTGGTTAGAGGGTGGCCTGTGCTCCTTTTGCCGAGACGTGGTCGCCATTCGAGAGCCTTTTGATAACTGAAAATGAATAATCAACAATTGTTGCTACTGTTTCTAAGATACCTAAGCAACTAAGCGCTTGTGTAGGTAGCTGCTGACTGATATAGCTATAATGATTTCGATACGATCACGATTCAGCCTGCAATATCCCACTGTTGGGCATAGGCCTCCTCCCCATGTAGGAGAAGGATCAGAGCTTAATCCACCACGCTGCTCCAATGCGGGTTGGCGGATATATTCCCTACTATGAGTAACGATCGCTATAAGGTGTACATGATAACAATCGGGACCGACGGCTTAACGTGCTCTCCGAGGCACGGTGGGGAGACCCACAAGGACTGCACAAACACCCAGACCACGGCGAACGTCTGTATGATTTCGATAAATGTAAATATAAATAATACTCGGACTCAGAGTTGGAGCGGGAACTCACAACCCGCTGAGCAGAAACTATGAAAAACTACGCCAGCGGGCTAGTTACAACAAAATCATTCAAAACAAAACATTAGGTACTTAATCTTAGAAAAATTCAAGAAAGTAAAAATAGATAAAGTCAGGGCTATCTATCAAGCAAATGAAGTGTAAAACCAGTATCGGTAGCAGTGTATCTACGATGTGTCGGTGGCGAGCAATTTGTTCGGATTACGTATTTACGACGTATCGAACCCGGGCGGACGGAAAAAAATATGTAAAGCCAAATTGGGTTTCAAGAATGCCATTTATTTGTGGTGTGAAAAGACCTTACTCTCTCTGAGAAATATATTTTATAACACTGTTTCTGTTGGCCTGCCGTTAATGAAAATCTTTGTAGGTTCGGAACGGTTTGATTTAATTACTTTTTTTTTTAACTTACGTATTTGTTTACAAAGTCACAGCTAATTGAAACCCACGTTATATTTTTGATATGATATTAAAATGATTGTGTTTGCTAGCAAACGGAAAAAAAACGACTTCAATTGCATCGGCAAGTAATAAATAATAAATAAATTAACAAACGCACTAGTCGTCACTACGATTTTTGACGGTTACCTCGATTTCACTGGGATTCCACTATCAGATCATGGTTTGCTTATCATGGCACCTAAGTTAGGATATCTCCTTTCCAACAAAAAAGAATTATTAAAATCGGTTCATAAACGACGAAGCTATCCCCGAACATACATAAAAAAAAAAATTTAAACTTGAAAAACTTTTTTGAAGTTGGTTAAATAGCCACATATGTTTAGTACATATGTTTGACGTGATAGGACTACTAACATTTCTATCCACAATTACGCGATTAAGTCTTTATTTCCCTCGCTTTTTACGCTTACAAACTTTAAACTAACTTACAATGTCCTCATCGAAACTTTAACTCCTTTGAAACAAGGAGATTGCTATGAAATATAATCACGAAAGTAGTATAATATCACGATCACGATTCAGCCTGTAATATCCCACTGTTGGGCATAGGCCTCTTCCCCATGTAGGAGAAGGATCGGAGCTTAATCCACCACGCTGTTCCAATGCGGGTTGGCGGATATATTCCCTACTATGAGTAACGATCGCTATCAGGTGTACATGATAACAACCGAAACCAACGGCTTAACGTGCTCTCCGAGACACGGTGGGGAGACCCACAAGGACTGCACAAAAACCCAGACCATGGCAAACATCTGTATGGCCAATAAAAATGCTGTCGTGTGCGGGGATCGAACCCGCAACCGCCCTCGCAACAGTCAATCGCAATCCAGTGCTGTGACCGCTGCGCCAACGCGGTGTCGTAGTATATCTATATATATAAAAGAGATATCCACCCATTGACTCATCACGATAATTATCTCTGGAACCATAAGGCGTAGAGACTTGAAATTTGGTAGGAATATTCCTGTCACCGAGTAGAGGTCAGCTAAGAACGGAATTTACGAAATTCCACCCACAAGAGGGGGTTGCGGGGTAATAACATATGTATATATGGCAAAACAACGTTTGCGAGGTCAGCTAGTATAATATATAAAAGAATAATTCGTATTAAAGATAATCAACAAAATATCGAAATCTTGAACTAAATGTAGCTTGATCAGTGCACGAATACATAGCATGAATAATACATAGCACGATTGCTTATTTGGAGTTTGATTCTGATAAAATATTGAACGGCAGGAATATAAAGGATACGAAGATACTTTAGCTATTCATGTACGGAACGGTTCAGAATAAACAATTTTGCATAATAGCTTTTATGTAACGTAACAAGGCCTTCATAGAGTTCTGTTATAAAAACATTATCTCCGAGGGGCTTAAGTTCATTAAGCCCACAATTTTTTCAGTAAAAATTAATGTAGGTATTTGCTTAAGTATTTTCGTTTCTTTATTAAGAGTTTTGAGTTTGTTAATTGAAATACAAGGAATTATGGTATTAGAATATTATCTGAAGGTATTGATGTTCATTAAATTTACTAATAAACTAATTTTTTACGAAAACAATCTGTATTTTGTTGATTATTTTTATTTCTTAGTTAATTATCTAGTAAATAGTTTTCAGTTTGTTGATTGTATAAAAATTTTTTATCTAGACTAATTCGAGACTTCACTATATATACGTAATATAAAAATATTGGGGTAAGCCCCGAAACATCTTTACACTTCAGCCTGTAATATCTCACTGCTGGGCATAGACCTCTTTTCCCATGTTTTCCCATGTATGAGAAGGATTTTTTGAGCTTAATCCGCTGCTCCAATGCGTTTTGGCGGATCTTTGATATCATCATCTTTAATATTTTTATATATCGTACTGCCTACATAGGGGAGTATGTTATATGTTTCATTCTCTGTACTGTTATCCCTTTTCGTAAAAATAAAAGGTTAACATCCCTCATCTCTAACATCTCTAAAATGTGTAACATAGTGTGATTTCTATTACAATGGCTGCCCCATTTTTGTCTTAAATTAAAACTATTAATATTTGAAATTTATTGAAAACGATAAAAATGCAAAGCAAATATCTATATTTATTTGAACAAAAAATTGAGTTGAATAAATAATTTCGACTGTAATGTCAGTTTTCTTCTGTTAAAATATAGTCTACGTCACTTCACTGATAACGTAGGTAGTAGGTATTCTTTAGGTGAAATAATTTTTAATATTGTTCCAGTCGTTTTTGAGTTTATCCATTATATTAAAAAACATAATAAATCCTCCTTACAATATTAGTATAGATTAAAATATACGAGTACAATTCATATATCTAATATATAAAATTCTCGTGTCACAGTTTTCGTTGCCATACTCCTCCAAAACGGCTTGACCGATTTTGATGAAATTTTTTGTGCATATCGGGTAGGTCTGAGAATAGGCCAACATCTATTTTTCATACCCCTAAGTTCCAAAGGGGGGGATTTAGGGGGTTAATAATTTATATGGCAAAACAACGTTTGCTGGGTCAGCTAGTATAAGTATAATATATACATGACAGCCAACCGAGGTGAAATGTTGATAGGCTGATCTTTTTGAATAAACAAGCGTATTATAACATACACTTATAATAAGCTTTTTTTAAATTTACGCTTTTTGCTAATTTAGCGAAGGATAAAAAAATATCTCTCTATATATTTAATATTATGAGTGACTAAGTAAACTACAGGCGGCCAATTCCTGCTTTTTTACTATATCAGACTAAGGATATTCTATTTCCGTGTCTTCGACAAAAATAGTCTTTGAGTATGACTGGCGTGTCTGGAGGGCGTCAATTATTCACTAGTGTTTTTGTAGAGTCGGATTTCTTTCTAAATAGTTTTTCATTGCATCATCACTTTGAACAACAAAATCAAGTTTCAGGAACTCAAGACTTTCATGCTATCATTAAAAAGAAGCAAATAACAAGTGAAACCTAGTTCTAAAAATGTATATGATATATGTACAATGCACATTAAGGCATTAAGGATAAAAATAAAGTTTTTAAGAAAACAAAATTCTATACAAATATAGACTAAACATATTTCTTCGCATCTCTGTGTAACTTCATAAAAGTTTTCATAAAAAATTCAAGAAAGCGTCTTTAATCAAGTTGACTATATTAATAATAAATAGTTACGTGAGTTTCTAACTTTGTTTTACCTTGAGACAGTCTTTTGGAGTTGAAAATTTTAGTTTACTTCTGAATCAAGAACTTTATTAATATAAACTTTTGACGAAAGTTAAGAATCGAATATAATTCCAGTTACACGAATCGTTGAGCTCGAATTTTAATAAACTGTTTCATTATCTAATACTATCTGTGTCCCGTGGTTTCACCCGAGTTAATTTGAAAATAAAAACGTACTTAAATATAATACAGCCTAGATCGTTACTTGGTAAATATCTATTAAACACAAAAATAATATTACAATTCGAACCACTTTTCCTGAGAATAGCGCGTTCAAAGAAATAAACAAAGATAAATAAGATAAATATACTTTATTGTGCATACAAGTTTACATACAGGTATACAAAAAATAAAACATACAAAATAATATGCACAAAGGCGGTCTTATCGCTAGGTAAGCGATTTCTACCAGACAACCTCTATTAAACAAACTCTTCAAGGATTATGATTGAAACACCTTTTGCAATATTTAATTACAATTTGTTATATTTATCCGATATACACACTGTATGGCGAATAAAATGTACATCTATTCAATAGGATAAGAGTCCTGTAACCAAAATGTACTGGCTCCTCATTGCTCCCATTTGACTACAACAAATATTATAGCTGCGTTTTGTATCTGACCAATAATTAGACACCTAACTTTCTTCAATTTTTCTTCCCTTCGTTAAAAATTAATGTTAGATTTAAAACACTTTTAGTGTTAATTACCGGCACACCCATTTGCAGACAGTGAAAAAATAAATGAAAACAACACACCATAAATTACAACAAAACTGTAGACTAACCTGAAGCTAACGAGAAAACTAAATCCAGCTATGTCAAATTCATGAATCCTATTCATTAAAATGGATTTATGATTGTCAGTCGTCATTTCCTTTCATCCCCGGATGTTCCACTCCACGTTGATACAGATGACATCTGTTGCACTTTATTTATAAAAGGACCAATATTCGCAAGCACTCCTGCACTTATTTTTATGCGGATCGGTGAAAAGAGCGACGTTTATGAAAAACACGTTTCATGAAATGCAGGAAGAGATTTTTATGCTGTCGCAGTTTAATGTCACTTTCAGAAACTAGTAAAGCTTCGTGGTTTTAAACATGCAAAAGTCTTTGTGTACTGTCATGGTTGTCAATTTTCGTAGTGTTATTGTTTTTTTTTTACGAAGTGAAACATCTTTAGGCGCCATGGGGGTTAAATATGAGCGACCGGTAACGCGGAGTGTCTTGACGTTCAGTACTTGGATGTGTGATCGCCTGGGAAACCCGCGAGACGTTGGCTTTTTTTTTTCAATTACTTTTTTTTTGTATTTTAAATTCGTTTTTTTTTAAATTAGTTTTTTTTTAATTACTTTGCCAAAGTAGTTTCACTTCTGACATGTTTAGGTACTTTTTACTCACACAATTTTTTTTTATGTTGTTTTAAGTTAAGACATGAAATAACAATAAGTTAGGTATGTGACGCGAAGAATTTATTACTAATGTTTTTGAAGTGAAACTTCTTTAGAATCGTTATAATTTGAAACTCGATGAAACGAAAATGCGTCACAATAAAGAAACAAATACATAAATGTAAGGGAGATAATGAAATGGAAAAAAATCGACAGTATTTTATATTCTTGGTGATAAAATCTCTCACGTAGGTATTACTTTTCAGAAGTTTCACTTCCATCGTGTGTGAATTGCACACAGACACACACACACACACCCACACACACACAGACACACACACACACTTTTTATATTTCTTTTATTGCGACAATACTGGACAATTATTTCAAGCACTCACATACATAATACTGTTTCTTTAAGCTAACGAAGCTATGAAACCTACTTTTTTTATAAAAACAAATATATAATTTTAAATCTTGAAATTCTTAATTTTATTGTTCCTAAAATGTTACAACTTCCAAAACGTTTATCTTCTGTTTCAAATACGTTCAACGTGTTCCCAATTGGTATTTCTGAGCCCCCTAAAAGATTAGAGAACAAGCCGTTAACCTTGTGTAGTCTTGAAATAATTTGAGCAATAAAATGTTCTGGACATTCTTGGAAACGTCTGACATCGCAGAATGAGACAGACATACGTCATTTGAACGCGACAAAAAAGGACAAATGTACACCTCAGCTTAAGAGTCATGTGACGGCGTACCCTGCTTTATTTTTACAACTTCTTTGAACTACCGATAAATGGTAGAAATTACTAATTTGTTTCTCGGAAAGACGAATAATATTTACGATTTTTAAATATTTAATTTCCGTATCTCAATTTATTTATAAACATGCATTTCACGATTCAGCCTGTAATATGACACTGTTGGGTATATAGGTAGGGATCCCTAGTACATATTTTTCACCTGATTAGTATCAAGCTAATTTTCCGGGAGTAGCTTCATTTTGATGAGACGAACAAAAAGTTCCTCTTCGAAAACTCTCGATTGTGGTAGATAATAGAGTTAGCAGGAGATAGAGCAGTAGTGAGCGTAGGACCGGGATAACGTACCACGCAATTTGTAGGACAATATTACCATCAAATTATATAAATATTAACTACTAACTAATATTTTTCGTATATTAGCTATTAGCTGGTTAGTAATAATTTTTGATGACCTTTTTTTTTAACCCAGAGGAAATCCCTAACGGATGTCGTCCCTAACGGAAAATTAGCTTGATACTAATCAGGTGAAAAATATGTACTAGGGATCCCTACCTAATAGGCCTCTTCCCCATGTAGGAGAAGGAATATGCATTTAGTATTGTTGTTTTAATTTTTTATTTCATTTCAATAAATACAATTAGTCATGACAATCATTCTACTTATAATAACGTTTGCTGTATTAATAAATCCCAAACAAACTCGAAAACGAATATTTCTTATATTGTTCTTGACATCCTCATCCCGAGCAATAGAGTAACTTAAAAGTTGCTTACAAGACAAAATTCGTAATACAATTAACTAAAAGATCGTTTCAAAACTTATATTAAATTTAGTCTGGCAATTTGTATCAGATCTTTTGAAGAGTATACTTAGTAGGTACTCGTAAACTAGTAACATTTTTAAATTGTCAACTTTAGTTGAATATATTTACCGTATCTTAAAAGGAATGAAAATTAAAACATTTTTAATACATTCTAGCATAATACACTGATATATAAATCATAATGTAACATGCAATGGTTAAATTTAATAAAATTAGGCTAGTAATAGTGAGTTTTGTGTTTTTAAAATCTTAAAATTTTCTATTTATCTTGTGCTTGCTGTTGAGTTAAGTGAATACACCTACCGCTAACCTTAAGTAAAATACGTGTCTAGTACATTCCAACCCTTTCCCTAAGATTTATATCTTATAGAAGCCGGTGCGAAGCCGGGGCGGGCCGCTAGTATATAATATACTAGCCGACCCGCGCCCACTTCGTTGGGCGTTAATTATCTTTGTGATGCAATTATGTTGTGTAGCTCTTAGTACTGTTTTATTAGGTTCATTGTTTAGAATTTGACGTATAAAATCGTAATAATATCGTGTATTTATTTATTTATTATCGTGTATTTTAATTTACAGAACCAAATAACATACTTTATAAATAAAATGTTGCTCCAACGCCATCTATCAAAAAGCGAAAAAACTTCGTCGTCGATTGACTGAAGTAAGAGTAAATAAAATAAGTAGACTAATAAATAGCGATAGATGGCGATCGTTTCTTTGTCATTTTGATAATATATTTTAATATTTTTCTTTTTTACTGAATTTTTTTGTACAATTACAATAAAATATAGCCTATGTCACTCCTGAATAGTGTAACTTTTTGTTAGTTAAAGAATTTTCATGATCGGATCAGTATTTGCGAAGATTATCCCCGATATACAAACAAAGTTATAAACTTTTCCTCTTTATAATATTAGTATAGATTTAAAAAATGAACCGATACCATTGGGGACTATTTTTTTCAGTGTAAATGATATTTACACTTATATTAAGCTAAAATATATATTTCAAGTCATGACTAACATGATAATATTATATTGTTACATAAAATTGCTATGGGACTTTGGGTTTTGTTATGCTATGTAAGTCAGGACCCTTGAAACCCAAATTATATGATATACCAAATAAGTATCTTGTTTGACGCGAACAAAAAACAATTTGTAATATCAACGGCATTTCTTTTTCTTAGTAGGTACAGCTGTACCCATACAACGAGATAAGAAGAGACAAAAAAAATGTTAAAAGTACGAAAAACATAACTAGCACTCATAAAAATTAAATGATACAATTATATAATCGTTTCAAAAATCCATAATAAACAATTATTTGCAATTTAATGTAGAGATAGTCTCTTAGTGAAACAGTGTCAAGAATGCTACCACCATTTTACCGCTTAATCGCAGTTCTGATTCTACGAACAAAAGAACCTCCCAGCATGCCTCCCTTAAGTCGTGAAGTTAAATCTTCATAGAGTGAGTGCGTATCCATTTCAGACGTTTCAGTTGAAAATTGTTTCTAAAATAGAATTTAAGTTCTGTAATAATATAGTTTTTGGCCTTGAGATGTGGTATGTTCATTGAAAAGACTTGTTAGAATTGGTAGACGATATTCAGTAATAATTCTTGTTTGTCATTATTTACAATAGGGTAAGCGTGGTAATGGTTTTTGATATACATCGTAATTTTTGGAGTTTACTCCTTAAGAATCGATTTTCATATAAGGCCTCCGCGCCCGGTATGGAAAAAATATGAGGAGTAAAATCTTCTGAACGAATGACCTTGTAACGCCACCTAAATGGCGTTATTTGATTCCTTTATTTAACATTTGATATGGTATTAATCTTTTTCTTAGACTAGTAATCCTTTTTTGTGCCTATTTAGACAGTTGATCTAAAGGAGTAAACTCCAGTCGTGCGCCGGAGCTGACACACAGACACTTTTTTTGTTATAGTTATAGTTGCGTGACTGTTCTTTCTGTTTTTAGGTTGACAGGTAATTTTAGTACGATAGCAACTCAATTTACCTGAAATTTGTACTTCGGAAATTTTGCACTGTTTGCGACTTTTAAATGATTTCAGAAAATTGGCAAAGTTTGTACATACGTTATTAGTTCAATATTCGTTCGTTGAAAATTCGAGAGAACTGCATTACTGAAATAACTCGAGTGATTATAATAATTATGGTACATTACGTTATCGTTACATTACAACAGGTCTAAACGGGCCCAAATAATATTTAACGAAAAATAAACAACAAATTCTTTATTATTTTACTAACATCAAGTTAATGTCTAAATCATGGCAATAACGACCCTTCAACAATGTCATCATAAAAAGCGTAATAAAGTTACAATTCCACAAATTACAATAATTGACAATACATTTAATAAGTTAGTACCGTAACGAAACAATAAAATTGCATTTTATTCCGAATTTATTGTTATAAGATTGTAAACATTATACGGTTTGTCATAACCATCATTTTTGGTTGTACCCTTTTACGATCAGTGCAACATTAGTTGACCGATCATCTCAGAAGAATAACGTTATAAATCTCACGAATCAAAAATAGGATCATAAGTGTTATTACAATTTCACAAAGTCGAATTAAGCTTGCTTGTCTCTGTAAAGTTTTGAACATATCGAATAATTGACCCTCATCGTATCAATTGAGCGCAGTTAAGATGTAGGGTAGCGATGTCTTTGATGGTCCATTACTTTAGTTAATACGCATTAGTTAAACCAATATTCGGTGGGTTACGAATCATGCTTCTAAGAAAGATGTTAGGCTTTGATCTGACTCATCGAAAATCAGGTCTTCTATGCTCTTTGAATTCGAACAAAATTTCTTTCATGTTGCTATAGTTATTATGCTTACGGGGAGATGTCATAATAGACAAGCAGATTAGGGTAGGGTATGGTGATGAGGATATAGAACCGATCTCAATAGTTCATAATTGTATCTGACAATAGTAGGTTTCGAATATATCCCGTGCTACCCCACTTCTAGGGAAAGGTTTGCCGGGTATAATAAAAAGTGAATACATGTAATAAAAGGTAGTAAATTTGTCATTTAATGATAAATATTTGTTTGTATAGCCGTTTGCTGTATACTGGGCGTTTGTGGTCTCGTTTTGTTTCTGTACCAGTGTACCCCCACCAAAGGGTTGTCATCTTAATCGGGGCCATTGATTGTGAACAATTTATTTATTATATTATTTTTTATAATTTATTTAAATTGATTTGTGATTTAAACTTAATACATGTAAAGATAATATTGGTAACTGTACAAAAAATTGTTTTTGATCTGATATTTAATAAAAGACAAGTCTGATAGTAAAAAGGATTTATATATTTCAATAAATAAATTTCAGTTAAGATTGACGTTTACGTATGACAAATTATATTTTATAGTACGTATAATATTTTATCTATTTACACTGTTCTAGTAAGCAATTATTAAGCAATAACGTAAAGATGTTTTATTGAAAAAAACTTTTTCGGATTTTATCGCAGTTTATTACGTTTTTTTAAATGCCCGACGTTTCGGATACTTTACAGCAACCATGGTCACGGGAGGACTGTCTGGAGGACACGTCAAATCAAAAAACTCCGAAAAAGTTGTTTAATTATAATGAATGAAATTCGCAGACACATTACGAAACAAAACGTAAAAATGTTTTAAAGAAAACTGTAAAAATTTTCGCATTTCAAAAACGCAGCACTTTCGAAATAAATATCCTTTAAAAGCAAGTTAGTTCAGGTACGGAAGTTCGGTGATATCCGTAAAGTTGTGCTTACTCTTACGACACAGTTTTCACTCAACCCACACTGAGTTGCTACTTCATTTGTACTTAATCCTATTTTCTAGTTTCTCACACATACATATACTCATACTGGTTAATCACACGTCTTTATGTGAGTGCTACTACTATGGTAAACGAATAAACGGCTTATCAGTCAAGTTTTTCACAAACTCTATGTATGCATTTTAGAATTTCTTCTAAGTTAGTTTTGAGATATCTGTCTCAAATTTTTTCACCATCCAGCGTAAAATTAGTCTTATCGCACTCCACAACTAAACGGTTAAATTAATTTATTATTGTTTTATTTTTATTTATTTATTTTTATTTTTATACTTTATTGCACAATACATACATAATTGTACAAAAGGCGGGCTTAATGCTAAAAGCATTCTCTACCAGCCAACCTTAGGACGTACAAGAGCGGACGTTTGTAGGTGTGCAAAAAAAAAAAAAATAGTATACCTATGGAAATATGAGTATAGATATAAACATACATAGATACACATATTCATACATACATAGAAACATACTTACATACATACAAACATACATACATACATACATACATATATACATACATACATATATATACATACACACAAAATACTTAATACATAATAACCTGACGACAATAAAACCAAATCATGTTAAATTTTAGCTAAGAAGAACTTTTTAACTTGTCTCTTAAATGAGTCACGTGAAGGAGCTTTACGGATGGATTCAGGTAACATGTCCCAGAGACGAACAGCAGTAACAGCAAATGAATCAGACAAAAAGCAAAAACCCAGCCCGATGAATAGGAGGTTTTAAATACTATAATAATACTTATGAGAAATCTTCGTAAAAAAGTCCACCAATTAACCAACTGTACAAAACCCTTACTTTTTATTAGACGAAATAATTATCATTATAATATATGATTAATTAAGATTCAATTTCCCCAGACAACGCACAGCTAATCTGCAAAAAATTCTATCAGATTACACCAACAAAACTTCCATCCATTATTTATTATTATTGGGGGTTAGAATGGGTGAATTCTCTGATAATGAGGTTATTTCGATCACAATAATGTATTGTCGAAATACGCTCGATTTGGGGAAGGAATTGAATGAAATTGACTATTATTAACTTCGTATTCTTGCTTCGCGAAATAAAGGAATTGTAATCGTGAGATAATTTAGGCTTAAACCAAAAAAGACATTTTATATAATTATCATTGTAGAATATTTAGTGTTAATATAGTTCTTGCTTAACATTGTGTGACTCATCACTTCAGTCTATCGCAGTCCGCTGCTGGACATAGGCCTCCACAATTTCACGCCAAAAACGGCGTAAACTCATGTGTTTTGCCCATAGTCATAACGCTGGGCAGGCGGGTTAGTGACCGCAGAGCTGGCTTTGTCGCACCGAAGACGCTGCTGCAAGTCTGCCAAGCCTGTTTTTCAAATCCATCAGTTGGATGGTTATCCCGGCATCGTTTGGCTTTTTAAGTTCCAAGGTGGTAGTGGAACTGTGTTATCCCTTAGTCGCCTCTTACGACAACTACGGCAAGAGAGGGGGAGGCTACATTCTTTACTGCCGTAACCACACAGCATTGTGTGATTATATTATTAATAAAATTAGCTAAAACTGCTTCACAAAAACCAATTAGACCATTCTCAACACTCGTTCCGCATCGTTTAATTCGACTTGGCTTGAAAACACGCTAAGCTCGAAGGAAGCCTTAAGTGCTTCGAAATAGTCGTAAAAAGAAACATTTTATATTATTAAGTATTAAAGTTTTCATTTCAAGAAACACAGTCATATACTTCACATTATTACATGCATTTATTTAGTTACAAAATAATTTTTAACTCCATTTACTTTACTTACTCTTCGGGTATCTATTCTTAAAAAAATACCTTTTAGTATTTAGTAAAGATTTGTTACAAGCTTTTATTTAACTTGCAATGTATGTATGTATGTATGTATGTATGTAAATTTAATGAATGTTTGTTCGGGTGAAATCTTGCAACTCAATTTTGAAGCAGATATCTTCAACCGATTGAGCTGAAATTTTGTATACAGGTTCAATTTAGATGACAATGCATGATTTGTATGTATTTATGTATGTATGTATGTTTGTTCGGGTGAAATCTTGCAACTCAATTTTGAAGCAAATATCTTCAAGCAATTGAGCTGAAACTTTGTATACAGGTTCAATTTGGATGACAATGCATGGTTTGTATGTATGTATGTTTGTTCGGGTGAAATCTTGCAACTCAATTTTGAAGCAAATATCTTCAAGCAATTGAGCTGAAACTTTGTATACAGGTTCAATTTGGATGACAATGCATGGTTTGTATGTATGTTTGTTCAGGTGAAATCTTGCAACTCAATTTTGAAGCAGACATCTTCAACCAATTGAGCTGAAATTTTGTATATAGGTTCAATTTGGATGCCAATGCATGGTTACCTCTGTGACGTCATTCTAAATCCAATATGGCGGCATATCCAAGAGTACGGTGTAGTTATTTTTAGTGCACTTCTACAATATGGGTATCAAATGAAAGGGCCTGCTAAGAATAATTCGAATAAAGTGACGTGATAACCGACTAAAAAGTAAAAAATAAATTAAAAGTAAAAAACCTTTTTAAAAAACAAGCTTTTATTTGAATGCACTAAAACGAAAAAAATAAATTTTTACTTTAAAACTTTTACTATCTACTTATAAAGTCATTACACATAATCTATATGATATAAAAGCTTGTCGCAAGATTTGCTTGTAAACAAGTAAATTAAATAAATTGACGTGATTGATTTTAACTATTAAAATTTTCAAACTAAGGAAATACGAGTACTATCTCGCGACAAGCTTTTCTATCATATAGATTATGTGTAATGACTTTATAAGTAGATAGTAAAAGTTTTAAAGTAAAAATTTATTTTTTTCGTTTTAGTGCATTCAAATAAAAGCTTGTTTTTTAAAAAGGTTTTTTACTTTTAATTTATTATTTATATAGACAACCGACACTTTTGTCCGGTTGGTTTTTGCCATTTATCTTAGCTGCTTGAAACTTTATATATCTACTAACTTCTGCGCGCGACTTCGTCGGCGTGGACTCCGTTCCTATTGGTCTTAGCGTGATGATACATAGCCTATAGCCTTCCTCGATAAATGGGCTGTCTAGCACTGAAAGAATTTTCAAATCGGCCCAGTAGTTCCAGAGATTACCGCGTTCAAACAAACAAACAAACAAACAAACAAACAAACAAACAAACAAACAAACAAACAACCAAACAAACAAACTCTTCAGCTTTATATAATAGTATAGATGTGTATCTATGGTCAATTATGGTCTATATTTAGCTATATTTAGATTTCATTATAAGGGCTAAGACAGCAGATAGTCTGTATCCAAAGAACTCAGTATTATTCTCTTGGGAGAACAAAAGAAACTAAAAACATGTCATCGTAAACGAAATCGCGGGAATGAGTTTGCTTGCCATAAAATTCATGATCTAAAGGCCAAGTCATAACACATTACAAGTCTGAGGTGAAGGAACCGAAATATCCCTCCTAGTGGGAGGCCCTTTCGTTGATGATGTTAATTAAATTATCGACTGACGGCGTCAGATGTGTGACGAAAATAGATGTGGTGATAGAAAAGGGGTTGCGCCATCATAAAACGTTATTTGAAGCCGAATAAATGAAACAGAGAATGGCTTAATACAAATTACTACGTAAACCCAGTGATGTTTATTTTAAATAAATCGTTAGTTACATAAAATGTAATTCTTAAAGGTATGAAACTTAATTGAATCGTATTGATGTATATTTTATTGTAATAGATTATAATTAATTATAGTTTCTTTAACAAGTAAAAAAAATTATAAAGAAAATATCGTATCATTTGTTTGATTTTAGAGTTTGTAACTGAGAAAACAGAAGCTTATCAATGAGACTGCAATCACAAACCAAAAACCAACCAAAATATATAAGACAGAGAACTGCCGCAAAACCTGTAACTATTAATTGTAACAATAAAACTAAATTGAAACTAAAGTAGCTACAAGAAACGCTTTTGTGACAAAAAAGAGATGAAGTTTAAGATACATTTGAAATTATTCTAGCTGCCTCAGCTAACACCAATGTGTATATTAAAAATAAGTAAAACATCAAAGCTACTATAAAAGAAGAAAGGAAACCGATGGTAATAATTCGCAGATATCTAATAACGCCATTACAGTTTTTATTGTAAGAGAGAAAACGTTAAAATTCTATGAGCGAAGAACAAGTTATTCACGCCAAGGTTTGGCGCGAGCTCGTTGGACATTTATAGGTCGCAATAAAATTGATAACATCTAAGTAATGGTACCATCATTTTATCCTATTATAGGCGCATTTTTTTATCAAATAATTCAGTTATGTACTCTTTCGGATTTTACGATGCAAGTTGCTTGTTGTCTTTTTATTGTGTTTGGTGACGAATAAGAGTTTATGTTTCCGTAAACATTGATTCGGTTATGATTTGTAATAAAATGTTGAAATGCGCCAGATATGAAACGTAATAAAAATACTTAATATTCTCGATAAAATATTCTTGAATTGAACTTGAAACCGTGAACTTTGATTCAAGATTTCAAGTGGTAAAGCCATCTCCTGTTCAGTGCAAGAAAACTTTGCAATATATCTTGTCTGTAAGCTCGTGTATATTCGCTAATTAAGTTTCAATATTGTTTTTAATTGGAAAAAGGATTCGAAAGAAAGAAAGAGTCTTGAGACTTTTTGTCTCAATGCTACACAACAAGATCGTTCACGCTGGTGCTACCCTTAATATTAATTAAAATAAATAAAATTTAAGTGTCTGTTTGTAATATTAAAATAACCGCTTTTTACTAAACACATATGGATGTACACACGGTAAATATACCAAAATAATTTTTTTTTAATTTTTGTCTTTCTGTCTGTCTGTCTGTTTGTTCTGGCTAATCTCTGAAACGGCTGGACTGATTTTGACAGGACTTTCACAGGCAGATAGCTGATGTATGAGGAGTAACTTAGGCTACTTTTATTCAGATTTTTTTATTTTATAACTCAGTGAACTGAAAAATAGTTTTTTGTTAAATTCCACGCGGACGAAGTCGCGGGCACAGCCAGTATTTTAATTCCTTATCATAGTTTGCCAGTTGTTCTACGTGAGTGGAAAGCATAGCAGCACCGCACTGCATAATTTTGTATTGATTACTTGTTATACATTCAAGTTTAGTTCTTAGTATTAACTAACTACGACGATGTCTAAAAATTAAATTTTAATCGGCTTAATAATAATATATAGAATATTAAGAAAAGTATAGTTCAATAGGCTTCAACTAACATTTCTAAAATTGGTTTTATTTACAGATTAATAAAACATAAGTTTACATCAAACTACCTCGCAGATCTGTTCGAGTTGTTTTCTTCAAGTAAACTATATTAAAATACTTTCAAACTAAATTTAATTATGTACAGCTAAGTATAAATTCTTGAATCTATTATGAAGCTTCAAGTCGGTTTACTTAATAGATACGTGCTCAAGCACAACCGTCTAGGCATCGGGAGTATAGCTTAGAGGTACACCATCTCGACCTAATTAGCTGAAAAGCTGACGTCACAGATAGTAAGAGTTATTGACTGCAAAGTTTTAATTACATCATGGTCTCAAAATAGCCTATCTTTTAAAATAATGTCTATAATTTAAAGATTCTGCTAAATTCTATAATATTATTTAATAGAAAGATATAATTGAAAATGGTATTTTGATTTTAAATTAATACGTGAAGCAAAAACTTTGTACCCATTTTTACGAAAATTGCGCGGACGGAGGAGTAGGAAATTTCGCACACTTATAGTTTATAATATAGAGTAGGAGTGCGGAATGCTAATACTTTTTCAAAATTATACATAAAATATACATTAAATTAATAAATAATTGTGTTTGCTCGCAAACGAAAAAAAAAACCGACTTCAATTACATCGACAAGTAACACAACGTAATAAGACGAAAAAATAGTCAAGTAAATACGCGCTATTAAAGATTACTCAAAAAGTTGTGATCACTTTTCGATCTAATTCAAACAAGACTACAAGACAAGTATTAGCTTTCTATTAAAGTAAGAATCATCGAAATCGGTACACCAAGTAAAAAGTTATGCGGTATAATATAACGTAGGTTGACGAAAAAGTAGTCACGTAAATAGAGTATTTATATCTCTATGTAAATACATGAAATCATGTAGAACAAGATTAGTTTATGTTTTGTTATGAAAATACATTACTGTCCTGTTTTTATTTATTTTTCTTGTGTTTTTTTTAATATTGATTCTGCAGGGTTGTCAGGTAGAGATTACTTTGTAATAAGGTTTGCCCTTTGAAGATTTTGTTTATTCAGTCTTGAAACTCCTTATGCATTTTCCTCTTTTTATTATTTACATTAAATTTGATACATATATTTTGTATACACACTGATGTAAATATATTGTTAGATGTATTATAATATGTACGTTTTAATGAATATTTCTACGATGTATAGTGTTTTTTGGCCTTCCCTCACATATCATCTCTCGCTTACATATAAACTCTACATCATACTCGTACAATACTAAATGTAGGTACATATAAATATCCAAACTTACAGGTAAAAAATACTCACAAAGTAATTCCAGTTACATCGTGTTAATATCATCAATTACAAGAGAATTCAAACCTTCAATTAACTAACAATAATTTAGTAAGATTGCGCTGACATCATAGATCTTAATAATAGTTATTGGTACACCAAGGCATGTGTAGACCAATGTGTACTCAAAGCGTCCACTTACTTTTCTCTAAACAACATAGTTATTACAGAAGCTTTAGTTTCATCGCGTGAAGTGATTCATATTAGTTGGACGCCAGCCAGCGTGTGTGTAATCAAATACATAAGACAACTTTAGCGTGCATACTCAACGTTACTTAGAGTATTAACGCCACATTATTATAATTAATAATGAGTTTTATTGATGAATGGATGATGAATTAGGTGGTCAAGTCCCTCTGCGGGACAGAAGATAGGAAGTTTGGAGCTTAATTTACCCAGCTGCTTCATTGCGGTTTTGAGGGTATTTCGACACCCATACCTCGGGTAACAATCGCTATCAGGTACATGATAACAACCAAGACGGACAACTTAACGTAATCTCCAAGGTACGGTGATAAGAACAACAAGAATATACAAATTCAACATCTATGTACCTCTTGAAACCACAGTTTGGTCAAAGTACTAAATATTTCATTGTTATTAATTTTGTTGCAACATGCAATCCTTAAAAATTTCCTATTGTTATGATATTATTTAAATATACTTTTTAAAACGGGCTTTTTCAATATTTCAGTATCAATAAAAATGAAAATAAAAATAATCTATAAGGGCTTCAACCCAAATAAAAGGTTCTATCATCTATTGTTATCTGACTGAAGTATTACAATAAAAAACATTTTCAAGCCCTTTTTACCTGTATATTGACACACAATACTAAAGTGTATAAAATAATTGGTAACTATCTTCGGTTTCCGCCATGTTGGATTTAATTTGACGTAATAAAGCTAACTATTCTATTTCTCTAACATTAACGTGTATGTAATATTTTTGTTCTATTCATTAGGAGCAAATATTTTAAGATTCGTATGTATGTTTTGTGAGTGTAGATAAATGTTCCGGATCCAAACTGTGTAAACGGAATAATTACACTAAGATTTCACCCATCTTTCACAGGGTTGCTATTACTAAATTAGGTAAAATTTGTATTAAATGTATTTATTACTATGGATATGGAAATTCTAAATGAGGTGATATTTTAAAAGATCTACAAGTTATTCATTGATGTAGAAACATTTGTGTTTATGCCTAATCTATGGATTACAATGGAATGCATTAAAAAAAGAAATGTGTTATCTTATTGTTTTATAACGTTTACGCCAATTTAGCTCATTATAATGAAACAACTTTTTCGAATTTTATCGCGGTCTAGTACTAGGATCCTCTTGTGACCATGCTTGCTGTAAAGTATCCGAAAACCTTTTAAAAAATTTAATAAACGGCGATAAAATACGAAAAAGTTGTTTCATTATAATGTGTTATCTTTATAACAGTATTAATAGTATAAAATACTACGCAACTCTACTCAAGAGTAAATACGCAAAATAACCACAAATATCAAGCTATATAACACGTATTCAAAGTCAAAGTGACCATACAAGTCCGCTAGTTTATTCTTCTTCAATGCATTTTTAGGATGCTCTTGGATAAGTAGTAAAGACTATAAAATGATATGACGTGTGACAAGTACAGACTAACTTTCAGGCTATTCAAACGACACTTATAAAGACAGAGCAATATCTGTAAGTGTGGGCAAGGAAACTA
This sequence comes from Melitaea athalia, assembly GCA_905220545.2. Lineage (NCBI taxonomy): Eukaryota > Metazoa > Arthropoda > Insecta > Lepidoptera > Nymphalidae > Melitaea > Melitaea athalia. The sequence goes on from HG992180.1 coordinate 2,771,987, forward strand.
AATCGTTACTAAAATAAACTAGAGTTAAAATTATAAGAAAGATGTTGTACAAATGCATTCTTATAAAGAAAAATATTGTGTGCGATCAAGTTTCAGACATTACAATTTTATATAAGCTAAGAAAACTAAAAAAAATTTAATAATACAAAAAAAAAATCAAAAAAGCAATAAAAAAAACGGAGCCTCTAAATTAACAGCAAAAGCTATAAAAACAAAGAATTAAACTATATGTAGACATGTAGAGACTCTGAACTAAGTCAAAACAAGAGACAATCTCTGACTTGTTCCGTAAATTTTGAGTCACGTAAATCGCGCGTACGAAAATGATATTTATGTATAAAAATGATACAACCCTATCTCCTGTCGTGTATCGAACGTGTAACATTAACTCGATTTGAACCGAAATTGTATTATTCGCGTGTGGTGTGAATAATTTGATTCAGATCGTAAAATCAATAGAAAATTCAATCATGGTACAATATCGTGTTGTAGAATTTCCGAAAGCTATCGTTAACGGTGAATGGTTCGAAGCGTTTGGAAGCGTTTATACTGCAAGTTTCTGCTCTTGACTTTGCATGACCTACAGTCTATAGTTTGTACCTTTACCGTAAAGAGAATTTGAACCGATTCTGATTAAATAAAATTAATCTCTTAACAGTGGACATTAAACAAATATAAAAATTAAGTAAATGCAGATATCAGTGTTTATACCTCATACGAATAACTGTTTATAGATTTTATATTTCATTTTCAATACAATTTATTTGATAATACAATTTTATTTTTCGTTTTTAAAGTAAAACGTTTGGTTGTCGCATCGCATCGAATTTTGATTTGTGTTTTTCAGTGTCTTATTAAGTTTCGTTAGATTAAACCAGTTTGTTTGATTTAAACGTTATTAGAATTAGCCCATGTGTTTCATTTCCAAACAACATTCACAAACTTACTGATAAACATAGGAGAGCAATTACTGCATCCTCCTAAATGAATGTCAATAAGATTATAATAATATTTTTTACGCCCAATAGTTGTGACATCACCTGCTATTCATTTTTACAAAGAAAGCATTGAAAGAAACCACTAAGTCATATAAATCCTGTAACATCTTTTAATATGAATTATGGCATTCCATTAACATGAAAACTTCATTGCGTACTAGCAGTATCTCCTTCACATTTACGGAATCTTTGCCATGTCAAAACATTCCAAAAATTTACATACCAGATAGGAAATAACGCGTGAATAAAAATAGCACTGGTAAGAGATAAGGGCACGACTTGCAATAAATTTTAATATTTATACGGAACATATTATTTAAAAATGGACTTTCACTGGCGATGTTCCAAAGGTGATTCGGGTCGATTTGTGACCATTAAGTTAAGAGTGATTTTGTTATAAATACGAAACTTTTAACTGTATTTGTAAATGTGAATGTGATGTGAATCATGAATAATGATGAGTACTTAATTTTTTAAGGAGCCACAGAATAGCAATGTTGCATAGATTGATAAATAGAAGCAGAAGAACTAGCAGACCCAGCGAACTTTCTAGTGACATTTTTTCTCTTTTGTGTATAGATCGACTTTTTCTATATCTAATAACCTTGTCCTGACAATAAATTTAAAAAAAAACCAGTTTGGTACAGTCGTTCAAAAGTTATACGTGTAGATATTTCGACGATTCTTTTTATTTATAGTGTACTTCATTAAAATCTCCTCACTCTTGACTCGTTTAAAAATAATAATAATAATAAACAGAAATTATAAACAAATTCTTGTTTTATTTGGTTATTAATGCACTATCATGGCATGACGACCGCTCTTGGTGCATGTGTCGGCGGCGTCTGAAACGAAATGGATATTTGTGTTGATACAAATATTTATTTCCGGTCTGGTTGTTACTCCTTGTGGGTCCCCCCACCGTGCTTCGGGGTAGTTATCAAGTAAACCTGATACTCATAGTAGGGATCCACCAACCTGCATTGGAGCAGCGTGGTGGATTAAGCTCTGATCCTTCTCCTACATGAGGAAAGAGGCCTATGCCCAGCTGTGGGATATTGCCGGCTGAAGCGAGATGGCATGGCGTAACAAAACAAACTTAACTACATTAGAAGTATTAATTATTATAACTAACATATTATTAGAAGTGAAATAGAACTAATTGAAACAAAACACGATACAGATACATGAATAAATAAAACAATTACCAGAAGATGTCAGTTCTTCGAATCGATGTATGTGAGTTATCTCGTTGAAATAGAATACGCCGTCAGAACTAATCCGAAACAACAGAACGGAACGGATGTTCTCGAGTCCGATGTTAAAGTAGCAACAGATTCTATTTTGAGTGCTACTTGGTAAACAAATACTGTCGTGTTTATACAGATAGGTGTAATGTGTGATGGATTTAATTTAAATTAAATTAAGCGAAAAGTGGATGAAATATAATCAACAACGTAAATCTGCTTGAAGAGCATTTTGTACTTCAATGTTTATGCTTACAATATTCAAAGAAAAATTACTAAAATTTATTTCTTTAAGCAGTTATGATTGTTTTGAAGCGTGTCAAGTAATTTCGACGTGACAACACCGAATAAATCGATAAACGCCGGCTGAAGGCATGAAAAGGATGACTCACTGTAGCGTTACGTCCATTGTCCCGTTACGCTCATTGTACGCATGCGCCCCATCTATCTCTCTTTCACTCTATAATGTTCTTGTTCGACTATTAATTATCTTGTAATAAAATACACTTGATGTGGGAAAGGGTTCAATGAAAAGCGTGTTCAGTGTTCACAGGTGAGGCCATAGATGCCAAGAGGAAGTCTTTATTTTTGTAACAAGTGACCATAAACTCAACCATAGACTACACTATCCAACACCTCCCTTACAAAGCAAATTTTTCAAATTTTTAAACTATTAGACATTATACATTTGCAATCTTTATATTAACCATTATATCATCTATTACATTTCTCCTCCAAACATAAAAAAAAATACATTTAGTAGACAGTATTAATATTATGTATTACATTGTGCTTGCAACACTATGATCAAAGACATTTTAGGTATTTGAAGTTGACAATATGACACAATGACAAATGACATTTGATTTTGACAGTGACTATAACAATTGACAACTGACAGGTTAATTTATAATTTTATATGTGATTAAAATATTATTAATTTATTACTTTAAAATAACAAACGTAAAGTAAAATAAATGAAATTTACTGTAGTATCAGACGAAGTTACTAAATAACTAATAAAATCTATCTGGCTTACGAATTTGACGACCAAATTTGGAATATTTTATTGGAGAGGTTCTGGAAGTCGAGGATGGATTGGAACTTGATGGAGAATGATGTGAATTAGCTGATGGCTTTGATGGAACTTGAATAGTCTGTGAATATTTTGGCGAATGAATTTGTTCTCTATTTCTACGAAATTCACCTTCTGGACTTGAAAATAAATAAGAACGTGGCTCTGGGCCTACTTTAGAAATGATTCCTGGAATCCAAGCATTATAATTATTATTTGGCTGTTTTTTAAAGTAAACTTTTTCACCTTGTTTTAAAGAAGGAAGTGACTTCGTATGCTGATTATAATAAAGTGATGTTTTTTGTTTATATGTATCAATATGTTGTTTCATTTTTTTGTAATCAATACATTTAGGTTTCAAATTAGAATCTGCGGCAGGTATTCTAGTTCTAAGTCTACGTGACATACACATTTGTGCTGGAGAATAACCACAGCTTTTAGGAGTATTTCTATATTGTAATATAGCAAGATAGGGATCTTTTTTATCAGAATAACATTTCTTTAAGATATCCTTTATAGTTCTTATTGAACGTTCAACTAGTCCATTTGAACGACTATGATATGGGCTAGAAGTTATATGTTGAATATACCATTCTCTCATAAAATCACTTAGTTCATTTGAATTAAATGGAGGACCATTGTCGCTTATGACAATATTTGGGATTCCATGACGTGCAAAAATAGATTTTAAATGAGTAATGACACTACTAGAATTAGATGAGTTTAAAAGTACAATTTCTGGATATTTTGAAAAGTAGTCTATGACAATTAAATATTTTTTATTATTTATTTCAAACAAATCCATACCTACTTTATTCCATGCTAAAAGTTTATAATCATGAGAGATTAGTGGTTCTTTACTATTGCTACTGCGGAATGTAAGACATATATGACACTGACTGACAAATTTTTCTATATCTTTGTTAATATTATGCCAATAAATTGTACCTTTAGCTAGCCTTATACAGCTGTTTATACCTTGGTGACCTTCATGAATTAAATTAAGTAAGTAATTACGCATACTGAATGGAATTACTATGCTCGTATCCTTGAATACAATATTATCTATGACATAATTATATTTGATGTTTTAAATCAAAGTATGGTTTGACTGACGGTGAAACACATCTTTTGTGTTCAGGCCAACCATTTTGACAGTATGTAATTATTTGACTTAGGACTTCATCCTTGACTGACTTTTCTTTAATTTCTTTTAGTTTTTCTTGACTGACTGACAATGTACTAATTAACATGTTGTAACATTGCTACGCCATGGCATGATGACTATTCACCAAATTTATGACATCCTGGTCACGGCACCATTTTGTAATGATCTACTATATGCCATGATGACTATTCACCATATTTATGATAATCCTGGTCACGTGGACCATTTTGTAACTATACTATACTATGGGGTGTGATGAGAAAGACCCCAACATATATAAATTTATAACATCCTGGTCACGAAGAACCAAAATGTGACACTATCATGGTAGTGGCGTTACAAGCTAATATTAAGCTTAAGAGGATATCAAATATCTTTGGCCTTATGAATGCGATCGTCTAGAATAAGGAAGGACTCTACGTTGTGTTTGATTTTTGTTTCAGAGTAACTTCAGTTCTTTTTGTGGTATGCCGAAGGAAAGACATAGTATATGTTATTAGAAGCCTTGATTTCTATATAAACTCTAACTAACATCCTACCTAGCCATTAATTTAAATAACATCTCTGCATAATGACATTAAATTACTGAAATTAATTTATCCTAAAATTTAATTGAAAAGATATTTACACTTACCAGTGATATAAATACTATAGATAACTAACTTCTGGAATACTATTAAAAGGAAAGAAAGATATTAAACTTTATAACACCTTATAAGTAAATTAATTAAGAATTAATAAAATTTAGTAAATTAGAACCGTTAAGAATAAATAGGAATAAACTTATTCATTTAGAAATAACTATCACCTATACTGTTTAACTAATAGATCTGACGTCTCCTTAAGAATGTGTAAATTATAATTGCTAATATTTTTAGTGAATCTAGATAGCTAAAATAGAAATAATGTTAAATAATTATATTCATTCTATAATGGCATTGATTAATTGAATAGTGTCTAAGTTTCTTTTACATGTATTTTTAGATCAAACCTGATATAATAGATAGCTTCTGATATCTCTAAACAAATGAAATAAATATCAATAGATAAGTAAATGAAATAATGATTAAATACATATTATATAGCTATTAATTATCTTGAAATAATTTATTCAGTTAATAAATTATCTCAGATAATCGTGAAAAGATAAATTGTAGTGTTTGTTTGTATGTGTTAATCTGTTAGGATAGGGTTTATAGGTATTAGGGAATTAAAAGGCCGGGTTCATCTGAACCCGGGGGGTCGCAACCACCAAATCCCCTCCGACCCCAACCGATCCACACCGTGCTGAAAGCTCTAAATTAAATTAGGCACAACGTTGGTGCTATTAATCAAAAGAAGGGTAGTAGGTAGGAAAATGAGAGGTCCCAATTCTCTACAGTAAGTTAGATGGAAATATATCCTGTCTAACAAATGCTTGTTTCATACCGTTGCAGTACAATCATGCAATGACTGTATTTGAGTAATCCCTTGGAATGCCATATAGACATAACCAGTGAACTACTAGAGTTGATGTAATTACCAAGCTGTAAACAGACATGGTACGAAGATGTGTTCCTCGTGAGCAAAAGGAGATCGTGTCTACTGATCTTTTCATTGTGTGCTTACTAGCCCATACGGGAACTTCGGTCACATAACTACTTTGAAATTCGATCACGAAACCTACTACTTTTGTCACAATAGGGTTGTATAGTGTAATATCCCATAGGAAGACCTACTGAGTTACGAGTCTATAGTCCGCTTTTGTGTCAAGCCTCGCCACCATTGTGAGATGGGTCAAACAGCGACTGGCGACTTGCGACAACGCAACCTTTCGAGTGTCCTATAAGGAAATTAAGAATAAATATAGGTATAAGACCAACATGTAAAGTGGGTGTATTGTGCAGGTTTGCCTTTGCATGACTCACAGCACTCACATGAAACAGCATTCATTAACCAGAATAGGTTGTTCAATTGAAACACTGAACCAGTAATTAAGTTGTTAAACATTTGAATATATTAGGCTCTCTCTCAGGAACTGATTGGATTTATCAAGGACATGGTAGTGTCGAGAGATAAATAAAACAACTAAAATATAACATATTTCATTTACTCAATCAGAATCTCTGAGAGTATCTCATTTTCACTATGAAAAGAGAATGTATATTTAATAGGTTTTATAATCCATCAATGTTTGTATGTTTGTACAACACAAGAGGGCTTGATTAAGGCTCGGCTTAAATCTCAGTAAATCCGCCTTTAGGAATTAACAGAGGCCGTCCACAAAAATTAGCAATAAATTAATTGGAAAAGTGAATATGTTTCTCTATTAGTCTAAAATAGAACTTCATACCACTGTCCAAATATAAATTACTAACCTTTGTTGCAGTTCAAACAACGACCATACACTAGGTGTTTGGTGAAGTTTGTCCATGTCTCTCATCAAAAGATAAGGAAACGTACGTATAGTATTTACCAAGAACATAGTTCAGTTAGGCAAATACAAACGCAGAGGTTGGTAGGAAGTACACGCAACTTTCTTTTACTAGATAGGCCAAGTTTAGGATCTACCTAGCATCGATGACGCGATGAACTGTGGCTTAGACGGGCCAAGCCTTATAGGGGACACCTATAATAAAACACTGGCGAATACAAACATTTATGGATTCACCTTAACATAGTTTATATAGTTCAATGAAAGTCATCGTGAAAATGAGACACTCCAGTCTACCAGATACCTCGTCTTGACACTCATTTAAGAACATAAATTCTTAGATCAATGTTCAAAACTACAAGAGTTTGTGTAATGTCAAAATTCAGTGTATGATTACCTCATCTTAGAATGTATTCAAGAGTTAAAAGCATCCTTGAACCCATTCAAGACTACAACCACCTTGTTACCTCGTTCCAACATATATTTAAAAACTACAAGTTCTTAAATTAATGTTCAGGACTACATGAGTTTGTGTAATGTCAGAATGAAGCCAAATATACATATATATATACAGGGTGTCCCGCGATAAAGTGCAACCCCGAAAGAGGGTGAAACTAGACCATAAATTATCGACAAAAAACAGAAAAAAAATGAAAAAAATTAAAAAAAAATTTATTTTTTTATTGACGAATTGAGATTTTTATATAGCTTACGTAGCCTCTTTGTACAAAAAAATGATGATTTTTGTACGTGTTTTTTGGGATACAGGCGTAAATTTATTTTATTTGAATGGCAATATGGTAAGAAATAATAATAAATCATAAAATTTCCTGGTATTGGGGGCATAATTCTGAGAAAATTAGAGATCATTGAAAAAAACAGTCATAAAAAATGGATTTTTTTTCACAAGAAGCATAGTTAAAGACATAATGCCACTTTTTTGCGAGCTAATTTTTATTTTATCCTTACCGCCAAGTACGTGGCGTAATATTTTATTTTATTTTAAAGTAATCGACCCACTACTTTGGAAGATATCATCATTTTTTGTACATAGAGTCTAGGTAAGATATAAAAATCTTAATTCGTTAATAAAAAATAAAATATTTTTTAAAAAAAGTTTTTTCTATGTTTTTTGTCGATAATTTATGGTCTAGTTTCACCCCCTTTCGGGGTTGCACTTTATCGCGGGACACCCTGTATATATATATACATATACATACATACATATACATTCAATAGAAGCATATTTATATGTAGAGAATATTCAACAAGATACGACAATTAATCATTAGTTTGTTTATAGGTCATATTTTCCTAAAATCATTCACTACACTATCTACTTCCAAGGTGATGACTTCATTAAACAACACAGTAAAATTTCATTTCATTATTCAAATACACCCTAACGAAATTCTATTTAACCCTTACTATAGCCGTACCTAATATGATAGTTTTAACCAAAAATTCATTCAATATATGTAATTTAAGTTAAACGAGTGTAATTTCGTTTCATTCTATCAACATCATATTGCGTTCATTTATTTAAGCTAGATTTCATTTTATCAGTTAAATTCAATATAATTATGGTCATAAGGCTTATTTCATAATAATTTCACTCAATAATCAATCAATAATTAATAGTATCAATGTAAACCTAGATAATAATTCATTAGATATCTTTTATTAAAAATCTCCGTAAAAGTTATAAAAATCAGTAGAAGAACCGCATCATGCATCATTTTAATTCTACACCAATTGGTGACTCACAGGTTTATATCCTAACGTATCTAAATTGTGAAATTGTTTCACATGCAAATATAAAAGAAAAGATAATGCATCGAACCACAGGAGCTCTTGATAAGAAGAAACTGCAGACTGTACCCCGGTCTTTCACTGAATTTAATTAGCGGATTACAATTAAAATTTTATAATAAAGAATTGCACTTAATAATAATCAGTAAAATAAATTAAAACTATTTCGCGAACTAAACTGAAGCTACATTGCCACACTCGGCCAGCTTACGCTAATGAAATTTCTGAACCAGACCTAAAAATACTTTTTAGGTATTCTATGTTTGATCTAGGTCAGAAATTCCATAGCTTCGCCAGCCAAGGGCTCCTAATACCGTGCTCCGAACCCCGAACTCAAAATCGAATGCCCCGAATTCAAAATCTGAATCGTATATATCCCGTCTCGCGTCTACTACCCCCTCTACGCCTACCATCGTGCGTCCCAAGATTCCCGGAAAAAATTCCACGCCCTGCAGTGTTACCATCTACACGGCCATCGCCATGTCACACGGAAATTTGGATATATTCGGTGATAACCGCGGTACACAGCAGTACGCTCATTGCCGTGTTCAAAAATACGACAATCCAATGTGTAATTGTTTTTTTCCTAATAATTTAATCGATAGTTTATAAGTCATTATAGTGCAAAACAAGAACAAGAAATAAAATTATTACAAAAAAACAAGGAATAAAATTATTACTTCCTCAATAAATTGAGCTTTACTGGCTGTAAGCACTTTTACCCGATCCGAAGGAAATTGCGTAAATCAATTAAACGAAACCACAATAAAAGATAAACAATATAAAGGAAAAAACACAAATATACATTGAATAAAGCCGAAGAAAAAAATGTTAGTTACGATAAATTTGTATGACGGTTGTGAAGAATAATGTATTATTCAACCGATTTCGAAAGGGAAATTATTTAACCGATTATTGTCATTACCTTACGTGTTAATGTAAAGTAAATACACGTCAATTTTGTAGTTTTTATTCCAAAACACGGTAACTTAAAACTTTGTGATGGCAACCCTGGCGCCATGTGACTCCAACAAAAAACTGTATCCCACGGCTACCCAACGCTTAGGGCCGATTCCACCGTTCACTGAAGCTAAGTTTAATAAAACTACGTTTTGCTTAATCGAATTTATAGTTCGATTCTAATCTTGGTTTTCGTTTAATTATTATTACGAATCATTTGTATGGGAATATAGCAAAGTGTTGTTTTAAGACTTTTTCAGGCAATTTTCTTTTAAAATTTCTCTCCGTAACAACCATCCTCATACTTCAAGGAATCATAAAAAAAGAATTAGCGCAATCGGCTCAGCCGCCCTCAAGACCCGCGCCCAGCAACACATTCAGCCACTCATTCATATATATATAGAGATACACTACTATAAACTCGAGTATCAGAATATATCATATGACAACTTGACAAGATTTGTTTTTAATAGGTTAGACCGTTAGAAGCTCTAGACAAAACGTGTTTACACAGCTAAACGCCAAAAATCGGTCGTTTAGAATTTAAACTCAGTTATTCTCTAACTGCGTTTAGTTTATGTTGGTGAAATGCAATTTCCAGCTCTAGACTCCGTTAAACGCGTAACCCGAGTTTACGTCAAACTAATCGCGATTATTTCAATCAGTGAAACCGGCCCTTAGAATGTTTCACCCTGTCAAGTCCCAACAAATTCGTCAACGCAACAAATTTCACTTTAACTCGAGTATATTTAAAATTTATCACCTAATATTTTAACACGATAGCCAAACTGTTTGAGTTCCCAGCTAATAAATCTCTATTCTTAAGTACAACTTAAAATTTGAGACCCTAATGGATTAAAACAATTTTCGTTCATTAAGATGACTGAGTTATGTTTACGTGTCAACACACATTTCGTTTTATGCGTTTGTTATCTTAAAATTTATGGCACTAATAAATTTGAACCATATCCGTTCACTAAAACAACCGAATTGTGTTTATGTGTTACGTTACAATGTTTATATGCAAATCTAACTCTTGATCTACTTCTTTCAAAGTTTGTTCTGACAATGCAGCTCTGGACAATGTGTCCGCTATATATAAATATTTACCAGGCTTGTATAAGACTTTAAGATCATAAGGCTGAAGTCTTATCATGATTCTTTGTAACCTAGGTGGTATATCATAAAGAGGTTTTTTCATTAATGAGACAATTGGCTTATGGTCAGTTTCAACTAGTGTTTGACGACCGTATATATATTGGTGAAACTTAGTACACCCAAACAATATAGCTAACAGTTCTTTCTCAATTTGAGAATATGACTGTTGACACGGTGTTAATGATGCTGATGCATAGGCTATTGGTTGACTATTGTGACAAATGACAGCACCCATTGCATCTTTTGATGAATCTACTGACAATGTAATATCTTTATTAGGGTTATAATAAGTTAATACTGGAGTTTTTGTTATAATTTCTTTTAGACTGTTATATTCTGTCTCGTGTTCATGTGACCACGACCATTTTGTGTTTTTTGACAATAAAGACCTTAGACAAGACGTTTTTTGAGACAAGTTATCAATAAATGGACCTAAATAATTGACCATTCCCAAGAATCTTTGTAGTTCATTGACATTGCTAGGTGTAGGCATATCGCAAATTGCCTTGACTTTACTTTCATCAACTTTTACACCTTTTTGACTGAAAACATGACCTAAGTAACGAACTTCTTCTTTACAAATTACTGACTTTTCTTTATTAAATTTAATATTAATCTCTCTAGCTCTTTTTAGAACATTTTCTAGACGTTTGTCATGAGTTTCTTTGTCAGGAGCATATATTAAAATGTCATCTATCATTATTTTTACTCCTTCCAAATCACTAAATCTTTTGACCATTTCACTGTGAAAGATTTCACTAGCTGCATTAATACCAAAGGGTAGCCTTAAGAAACGATATCTTCCCTGAGGAGTGTTAAATGTACAAAGTTTTGACGATACCTCATCCAGCAATATCATCCAAAAACCTTTATTACAATCTAATGTACTGAAATACCTGGCACCATTTAATGTAGATCTAATTTCATCAATAGTAGGTAAAGGAAAATGAGGTCTCATGAGAGCATTATTTAATTTTTTAGGATCAATACATAATCTAAGTTTTCCATTTTTCTTTGAAGTAAGTACTAATGAATTAACCCATTCTGAAGGTTCCTCTACTTTTTTAATGATATTTTTTCTTTCTAGTGACTCTAATTCTCTTTTTAATTTATCAGCAAGACGAAATGGGACTTTTCTACAGGAATCTATGGAGGGTACGGCATCAGGTTTTAGGACAAGATGGGCTTGATAATCTTTTAAACAACCTATCCCTTCAAATAAGTCAGCATATTTGGACAAAATATCTGTTTGTACTACGTTAGACTGAAATTTTACATTATGAATTCTTTTGATTAACTTCAACTTTTGACAAGACTCTTGACCAATAATATTTTTACAAGGTAAATCAACTACATGAAATATTATATCATAAGACTGGTCAATACATATTACAGGCAAGCTACACATACCTACTGTTTGTATAACTTCTCCGCTAAATGTACTTAACTTATGATTACTTTTTTGTAAGATGTTTGTCGATAAATTTAATTTTCTAAATTCATTTAAAGATAAAATATTAGTTTCTGCACCTGTATCTAATATGAAGTTAATGACAATGTTATTAATTAATAGTTCAATTTGAAATACACTGTTTTTAGTTGAATCGCACACTAAAATTTGACTTATAAATACTTACTGACAACAGCATTGACTTTCTTAATGGTGTGACATACCTTGGAAAAATGGTTTGGTTTCCTGCATATGTTGCAAATTACTCCAATGGCTGGACAACGGACACGGTGTATTTGACCACAACGATGACATGGACTGGCTTCTTTTTTCCTGACTGGACTTTGACTGACGACTGACGAGTGACCGAGGTTGCTTCTTGACTGGCTCCTACCCGGACTGATACTTCGTGAACTTCTAAAATTGTAAAGACGTTTGTTAGTTGACTGTTTTTGACTTTGACTGCTAAATACCTTTCCTACGAATGACTGTGACGTAGTAGACTGTTCTCCTTGTAGAAATTTGGCTTGTTGTCTTGACGCTTCTAATTTTTTAGCTAGATCTAGTGATTCTTGAAATGTTTGAGGGTTATTAATTAAAAGTTTTTCCCTGATATAGTTGTTATTACTGTTTAAATTCCATGAGAATACATCTTTAAGTATATTGTCGCGCAGCTCATCGAAACCACATTGTAGGCTAATATTTTTTATGTCTGTAGCATAGGAAGCAATGTCTTCATCCTGACCTTGTTTTCTGTTAAATAGTTTGTGTCTCTCCATCGTTATATTCAGCTTGGGCAGAAAAAATTCCTCGAACTTTTTGAGCAGCTCATCAAAAGAGATGACATCAATGTCGACGTTGAATGAATAGAAAATCTCCAATGCCTCGCTGCCGATGCACGCTAACAAGATGGCGACCTTGCGTGATTCCAATTCTTGTTCGAAGTTGTTTGTCCGCATGTAGATTTTCAAATTTGTGGCAAAGTTTTTCCACGTGAGTGGCATATTTGATGCATGTATGTTGAGCTTTTCTATGTTATTAATAAGTGATGAAGGCGATTTAACAACATTCGGTTGACCAGCGACCATGTGTCCGTCTTCTGTAGTTTTAATTTTTTTCTTTGCTGCTGGCGTCTGCGACATATTATTTTTCTTACTTGTTTTCGATTAACTACGTTAATTTCTGACACCATATAATGTTCTTGCTCGACTATTAATTATCTTGTAATAAAATACACTTGATGTGGGAAAGGGTTCAATGAAAAGCGTGTTCAGTGTTCACAGGTGAGGCCATAGATGCCAAGAGGAAGTCTTTATTTTTGTAACAAGTGACCATAAACTCAACCATAGACTACACTATCCAACACACTCGATTGGCATATGCGTCCGAAGAGATGTTGTGTTATGACGTTGTCACGTTAAACTATCGTCCGTAGACCATCTTTACATACAACCAATTTTTTACATCAATCTAGCTGCTATCCGTGACTTCATTAGTATAGAAATATTCATATTGTCCCACTTGTTATATACCTACTAATATCAAATGGAATAAATTTTGTCACCAATTTTCATAGATACTAACTCGTGTTTCGTCCACTTAGTAACACAAAAACGTATCTCAATATTGGTTCTGTTTCTGTTTTACGGATATTGTTAGTTACACACAGACATATCTTCAGATAATTTTCTGTGTTAGTTTCTGTTTTACGCATAATATAGATAGGTACGTTAACCTCCATTTTAGAAATAAAAATGACATAGAGATACGTGTCTTTGTGACTAAATAACACGTGGTTCAATAAGTCCCGAGACTAAGTACTAAAAAAAGGTCTTTTTTATAAAATTAATTTTTATTCATCAACATAGTCTCCTCCAAGAGCGATACAGTCCCTCCAACGCTTTTCTAACTTTTCTATCCCATGTGTGTAGAACGATTTGTCTTTGGCTTCAAAATAAGCCTCCGTTGCTGCGATAACTTCACTATTTGAGTCAAATTTCTTACCCTGAAGCATTTTTTGAGGTCTGCAAACAGCCAGTAATTGCTGGGGGCCAAGTCTGGCGAATAAGGGGGATGAGGAAGCAATTCGAAGCCCAATTCGTTAATTTTGGCCATCGTTCTCACGGACTTGTGACAAGGCGCGTTGTCCTGGTGAAACACCACTTTCTTTTTGTTCATGTGAGGCCGTTTATCCGCAATTTCGTACTTCAATCGCTCCAATAAGCACATATAATAGTCACTATTTATATTTTGCCCCTTTTCAAGGTAGTCGATGAAAAGTATTCCATGCGCACCCCAAAATATAGACGCCATAACCTTACCGGCCGATTTCTGAGTCTTTGGACGCTTCGGGCGGCTTTCACTAGCCGCTCTCCACTCCGCTGCCTGCCGATTGGATTCCGGAGTGAAATGGTATATCCAGGTTTCATCCATTGTTACATACCGACGTAAAAAATCCTTTTTATTATGATTCATCAGCGCCAAACATCGCTCTGAATCATTGATACGTTGTTCCTTTTGATCAGTTGTAAGCAAACGCGGCACCCACTTAGAAAAAAGCTTTTTCATGGCCAAATTTTTATGTAAAATAGTGAAAACACTACCAGCTGAAATCTTCACTATCTCGGCTATCTCTCACACTTTTACCTTCCGATCTTCCAATACGATTTTGAGGACTTGGTTAATATTTTGTTGAGTCACTGCTTCATTTGGACGACCTGAGCGTTCCCCATCATTGGTGTCCATGCGACCGCGTTTGAAGTCGGCATACCACCGACAAATGGTTGCTTTAGAGGGAGCTGATCCTGCATAACATTTTATAAGCCATTGATGTGCTTCAACCGTATTTTTCCCCATTAAACAACAATGTTTTATCAACACGCGAAACTCGTTTTTTTTTCCATTGTATCGAAATTACAACCGTAGCGTCACTTAAATGTTTCAAGATCAGTAATTTTATTGTTCCATTTTTAAAAATTTGACACATATTCTTGTATTGATAGCCAGTACTTTTTAAAAATCAAAAGAGTTTTTAATATATGCGCCATTTCCAGGTTAGTCTCGGGACTTATTGAACGATCTAGTAGAACTTGGTATTTTGAGATTGGCGGTATACTTAACTCAAAATTGATATAAATCGAGATACGTTTTTGTGTTACTAAGGGGACGGTTTGATCTTAGTGCGATTTTGTATACGAAACCTCTTCTCCGTTTTTCTCGATAAATCAGATATCTAACACTAAAAGAACTTTTGATTCGAACCTTATCAGCTCTTATTAGGATAGATTTAAAAGAATTTGTAAAATTTATAATAATTTGTGATACAAAATACTATTAACCAGGCCCTTCTCATCTATTCGTGTGACCTTAAACTTATTTAATACCTATAATACCTATAATACCACAACAAGAATTATATAGACGTCTCACAAAGATGATTTAAAACCATACTTAAAATTTCAAGTTATTAAGAAATTGGTCCTTTAATCTAAGCTATTTGTAAACATTATTGCCATCACAATTTATGCCACAAAATTTTCGCAATAAATTATGCTCATTTGGGACTTCTGAAAATTCTGAAAAGGGAAACTTTGTCATTGGCTTAATTTCATAAAACCATTTTTTCTTAAATGTTTTTGCTCAAATATATATTTGACTGACAGACATTTTGAAAACTCTATAATAATAATAAAACAACTCATCAAAGAGAGAGAATGTAAGTTTTGTTTCTCACAACCGCAACACATTCGTAGTAGAACTTTTGTTCAAATGTGTGTGTGGTTTGTGTGTGACCTTGAATCTACTCTTCGTTTAGGATTTCGTTTGACCTTAATTGCTCTTGTCCTTTTGTCCTTAAGGTCTTTAATCTTATTATAATTATAAATATCAAGTATAATTTAATTAAAAAAATATCCATCCAACTTATATGGAAGTTGACAAACGCGCTGGTGTAATGGTGCGTGTACCGTATCGGCAGCGCCTAAACACCGACGGTTGCGGGTTCAATACCCGCTCAGAGTGGATATTTGTTTTTATACAAATATTTATTGCTAGTCTGGTTGTCAGTCCTATTGGGTCTCTCCGCCGTGCTTCAGAAAGCACGTTTAGCTGTCGGTCCCATTTGTTATCATGTACACCTGATAGCGATCGTTACTCATAGTAGGGAATATATCAGCCAACCCGTATTGGAGCAGCATGGTGGATTAAGCTCTGATCCTTCTCCTACATAGTAAAAGAGGCCTATGCCCAGGATATAACAGGCTGAAGCGTACGTTAAATGGAAGTTAGAATAAATCACACAATGGTCCTACATTTAGTATTTTGGCAGATACGCAAAATTAAATTATCACATCTTTTACCTTTATATTGAAAACAATATACTGCGGGATAATTTAAGTTTTTCCTTAGGTATGCCTACATATTATATCCCTTACTTAGATCTTTGTGCTATAACCAAAACAACCGAAGTTAAAGCTTCTCTCTAATGCATACAAAATTATTCTGTACAATATTTTTTATAATCTAGTATAAAGTATAACTAAGTTTTTTTTAATATATACACTTTAATATTATATATTTACTTATATATTTATGCAATGGCACGAGATAAATTAAATTATGTTTCAGATATTACGAGAACGAAATGTTTTAGACAATTAAAACATAACACTTAACTTTTCATTCCTAACACTATATATTACTTTAGGTTAACTGAATAAAATAATAAAGATAATTACATTTATTCATTGGCTGTAACTAATGTCACTTACGCTCAATAAGCACTCGCTTCTGATCAAAGAATTATTTGAGTTCATTCATTCAGAATTTTACATTCATGTAACAAATAGTCGCTAGTTTATTCAATTTGAAGTAAATTTTTATAAAATGTAAGCTAGTAAATTTTTCTATACTAATATATAAAGCTGAAGAGTTTGTTTGGTCGTTTGTTTTTGTGTTTGTTTGTTCTACTGTTCTGTTCTCTGGAACTACTGAGCCGATTTGAAAAATTCTTTCAGTGTTAGATAGCCCATTTATCGAGGAAGGCTATAGGCTATGTATCATCACGCTAAGACCAATAGGAGCGGAGTCCACGCTGACGAAGTCGCACGTAGAAGTTAGTGTAAATATACATGGAAATAATACATATATAAATACAAATATTACACCCAAACATAGGCGGAAATCGAACCCACAAGCCGCGGAGCAGAAAGCAGGGCCACTACAAACTGCGCCAATGGGCTAGTCAAAATAACAACTGCTAAGCTGCCATAAACGAAACCACGTGTCAAAACTAGTTACTTATATGTAATATATATAATTTTGATATAAAATTATCAACTCTTAACATGTTTCTCTAATATCCCTGCTAGTTAAACATTCATATTATTTTACTACGTGGTAAAGAAGAGTATTTCTCTTAATAAACCTTACGCTGAAAGCTGTTTTCACTTTGCTAGCTCTCGGGCATCAGACTTTTAATATAATCTACAAACGTTAATGGATTTAGACGTAAATAGCCAAAGGTCTACCGCATACAACTACATAATTACTTCAAGCACCCAAGTGCTTACAATTCATCTTGGTACTTAAATAAAATAAAAAAGTTTATTTCATCAATAATAATCTAACAGATTACACCACTTTTACAAAAAAATTGTTCTTCTTTTGAGTGCTTTAGCTCTTGTGCTAGAAGGGTCACCCATCCTTAAAACACTCATCCGTTACTAAAGAGTTTTGAAAGTTAATTAAAGTGCGGTCATCTGTAAAAATACTGACAAAAAAAATCATATATACGGTCGAATTGAGTAACCTCCTCCTTTTTTGAAGTTGGTTAAATAAAATAAATTAACAGACCATAAAATTAACACACAATTTCAAGTCATTCAAAATAGATTCAAGGTCACATTACACATTTAATTTCTCAATAAAAATAGATATGTAATTCCAAAATATACTTATGCAATATCACTAGTATAGGAAAAACCATTTTATTTTATTTAACACACTAAAATATATAATTAAAAGGTACACCTAGTTACAGTATATTTTCGTCCAACGATAAGATATACCTTGTAAACTTACCGTAGGTTTTATTAAATTCTCATGTCGATCAAGACAACGTAGAAAATAACTAGAATACTCCTCTTTTGGATAACAAAGGATCTTAAGGAATTTTATTTTGGTACAAACTGCTCTTTAGAATAGCTCGGATCTGAGATGAGCGAAATTGCAAATGTGATTTCCTTGAGACTTTAAAAGTGTTGAGTGACAAAGGACATTTTTAAATTAAAAGTTTTGCCTTAAATTTGTAGGTTTATATTGAATCGTCAGTATTACAAAATCATAATTCTACAGTGTTTATAATATTTGAAAATGTATTTTTATTTAATACTAGCTGACCCGATAGACGTTGTCCTGTCTTAACTTTTGTATGGGAATATAGAAAAGTGATGTTTTTAGACTTTTTCAGACAATTTTTAAAATTTTTCTCTCCGTAAAAACCATCCTCGTACTTAAAGGAATATTATAAAAAAAGAATTAGCGAAATCGGTTCAGCCTTTCTCGAGATTTGCGCTTAGCAACACATTTGGCGATACATTTTTATATATATAGAGATTTTCCTTCGCAAAATCTGGAGCAGCACGACTGGGGAAGTACTTTGACCTTACTGAAAATATCAGCTAAATAATACTGTTTTCAAGCAGTGTTGTGTTCCTGTTGGTGAGTAAAGTGACAAGAGCTCCTGGTTGCCTTACTCAACGCAGAAACAACAAAACAGAACTTGCAATGCTTCTGTTTTTGCAGGCGTCTATAGGCTACGGTAATCGCTTACCATCAGCTGAGCTGTGTGCTTATTAACCGACTTAGTTGAATAAAAAATAAAAATATTGTCAATAATTTAAAATCGGAGCAAGAATATAAATTTCATTAAGTACGTTTTCATGAATTTCATAACATATTACGAGAAACATCAAGCTAACACTAGAATAATGTCAAATACAACTGACAATTGTGTGAACTAAACAATGATTTTTTTTTATTTTTGTTTTACGCACTGGTCTAGTTTCCATAATAGCACAGGTCAACAACAAAAGTGGTAGCATCTACTAGAGCCTCATTTTATGGTACAAAATTATGTACTACAGCGCGTAAGGTTGAAATTGAAAACAGAGTTAGGTACTGTACTTACGAAGATAGTTTGAAACTAAATTTGAGTGCGCTATCTTAATTTGAGATCCGTTTTATCTTCCGTAGTTCGGAATGGACCAGTTATTATAATCGCTTTTCATATCCCGTAAGTTGCAAAAATATTTACTGTTGTTAAAAACTTTAATTATACCTACATCCATATATTATATTAAGTCTTGTACTTTTGATAAAAATTAAATGTGTTATTTTTTTAATTAAATTAAATTAAAAAAATAACACATTTACAGTTCCTCTAGTTATATGTTCTAACATTATATGTTTAATGTCTTCCGAAGTCTGTTTCTTGTCCTGTCTTAATTTTCAAATTGAAACTAAATAAATACCTACTTTCAAATGATATTTTTATACATCATAAATTGGAATTTAACTATCCAAGTTCATCTGAAATTAATAAATAAGTTAGAAAAATATTTCTTAAGCCTTATTTAACTTCACGATATATACAAATATACTTTTGAAATAGTCTTAAAATAAGTTTATTGAGATACTAGCGGTGCCCACGACTTCATCTGCGTGGAATTTAACAAAAAAAGTTACTGTTAAGTTCGCAGAGTTATAAAATAAATACATTTCTAAAATAAACGTACCCTAAAATAGTCCTTATTACATCAGCTATCTGCCAGTGAAAGAGCCGTCAAAATCGGTCCAGCCGTTTCAGAGATTAGCCGGAACAAACAGACGGACAGACAGACAAAATTGTAAAAAAATGTTATTTTGGTATAATTGTACCGTGTACATCCATATGCATTTAGTAAAAAGCGGTTATTTTAATATTACAAACAGACACTAATTTTATTTATTTGCATAGATGAGTTACTGCTTTAACCATTATCTTTGCTTGTTTATAGTTATTTTGTCTTTTCATTTCCTCAGCCGTTCCAGGTTGAGTATTTTATGTAGAACATGACTCTGTTCGTTTATTATATCATTTGTGAGTCAGTGGTCTGGGCGCCTTTATTGTTAGTAGTAGATTAATGCAACTCATCGTCGAGTAATTCACCAATAGTTGTTTTCCTTTAAGAATATCCTACGCAACATTTGATAAATTGTATTAAGGTTTACTTACATGCTTTTTTGTTGGTTCAGAGTTTAAATTATCTTAATACAGTTTCTGCAAACGCTATGAAGTATTGGGTTTTGTTTGATTTATTGTTTGATATAAGTTTTATTATTTTTATTGTCTGTTTTTTTTTAACTGTTGGATTTTGTTAAGTTTAAAAGCACTAATAATACAACGTCAAATAATATTGTGTTTGCTAGCAAACGAAAAAAAACCGACTTCAATTACATCGACTAGTAATACAACGTAAGTAGACGAAAAAAAATAATTAACAAAAACACTATAATTTTCGAATGTTCCTCTCGATTTCTATAGGATACTATCATCAGAACCTGGTTTCCTTATCATGATACCACCCTTTGCATATCCTTTCCAACAAAAAAAAAGAGCCATCAAAATCAGTTCCTAAACGACGAAGCTATCCGCTAACATACATTAAAAAATATACGGTCAAATTGAGTACCTAACCTCCTCCTTTTTTGAATTCGGTCGAAAAGTAATTTGTTAAATAATTGTAAATAAGTCGGAAAGTCGGGAAAGTACTGAAGTACTTGAAGGAATGCACTTAGAAGTCGAACACCTTATAATATGATCATTGTAATTATAGAAATATATAGTTGATATTGTAGCAATTACCAATAAGCGTTCAATACTTATATAACTAGATGCAACATCCGTTCGTCACAGATCACTTGCTTGTAAGGCGATACGCTCCCGTGAGAACAATGAGTGACCTATATGAACCTTCTTGTTACGTTGCTCAATTCAAGTATATCATTATTTTGTTTGTGTGATTTTAAATTGCTTTGTATTTATATCAGCTGTTTAATGCATATTAATGATATAAATGCGATTGTTCTGTCAATTTGTTTATTTCCTACAATCACTACATAATATAAAACAAAGTTTCTTCCTGCTGTCTGTCTGTATATATGCTTAGATCTTTAAAACTACGCAACGGATTTTGATGCGGTTTTCTTTAGTATATAGAGTGATTTCAGAGAAAGGTTTATATGTATAATACATGCATAATATAGTAGAGGAACACTGATAGTTTTAAAGTTTTCTAATGTGATATCGTAAATAAACACATTTTTTGCGCTTAGATTGTAAATATTTAATTTATATTTTATATTTAGTATCAGCATTGCACCCGTGCGAAGCCGGAGCGGGTCGCTAGTGTATTACAACTTAGAAGCAAATTTTTCTAATAATTCATAACATAACATCTAGTTGATCACAAAATTTTTTGAAGTAAAACTTCTTTAAGCACGCTTGAGTTGGGGAGTAATCTGGCGAATGTGTGACCAGAGCGTTACGAAAAGTTTGATCGGGCGAGGCGAACGGAGCAAGAGAGAGAGAGGTGCGAGCACACATTTTCTTTCTCTCTTTCTTTTATAGCCAGTTACGTTTCGTATATCTAAGACCCAGTGCAGGCCTATTGTACAGAAGTTTTACTTCAGTTGTGTGGTCTCGAGCACACTCGTTTCTTTTTTTTTCATATAGTTATTGCCAAATACCACTTTCAAGGTGTTTAAAAAATAATATGGAGTTAATTGATTAATAGCGAAGCGTGAAATTAATTTTATTTCCTGATATTACGAGTAATAATTGTCGTCTTAGATAGTCGTCTATAAGATCTAAGTACTTTTAGTCTAAGCTAAGAATTCTATAAATGAAACCATAATGACAAAAAATTATATCAAGAAATTAAAATTCATTTCAACAATTTTGTAGGTGTTATAAATATTTTTAATAAAAATTTATTTTCTTTACAGATAAATTCGTTCGAAGCGTCAGTGTAATGGGGCAGTGACGTGTTCGAAAAATAAATATGTGGTCAAGATGAAGCTGTGGAAGAGCCTTAAGATATCCATAGGCAAAACTGACCCTAAGGGTTATCAGCAAGGCCTCCCACAGTGGGGACAGGGATATGAACTAGATGGTAAGTACCTACATTACAAAAGTAACAAATTCTTCGTACCTATTATTACGGCAATAGCCACCAAAACGAGCGGACTGGATATTAAATACTAACTGCCTTCCATATTTGAATCCCCTGAGGAATCACAAATATGTTGCTTGGAGTATGTTCTGTGATTATTTGTTTTCCAAGTTTGATCCAATCTTATACGAGCTACTTGTAAATTGCTAACAGCTAATTTATGTCAAACGAAGGTTAGAACGAGACATAATTCTCAATTAGACGAATTAAAACTTTGAATATTATTTCAATATTCGACAATTTTTGTCACATACATATTTTGTGACGCCGCGTTGGCGCAGCGGTTACAGCGCTGGATTGCGATTGGCTGTTGCGCGGGCGGTTGCGGGTTCGATTCCCGCACATGACAGCATTTGTATTGGCCATACAGATGTTTGCCGTGGTCTGGGTGTTTGTGCAGTCCTTGTGGGCTACCCCACCGTGCCTCGGAGAGCACGTTAAGCCGTCGGTCCCGGTTGTTATCATGTACACCTGATAGCGATCGTTACTCTTAGTAGGGAATATATCCGCCAACCCGCATTGGAGCAGCGTGGTCGATTAAGCTCCGATCCTTCTCCTACATAGAGAAGAGGCCTATGCCCAACAGTGGGATATTACAGGCTGAATCGTGACATATTTTGTGTTCTCTATAAACAAATTTACGTCTAATAAATTTATTTTTATCTTATAAGTCAGTTTATTGCGGAAAAAGAAACGATGAAAATACCTAGTTTAAATAACATTAACAATACCAAAACAGATATAATACATAGCAAATTGATTTTAACAATTATCATAAGGTACAAAGGGCCGTCTTATCGCTTATAAGCGATCTCATACAGGCAACCTAGGTGCAGAGGAGATGGTATAGTGTCGATGAAGGTGTAAAAACTGTGATATAATATTTAAAGTGAAACATAAACGTGTAATATCATGATAGCGATCGTTACTCATAGTAGGGAATATATCCGCCAACCCGCATTGGAGCAGCGTGGTGGATTAAGCTCCGATCGTTCTCCTACACGAGGAAGAGGCCTATGCCCAACAGTGGGATATTACAGGCTGAATCATGATAAACGTGTAAATATATGTAGGTATAATTATACATGGAAAAAATACAAATACAGATATATAATTATGTAAGTACAAATATTACACCCACATTCAAGCGGGAATCGAACCTATTACATAATTTGAGAGTGTATTATTACGATTTAAGTCAGGCTGTGATTTAGAGAACACTATAAAAGTCAGTTAAATAGCTATATAACATGGTTTTACACATATTTAAATATCATATGTATCATGGCAAACGAGCATACGGCTCAACTGATGATAAGCGATTGCCGTAAGCTATAGACGCCTACAACAACATAGGCATCACAATCGCATTGCTGACCCTATCCCCCCCCCCCCCCCCCCAATACCCCCACGAGCTCTGATCTTAGCTTATTCACTACAGGAGCACAGCACTGCTTGAAAGCAGTATTATTTAGCTGTGATCTTATGTAAGGCCGAGGTACATCAGTCGAGAGGCAGAGTTATAGCAAACTATTTACTATCTCAGTAATATTCTAGCAGATTAAATTAAAATTATATTAGCAAGACATAAATGGTTTAAGCGTCACCTTTCGATATAAAAAAAAGAATCGTCGAAATTAGTCCACTAAGGAAGAAGTTATGAGGTTAACACACATAAAAATACAGTGGCATTGATATAGTACTCTTTCTTTTTGAAGTCGGTTAAAAGAGGTACAAAATTTTTAATACATGACCGAGCATCACGTCAAAATTTTACAGATAAGTATATGTTTTACACTTTTCCCTTATATTTAATAATAATAAAAAAAATAAAAAAAATGCGTGCGTACAAAGTACACATGTCAGAAGTGAAACTTCTTTTGCAAAATAATTAAAAAAAAAACGAATTTAAAATACAAAAAAAAGAAACTAATTGAAAAAAAAGGCCAACGTCACGCGGTGTTTCCAGGCGGTCACCCATCCAAGTACTGACCGCGTGACGCGTTGCTGCGTTAGCGGTCTCTCAAATTTTACCCCTCATTCGCCTAAAGAATTTAAACTTCAAAAATTACCTTAATTAAGGCACCTTATTTAAAAAATCAGTTAAAAGAATCAATATGCCGAACTCTTTGTCTTCTACAAACATTGACAAAAGCTACAATACAATTTTTCTCTACCCGGAAAAATATTCCCGATAACTCGTAAAACGGCGACATCTTGCTGGTGCACGTTTTTTTATTCCATCGAATAGAATTGTTCGTACCCACGAAACATTGTCTAGATTCCAATGATTCGCCATTTTCGTTCAGTACCGCCTTCAAATATACCTCTTTATATTCTGCAGGCGAACTGGCGGAATATAAATTTCAATTTTTAAAAAGAAAATTCGAGGTTCGCTCTTCCTTTGGTTAAAATAATTCAATGTGATATAAAATTTCAAATTTAAGAAATGTTTACCGAATATTAACAAAGTACAGAATACGGTTAGCTTATGAAACCCTAACCTTACATTAGGCATGAATAATTTTTTTACTTTCGTTCTATTTACTGTATATTTTTTTTTGTTATCGAAATAAGTAAAAAAGACATGTTTTTTTTTTAAATCAGCTTATCCAACATATTAGTTTCAAAATATCGAAACAATGTGTTTAGTGGTAAATTTTAATTTAATTTCGTTGATATTGTAAACTAGTGGTTGCCGCAACATTGTTCGCGATAGTCAGTCAGTCACTTCAGCCTATTGTAATCCACTGCTGGACATAGGCCTCCCTAAGTTCACGCAAGACATCCCGGTTTTCCGCAATCCTCATCCATCTACACGATACGTAGAGCGTCGGTCGATAACCACCATTAAATTAAGGAACTAGTTTAAGATGAGCCTCAAGTTTGACGGATTTTTTATATTCTAATTTCTAGGTTTAAAGATATTTGGATCCAATACAAATAACCAAAGATATCTATAATTTCTGAACTATAAAGCCCAAAGGAATAAGAAAAGTAATAAAAATTAGCCGAAATGGTTTTGAGTTACTTTCTTTCTCAAGGGAATCTTTTTATCCGGTATTCATGTATCCAGGGTCCAAGATCGTAGTATAAAAACTCAAACCATACCTAATTTTACTTCAATTTATTTAATCGTTTTGGTGCAACTCTAATACAGGCGAAAACAATTATTTATTAATGAGAGTAAACATCTCGTTTCGATATTGATTTCAAAATTTTTCAATTTTTTTTGTATTTATGTCTTCTTGACTCTTTGGGCCTATGCAAACCACGTTTTATAAACGCGCCGTCGACGGCGCGCTTTTATTATACAGGTGTGCAAAAGTCTACAGGCTGCGTCTGACTCGCGTGTGTATCGCGTCTGTATCGCTACAAACGCGCGTAGACAGCGCGTTTAAAAAACGTGGTTTGCATAAGTCCTTTATTTGCCTACATCTTAAGACACTGAACTATATAAGTGACCCAACGCGGTGCTATACGAAGCTATGCGATGTTATACGACATAATGCAATAAATGACGTCACATGACATGAATTAAAGCAACGACGTGGTATCATAAAAAAAGTGCGTGCGTACAAAGTACACATGTCAGAAGTGAAACTTCTTTGGCAAATTAATTGAAGAAAAATATAATTAAAAACTAATTGAAAACTAAGGTGAAGCGGGACACGAGGCTGGTGACGCCTATACCGTACGAAGTAGGCAGAACGTCGCCGTTTCATCAAAACGTTGCCGTTTCATACGTAAAAATTTTACCCTCATGCGCCTAAAGAAGTTTCACTTCAAAAAAACATTTAAGATTCAACAGTATGCTTCAAAATAGGCAATACTCGACATACACACGCACATTACATTTTCAAGGTTATTTTTGTGGATTTTGGAAAGTCAGCAACAGGCTCACTAACATACTGTAGCTTCAAAAGCTAGTTTTACGTAGTCCCGTCGAAATTTCAATTAAAATACTCATTTCCAATTCAAGGTACACACACAAAAAGGACACAAGAGAAAGATGAAAACAAAAGATGATTTGTTTACCTCCTCTTTGACAAAAACTGCGGATATCCCGAAAGGCATTTTGGTTCATTGAATTAATTCGTTTTGCTTATTCAGAAATTTATTCTGAAAGGTTACAAAATTGTATGAATTTGTAAGGTTATTGTGGTATGAGTAATGGCCTGGTGAAAATATATTACGCTTAACGCATATTATGAATGTAATTATGTTAAGCTCGTAATTTGTTTTAATGTATTGTAATAATGATTGCCGTTTTGTCTATTTCTTCTCAATCCTTTGAGAATTTCAAAATTTAAAGTTATATTTGTTATGAGTTTTCCTTAGCTATTTACATTTCATTAATTATCATTACAATCAGTTTTGAGTATAATTTTGTTTGCTTGCTAACTTAAAAAAAAAAAACCAATTCAGTTACATAGAGAAGTATAACAACGGAGGGACACGAAAAAATCGTCAAGTACTACGCGTTATGAAAGATTACTCAAAAATTATTTTTATTAGATCTCGATCAAATTTAAGTGAGACTATATGACAAGCATTAGGTTTTGATTAAAGTAATAAATATCAAAAACGGTAAACCCAGTGGAAAATTATGCGGTATAATACAACGTAGGTCGACGAAAAAATAGTCAAGTAAATACGCATTATTAAATATAACTCGAAATGTGCTTGGCAGATCTTGATTTAATTTATATGGTACTTCATGACAAGCACTACTTTGATTAAATAAGAGTGTGCTTTAGACCACACGGCTGAGGCAAAACTTACTTTCTATCTCCTATACCTTATATATCTCCCTCTCAACTTCCGTTCACCTCGCCCAATCACACTTTTCGTAAGGCTCTCGTCACGCATTCGCCAGCTTACTCCCCAAGTCAAGCGTGCGTAAAGAAGTTTTACTTCAGAAAGAATCATCGAAATCGGTCTACCTAGTAATATGTTCTAACATACTTAAAAAATACAGTCAAATTGAGAACCCCCTCCTTTTTTAGCGTTTTTAAAAAGCATTTTAATATATTTCAACTTGAGGTTTACATACCAACGTTACTAAAAGAATATTCTTTTAAAAATACGACGACGGGTCGGCACTGTGGTCACAGTTAATGGCTGTTGCGGTAGAGGTCATGACAAATGTTTGTGTCAGGTCATTGGTAGGTCATTCTTACTGGACACGTTTATATTTCCAGAACCCTGGGTATCGTATTTATTTATTTAAAACTAGCTGTTAAAAGTTATTCTTTCGATCGCAGAGTTATAAAATAAACAAATTTCTAAAATAAAACTAGCCCAAGTTACTCCTCATTACATCAGCTAATCGGTCCAGCCGTTTCAGAGATTAGCCGCAATAAACAGATAAACAGACAGACAGACAAAAATTGTAAAAATACAAATATTATTTTGGTATATGTACCGTGTATACATCCATATGCATTTTAATATTACAAACAGACACTCCAATTATATTTATTTCTATAGAGTATAGATTTATAAATTGCAAACACATCCAATATAATCTCTAACTTAACTTCTTGATAAATGCAATTACCTCGAGATCGACTATCACGGATGAAGAAATCAAATATTAAAGTCTTAGTTTTTTTTTGTCTACAAGCAATTATTAAGCCCGCGTTTTCTCCATTAAGCTGCACTCTCAACGAGTCGAGGAAAAATAGCGTCATTTCCATAAATCTTCGTAACCGCTTCCGCATAAAAATGTTTATTTCAGTTTTAAAAATTGCGAGTATTTTATAATTTATATCATTTTCGTCATATTTTGATGCATCATTACGACAACGGTCGTGCTTGCGTATAAAAATTTGTAAGTTCAGTTTTATTGGATAGAGTATCGAGCAATTTTACAAGCCTTCGTACTTATTTCACTAATATTTTACGCTTGATTTTTTTTATAGCAGTTCATATTATCAGTTCAGAAGAGCCTGGTTTAACACATTATAATTTATTAAAAGTTATATAAAAAAACTATACCAAATATAAACTATATCTATGTTATAAAATTGAGGATATTTTACTTCAGTGCTCACAACGTCTGGATAATGTTGAGTTTGATATTCGCTCATGACAAATACTGTACAAGTCACACAGATGTTTGCAGTAATCGTTTCGTGTTTGTGTGTTTGCAGTTAGCAACACTTTAAGTTAAAGGGGTATAATGTATGAAATTATTCATAAAATTAAATAAATTTTGTACACTATAGAATTCTATAATATAAATCTTTTCATTGCAATAAGAGCTTCTATTTCTTATCATTAAGTGTATTGTAATTTAATCTATACTAATATAATTATAAAGCTGAAGAGTTTGTTTGTTTGGTTGTTTGTTTGTTTGTTTGGTTGTTTGGTTGTTTGTGTGTTTGTTTGAACGCGGTAATCTCTGGAACTACTGGGCCGATTTGAAAAATTCTTTCAGTTTAAGATAGCCCATTTATCGAGGCTATAGGCTATGTATCACCACGCTAAGACCTATAGGAGCGGAGTCCACGCCGACGAAGTCGCGCGCAGAAGCTAGTCTTCTATATTGTACAATTGTAGTAGTAGTGGTGTATACAAGTTTCAGAATTATTTCCAATAGGTACAGATATCCTTATGATGTTCACTATCAAAATACAATGATAGAAAAATTTGATAAAAAATTGACAGTTGATAATACAAACCCATGATCTTCAAGCAAAGATGCTCCTCCTATATAGTGAGATACCACCGATATAGTGGTTCATCATATCAAATATCCCAAGCTTCAGCCTGAAATATCCCACTGCTGGGCATATGCCTCTTTCCCCATGTAGGAGAAGGATCAGAGCTTAATCCACCACGTTGCTCCAATGCAGATTGTCGGATGAATAATAAATATCCAAAACTGTAACGAATATCAAAAATTCCTTTAGAGATAATTGTATCTACCAACAGTGAAAACTTGAACCACAGAGCAGTAGGTAATCAGGTCTCGAACTAAAAGCTTTCAAATTAAGATAGGAAACCTGCCGTAAAAAATAAGGCTCTATGCTCTTTGTGCTGTTACTTAAAATTTTGGTATCGTGTTACTAAAAGCTTTTAAATAGGGCACTCTTTCCGTTTTGGAATAAAACGTAAAAATTATGATGCGTCTGTTTAAAAAAGAAATACTTACTAGAGTGATAAGGAAGTAATTATTTGTGTAATAACTAGATAAATACACCACGTATTTATCTAGTTATTACACAAATAATTTCAATAATTCACATGTTTTTATTTGTTTCGATTAATAATGATATTACTTCAAAGCAATATAAAATGCAACATCAGCTATGTATATTCTGTTATCTTTATAACTATGTTTAGTGTATATACGGGATCTGCCTGAATGGGGTTTGGATCTAAGTAGTAAATTTTGTGTTAGAGTGTTTATTTTATGGGGTATGTGACTATAAAACGACAACTGTTTACGAAGTGGGGACCCTTAATTAAAAAAAGTAATTTTATCTAACGTACTGGACAAACACTCGTACATACCAGAAAATTAAAAGTAGTAATAAAATATAATCCCTAAGTCAAGCGTACGTAAAGGAGTTTTACTTCAAAATAACACAAGTAAAATACAGTTCAATTAAAAAAGGATCTTCATACAGAAGATATTTTTTCTCGATCTAAAGTACTAAATAGTATAATTATAGTAGTACTGATAGTCTCAGGACTGCGTAATGCGTATCCGACTAGAATTAAGATTTAAGAAAAAAAATTATACTAGCCGTTTCTCGCGGCTTCACCTGCGTTCATTCGAAGAAAAAACGTACTACAATAGCATATAGCCTATCCTAGGTAAATGGACTATATAACGCAAAAATAACACTAGTTTACAAAATATAAAAAATTTCATGTCCTTCCAGTGAATTTCATATCGTTTTATTTAGTGACAATAACTAAACGCAAACATATATTTATTTTATTTTTATCACGTCAAAGAATCAAGTTATCAACACATTTTATTTTATGACTACCCACAGGTTGGTTCTGAATTCATCCTAAAATTTTTGTGCATTGTAATGTTCAGTTAAATAAATATTTGTTTTTAACATGTCAAAAAGGTTGTGTAAAGTACATCCTGACCGTTTTTGTTACGTTTGTGGTGAACTTATTACATCTATGAAAGGATATCCCAACGGAAACTCTGAATATCTGTATATTTTCGTTATTTCAAAATGTCGGTCTCTCACCAGGACAAAAAATGGGCTCCTTACGTTTTTTATGAAAGATATAGAAATTTAAGTTATTAAATGCAAAGATCACAATTAAATTGTCTGCGGTGAATTAAAATTTGTGGGTTTACTTTGGGGCTTACAAACTTACAAAGTGGCTATACAAAATATTGTTGTTTTTTGTGTTTGTGGGATTCAAGAGCCAAACTAGCCCTGGTAAACTGAATATAAAGCATAAATATCTGATACCCCCACAAAAATTGTTCTACCACCGCTTCACATAAAATTAGGATTGGTAAAAAACTTTGTTAAGGCTTTAGATTAAAATAACGTAGCTTTTAAGCATTTGTGCTTAATTTTTCCTAATCTTTCTGAGGCGAAACTGTAAGAAGGTATTTTTATTGGACCGCAAATCAAAAAAATGTTGCAAGATGAGGTATTTGAAAACAGTCTTGCGGATACTGAAAGATTTGCTTGGAATTCACTCCGACTTTCTATAAGAG
Organism: Melitaea athalia; assembly: GCA_905220545.2. Taxonomy (NCBI): domain Eukaryota; kingdom Metazoa; phylum Arthropoda; class Insecta; order Lepidoptera; family Nymphalidae; genus Melitaea; species Melitaea athalia. The sequence continues at coordinate 2,803,252 of HG992180.1, forward strand.
TCTTTTGGGCAACAAAAAAAATGAAAATGACAGACAGTTAATTGCCGATTTATTACATAATTTTTAACGAATGGGTGTCAGCATGTCTCTGAAAATTCATTTCCTTCATTCGCACCTTGATTTCTTCCCTGAAAACCTCTGAGAAGTTAGCGACGAACATGGAGAGCGTTTTCATCAGGATTAGAAATTTTTTGAACAAAATTATCAAAGGTACTGGGGCCAAGCCATGTTAGGTGATTATTGCTGGTCTGTTATAAGAGACACAGACTCAAATAAATAGAAAAAAAACCTAAGGCAATTCAGTTTTAATTTTTTTTTTATATTTTTGTAGGCATTTTTTTGTAAATCAAAAATAATAAATATTTTGGAAACGTGACGTGTTGGGTTTTTTTCTTATTTTTTTTTAAACTCAGTGCATCTCAAATGATATGAAAAAACACTTTTCATTTCAAGGACAAAAACCATGTAAACTAGTGTAATTTTTCAATTCGAACTAACGTATTCATGATAAGGTATTAAGTTTCTGAACATAGAAGAGTATATATCTTATACTCTGATCCAGCTCAAGTTTAACTAAATCAAAGCGAATGTATCAGAACGCAATTTTACTTTACTCAAAGAAGTATTAATGAAGCCGGAAAGGATGTATTACGTAGTTTTAGAAAACATACTTCAAAGAGAATTCGTAATGCTTTAGGGAAATAAAACAATCGCAACTTGTTTCATAATTTAACATATTTGATTACTTTTTGAATATTTTTATCCTTAAAATATATTTAGGAATAAAAAAATTGCGAATAATTTCTTGTTTCCGCGAACTTCGTTACTTTTTTTACACATTTCAAATATTGTTGTTGAGTGTCAAGTTATTTATTATTTAATATTGTTTATGTATATACTTTACGATAAGTCAATTAAAAATATTATAAGTGAATCGTTATCAGGAGATTTTCAGTACTTAATTTCTTTTTATATCGCATGCTTAGCTGTGTAGGAAAATATTGCAAGGAAACTCGCGCGTATAGGAAGACATTATGGCTTTTATAGTGTGTAGATACGTGTCTTTTGAGCATACTTAATATTCTCTACTAGACTTTCTACAGGAAAATCATTCCCTACTTCAAACTTAAATTTTAAAGTTATTAGAAGTGATATTATTCTTAAAATTTGTAAATGTTATTGATATTACATGAAATGATACTTAAAATAATTGTGTTTGCTCGCAAACGACTTAGGTAGACGTAAACATACTCAAGTAAATAGGCGTTATCAAAGATTACTCAAAAAGTACACATCATATCGCAATCAGTTTTAAATGAAACCACGTGAATAGCATTAGCTTTCTATTAAAATCTAATCGAAAGCAACATCTGTTTGTAGTGCCTTCTGCAAGAAATAATGTGTCATATAACGATCCTCTCGTGCGCTTTTGTAGGCAAAATAATTTGTTATCTAAAAAACTAGGTATATTCCACCAGAGTCCCAACTCATTTGTAAGGGCAATAAAAGATCCAGATAATATATGTGTGCTTGCAAACAACATGGATTAATGGTTTACAATACTTTTGTTCACTATTTAGTTAGCATTAATATTTTGTGTCTCACTTTATTTATATTTTGTATAATATTTAAGTAACCATGTACATTCTTTAAATTTTATTTGCATGTTGTGCATAGTTGTTATAGAGATAGAAATTTATCTAATTTTTTTGTAATTTATTCATAAGTACAACAAATATCATGATTTGTATCGTGTAACTGTGCCAAATAATAAATAAAATTTTTTTTTTTTTTATGTAACTACGTTGGCAAACAAGCGTACGGCTCACCTGATGGTAAGACCGTAGCCTATAGACGCCTGCAACACCAGAAGCATCGCAAGCGCGTTGCCGACCCTATCCCCAATCCCCCCCAGGAGCTCTGGTCACCTTACTCACCAACAGGAACACAATACTGCTTGAAAACAGTATTATTTAGCAGTGGTCTTCTGTAAGGTCGAGGTACTGCCCCAATCGGGCTGCTCCATATTTTGAGCAGGAAATTTCCTGCTGTGCCCTACCTCAGTTATACATACATATACATAGTGAAAAGCTATGCGGTATAATACATAACGAAAAGATAGTCAAGTGAATACGCATTCGCTTACAATTAGATTTATATGGGACCACATGACATGCACCACCTTTGGATTATCGAAAATTTTGATATGATTTACAAAAAAAAATAAATTAGTATTTCCTCATGTGTGGATAACACAAAATTAAAAAATTATAGGACTTAAACATTATTTTCATTACGTTGATAGAAAAAACGATGAGAACAAAAAAACACTAAGAAGTTAAAACTTCATAGTTTTTTTCACGAATAAATACCCTTTTTATATAACCTCTCATAACTTGATTATACGCGTAGGTATGCTGCTTGCAAAAGTAGCTTACATATTTGCAATGACAGTACACGCAAATGCTTTTTCAACTAAAGTTGTAAATAAGTGTAAGCTTGGTGTTGACGTTAAAATTCCCGTTTCTTTTTGTAATTAAATTATACCAATCATATTTTCCTCGAAAGCTATTTGAGATACATGAGAAGATAAAAATTATAACAATAATGACAAAACAAAAATATTTGTTACATAAATTAAGCAAGTATGCTTAGAGGGTTTTGCCTAGATTAATTTATTTAATTAAAACAACATAGCTTATCCCGAATTTACGGCTATTACCAACAAATTTTTGGTGAAAAAAAAAAATCCTTGCGTCGATGAAAATTTCCGGTAAAGTGGGACATTAAAACTTCGCCGCGGTTTAGTAGAGAATTATCCCGAGATTGCCGCGAGTGGGGCTTGAGAAGAAACTTTCTCGAAAGTTCTACGAAAATATAGCCGGCTAAATTAAACCTGCATTTCACAGATTGGAGGCTACTGGTGTGTGATATTGTATAAGACATAATTAGGTCAAATTATGTCTGGGATTAAGCCGATGGAGTGCAAGATTTTCTTATATGATTAGAGCGTACTATTATTAAAAAGAGAGAAAGAAAAAATGTTCACGCTCGAGAAACTGCCTAGAATATAATTAAATAGATTAGATGTTATAGTAAAGTAAAAGAGATTAATTTGGATTATATTTAAGATTACGTAAGTTACGACTAGTCCTTAAATAGGAAAATTAAAAAAGAAAATAAAAATAAAACAACGTGATTAAATCCCAATTTCAAACGGCTTCTAAATTGTTCTACACTTAAACATTTATTACAATCGGCTTAAATAGTTTTTTTTTTGTTTCAAACATTCTACGGGTCTATTAATCACAAGTTTTCACTTAAAAAAAAATAAGACAGTATTAAAATATTTTGCAGAAAAGATACTATCGAGGATAATATTTACAGTTTTATTACAATTACTTAACTACCTATTTTCTATACATTTCAGCGTTTCTGGAAATTATAGAGAGTGAAGAAATAAATAGTCCATGTTACTAAAATTACCTAAAAACGGCCTAAGCAGAAAGGACCAAAGAAAAGACTTGTTTTAAAAAATAAATTAATAGCTAAAGGTTATTTATCGGTGCAGTATAACATAAATAATAACGACGTGCAAAAGTTACGCAGTGTTTGATTTATTTAAACTCAGTTTTTTTAAAAGAGTAACCGCAGAGTTGCGTGCCGATTCTTCTCTGCAGATTTTACATTCCGAATTTGCGGTAGCTTCACTTTTAACGATAATTAAAAATTAAATTTGTGAGATGACGATTCGAGCGAAGGTGTTTGAAGCCTATTTGAATACTGTTATTTTCGATTGATTTGATTGATTGATTGACTCTCCAAATCTTTTGCATGGATACTTCTGATCGAGTGCCATACAAAAGGGTCCTACACTAATTATGTTTTAATAAGGTTATATGTTTTAGGACTCCATATAAATGTAATCAATTTATACGCCAGTGAAGCGGCGAGAAACAGCTAATATGTTTTTGTCAATTGTCTTAATATTACTATTAAGACAATTGGGAGAATTATGATGGAGGAATATCTATAGAGGAATAGATATTCCTATATATTATAATGTGTAATTCAATGACTGACAATAAAACAATACGTGGCTAAATATCGCCGTTATTAAAAACTTAATACACAAATATCTTATTTCACGTATAAACTAATAGATTATTGAAATTCGTGTTACGTACTATTAGACCGTAAATAGAGGTATAATTGAAACATATATTTAGATCAAGGTATATTATATACAAAGATATATTATATCAAAACCAATATAGTATTTATTACTTTTATAGTATTGAAATACTATTTCGTCGATATTTCATCGACGAAATAGTATTTCAATTTTGCTCCTGGGGGGAATTGGAGATAGGGTCGGCAACGCGCTTGCGATGCTTCTGGTGTTACAGACGTCTATAAGCTACGGTAATAGCTTACCATCAGTTGAGCACTACGCTTGTTTGCCGATAGTTACATAAAAAAAAAAAAAAAATTAATATTTACGAAAATAAATACTACTTTTGTCAAATCACCATCGATTAAATTTTTTTTTCTATTACAAATAAAATTTGATGATAGTTAAATAAACAATGAGCTATCAGCAGTCATTAATCTAAACTTAATTAATTAATTGAAACATCGAATAACTCTGTTATTCTATTCTTAATGCTATTAAATTCGTACGTCAGAACATTAAGATTGAAAATCGTAATGATCCGTTGAAGATTTACAAAAGTCGTAAAAATGTCTTGTAAGCCCTTTGTGAGTTTTACTTTTGTTATTACCGGAACACGTGTTTGCTTCGTAAATATAGTTACTGTTGCTACTGAATGTATATTTCATATTTCTTTATTGTTTATTTACTAAGAAATTGTGTTAGATTTCTGAGCTGTTACTGTTAGCTTTAACTCTTACCTTATGTTATGATTGCTTATTTATTTACTTTTTGAGTTACACATTATTGTAAGGTTTGAAAGTAAATAACAATACAATATACCAAATTAAAATAGTGCAAAGACGATGTTTGTAAGGAAGCTCTCATATGGATAAAGGTTTTTTTTTTCGAATTTACTTACCTCTGGAATTACATTGATTGCGACTTGAAAAACATTTTTTGTTCTGTAGTCTGTTTGCTGAATTAATTATATTACATCAGTGTATGTACAGATTAAAAAATTAAAACTAGTTTTATTCAATTCAAGACAATCTGGTGAAAAAAAACTTTGTGAAGTAGTCTGGGTTTCGAAATGGCTACAACGCCATATGTTACATCCATATTGTCACAGAAAACTGCAGAGAGCTGATTAGCTATTGCGTACCGCATTCGTGAACTAAGAGAAAGCCTTTTTGACTCTATCGAGACCTTGACTGCCCTCGATTCTCTATAGCGATGTCTGCCGCGGTATATTAAGGTACTGAGGTGTAGGTATTCATGATAGAGGAATGTAATGGCATGGAAACTGTTTACCAACGCGACGGAGGTCGTTCTAAAGATAATTGAGATAAGCAGCAGTAAACGGCGAGTAGTAATATATTTTTTTTTTTTATAGTTTCTGAGCACAATTATTGTTATGTTACACTTTATTGCAGTTGAGTAGTAATATTACACTACGATAGGTAGGAGCGCGAAAATAATATAATAATAATTTAACGCACGTAAACCCCCGGAACCAAAATATTATATACTAGCCGACCTATGCCCACTCAGCCCACTTCGTTGGCCGTTAATTATTTTTGGGATGCAATACATAGTAAAGTTTTCATCTCGCTCGCATTTCTCCGACTTGATTTACATATTCTAATATTTTTCACTGAAGTTTTTGTTCAATAAAATATAGCCTATGTCACTTCTGAATATCGTAGCTTTCTGTCAATGAAAGAATTTTCATGATCGGATCAGTATTTGCGAAGATTACCCCCGATATACAAACAAAGTTAGAAACTTTACCTCTTTATAATATTAGTATAGATGAAAAGCATCATATGATATCGATTCATGAAGACAGATAAATAATTATAAGAAACGTAAGACGTATAGAGATCAAAGTCGTTAGTTTTATTACGCTTTCAATTTCACCGCCTCACTGATCTTGTAATTTAGATAACACTACAAATTTAGCTTGGGACGCCCCTTGCAGATCAATTAACTATAATAGTCCCTAATTCTCAATCACGTGTGTGATTGTTGAACTCAAACGTACTTATATACGTATTATTTTAGAATTTCAACCACTAGCTTCTGCGCGCGACTTCGTCGGCGTGGACTCCGCTCCTGTTGGTCTTAGCGTGATGATACATAGCCTATAGCCTTCCTCGATAAATGGGCTATCTAACACTGAAATAATTTTTCAAATCGGCCCAGTAGTTCCAGAGATTACCGCGTTCAAACAAACAAACAAACAAACAAACTCTTCAGCTTTATATATTAAAGTATAGATTAACCCTTGGAAATTTTTTAGGAATGCTTTGACCCTTGCTTTATTTGTTATTTACTTATTCGCTGTGGCAGTGAAAAATAACTTGTTTATCATACAGCAATTTAAATGATTCTCAGATAGTATTATGATACGAATACGGTTCAGTCTGAAACATTCCACTGCTGGGCATAGGCCTCTTTCTTGACGTAGGAAGAAGGATTGGAGCTTAATCACTACATATTATAAAACAAAGTCGCTTCCCGCTGTCTGTCTGTCTGTATGTATGCTTAAATTTTTAAAACTACGCAACGGATTTTGATGCGGTTTTCTTTAGTAGATAGACTGATTCAAGAGGAAGGTTTTTATGTATAATACATGCATAATATAGTAGAGGAACTCTGATAGTTTTTGCAACCGTGCCAAGCCGGGGCGGGTCGCTAGTCCAGAATATATATACAAATTTCTTTCGTGAGCGGGGATCGAACCCGCAACCACCAGCGCAACAGCTAGTGCTGTGACCGCTGCGGCAACGCGTCATCAATCGTCGTCGTTATTGTGATCGTAATCAATCATTGAGCCAAACAAGGTTAAATTATTGACAGTCCCGTTATTCGAAAGGCAATGTACAAACTATAGCTAGCTGCTTTCTTCAGAAATAGGTCACATCATGCAATATTGTATTGCCATACCAAACTAAGGCACAAAGGTTTGAGGGAAAATCAATTTCAAAACCAAACGTCTATCTGAGTAATTCAAAGAAAGGAATTAATAAGCGTTACCTTAGGTTACCTCTCAAACAGGTTATTACCTCGATGATAAAGGAATCTTTGATGCAAATTACTTAAAGGTTTACCTTTGAAATGAAATGCTGAAGATATTGGATGTTTGAAATTAGGCCTTTGTGTAACATTTTTAACAACACTGTCTAATGTTTTTTTTTCTATCTGTGCACCTAATTAAAGTAGGACTTTAAATTTGAATTTAGACATTTTAGAAGGTTTTAATTATAATTATAAATAGATTAAAATAAAATGTTCTCCTTACAGACCATTTTTATTAACTAAAACAGTATTAAACTCAAAGAAAACGTTAAGAGGTAAGATAGAAATAAAGTATTCTGAAAAATGTACTTCGCAAACAATAAGCAAATGGCTGGCAGAACTTTTCACTCGCGAGGAAACAATGTAGTACTCGAATAATCCGAAATTGAATCTGTTGCACATCTTTCCGTGAAATTCTAGTCACTTGAAGCTAGCTTTCTTCTCTGATTCACTGTTTTAAGACATTGTAAAATGCTGCATATAAATCAAAAATATTTTTATATTTTTATTCTTTTTTTTTCGAAATATTATTTTTATTGCTAAAGTAATATAGACTTATTGATGTTTTCTTTTGTTATATCCTGTCTTATCTTATTTGTAGCCGTTTTAATGCAATTAACTGTTACGTTGGCTCCATTTTATAATTAAATTTTGTAAGATTGTGTACGGTTTGTCTTAAAATAACAATTTCTGACGATGCTAACTTTTACTCTCGACTTCGCATACGTTAAATTGAATTGCTTATTTTATTAATGTATTTTTACGTACTGAGCTCAATCTTAATACTAGTAATTATTTAGGTACGTTAAGACCTTTTAATATTTCAAAACATATAGGAGATATTTATAATGTTTTAAGAACAATGGTATATGATTTATATAATTCTAAACATTTGTTACTAGACATAGTGATAAAAACATTTTTATATATTTTGTTACATAAATGATATTTAATAAAAAATATATAAAAATACAAAGAGGGTGGGTGAAACACTAGCTCAGGTGAAGCAGGTGTCTGTAGAATATCATGTATCTTAAACAGTAAAAGTGTTAAATAAAACAATAAAAATTCCTAATAGTATAAGAATTTAGTCACTCTATTTTCAAATACAAAGTTAAGTTAAGCAAAACATAATAAAATTGTACGAAGCTTGGAAAAGTATTTTATAGGTGCACGTAAAGTTACGAGCGTCACATATTATTTAATTAAAGAGCATCTGTCCCTCACGTAAGGTATAAAAGTGGAACGCTGACTTTACAAAGGCTTACTGATTGAAAAACTCAAGTATAATACTTTGATGCTACATGTCTTTTGATAAACTAAGGGAATATACTCGTCTGTGCTTCCTTACTCGTTTGAAGACGAAAAAGGGGTACATCAGTTCCAACGTGACTGAAGCTTACTCCTTCAGAATGTGATTACCGTGATATTAAATAAATCTAATATGTTATTTAAATATTCATATTGGTATAGTAAACTCTGGTATATTATTGTACCTATGTATATAAACCGCTAAGTGCTCAGCGTTGTCCCACACGATTTCACTCTCCATAATTTCTGTCATACTACTTTATATTTTTTAAGGAGTAAACTACAAAAAAAAAAACGACTGTGCTTGCTGTGACTTTAGACCACACGACTGAATTAAAACCTCTTTAGTTGCCCCCTACAGTAATATACGAAACGTAACTCTCTCTCTCTCTTTCAATCTTCACTAACTTATATCTCCCTCTCAACTTCCGTTCGCCTCGACTGATCACACTTTTCGTAACGTTCTCGTCACGCATTCACGAGCCTACTCCACAAGTCAAGCGTGTGTAAGGAAGTTTTACTTCAAAAAAATATTTTGAATAAATAGAAGAAGAGGTGCAGAGCGAATGAGCGGGTAAGATGTGATGTAAAGAATAGATTAATATATAAATAAACAATTATATATCAATAAACTACACTAACCTATTAAGGCCAAATAGTTCTGTCCTAAGTCCTATATAAATCAGATTAGTAAGCTTAATTTGATTGAAAGAATAGGACGTGTCCAGTAAGAGAGATTTAAACTAAGTACCTAGATATTTTGGTCCGTCCCAATTTTATTATAGATGCTATAAGATTACTTATGTTTCCATTATTATTCTAACCGTACATCGATAGATGTAATTGACTTTTGAATATAATGTATATGAGAAATGTTATTAAATTTTGTAATATGAAAAGTTCCAATTTACTGATCAGTGATTTTAGTTATTACTTCTATTATGAAAATTGTTATGTATACTATTATTATAAAGAGGAGAGATTTGATTGTTGGTTTGTTTGCAATGAATACGCTCCGAAACTACTGAAACGGTTTGAAAAATTCTTTCACTGCTATTGGCAAGCTACACTATCCGTGGGTGACATAGGTTATATTATATTTTCAAAAAAATTATGGAAAAAAATTATTTTGAAAGTTTTGTTAAATACCCGTGCGAAGCCGGGGCGGGATGCTAGTCTTCATGAAATAAATTAGAACTTGGAACTGTATGTTGCGTGTACAAGTAAATTTCCAAATTACATAATTATTTCTACTCTTGACTAGATTTATAGTGGATATATTTATCATGATTCATGATTTACTATTAAAATTTGTGAATTACACACATAACTTTACCTTCTTTAAAATCACTGGCTATGAAAATGCACTGACATGGGAGAACGAGAACGTCATATATAATCTAAAGTGTAAGAAAAGGATGAAAGAGTTACTCTATTACGTCTGTGTTTTTTTTTCGTTCATGGATGGATGGTTTGTTAAAAAACTGCGGTCGCCATTGAAATGCGAAGCAGCTGGAATTAACAGCCTGTTTTGGGAGTTTGCAATATATATTTTATCTAAGTTAACATTTTCTCTCCTCTTCCAGAATTTCATTACAACGATTATATAGCGTAGTTTTAATGAAAGTCATTGTCTTCGACGTATATTTTTTTTTACCTTACCTTATGACGAGCGCAGGTAAGATAATGAAGTGTGCTTGGAATGCAATATGAGTTTTTCTTTGAAGATACATCAAGTTATAACTGGCGGTAAATAAGGATAGAAGCAAGAAGTTTCACACTTCAATGGTTAGTACCATAACGTGAATTTCATTCTTTCTTTCAAATTAATTTATTGTTTGATTGTCTTTCCTTTCAAAGTTGCAAAGGCAAAAGCTTAGTATTACACAGCTAGGAGTATATGTTTCTGTGTAAAATATTTTAATTCAAAGTCTTGGTGTTAATGCGTTTCAGTCACCACTTTCCTGTTTCACGTTTTCGGTTTCCAAAGCTATCGATCTCAAAAACTATAAGTATACTTAACAACTGATATGAAATATAATCTGATGGTAATATAACTAAAGTTCAAAGCTAAAAGTCTTACATCAGCAGTACAACGTATAAGTATATAGAAGATCCAATGTCCTAAATCGGATTAGAATCTTAGCGTGTTTGTCATGCGGCTGTTATCGATATAATTCTTAAAACAATATACTGTCTAAATGTCACGTATTATTTTTACTAAATCGAGTTGTTTTATCATTTAATTGAGAATGAAAATCTAAATTGCGACAATGTCTACCCTTTTAAGGTTTTATCCTGAACATAAATAAGAAAATTTCATCCTAAAACGACATGATCCTTTACTCTTAACGTCATTACCACCGCGGAAGCTCTGCTCGGACCTTTTCTTATTTCAAAGTGGGAATGAAAGTTGGGACATTTAAACACAGCTTCACAATAGTGCTATGTCAAGTTAAAGGCGATGAGCGATTATTAATTTTTAAAACACTAGAAAGAAAAAAAAATAGCTAACTCGATATAATAAAAATATATAATAATAATAACAAATAATAATAAATAAATATCTACACAATACACACACGGTCGTCTGTTATTAAAGTAAGCAACTTAATAGGTACTTGTGTTATATAATAGGTAACAGCCGACTGGTCTAGCTACATTTTTTTTTTTCGATAAACATACTTATAAATAATACATTTATAAATTTATAAATGAATATGTATATTACACCCAGACTCGGGGTGGGAATCGAACCCACAACCCCGGGAGCAGAAAGCAGGGTCACTACAAACTGCGCCAACGGGCTAGTCAAACAATATAATAATAAAAAATATATAGCAATATTTTTATTATAATGATACAATTTTTTCGGATTTTATCACATAACCATTTCATTCACGCAACCATGGTCACGTGGAGGAGTCCTCTCGTGACCATGGTAGCTGCAAAGTACCCGAAACGTCAGGCATCTAAAAAGTTATAAACCGTGATAAAATCCGAAAAAGTTGTTTCATTATAACGAGTAAATTCACGTTAACATTAGAATTTTTTTTTTAGAAAATATATTTTAAGGGTTTTGAACCCGTACCCCTGAAATACCGGTATGTCGGGGGTGCGGGTTCGAATCCCGCTGGATCGAAATTTTGATATGATAATAAAAAACATTTTACAATTTTCTCTTGTGATGGAAACACAAAAATAAATATAATACGAATTAAAAAAACATGACATAATTATGACAAATTAATGGTCAAATAAATGAAACGCATTACACTCAACGGCCCCCACTAAGATTTACTGCTGTGTCAGGGGCCCGACAACACAAACAATAAACAAGCGAAAACATCCAGACCGTGGCAAAAATCTGTATGGCCAATACAAATGTATGTCATGTACGGAGATCATATTTGCAACTGCAAGTGGAATAGCCAGTGCTAAGACCGTTGCACTAACGCGACGTAAAAAATAATAATTAAAATAGATAGGTAATATATTTTTACTAAACGCTTTTATGAGTAACTTAGACCATATGTTGTTGTTTTATAAATTTACCAGCGGGTCGTTAGTGTAACTTGGAGTTTCATTAAAACGAAGTATTGCTTTTTATACGCTACCAATTTGAGACGGCAGCCTTACAAGTTTTTTGTCGGTAGAGAATCATTTATATTATTCTTTTAAGTAATCGTTCTAAAAGAATCATTTATTACGAGGTGGAACTTTTGACGTCATATTTCAGCGCGTTGTACAACACTTCTATAGATCATTGTAATATTTTATTTTTCAATTGTCGAAGTAGAACAATTTATTTTTATAATTATAGTTTCTATTTATTATGTATTCGTGAGTTTCTCTCTCTCTCTCTCTCTCTCTCTCTCTCTCTGTGTGTGTGTGTGTGCCTGAGAAATGGTAGTTGCTAAAATTGCTACATAGACGTACCTATTTGGAATAGTCACATATTTTTAAATTCATTTTGGTGATTGTGTATTTTTATTTTATGTTTACTATTATAATATTATACAGTATTTTCTAATTATATAATATAATAGTATATAAAGCATTTTATTATTTACTAGCCGACCCGTGCCCACTTCGTTGGGCGTTATAATCCATTTCACATAAGAAGGGTACGGTGAAATTTGATATGTTCCAATACACTCTCACTATTTTCAGCAAATCAGATAAATATAAATGTTTTAAAATCACCAATTAATTTCTAAGGCAAATAATAATGCTTGATTAGATTAAATTGTTGACACGGCACGTCAGAGGGCGCAGGTTCAAATCCTGCTGATTTAAAATCTTTATATATTTTTATCTTTTTCCTTTTATCTTGTCACTCCTGAATAGTGTAGCTTTCTGTTAGCAAAAGAATTTTCATGATCGGATCAGTATTTGCGAAGATTACCCCGTATATACAAACAAAGTTATAAACTTTACCTCTTTATAATATTAGTATAGACGAGTTAGTTTTATCGCCTTTTTAATGTTTTTTTTTAAGCTATTGCATAGCTTCTTTCGCGGGCCTTGAGCGCGGGGACAGTTTCAAGAATTTCAGTAACGAAAAAACCTCACGCTCCCCACTCCGACGGGCACGGAGGTGTGGCTTGAAGGCCGTGCATCGTCTAACGTCGTTTCAGTTCGGCAGTCTTCGACACGGCGCGGCGTTGTGTGCGTGCGATTAGACGTCTATATAGGTCGGCGCGGCTAGGCGGTGCGCTTGACGTCTGAGCTTCGACGCGAGTTTGCCGGCATTTATCAATGAATGCGTGATGAAATAAAAAATATGACCTACATGAATGGGATAGCACCGGCGTTAGTACTATTATCTAGTTGAGCGTATTACTCATTGATGCAAATATGATATTGCCTATAATGTTACTATTTCCGGATAAAATTTGGCATTTAATTTTTTTTAATAAAAGAAAAAAAATTGTTTTCTTATCGGTCACCACGCTCAAAAAGTGTAACTTGAATTACAACAAAGAAAAAGAAATACTGTATAAATAAAATAAATAAATATTATAATTATTGCATAAGTTGATACAAAATGCTATGCAATAGCTTTACCGCGGCAGTCCCCGAGTGCCACATGTCTTTTCTTTTTTTTTTTTTTTTTGTTTAAAAACCAAAGGAAACGTTACAAATCCGACCTTTGAGTCGGAGAAATTAGCCAGCATTCCAGGACGGATCATTTATCAAGGCAAGGAAATAAGAAGTAAACGAACAAATTGCAAGCACTTGTTAAATCTGGGATTTATATGCGCGCTAGTGTAAACGTTTTTACAAACGGAGCGTTATGAAGTATATTAACTTTTTGACATTTTCTATACATATTTTTCATTAACTATTTTGATAATACGGGGCTTACAGCAATTGATTGCAGGCGCGATAGTGGCGAGTGACGATGCGCTAAGTCCCGTAGAATCAAAAATGTGACTGAACTAGACAAAAATGACAGTGAAAGATGAAAAAAAAAAAGTATATTTGTTTTGACTGTTCGATTTGTATAACTTATATTGTAAATGTCTTGATGTAGTTCAGAGATCAGGTTTTAGTAAGAAGTTTCTGGCAAGCATTCTTATCGATTTAATATAACAAAATATGCATACTTCCTCTCTATGTTTTTCTTCACTGGGAAGAATAAAACAAAATGTTTACCCAAGCACGTACAAATGCATGTAAACTATCCGACTGTATAATTATATTGGCTTTTTAATAACTTTAATCGTAAGTCAGTATAAAAGTATTCACACCCGCTTTAAATGGGACCGCACCTTTTATAAAAAGAACAAAAACAGCTTCCTGAGAAGATCACGCTAGCAAGACGGAATTCTCTGTCGTTGTACTGAAACAAATATTTACGGTATTTCCGTTGTTTATTTGTACTAGTGGTCTCTGGTCTTCTGTGCATGTGTTTATGGGTACAAATATATAATCTTATCTTCCAAAAACTTGAAAATATTTTCATATTAAACTACAACGCAATCCATCGAATGATTTTAGATAAAGAACATTTACACTAAAGGTCGATTTACATCAGACGAGCGAATGCTCATTCTATCCCCACTACATCAAATTCTTATCAAATTCTTTTAGTGTAAACAGGCGTAGAGCATTATTTCGTTATTATATACAAGGTGTGGATGACAATAGAACGATAATTGAAAACACCATTAGTACTAGTATAAAGAAGTATTTCAAAACCATCAGATAAGTCCTAACATCAAAATCAAAAAAAAATATTTTTTCATACAAACTAATTCAATATAATTTAATAAAATTTTATAACATCATTTTTGTAACTACAGGATCACTGACCTGTTACACGCGCGATGACGCGTGTAACAGGTCGTGGCCTTGTTTCTACGCGGCAAAGTCCTTAGAAGTGGTATGTCATGCTTGTACCTACAAAACTTCATTATTTTGATTGAATAAAAAATAGTAAGTTAGAAAAGTAAATTAAAATAAATTGTTACGCATTTAAAATTAAATTGAATAAAAAACTATTTGATTTAAATTTTCTCAAACCATCAATTTTTTTTTTAAATATGCAGAACTGATCAGTAGCCGATACTGAATAAGTTATTTTTTTTTTAAACATTAGTTATTATAATATTATTTGGTCTGCGAACTGTCACTAAATGGAAATGATTAAAAATTTTGCCTTTTTTTTGTGGCAGTCGATCCCATATCCATTATTTTTATGCTCTATCTTTTTAAAAATAATAATAGCTGTCCTTGAGTCGTTAACCGCCGGTTTTAGGGTAGGTCAGGTCTTTAGTATGATACATACGTAGAAATTTTAAAAAATGAAAAATCATAATTTGTGACTAAACTACTGGATGTATTTTATTGATTTTTTGTATGTGGGCTTGGAATGTCATTACATATACGCTGTCCAAGTTATCGTTGTATTGTAATCCCCACCCTGTATATGAATACGAGTGTTCGAAGATCAAGAAAGAATGCTCTTGTTCTAGCTCTAGCTCTTAGTTCGTTTGGTCTAAATCCACCCTTATACTCTATTCACGTTTGGAAATGGTTTCCCAAATCTCGTTTATTTTTGGTACGAAAATTACCACCTAAAATATTTCAAATAATTTAATAGTTGAAATGTTATGTGTGAATATTCCCCTTAGTGGTAACTTTGAATAAACTTGATTATAATTACGAAATGTGGAATGATTTAATTTAATTTGAAGTTGTTTTAAGTACAAATTTCTTTGTTTATTTTTGTTCCAGGAAAACAAGAAAATGTATTATGCATGAATGAGTGGTTCGTCAGGAATACGTTACTAAAGATCTTATACAACATTTGTTAACTTTTAATATATATTTTTACTATAACATACATACTACGAAACAAAACTTAAGTAAAGCAATGTAAGCTAGATTGCTGGATGTATTTCCACGTTGAACCATAACTGGCTTTATCTGCGCGCGACTTCGTCGGCGTGGACTCCGCTCCTATTGGTCTTAGCGTGATGATACATAGCCTATAGCCTTCCTCGATAAATGGACTATCTAACAGTGAAAGAATTTTTCAAATCGGCCAAGTAGTTCCAGAGATTACCGCGTTCAAACAAACAAACAAACAAACAAACAAACAAACAAACAAACAAACTCTTCAGCTTTATATATTAGTATAGATACGTGTAGTAGTTAAAAGTTTTTTGCTGTGTGGTTACGGCAATAAAGAATATAGCCACTCCCTATCTTCCCGTGGGTGTCGTAAGAGGTGACTAAGGGATAACATAATTTCACTACCACCTTGGAACTTAAAAAGCCAACCGATGGCCGGATAACCATCCAATTGCTGGCTTTGAAATACACAGGCCGAAGACGGGCAGCAGCTTCTTCGGTGCGACAAAGCCAGCCCTGCGGTCACCAACCCGCCTGCCCAGCGTGGTGACTATGGGCAAAACACATGAGTTTAACGCCATTTTTGGCGCGAACTTTTGAAGGCTTATGTCTATCAGTGGACTGCAATAGGCTGAAGTGATGAGTTAATAGTTTCATTTGGTCTCTCACAAAATCTAAACCAGCACAAGATCTATAATACAACATTGACAAGAGTCAAGGGCTAATGAAACTGTAAGATTGTAAGGGTATTAGTTGTGGTGTAGAATGTACTCTTACTTAGGTACGTGAAAGTCGGAACTCATCAGTGATGAGGATGACGATACATGTCGTATTCTTCATAACAATTAGCTGATTCCTTACAGTGTTAATGGTCGCTGGTTCGATCCCCGCTCATGCAAATGTTTTCCAAACCGATGTTCATCGGTTCCTGGACATTTACTGCATGTGACATGTGACCACTTCACTACATATACAAAGGTATCGCACACTTCTGATCGCCACTGAGATGCGTTTATAATTTATTATCATTTTCAATTAATTCACTATAATAGTGGTCCAGAGTTCGTCACCGAAAAAGTACTATTTCTCGGGTTTTCATACTACAGATCTTTTACAAAATGTTGTCAAAGCATTAAAGAAGAGACCGTGGTTATACCCGTTGCTCCTCTAGTAAAGTGATTTGAACACAACAACACACACTGACAAATATTTATTTCGGCTGTACAGGTGGTTTAGATGTGATGGTTTGGGATTTCTTGATTGTGTTATATCCTTTTCATGACCGTTCTATGAAGAATAAATTTGAAATAGTATTTTGATTCAAACAACTAACTTTTCACAACAAATTTATATTTTTATTGAGTTTATTTTGGAAAGAATTATATTAAGAAAATCAGCTACCTCGACTATTGAATTTCAGATCAATGGAAGCGTATCTTCGTCTCCAAAATCCACCGAAATTACTATTTCCTTCATAACCAGTATGAATAAAATTGTGTTACGAATGAATGTGTAACAGAAACGCTTATAATATTTTCCTGGACAAAGATTCTTGAGACTTGAGACGTGTACAGAGTCGGTTTGAAAGGTTCAAAAGCCGAGGTCACGTAATACATTACCATGGAACGCGTGACTCGTAGATCGCCTCTTGCAGTTTTATTTACGGTAGCTCTAAGTTATAAGAGTATTACATCTATAATTATATATATAGCTATTGCTGTTCGTTAGTCTCGCTAAAACTTGAAAATGGCTGGGCCAATTTGGCTAATTTCATCTTGAAATGTTTGTGGAAGTTCAGGGAAGGTTTAAACGGTGAGAAACATAAATAATATGTAACGGGAAATACTAAAAACGATGATTTAATTTTCTAATACGAAATGTTCCTAGCGGGGAAATTTAATGTCTTTTGTCAAAAATGTTGTCAATTGGTTGTCAAATATTTATTTACAGGTGCGTTCAGAAAGTGTTTTGTATATATTTTTCACAAATATACGTAGGTGATATACTCTTGGTATAAAGGCATATGTAATAACCTCTGCTTATTTAACTTCCTTATCAAACGTATTATTCGGTGCGGGATTACATGGTTGATAAAGATGTGTGGTATTAGTGACGCTGTATTTCATGCACGACATTACTAATTTTGTACTAAATTACAGTTTATACATTTTTTTTTTTTTAAAAGAGTAACTGCGGAGTTTCTTGCCGATTCTTCTCTGCAGAATCTACATTCCGAATCGGTGGTAGCTTCTTAAAAAAACTTAATAATGACCTTTAATTAAAATTTTGTAAATTGACGATTCGAAAGTGCTCATGGGGCCTATTTGAATAAAGTTATTTTTGATTTTGATTTTGAAACTGATTTAAAAGGGTATTATCAATTTCACTTTAATAAAAATATTATTCAGAGATTAGATCAAAAGAAATAATCTTTATAGCTATCTACTTTATACATATATACGAAATCAAGAAAGAAAGTTAGTTTATATAGGTAATGAAAAAGTCTTGTTTTTATATATGTATAAAAAAACACTTATTTCTATTTTATCCACGTCCTAGTTCGTAACTTGGACCGAATATGACTGCCTTTGTCGACGCCAAACTTCCGATGTTACGTGATATTGAGAAGCTACCGGAGTATTTTTTATTTATATGGAGGAGTGGGGAATGAAATGTATAAGTTTCCAGTTCAAATGACTTCTTATTTTGACATTTTGTTTTATAAATCTAAATTATATATTTATACTTAAAATAATTCCATTCATTTGTAATGAGGCAACTTTTACATTATTGAAATGAAGTCATTCGAGTTACTTTTCCGCCAACCCGCATTGGAGCAGCGTGGTGGATTAAGCTCCAATCCTTCTCCTACATGGGGAAGAGGCCTATGCCCAACAGTGGGATATTACAGGCTGAATCGTGAATCGTGAGTTACTTTTGAATGTTACTGACTGATCCTCGTCATTTATGACGATGATGTTTAAGGTCTAATGGTATTAATTATTAATCACTATGATTAATGTAATGAATAAAATAGGCTTAATATCTCAAGATTTTTTAAATATAATCAAAGACATAGATAAGCAGTTATTTAAAATTATTATAAATAACTAACGAATATTACTGTTTAAAACAACAAAAACACATAATTTGTTTTTAATAATCGATGTCACTTTTCTTAAATATTATTTGATACATAATTATATCACCAATAATTGCACGTAATATATACAAATAATTATTTGTTCACTTTCTAACCGCAGTTTCTATTTCGTGTCCTATAGTGTAAGGTTGTCTGGACGAGATCGCTCTTTCAGCGATAAGAACGCCTTTGTACATCTTTCATTTTTTGTTATCATTTTTTTTAATTTATTTTCTTTTAATGGTGTACAATAAAGAGTATTATTATCATTACTATTATTATATTCTCAAGTAAGTGACATATTAAATTTATAACATTAAATTCCCTACCTAGTAAATGTCTACATTATTTTTTACATTTGCTTTGGTAATTCATGTTAGTAAACATTATACCATTTGCACTACTGGGTTATGCGACGCTAGAGAAATCCCTGTAAAATATTTGGGTCTCTGGAGAGCAAGCGAGCTACGTGGAGTTTCTAGCCACTAAAATCGTAAAATCTTTTTGTTATTCATCTCTTCCAGGTAATAATCATATTTAGCTTGAACTGAGTAGATGTAATTTCGTCCATCTAAACTACTTTACTATAGGTATAACTAAAGCGTTTGTTACTTTGAAAACACTTAGGATCCACAAGTCCGATTTAAAAATTCAAAATAAGAGAAACGAAGTAATAGTAATAATAAAATAATAAAACAAAAGAGATCTTGTCAATTAATTAATACAAAATTGTGCCAGTTTCGTAACGATAATGCAATCTGATGATTACATAAGCTGATGGTTATATGGGACTATTCTGAATTTTGTACGCTGAAAGTCTATTAATTTATTATTTCATTTGTATCAACGGAATAATAGTCATAAAAAATCGCGTGGTGTCGTGGGACACCAGATAGGAACGAAGTTCCTTATTATAAAATATTAATTTCAAGTTCTATTCGAGGTATAAAGAAAATAATTATTCGGGTATATATTTTTTACTATGATTTTTTTTAAGATAACAAAAATATATATATGCCCTGATGTAACAAAAGCCTATAGCGTCTACTTTAATGTATAAGAATTCAAAGTTTCTTTGGAAATTCACAAAGCAAGAATAACCATATACAACAACTACCATTTAATCTTTTACAAAAGATGCGTGTTTTGTATTCTTTACATATCGTAACTTGGAAACTCAGGAGAACTGTTATTTTTTGATTTATTGCACGCAAAGTAATGGATAGCTGTTGTGAAAGTTCTCATTTTTCCAAATGTGTTTACGATTTATATGAATTAATCTTGTAAAACTAGTAAAGGTTACGTTTAAATACAAAAGGTGTGAAAATACATTTCATATTTTCAATTTTCGGTTTCCTTCGTTCGAACAAAAATTTAACAATCGCGTGCATTGAACCAACTTCAAAAGTTGTACACCGATGGAATTATTCTGTGAAACTTTGACAACGGTAACATTTCGAAACGTGACTAAAGGGCTTCAAGTTATGACGATCTAAATGAATATGTTGTCAAGTGACATAAAGTCATGCAAAGAGGTGTAATATCGCTGACTTTTTTTTACATTGAATATTTCTTTAGTTAAATACGCTATTTTATAATAATTATCTTTTAAAATATCATAGGTTAACAGGCTTTAGAATTCACATTCTCATTTTTTTAATGAATCAATTTCTTGATTTAAATATTGTCCTTACTCGTATTATATATCTTTTTTTAGGGTTCCGTACCCAAAGGGTAAAAACGGTACCCTATTACTAAGACTTCGCTGTCCGTCCGTCCGTCCGTCTGTCGCCAGGCTGTATCTCAAGAACGGCGATAGCTGGACAGTTGAAATTTTCACAAATTATGTATTTCTGTTGCCGCTATAACAACAAATATCTATTAAAAACAAAATAAAATAAATATTTAAAGGGGGCTCCGATACAACAAATGCGATTTTTTGCCTATTTTTGCTCGATATCAATAAATAGTATCAGGTAGGCACTTGAAGTATTCTCAAAATACTTAATTTTATATTATTTTACTTTAATAATAAATAATAACATTAAAATAAAAATAAATTTTGGTGGCTCATACAACAAAAGTGACTTTTTTGCCGCTTTTTGCCCGATATTAAAATCAATGTATGTGTTTGTTTACCTAGCCAATGGTACGGAACCCTTCGTGAGCGAGTCCGACTCGCACTTGGCCGATATTTTAATAATCATCCACGGGCTCAAAATGCCCATGCCTTTTGTTAAACATACATGCATTATTATCTTAACCACAGGCGATTTTACATTAAAACTACAGATCGACAGTCCTGTGAATTATATAAGATTATAAAATATAACTTCAATTTATTAATATTAGTATAAATCGTTACACAGTAAATAAAAAAAAATCGGCAATATTAATATTTTGTTTTAAGGATCTATATCTATTACAATATTGACAATTATTTTTTATGAATTTACAGCGATTCTTATTAAGTGCCAGTCTCAAGTTACGAAATTGATAGCCTCCAGATAGATTACTAAACATAGATTTCTTGTTGTAAAAATTAATTCCAAGTATCGAATCACCTGCTTTATAAAATATCTTATTAAATATAAAACAAGATAAATATTATAACAATAGAATTTTTTATAGAACCAGGTCGGCAAACAAGCGCGGCTCACTAGATAAGTGATTACACGCAGTCCACCCTAGGAGCTCTGGTCACCTTACACACCAACAGGAACACAACACTGCTTGAAAGCAAGTATAATTTAAGTGTGATCTTCGGTCAGATCGAGATACTATCCCAGTCGGGCTGCTCTAGAGTCTAGATTTTGAGCAGGATATTATCTGCTGTGCTCTACCTCATATAAGAAGGTACGATCGGCATCGCGCTTGTAATCCGCCTGCGGTTGCTGTCATCTATAGTCTACCGTAACCGCTCACAAGCAGGTGTATCCATTTGTTTGTCAGTTGAAGGCTTTTCAAATAATACTCACCTATCAATCACCGCTTTGTATATTTATTCTCTAGATCATTACATATACATAATATTATGATTATATTCATAACAATAATTTTTATAAAAGGAAGCTTTTAGTACTTATTCGACACTCCTTTTGTCTCTCATCACATCAGACCATCTCCAGTCTATATTGTTTCTTACAATCTCATTTCTGCTTCATCAGTTCAGCCTATTGCAGTCCACTGCTGGACATAGGCCTCCTCAAGTTCGCGCCAGACATCTCAGTTTTCCGCAATCCTCATCCATCCTACACCGGCAATCTTACGTAGATCGTCGGTCCAACTGGCCGGAGGACGTCCCACACTGCGTTTAAAGAGACGCGGTCTCCACATCCGTCATTTCTCATCATAGGCCTTTACGTCTATTACAGACGATTCAAACAGTGCCTGAAGAGCATTTTCTCTGATGGCTGTACAAGCCGATACGGGAGCGGCAGACTCTACCACACACCGAACAGGGAAAAGATGCGCTAGTGTCATAATTGTCGCTGTTTTGATGCTTTTTGATTCTCCTGTTCGATAAGAGTCCAAACCAGGCTTCATCATGGTGTTTTTGACCATCCTTCACGCTCTTACGCCATTGGTCTCTGTTCTCGGCTAGTTTTTCCCAGTTATTGTGGTTTAAGTTAAAGGCCACCATATCGCGCTTGGCGCAGTCTTTAAAACGAAGCAAAGGCCTCCCAACGTCCCTCTTTGCATCCGCAATTGCGCCGAGCATGATCTGCCGTGGAAGTCGGGAGGGATCCATCCGGTGCACATGCCCCAACCAACGCAGCCGACGCTGTTTAAGCATGGCAGTTAGACTAGGTAGCTGCGCTATTTCTAGAACCCTCTCGTTGGTCACTCTGTCTTTCCAACTTATACCCAGGATGGTCCGTCATTTCTACCTACAAATTAATATTTATATATTTTGAAGAAAAAAAAATGTTGCATTACTATAAATTAAACAAAAATTCAAAATAATATTTGTAACAATAGTGGTGGATACGAAATAAAACCACATTGTTGTATAATAAAATGTTTATCCCTGAAACGACAAACTTTTAAATTTGGCGTCCGATTTTTTTTAACTTCATAATATTTTATTGAAAAGCTATCACCAGTGAGTTTCTATTTGATATAGGCTACAAAGAGTTTTATTTTTTACGTCACATCGCCACAAAAAATTCAATATCATAACGGCCCACTCGGTCACTACGGTATAAAAATTTTTTGCAGCTTATATTACACAACGCAAACCTTTCGAGATGATTAAATTGAGAATTTTTTCAGATTATCAAATTAAAAACAAATTAATTTTTTACTGTATTAAGCCATAAACACACGGTCGTCTGTTCCTATGGTAAGCAACTTAATACTGGTGTTACAGGTGACAGCTGACTGTTATAACTATTTTTTTTTATAATATAGATAGAAATGATACATATATTATAAATATATAAATAAAAATATATCACCCAGACTCAGACAGGAATCGAACCCGACACCCGCGGAACAGAAAGCACCCAGCTTCTGCTGGTAAGCAAGGGCCACTACAAACTACGCTAACGGGCTAGTCAAAATATATAAAGGTCAAAATATATATAGATATATACTTTCTTAATAACTACATTCAAATACGAGTATTATACATATATATGTATATATTAACACTAAGACTCGGATCGGGAATCGAACCCACAACCCTCGGAGCTTAAAGCAGGGTCAATGATGGAATTCAGAATGGAAGAGGGATCTTATTTCATCAGATCTCTAACTCACTGTAGAGAAATATAATTATCTATAATTATTAACCAAATCAGACGAATGCGACTTTTGGCTATGGTCATCACAAAACAAAGTTGTATAAATGGTCCATTTAAACAAACTCATTTTCATTATTATATTAGTATGGGTCTAACCCTAATAAACACATAACATTTACATACGAAAATACTTTGGATGTAGTCACTTCGCTTTACAAAGTGAAAAGGGGTAGTAATATACAAATTAAATAAGTGGGGCTACGTGAGGTTCAATTCAAATTCGTCAGTTTGCTTAAAAGGCGTAACTGCGAATGTTGTCGAGTTCGGATGTTATTGTAGGACTTTTGATTGTTCAGAAAGTCTCTGCTTACGAGCTAAACAGGCTAAATTCGAATCATTATATTCTTGTTTGTATAATAATAATAATAGCTTTTAATAATAATTATTATTAGCTCTTAAGTTACACCATAAAAAATTATCAAAATTGTAACAAAAATGAGTAAGTTATTATTAAGAACAAAATATTCGACAAGCCACAAACAAACTTTATTAACTACTATCTGTGCGCCGCATTTTTACATGCGTTAATAAAAAAAATACTATAGCCTTGCTCGATAAATGGGCTATCTAACACTGAAAGAATTTTTCAAATCGGACGAGTAGTTCCTGAGATTAGCGCGTTCAAACAAACAAACAAACTCTTCAGCTTTGTGCTATTAGTATAGATTAGTGACGACCCTACGCAAGTCTTGTTTAGTAGGAAGTTTAAAAATCTTACAGTAATATCAGAAGGGTGTCAATTAAATGGTTAGCATAGTATTGTTATTTCTGTGAGCAGAAAAATATAATCGGTGACCAGAAATAGCTAATTGGTCAGCAACTCATGGTCAGCAAACATTTCAAAATCAATCAGCAATTTATGTCATTCTGGATGGCTGTAATTATTTTTGTACAGCATATTAATTATATAAGCTGCAATCAGCTCCTCATGTTTAATAAAATTTTGGTAAGCACTCAGAGTGTAAGCAAAAAAATGCATTTTGTTCTGCATATAAAAGTAGCAAAAATACTTTACCTACTTGTCATGCGCAAAATGGGCGCATTCCTTACAAAGATTATTTAATTTATTTACTCTCTGAGTGGATGTGTTTTTTTGGGTATTTATTATTTATAGAAGTGTAAATTAATAAAAGATTTTTTTATTATTATAAAATATAATTGTAACTTCTTATACAATGCAACTTCTTATACAATGTGTTAAAATTAAATATAAACAAAATGTTTCATTCTTATAATTATAAATGAGATCAAATCAAAAAGTTATCAAACGATTAGGAAGGTTCTTGAAATCAGCGTATTATTATTATTAGCTTAATAATTTTATTGTATTATCAATGCCCGTTTAGCTTTTGACGGACGGCACACGTTTTCTTTTTTCAAAAAAACGCAATCCAAGTAGTTATTTTGCTCACCATGTTTTAAATATGCATACCAATCAAATATACTGCTTATAGACATGTTTTTCTGCCGCTCAATCATGAAATCTTGCCGCTCAAGTAGTTATTTTACGGACTGAATGTTTATTACGCAGACTCATGTTATTGTTGGCTGCCTATGTATGATTTAATTTTTGACCATTATCAAAATTAGTTGCGGAACAAGAATTGCTGCCTGATTTTTTTTATTGCAAACAAAATCTTTGTATGCTGACCAAATTATTTAAATGCTGCTTTTGGGTGGCTCGCCAAATTTTATAATTGCTGACCATGTAATTACTTTCGATATCAGAATAGTACAACCTCAATAGTCACGCT
Organism: Melitaea athalia; assembly: GCA_905220545.2. Classification (NCBI taxonomy): domain Eukaryota; kingdom Metazoa; phylum Arthropoda; class Insecta; order Lepidoptera; family Nymphalidae; genus Melitaea; species Melitaea athalia. The sequence goes on from HG992180.1 coordinate 2,828,869, forward strand.
TTTTAAGGGTTTCATCCATCAGCCTTTAACCATTTCAGTCCACTGCTGGATATAGGCCTCACCTAACGTTCACCACTTCGTCCGGTCCTGCGCCCTCTTCCTTCCCCATCGGTCATCGGTTCTCCTTGCAATATGGCTCGCCCATTAAACTTCAGCTTGCAGATTTTGACAGCTATGTCGGTGAACTTTCTGTATATGTGTTATACTATCAAATTTTAAAAATAAATATCTTGTTTCAGTTTTCAAATCGCAGACATCACTATCAACAGACTCCGGTCTGTGTACGGAGCGCGGTTTAAGAAGAACACACATCGAGCTGATAAAACCTCCGGGGAAACGGATAGGACTTAAACTGGCAGGTCAGTTTTATACATAAGTTTTGTATACTGGCAACTTACAACTAGAATATTATGATATCTTTACAACGGTGTAACTGTTAGGGTTTTGTGAAATAAAAATGGGAATTTATTCGTGTGGTTCGGGTTATTGAACTTTAACGTAATATGACACTAATGATGTCATATTGGCTTCAAATTATTTTGCTTCGTTGTGACAAACTTCAAATTGTTTTGGTTTAAGAAGTTTACTCAACTTGTATTAGCAACTAGCTGACGCCCGCAAACGTTGTTTTGCCATTAATTTGTTAACGCCCCCGCAACACCCTCTTGTTTTTGGAATTTCGTAAAATCCGTTCTTAGCTGACCTTTACTCGGCGAAAGGAATATTCCTACCAAATTTCAAGTCTCTACGCCTTATGATTCCAGAGATATCATGATGAGTCAATATATGGGTGGAAATCTCTTTTATATATATAGATTAATAGTCAGTAAGATCACAACTATGTCAAAATACACTTACTGGATGAATCTCTTGGCAAATAATCTTAATAGGGAATAAATAATTTGTCTGTGTTGCAATTACACACACAACGACAAATTCATGCATGGCTTCAAATGTGGCTCATTTGAACGTGTGTGCTAATGCGTCAGATAATTAAATAGATCCCAGAAAACGCGTAACTAACACAAGCTTACAAGTTTAATTTTATTTTAGTTCTATTATAGTTTACGTGAAACATATAAAACATCGTAATAGCTGTACACACGAGATGATAAACAACGTACACCGGTATACATAACCTACGTAACATCAAAGCTTGCACCGCTCATAAATCGCTTAGAGCCATAAATTCGGTGACCGCGACATTCCTTGGAGGGCATTTGGGTTCATTTGGTCACTGAGTAACGTATATAGATACTATATGTAATATATTTAAACATTTTTCTGACGATAATCTTTTTATTAATATAGATAATACTTACATTTTTAATTGTAAAGGATTTACCTCGGGTGAAATTTTGAAACATGATTTCGTTAACATTGCAGACGCCATTGCGTGTGATCCGCTTTAAGTTCCGTAGAATCAAAAGTGTTCATGCAGACCGTGAAAGCTTTCTTATATAATTAATTCAACATACAGTCTTTACAGAAGAGAAAACTATGCTAACAAGAATTTTCAACAAATAGAAATGTTGCGTTTCACAGTTTAACTAAGCACAACTTTCGATGAACGAGTAATTATGAATCACCTCTATCCTTGTTACTGAAAATTTAAAAATTGTTTTAAGGAAACTTCGTTAAATACGTCAAATATGCCAAGTCAGAAGCATATTACATCTGAATAATGTATGTTTGTCAAATAACATATTGCATCTTGCCAAAAAAATAATACCATTTAAACATTTACAAGTTACAAGTTATTAACAGTAATTTGACTGAAGTAACTGAACATCATGAACATGAAAACAGAACGTTATCTTGTACGAAATGATGGATATATGTGGTCAAGCACTTATGTTCCCGTCATCAAACTGCTATTGCTTGACCGTACATAAATTCGGCCTATAAATTTAGTAACCGCTATTAAAATTCGTCTTGCCAAGACACATGGCTTTGTACGAACAACATATTTCGATGTTCACTAAAACTGAAGTATGGAGAATCTACAATTAATTATCGTTATTAGCAACTACAATTATGTTAAGCTATACTATGTGTGAACTATATTATTATCATAATAAAATTAATAAAATTTTGTGAAGGATAAAATAGTACTAAATAATTGAGTTCGTCTCCTAGTTTTGTTTGTATGCTTTCATACAAAGGTGTTTATAATTATGTTTGTGATCTTTGATGTATACGGTGTCGCGAAATTTTTTATAACAGCGGAAGGGTTATTTTAACTTCAATTATAATACTTAGATATCAATTAACAAATTACGGCACATTCTGATCTATGTGTAAATTGATTCGTCTCTATGATCTTATTCCACGATGACTCAAATAAGAAGATAGAGAACACCGAAGAAACGTTCGTACATACGTACAACAAAAATAATAACTTCAAATAATATCAAAATAACAATATTTTTGTATGGGTCTATTTTAATCAAATTTGTTTCTCTTATAAATGTAAATCAAATTTATATTTATATAGTATCAAAACATTTACATCAATAAATAAAATATAAGACTTTATTAGATTTACGATGGATATTCCATTAAAGCTAAGTTTCACCTCAGGCCAACATAATTCAAAGTTTTAGTTTTTAAATTATCAACTTCACTACATATTATAAAACAAAGTCTCTTCCCGCTGTCTGTCTGTCTGTATATATGCTTAGATCTTTAAAACTACGCAACGGATTTTGATGCGGTTTTCTTTAGTAAATAGAGTGATTCCAGAGGAAGGTTTATATGTATAATACATGCATAATATAGTAGAGGAACACTGATAGTTTTAAAGTTTTCTAATGTGATGTCGTTATCGATTATCGATTATATCGGTTATCGATTTTTTGCGCTAAGATTGCAAATATTTATTTTATATTTTATATTTAGTATCAGCATTGCACCCGTGCGAAGCCAGAGCGGGTCGCTAGTTGAAAAATAAAATACATAATTTTTTATATTTTTATAAAAAGTACCTACCTGTAGTTCCCAGTGGGGCTGCTCCAGATTTTGACCAAGATATCTCCTGCTGTACCCTACCTAAAAATAATATGCTATTTGAACTTCAAAAGTTTAATAATTTCAGACTATTTGAGTAAAGGCAACCCGCTTTTAAAATGTCAAGAATTATTATGACTAGATAAAAAGAAACGAAAGAACTTTGGTTAGAACATTCCCAAGAGTACTTTCTTCAACCTTAAATTAGATCCACTTATTTATTCCCGGTTTCTGAGTCTCAATTACTCGAGTTATTTATTCGTTTTCCTAAAATCTTAACAACAGCTATTTATTTTTGTTTCTAAAGGTCAAAATATAGTCCGGATGTTGCAGAAGCAGATGTGGTACGAAGATTAATTTAACAAAAAAGCGACATTTTTATGGGATGGATTTATGAACATTCAAGCAATTTCAATTTAATGTCAGATATAAAGATAAGTCCTGCGTGTACATTATTTGTCAGTACCGTCATGAGTTTTCCGAAATAACACATTTCGATTATTAACCGACTTCAAAAAAAGGAGGAGGTTCTCAATTCGTGTGTATTTTTTTTAAATGTATGTTTCAGAACTTTTGACTGGGTGGACCGATTTCGATGATTTTGGTTTTAATCGAAAGGTGGTGTGTGTCATATGTCATATGTGTGTAATATTTAAATTTAATTGCGATCTAACAAGTGGTTTTTGAGTTCTATCTAATAATGTGTATTTACTTTACTAGTTTTTCGTCGACCTACGTTGTATATCTATACTAATATATAAAGCTGAAGAGTTTGTTTGTTTGTTTGAACGCGGTAATCTCTGGAACTACTGGGCCGATTTGAAAAATTCTTTCAGTGTTAGATAGCCTATGTGTCATCACGCTAAGACCAATAGGAGCGGAGTCCACGCCGACGAAGTCGCGCACAGAAGCTAGTACCTCATAAATTTTTACTAGTAGTACTGATTTTGGTGATATTTTTTCAAACAGAGCTGGTGCTTGTCATGTGGCCCCATTAAAAATATGATCAAGATCTGATTAGTATTTTGTGAGTTGTATGACTGGTCGACGTAATTGAAGTCGTCTTTATTTTGTTTCATGCAAAAATATGCTTATGTAAACTACTCTTACATAATTGTTCCAAATCCTTTGCGAACTCAGTCTCACAAATTTGGCACTAATGTAATGAGTTAAATAATTTTTATTTTAAAAATATTTAAGTCTGTAGGTATCAAAATAAAAGAGGTTATTTTAAGGTCGCAATATATCGTATTATAAATTTTATCTGATTAAATTAATTATAGCACGGCAGTCTAGTTAATGGCTTATGGATAACTTTGGGGGAGTATTTTATCGAAACTTTATACAACGAATATTACCCTGTCCCTACATAATATTTATGATACTCCCATCCTTAAGGTTACATAATGTAGCCAGCCTCGATACTTTACTTGTTTGTGTTAAACAAATACGCCTCCAACTACATTAATATTATTAATTGGTTGTAAATAATCTAGTAAGGGTTCTAATTTATATAGAGAAATAAAATTATTATAAATATGCAGCTAGATGACGAAAATTAGAACATTTTTTCCAAATCCTATTTCCAAAGCCAATATTTTTACAATCAAATAAGAAAACAGAGTAAATCTTTCCTATAAAGTATCTGCTTCTGGAATTACATAATATACCTACTTAATAATATGTACCTAATTATTTTTTTATCACAACCCTTTCACTTAATAATTTGTAACTAGTCGTATATTAAAACATTGTACGACTTCCTGGATTATAATTTGTATTTTTTCTTCTTTAAAAATGCATGTGTTTCAATCTCAACTGCATAAATCTCCTTCATTTATTCACTATAGGTATATCATAATTTTGATACAATCGAAATTCCTACATACCCAAGTAATATGAAGATTTCTTGCAATGCTACAGACACAGTTTCCCTAACTTTTTTAAATAATTCACTGATCCTCCACTCGACAAACTTGTACCAGGCATGAAGAGAAGTATTTTAATCTCATCAAATATGAATGGAGGACTATTAGAACTTCCGATTAACTCGTTTATACAAGAGCAAATCTTACTTGAAACTTCTTTCTTGACTACTACCAACTGCTTCCGATACTGCGGAAGTATTTAATTACGAAAGTTAACCGATTGGAACAGTGCAATGGATATTCGTACCGATAATAATTCCTGATTTACTTGAAGATATTGGCTTTGTTCTTCCCAATTATCAACAGTATCGATCCTCAGAAATGTTGCCCATAATTTGTCTAATCTCAACTTCAGACACTGCATGGAGGTAAAAAATAAAATAAAAAATTTCTTGTCGTTTCAACCAATTTTGGTAGTTTATAGAATTTTGCAACTATTTATGAGACGATTTAGCCCAGGGCCGATCAAACGCTTATTGTTCGGTAAAACACCCGGTTAAAAAATTCATTTTCTCTACTACGGCTGCAAAGAAATATATTTATACAAATCTTACTCTTTATAATATTATTAGACACAAATAAAGAAAACAAATTTTTAAATACGGCTTAAATTTTTTATTTACAGTTGAATAACCATAGAAAGATAGCCAGCCTCATTCATTTTATCCATAATTTTCTGCGTCATATAAAAAAAATAAACTTCACTAAGCTCCTCGTCTGACCTCAAAACCTCTTTTATAAGGTCGGAACATTGATAATGATTGCTTGAACGAATGACGTCGCTCTCCAGAAACGTATACTTGTATAAGCTGGGAAGTATATTTTCTCCTATAACTTACTAAATCAAGGACATCAAAAAGCGACACGTTAAGAATTCAAAATTTATGCAAATCCACTAAATTTATCATATGTACATGACATCTTTAATATACCGTGTTATATTAAGTAAATGAAAACACGACAGCTTAAAGTTAAAGCGTATAAACGAAGTTCGTATATTCATCGCTTGTTCCATAATACTTTAAGTCAACGAATATTAATAAAGCATAATCTTTTACACGTACATAATATACCGTACGTCAATATTATCTCGACGTAAAATTTCGTATACGTAATGAACCAGAAAGTTGTCGGATATCGATTAGCACCGCATCTGTCCCTGCTATCCAATAAATATGTAAATTTCGTCCGGATTAACCCTGTAGGGAAGAAATTCGCGGCTCATGTAAACGAAGGGGACTTTTTATCATTAAATGCGCCTTTGACTTAGAGGGGAACGGATAAATTGACTATTGGAACTATACGTTTTTTGCGAAGAATAAATTATACCTATGCCTATCTCTACTTTATTGTGTCGTATCTTGAAAAGTTTTGAGGGAACACTGCCTTGTTAAGGCTCTCCCTTTATTAAACATAATTTAAGATTAAGTAGAATATTTCTCTATGGATAAGTAGAGAAGAGAATATGATAGGAGATAATAGATTATTATGAAGCAAGCTCTTTCGTCTTATTTATTATACGCTTAATCCCGTAATATACCACTGCTGGGCATAGGCCTCTTTTTCCATGTAAAAGGATTGGAGCTTAACCCACAATGTTGCTCCACTGTGGGTTGGCGAATATATTGCCTACTATGAGTAACGATCGCTGTCAGGTGTATGTGATAACAAGCTGGACCGAAAGATTAAAGTACTCTTCGAGGAACGGTGGGGAGGCACAAAAGGACATTCAAACCGGAAATAAAAACTTGTATAAACACAAATATCCACTCCGATTGGGTATCGAACCCGCGACCTTCGGTGTGTAGGTGCCGGCTACACCGCACAAGCATCATTACAGCGGTGCGGTCGTCATTTTATTATGTTTAATAATTTTAAAGTACCCTATGCTTAACTGAGCCAATACACGTTTTGATAATGTCAATTGCACAATTAATTTAAAAACATTGAATGACAAGAAAAATGTTTTGTATGTAAATCATCTATTTTCGCTATTGTATCGACGTGAATAAATAAGTAAATATCAATGTGTAAAAAGGTGGCTTTTCAAGTTACTTTTAATAATTTATCTATACAAACAATGTTGAATTAAATTAGCACAATATAATTTCATAGCAACATTTTTAATTTTTATCGTACGATATTGATAGAAGTACGAAATTAAAGTTAATAAATATCTAAAACTTCAAAATCAAAAGTATAGTAAACCGCTTAAATACATAAGAATAACGACAAAATCAGTCAAAATACGTCAAACTCATACGACGATAAGCGAATACGTTATCTTAACGAATCCCTTCACTTAACTTTGCATGTGTATTTACTTTCAAAGCTATATTAGCGGGAAAGTTAGATGCCCTGGAGCAAGATCTCGTAGGGTAGGTTCAGAGCGATAGCGGTTATTAGATATAATGACACTTGTTTCATAACTTTAGTTTCATTTCCTATGTGTACCACAATGTGTGTATAGCATATATATTACTTTGAATTCCAATTCAAGATAATTATAAATTATATTTTAAATGTTTAAATTTCTGATAGTCTACGAGATCTTCACCGATCTGCTTAGTAATTAAAAATTGTTTTATATCTAGTAAAGTATATTAGCCCTTTCGTGATTACTTTTCTAACTAAAATAAATATGAAATAGTTTTCATCCGTTAAGCAGATGTTCGAAGTTAGTATCTTGTTCGGATCTCCTACTATGAATGCTTAAATTTTTGTGATACCTAAAATTGTATCATACTTTTTTTTATGTTTCCTAGAAAAAAAAAAAAAAACGAGTGTGCTTTATGCCACACGACTGAAGTAAAACTTCTTTAGCAATAGGCCTGCAAAATAGACCTGCACTGTGTCTTAGATATACAAAACGTAACTGGCTAGGAGGGAAAGTGAAAACAAAATATGTGCTTGCAGCTCTCTCTCTTGCTCCGTTCGCCTCGCCCGATCACACTTTTCGTAACACTCTCGTAACGCATTCACCAGCTTACTCCACACCAGTGTTTATAGTATGTTTATTATTTTATGCGTAAACACACACATAAAAATATCTTTCAACACGGACATAGTTACTTAACAGAATCTAATAATAATCCAAAATAATGGGCAGTTAATTCTGCGTGATTTACCGTCCACGTCTCGTCAAAGAAACCGCAAATACGTTCCAGAAACATTGTTCACAGAGAATAAGTGTATTCTAGCGACTGTTTGGTTTTCTTCGTAAAGAGATGCAGGTTTAAGGAACTGTACTAGAAAAATATTTACGTTTGCTATAAAAAAGTTAGTAATTCTTTTAGCTATAATTTTTCTATTATTATTTATTTTATAAATAAAAAAAAATTGGTAAGGTAATAATAATAACTTTTTTAGTAGTAGTAGCGAAACATTCACAGTGAAAATTGTTATTTTTTTTTTCTGAAGCATCTAGAAATTACATAAAAAATTATAATTACATTTGTGAGCTCTTTTTTACGCATAATGTTGTAACAAAAATAAATATACGATAGTTATAGGTAAATGATGAAACCTAATAGAGTATTTTCTTATAAATGAAAATTAAAAAAAAGTGTGTGTCAGCTCCGACGCACGCCTGGAGTTTACTTCTAAGACTTTATAGTCTAAGAAAAAAGATTAATACAATATCAAATGGTAAATAAATGAATCAGAATAACGTCATCTATCGATGGCATTATTAGAAAACGTCGTAACCGATACCGTCGTAACCGTCGTAGCCAACTAGCCAGTACCGTCGTAAACGTCGTAGTAGATAGATAGCGCACAAAAACGTAACGAAGTCATTCGTTCAGTAGATTTTACTCCTCATATCTTTTTCATACCGGGGGCCTTATATGAAAATCGATTCTTAAGGAGTAAAGTACAAAAAAAAAATTATAATAAACCATTCGTTTTACGATGTTTGCCTTGTCAGTTTTTAATAACCCAGGCAGAAACTCCGTATGTTCAATCCGTAGTTATGGTCAATGACTGTCCAGTTTGTACTAGCGAGTGCCTCTGAAGTCAGATTCAGTTTTCTTAGGTATATTTCGAGTCAGACAGTCGCTGCGCCTTAGTGTGAGTGAATAGCCCTTCACATGACACACGCAAGTACATTCACGCTTCTAACTCATAACATTAAAATAAAATTATTATTAACATGCTCTAGTAGGAGGCGCGGACGGATTTAAAGCGTCAATTAGTATACCGCCGCTAGGGGAAGCTAATTTTATTCACGTTAAAAATAGTAACGCGCGTTTAGTGACTACGTTTTACTGGAAGAGCAGTGAAATATGTGTAGGTACGTACATATATGAGACATTTTCAAGTTGTACTTAATCTTTTCTATATTTCTATTATAGCCACCCCTTCTCTTCCCGTGGGTGCCATAAGAGGCGACTAAGGGATAACACAGTTCCACTACCAACTTGGAAATTAAAAAGCCGACCGCACAGTTCCACTACCACCTTGGAAATTAAAAAGCCAACCGATGGCGGGATAGCCATCCAAATACTGGCATTCAAATATACAGGCCGAAGACGGTCAGCAGCGTCTTCGGTGCGACAAAGCCAGCCTTGCTGTTACCAACCCGCCTGCCCAGCGTGATGAGTGATGACTATGGGCAAAACAAGTGAGCTCACGCCGTTTTTTGGCGCGAACTTGACGAGGCCTATGTCCTGCAGTGGACTGCGATAGGCTGAAGTGATGATATTATTATAATCACCTGTGTGGAAAATGGAATTTAGTTAGATCTATGACTAGAATATTTTTCGAAGAACGTATTCAAGGAAACTTTTCGTGATAGATTCAAATTTAGATTAAGAAATGTATTTTGTTTTTTTAATTTTTTCTCATATTTAGTAAGTACTTAGCGTGTTATACGAAAATTCGTTAAGGGTAGGTGAAATTTCGGCTATCGAGTGATGTTATAATCTGCTGATCCGCAGTTGTGAAGCGTAGCGAATTAATCTTTTGATGTAGGTGAACGTAGCCTACATCGCTACACCTGACAAGGGAACACAATAATATTATAATTGAAGCTAATGCGGTTGTGATATTACTAACATTGTACGAGTAGTATTCAATTCCTGTTGCCCAGTATGGACAAATAGGTTTAAATAATATATTTCTCAGAAAAACATAAAGTTCACTTACAATGAGATACAATCAATATACTATATTAGGATGTAAGAATTTTTACCTCTGGAACGCTTAATCAAAACATTTAAAATTACATTGTTTATACGTGTTCTTTTAATTTTGATTTAAAATATTCATGCTGTCCAAACTTTTAAAATGATTGATGGGACAAGCTCCAAATATTTACGTTTCATTGCGGCTTAGTGAATTTAAGGGTGTTTTTTCACAATGGTTTTTGTCACAGTTTATGATATTTTTTATATTATAATATATATACTATCTGTACATTAGGTATATACATATACCTACTTATAAACACCAGAAGAAGTTTTGTTATAATCCAATTAAGGTTAAAATTCTTACAAGGCCTATCCAGCAGCCATAACTCTAACGTCACAGACACGACACAGCTGCTGAGATATGTGACTGGTTTGGTTTTAAAAGTCAGGGCATGGTTGAAAAATATATAAAAAAGTATACCCTGGTCGCACACCGTGAAGAGTTGTGTTTATGACCGTAAACGTTTTACGAGAACAAAACAGTTTCCCGCAAAACTGTACTAAGTATTTTGTAATTTCAGCGGGAACCGTTTTAGTTTAAACGGTAAACTTTTTTTTTAATGCTCGTTATATTTTAACAAAGGAACCATTGTGCTAAGTGGAAAAACATCGAGTTTTAAAATGAAATAATCTTATTTTCTATATATATCTAAAAATAAGTAAAATTCTCTGTTAATGTTACGAAATTATAAATGTGTATTTTTAAACTAATTTAGATGTAAGGTTGAAAATATTTTGCACCACATTGCCAGCTGTAAATGGCCGTAAAAGACGTTATTATGCTGACTAAAGTAACTTCTTGAAAATGAAAGCAAGCGTAATGCAATTAAGACCTGCTAAATATTTCATAGAAATTAATTCAATTTAATCTATGTTATGTTGCGTACATCTTATAGTCGAAATGAGACTTTTGGAAAATCGTAAATAAAATCGAAAAATTAAACATTCACCTACTTAACCTAACCTAACCTAACCAGCATTTCGTCGAAATTTTTTAATTATAATAATAGTAACAGTTCATATAATAAAAACGTAGTATTGAAGTGAATACATTGCTCAACATAAATTTCAAATTCTATTAATAATCTGTTGTCAGGTCAAATTCTCAATTCCCTCGAAAGCCTTAAACAGGTCGGGTTTGGCCTCTATGCCGTCATATCCGGAATAGATATGCGTATTGGCGGTATGTGGTAATTTTCAGTATACTTCGTTATCAAGAGCATATTAGTGACTGTCTTGATATGAAAATTTATAACAATATTTAAAAAATATCTAATACGAATTTTGTACTATAGTGTTTAGTACTTTGAAATGTGTAACTCGTTAATACAATACAAATATTTATTTGCGAAAAATTTATCACAACAGTTATTTATAGTATACAACTTCGAATCAATATTATTATTTGTTACCCTAACTTATTTCCGATTGCTAAACTACAATACTGGTCACACAACACAAAATTAACTTAACACATAAATACGTACATCAAGTATATAATATGTAATTAAAACTCACACATGTATCACGCACCGTTGTAAAGTCATCCACGTATATAGCACAGTCGTATCTTACTTACGAGCGACAATTAAATCGCAACTCTGTACTGTCTAATAGCCAATAGCTATGGTAATACTTCAGAACATCTATCATACGGTCCGCTGCCCCAGAGGTCTTACCTCCATCATACCCCAACTAATTTGAGATTCAACGATTTTAATCAGGATAGAGCCACCATTTAAATGAGAACGGGATTAAGCTTGGCCATCTTAGTTTAGGTAATTTATTGCTCACCTATTTATTTGCTCTGGATTTGCCTGCTTTCGGGAAGATGATGAGGGAAGAATCAAAATTATCAAAATACAGGGAATAAAAGATTTGGAAATGAATTCACGAATTCAGAGGAAAAAAGTGAACAAGAATACCAAATTTATGAAGAATCGTTAGACATATTAGAATACTTTGATGATAATTGTGGTCGATTTTGACTATGTGTCTTTCCTTTTAATTTAAGAAACTGTTACAAAATGTTCAGTGTACAAAATTTTCAGATGAATTAATATTATGTAAAAACTATCAGCTTTATTTATGAACATTGATCTACAAGATCGGATTACAAATAAATCAATTTTTAAAATGAGACAATGGATACCATCTGCATGCAATCGATATCCTTTTCCTCTCCACTTTTTATACACCTTTCTTAGAGAAAGGTAAAACAGGAAAATTCTTATTGGGTAATTTGTCAGGCATCCTTATTTATAGACTGAAAAATACAAGTGAAACATTTCATATTAGATGTCTATATTCAAAGTTGTCTTCGGAACTTTAATCTACAATGAAAGGTAGGTTATATTATTATTTTTAAGTGACTTCAAAAAAGGAGGCTATCAATTCGACTGTATTTTCATGTAATGTTATGTATTTTTATGTAATGTTACCTCAGAACTTATTACTGGGTGGAACGATTTCGATGATTTTTTTGATGAGAAACTTTTTAAGGCGCATGAGGGGTAAAATTTGAGCGATGGTCTTGTCTTGCTTGGATGGGTGACCGCCTGGGAACACCACGTGACGTTGGCTTTTTTTAATTAGTCTTTTTTTTTTTGTATTTTAAATTCTTTTTTTTAATTAGTTTTTTTTTAAATAAGTTTGCCAAAGAAGTTTCTTACTAATGAGTTCAGTATCAAACATAAAGTAAATATATAGTGAATAGTAAAGGTATAAAATACTTTTGTACCTTCATATTGTGACGGTGCATATAGATGGTTGGACAGTACATATTCCTAGGTCGCTCAATACTTACGAGGTCAGAGCTAAGCAGTAGTCGAGGCTAAAGCATCTCAAACTTCCACCACTTGTAAATTGAAGACGTCTCCACGATCTTGTCTTTCTGTACAAGTTTGTGAATGGTGTCATTGACAGTTCTTACTTATTAAATAAATTAAATTTTCATGCCCCTTCAAAGGCAGCAAGACCATCTTCATTTACTCCATTTGTGGAAAAATTTGCACATAGGGACGCCGTGCGCCAATTAATACTGACTAACTGATGATGAGTTTTAACTCATATTACAAACCGAAGTGCAGAATTTACAAAGAACAAATAACCCAATTGTAAATTATCAATGTTGAAATATATAATTGCTAATGATTTATACAATTGCATGCCACAGTACTTTAATATATTTTTTAAGCTCTAATTTTCTTATTTATTTATAAAAATAGGTTTTTAGTTATTATCAATTTTAAATTTTATTATTTAGTTTTAAAACAACAGCGATCAATCCGTTATTATTAATTTAATGTTGTAATCACAAAATGTCATAATATTTTTTATCCAATCAACTGTAATTGCAATTGATCGACTCTTTTAATTTGGAACTATTATTGTTTATTATTGTAATTTTCATGTATACGTACTTAATTTAATAGAATGAGTATAATAAGTAGTGTATAATTAAGGTAACGCTTAGCTTATTGTTTTCTAATGTTAACGCGAATTTCACTTATTATAATTAAACAACTTTCTCTGATTTTACCGCGGCTTATTAAGTTTTTTAGATGCCCGACGTTTCGGATACTTTACAGCAACCATAGTCACAGTAGGAATGTCGGGCATGTAAAAAACTTAATACGACATAAAATATTCAAAATGTTTGAAGTTGAGAGTTAGCACAGACTAAATATGTTATAAAATTTTAGCACATATTGACACAACGTATTCATCAAGTTATACGAAAGACTAATGGCATCAAACAGGTCTCGAACATTATCCTTAGATGACTGTGTACGCTCCGAAAGTTTTGGACTACATAAAGTAAAGGATCAAGGAACCGTGTTGTGACTTATGCCACAAAGAGATAAATAATTTTTTCCTCAAAAGTAGATCTTATAACTTACACAATAAGGTACATGGTTTGTTCTTTAGCTTTAGTATACACAAGTTAGCGAGTTTCGAAGATCGTCTCAGTTGTTTGGTTCTTTATTCTTAAGAACCTGCTGATGTTTTCTCTTGGAAAAGATAAATATTGTTACGTATAATGAATGTAGACAAATGGATACGGGGTTATGAATTGATTTATTAGTTTATCATTTTGTTCTCTATTACATTTTAATAACAATAAATAAATCTAAACGTCAAATATTTAGTTTTAAGGTTATTGAGAGAATGAGTTTTAAAAATACGAGTATATTTGTAAAGTACAATAAAATTAAGAAGTACAAAACAAAAATTACGTTCTTTCTCTTGTGGTACCAAAAATAAATATTCGATGTCATATACAAAAACTACGGATTTCTTGTATGTTTGTCTTAACCTTAAAATCACCCTTAAGTCATAAGCATCGCTATTAGTTTTATTTGTTCTGTTTGAAGACTTGTCTTTTTTTTGAATAAGTCACCTTATATTTTACGTATGTACCTATCGCAGAATTGTCAATCTGTTCGCTTTAAATATCGAGTAGGTAAATAATAAAAAAGGCATCCAGTAAAAAAGACAATGGAACCTTCGAATCGGAACGCAAAAATCGATGTTTCAAATGCGTTGTCCACTTTTGAGATGGACATTTCATAGCACGCCGTTCTCACGTGGAATGGTTTTTCCAATTTTCGAGAAGGTTAAACTGCGATTTTATGCATTTCGTGTTTGATAGTTTAGATCGAATTCGGATTTTTCGCACTTGATAACCAGCTGGAATGGTTGGATATAGCTTCACACTAACGAGTTGACTGCGAGTTGATTGAATGGTGTAAATTCTTTTTTATAATAAAATTTTTTAATTGCATTAAACATGACATAAAGTGTACAACAATATGACATGCAAAAATTTATTACAAAGTTTTTAAAACTAATATCAACAATTAATTTGGTCTGAAAGAAGATGTAGTCACAAAAATTGAGAAAGGTATGCTGAGATGGTTTGGCCATGTCGAGAGATTGAATGAAGAACGATTGACGAAATAAGTATATAAGGCGAGTGTGAATGGAAGTGTTGGAAGGGGTAGACCTAGGCGGACGTTTCGAGACCAAATTAAGGACGTCCTGAAAAAAGACCAGGTCAAGAGTACCCTAAACCGAAGAACATGTATGAAAGGAATAATGAAAGTGGACGAAGCGAAACAAGTGTGTAAGGATCGTAGCAAGTGGAAAGAAGTGGTCTCTGCCTACCCCTACGGGAAAGAGGCGTGATTTATATGTATGTAATTATGTATATCAACAATTAACAATTTTCGAAAGTCATACTACGAGTATAAGATATCAGATAACCTTTTAATGGAATAATAATTTCTTTAAATATAAATTATGTTTCAAAACTATAAATCAAGAAAAAATTTTACCAAGTAAAAACATTTGTCAATTATTTGCATTAATATTCCTCGCATTTCCGTTTTTGTCACTTGTTTTTGTATTTTTTATATCTGTACCATTCTTTTTTACGCTATAAAGCTATGCTAAGGCTTAAAGAATATCATACTAGTACAGATGTAAGCAAAGTTTGATGCCGACGCTACGGTTTTACAAAATTAAATATTTTCTTCAATCTCCTTATCTTGCATCAGAAAACACATAAAGCTGATAGTCCCGATAGTTGTGAAAACAACTTTTACCAATTGTTATTCTTCACGGGTGGATTATCCTCGTAATTTTACAGGAGCAGCGTGAATTATGCTTAAACGTTTCAACTGTATGTAAAGACAGCCTTGATCTTGATATATTTGAATGACTAGTTTTTCTTTGTACTAATGGTAAAAAAAAAAACATTACATTATTCTTAAAATATTTAAAATATTAACAAAATATAAAGAGCATTAAACATAATATTTAACATCAGGTGTTATATTTTTCATGGACCTTAACGTTCTGGGTATAAAAAAAAACAACTTAAGTTTTAGGACGAAAATATAAACGTTACGGAAAATATACTAATAAACCATTACGAGACGTAAAATATTGTTTTCAAGAAGTGTTATCGAGACAACTTTATGAGAGGCAATTACTTTTTTTTTTGAAAAAAAAAACGCCTATGAATAAATAAGAAACTTGACCTCAATAATTTTTTGATGTATTTATTCTTTTAAGAAATGATTCAGTATCATTCCCTTTTTTTAAACAAGATGAGCCTTTTTTAGTTTATTTAACCTTTAGAGTGTAATTGAAAGAAATTATGTTTTTAAAAGAACTCTTTGATTGTTTAGGAAGTTTATTAGACCGTCTGAAATTTTCAGTCTGTATATTTTGTAGTATTAAAATAAGAGGTTCTTTTGCAAAAGAATATCTTGAAGGATGCTTAAATCGTTCTTCATAAAGTGTTCTTATAGCTTTTTATTACTTTACTAGCCGACTCGTGCCCACTTCGTTGGGCTTTAATTATTTTTGTGAAAATTTGAATATATAGTAAAGTTTTCATCTCGCTCCCATTTCTCCGACTTGATTTACATATGTTATTATTTTTCACTGAATTTTTGTTCAATAACAATAAAATATAGCCTTTATAACTCCTGAATAGTGTAGCTGTCTGTTACTGAAAGAATTTTCATGATCGGATCCGTATTTGCGAAGATTACCCCCTACAAACAAACAAAGTTAGAAACTTTACCTCTTTATAATATTAGTATAGATAAATATTGCCAGAGAAAAAATTCTATCGGGATTTGTAAATGGAAATGAATTATTGTATATCTCTTTATTTTATCTAAAGGCAAATTAAATCATAGATCAGTACGACGAGTTAACCCAGGCGATTTCATCCATGTTAAACATGTCTGCCATTTTTATTTGTCGTGATGTTACAGAGCCTACTAACTATTGGTCGCAACTTTGCTTGCATATATTATTATTAGGTTATATAATCATTGAAATAATCTATCTATACTAATATAATAAAGCTGAAGAGTTTGTTTGATTGTTTGTTTGTTTGTTTGTTTGTTTGTTTGTTTGTTTGAACGCGCTAATCTCAGGATCTACTGGTCCGATTTGAAAAATTCTTTCAGTGTTAGATAGCCCATTTATCGAGGAAGGCTATAGGCTATATATCATCACGCTAAGACCAATAGGAGCGGAGTCCACGCCGACGAAGTCGCGCGCAGAAGCTAGTACTAATATAATAAATCTGAAGAGTTTGTTTTTTTGTTTGTTTGAACGCGCTAATCTCAGGACCTACTGATCGGATTTGAAAAATTCTTTCAGTGTTAGATAGCCCATTTATCGAGGAAGGCTATAGGCTATATATCATCATGCTAAGACCAATAGGGGCGTAGCACCAATGAAGAATGTTTCAAAATCGGGTTTTTTTTCTTTTTGAGAGCTTCCGCTACGTAAACTGTTAAAGTTTCGCACAAATCATCTATGACAGAATTGGTCGTATTCCACGCGGACGAAGTCGCGCGCAGAAGCTAGTCATAATAATAAAAACATAGCCGTTTTAAACTCTGTCAGGGATAACTAGATTTAATTAAATGGTGGATATATCGCAGGTTTACATCAAACAATTGTTGTATTGTTGGTTAATTGTATCGTAATTGTTGACATCGTTACCTAAATCAATGTACTCTTAACGAATCGTTTTATTTGTAGTGACAATTACTCGGTGGCAAATTCGTGCCACTCGTCAATGGGAACTAGTTAGAAACGTTTATTTAATTTGTGAATTACTGTTTGTGTTCGGATGAGTAAATTCGTTTCGTCACATTTTAACTGGATATACCGCTGTTGAATTGTCTTAAACGTGTTTGTCTATTTTTAAAATACGATGTACGTGTCATGAAGCTGCTCGTAGTCTACTTTTTTGTTGGAGTAATTATTATTGGCATTATACCTTTTCAAGGTACCTGATTATAATATTATTTTAATGTGTTGGAATTTTTATGAGATACGTTTAAAAAATCAGATGATAAACCACTGGATAATGGTTCGTTTTAAGAAAAGTGAAGGCCATCAATAGATTTAATGAACTCGAAGTTTGGTAGCTTCTTACAATGACATTGGAAGCTATTATTAACTTAATGCTACGGAGATACCGTATATCCGTGTATTCATTTCTAACTCGTCACAAATTGACAGCAAAAGTATCGTGTTCTGCCTTATTGGAATAGAGACTAATGATTGTTTTTTTATTTTAGTCATGAGTCGATCAGACAAAAAAAAAAACGCCGATTATAATATTTCTTAATAATAATTAAAAAAAAAAAAAACTTTACAATGAAATGTTGAGTTCTATTTCGTTATATTATGTTTGTTTTTGATATTCTCGTGAAGGTAGTTTAATATTTACTTTTATTTTAACAAATGTGTTTTTGGTTAATAAAATTTTTTTATTTATTTTTTTACAATAAACATAGGTACATTTTATTTAAACATTATACATATTTACAAGTAACAATAAATATTTACAGATAGTTTTGATACAAATCATGTCCGCGTGGAATTGTGCCAAGAATGCTGGCAGCATTTCCCCGTTGAATCGCTATGCCGATTCTCTGGGCAAAAAATGCACCAGCCCTCTTGTCACCAGTGGAGGCAATAAGGCGAGGAGTTATCTCATTTAAGAATTTTTTAGCACTGCTACTCCAAGGTCCAAGTGTTTCGACTGCAAACGGCACAAAGATGTAATTTGGAATTAGTGACGAATACTTGTGCCGTTTAGTCGATTCAGCTTTCTCCGCCGCGGCTCCCGCTTTTAAGGCTGTTTCCCTGACATGAGACGGAGCAAGTGTGTCAACGCAGGTTGCGTCCCACAAAAGCGCCCGTCCCCTTTCCCAGGGAACCAACGTCAATCCATCAGGTCTCTTGCCATCATCGCGACTAATTCCAGTAGGCTCGATAAGAGCAGGAACGTCGATGGTGGCAAGAGCTCTTTTTATGGTATCATTTAGGGAACCGTGGCGGGAAAACCTACCTGAACTCTTGTTGCAGGAAAGGCCGTGTAGTCCGAAAGAATCAACCTCCTTTCCGCACGGACATCTGTTAATAAAACAATAATTGTTACTAAATTTTAAATGTACTAACTTGCTATTTTCCAAAGTTTCCATCCAAAGATTGCCTGAAAGAAGTTGATCTATGTGTATGCGATAAGGCCGCCTTTTGTACTATTTTATTTTATTTTAATTTTAGTGGAAAAAAATCGAATATTCAAAACACAGAGTTGTCAAAGTGTATGAAACAAAATGTTATTTTGAACAATAACACAATACCAGTGTAAATTGAAAGCTTTGAAACATAACGTGAATTTAGTCGTACATTATCAAACTGATACCGTTCGTATTCGAGTGCCTTTTGAGAATAATTAAATTACCGAATTCTCGTACAAATGAGTTAGCCGTTTTAATTAAATATTTAAAGAGAGTCCGTAGATAGTAACTGTGTGGCTGTTTGAATAGGCTCAGAGGAATTGTTGCCAACTTTGTGCGGCCACAGTTAACGTTGGTCGGTTAGCGGAACTAATTGAAGATTATTTAATGCATTTTCTACATATGTTTTATTCGTTTACTAGATGTCTTTTGAGTTTTAAGCTACTTATCTCTCTTTGCGAACAAACATGCACTAAATTTGTCAGCGTAATATCTATACTAATATTATAAAGCTGAAGAGTTTGTTTGTTTGTTTGAACGCGCTAATCTCAAGAACTACTGTTCCGATTTGAAAAATTCTTTCAGTATTAGATAGCCCATTTATCAAGGAAGGCTATAGGCTGTATATCATCACGCTAAGACCAATAATAGCGGAGCATCAATGAAGAATGTTTCAAAATCGGGGGGATTTTTTCAAGTAACTATTCCACGCGGACGTATTCGCGGTCAGAAGCTAGTTTGTAAATACAAGGTAAAAATTAATACTTGTTGTGTTGCCGATGGTAACTCTCTATAAACAAATGTATACATTTAAGCTAGTATTAAGTTTTCTTTTTCCTAGACGCCGCGTTGGCGCAGCGGTCACAGCACAGGATTGCGAGTGGCTGTTGCGCGGGCGGTTGCGGGTTCGATCCCCGACAACATTTGTATTGGCCATACAGATGTTTGCCGTGGTCTGGGTGTTTGTGCAGTCCTTGTGGGTCTCCCCACCGTGCATCGGAGAGCACGTAAAGCCGTCGGTCCCGGTTGTTATCATGTTACTCATAGTATCCGCCAACCCGCATTGGAGCAGTGTGGTGGATTAAGCTCCGATCCTTCTCCTACATGGGGAAGAGGCCTATGTCCAACAGTGGGATATTACAGGCTGAATCGTATCGTAATCGTAAGTTTTCTTTAAATGCATGCAATGCAGCTTTACTACACCACATCACATTTTTATCATTAATATAATATAGTACCATTTAAGTGGGATGCTCGCTCGAACTGACGACGCATACATTTTCCGTAGTCGTGGTTTGTTGTGACAAATTCGTCAGTTAAACACAAGACTGTGGAAACTCTAC
This sequence comes from Melitaea athalia, assembly GCA_905220545.2. Taxonomy (NCBI): domain Eukaryota; kingdom Metazoa; phylum Arthropoda; class Insecta; order Lepidoptera; family Nymphalidae; genus Melitaea; species Melitaea athalia. The sequence continues at coordinate 2,849,409 of HG992180.1, forward strand.
AGGATGTAAATGTTGATGTTTCGGTTCGCAGGATTATATTTAGTTTAAATGCAAATTTTGTAGAATACGTTTGATGGTTCGTTACGATTCTTAAATATAATCAGTTCGGTAGCTAGTTATTTTAAGTCAGTAAAGGAATTCCAAGAGATTTAATTTGTATAGCATATATTTATTGTGATAATAAATATATTTGAAGTATTTATAATAATAAATATCAAATAAATAATATAAATATAATAAGACGATGCGTTAGCGCAGCGTTCACAAGGACTGGCTGTTGCGCTGGCGATCGCAGGTTCGATCCCCGCTCACGACAGACATTTTTATTGGCCATATAGATGTTTGTCGTGGGCTGGGTGTTTGTACTTGTGTATTATGTGTGTTTCCGGTCCCCCGACACAGGGGCTAATACTACTGGGGGCCGTTGAGTGTGAAGCGTTTATTTATTTATTTGTAATTTAGATTGATTGTAATGTTCGATGGATAGTTTGTCCTATAAACATGTGAACAAAAAGATAATTTTTTATTTATGCTTTGGTGTCATAATTAGTAAAATAGGTATTTAATAGGAACTCATTTAGTTAGAATGATTTCTATAATATACCTTTTTAACTAATGATACATCGCTGTAGGCGATTTTCCTTCGGGTTATCATTAAAAATCATCGTCAGACATATCGTGAGGCAATATTATCGTGAGAACTAAAGCGACAAGTATCCCATACATCTAAACACAATAAGTTTGGAATTTACTTTTTGAGTTTGTTAAGAAACAAGGCACGTACGTTGACTCCTTAACCTCTTAGTCTCTGTGCATATATGTATGAAGTTTTCCCTTCAAACGATTTTAGTATTACTGTATGAAAACAAAATAATTTCAATATTATTATATATTTTGGTAGAGGTAAAATACTGGGCTTTAAAATGATATAAAATAGTTTCAATGGCCTTAGTATAACTAGATTTAAGTAAACTATGATTACCTTTTTTACTCAAAAAAATATTTTTAAATTCAGAGCAGAAGGAAAAATGAAACATTATACATCAATTTATTAAGATTGCTGGAAACATTGGATATATTACCTAAGTTTGTAATATACTCGTACCTCATGTTAAATTTATTAATTTTATAAAACTCTTTGATGATTTTGCTCCTTAACTTATTGTCAGTCATTTAGAAAAGTAGATTTTGAAGTGAAGCTTCTTTAGGCGCATGAGGGTAAAATTTTTACGGATGAAACGCGCGAGACGGTGACGTTGTAACGTCGGGCGCGGTCAGTACTTGGATGGCTGACCACTTGGGAACACCGCGTGATATTGGTTTTTTGTTTTGTTTTTCAATAAGTTTTTTTTTTTTAATAGTTAGGCAAAAAAGTATCACTTCTGAAATGTATACTTTGTACGCACGCAATTTTTTTTGATAAAGACTTAGGTACCTAGACTAAATAGATATAGGTACTAAAAAACATTATTTTCGAAGTATTCAATCATCTAAATATCTATATAGAAAAAGGTACGAGTATATTAAATAATGTGCTAAATTCAGTTAAAGCGACTCTGCTATTTATAACTCGAAAATATTTTCACTAAAGAAACTCTAAGCGTATAAAGAAATAACTGCGAGACATCAATATACCAAAAACCAATAAACTGAGAACATTTGTCGATATTCCAAAAGCATACCTTAAGAGAAGATTAATCGAACGTGCGGAAAATGAAAGAACGAACTTACCTTGGGCTTGGGAGCGTCGTCATTTATTATGTTCGATACCCATTATTATCGACGACATACGCAAGATGAATTGTCTTAAGACTGACGTAAGACAGTGCCTGTCATTTTTTATATATAAATTAATGTATTACATTAGTTGTAGATTGTACGTCATCCGATTACTTAGAATTTGCTTCATATTCCACTGCTGGGCATAGGCCTCTTTCCCCATATAGGAGAAGGATCAGAGCTTACTCCATCACGCTGCTCCAATGCGGGTTGGCGTGTAATCTAGAATAGATTCTAGGTAATTGGATGACGTAACAGGTATAATAAAAGCCTAGTCAATAATTTAAACAGTGACTATTATCATTCGCTTCAGCCTGCAGTACTCCACTGCTGGGCTCAGGCCTCTTTCCTCATGTGGGAGAAGGATCAGAGCTTAATCCACCACGTTGCTCCAATGCGGGTTGGTGGATACTATTATAATCATGTGAATGTAAATATAAACAAACTATTTTAGTATCTACGTTAGAGAAGATCACAGCTAAATAATAATGCTTTGATTGTTGTATTCTTGTAGTGAATGAGGTAGTAAAAGCTTCTGGAGAGGTCGACAACACACTTTCGATTCTCCAAGTAAACGTTGACCATCACTGAATAAATTTAAAAATTATAATTAAATATTAACAACTATTGTTTTGAAATTTTAAATAAAAATTCCGATAATTAATTATATGTAGACGCCGCATTGGCGCAGCGGTTACAGCACTGGATTGCGATTGGCTGTTGCGCGGGCGGTTGCGGGTTCGATTCCCGCACACGACAACATTTGTATTGGCCATACAGATGTTTGCCGTGGTCTGGGTGTTTGTGCAGTCCTTGTGGGTCTCCCCACCGTGCCTCGGAGAGCACGTTAAGCCGTCGGTCCCGGTTGTTATCATGTACACCTGATAGCGATCGTTACTCATAGTAGGGAATATATCCGCCAACCCGCATTGGAGCAGCGTGGTGGATTAAGCTCCGATCCTTCTCCTACATGGAGAAGAGGCCTATGCCCAACAGTGGGATATTACAGGCTGAATCGTGATCGTGATCGTGAATTATATGTAATACTAGCCGACCCGCGCCCACTTCGTTGGGCGTTAATTATCTTTGTGATGCAATTATGTTGTGTAGTTCTTAGTACTGCTTTATTAGGTTCATTGTTTAGAATTCGACGTATAAAATCGTAATAATATCGTGTATTTATTATTTTAAATTACAGAACCAAATAATTATAAATAAAATGTTGCTCCAATGCCATCTATCAAAAAGCGAAAAAACTTCGTCGTCGGTAGTGTAAAATAAGACAAAATAAAATAAATAGACTAATAAATAGCGATAGATGGCGTTAGTTTCTCTGTCATTTTGATAATATATTTTAATATTTTTCTTATTTACTGATTTTTTTTGTACAATTACAATAAAATATAGCCTATGTCACTCCTGAATAGTGTAGCTTTTTGTTAGTGAAAGAATTTTCATGATCGGATCAGTCTTTGCGAAGATTACCCCCGATATACAAACAAAGTTATAAACTTTATCTCTTTATAATATTAGTATAGATGACTAATACAGCAAAACGTTATCCCTCGAATGATTAGTCTTTACCATCTATTAATATGTCTTACGTAAGTTACGTAACAAACGAATATATTTCAATTACCGTTTCCGTAAAAGTAAGTGTAAAAAGTGAAATGTCGAGAAGAATATATTGTCTGTATGTGACATTTGGTGTAAAACGGCATATTACGATTCGTGTGACCTCACACGGAAAAGGCACGTTTTCACATGCGTACTTCAACCTTTGAGTTTAAGAGGTCGGAACCAGTTTTTTGTAACCTGAATGCTTTCTTTATAATATAGCGTTTGTTTAATTGAAAGAAATTATTTCTACATTATATATACGAGTATATTTTTTTTTTTACAAATGCCCCCGGACGTGATCCGAGACGGTGTCTACAGTAACTCTTTCATTCCAGTTCTATCATTTATGCTTCTCGCACTTTCATTCTGCATACTTATTTCTTTATTTCATTCCTCCACATTCACCCTCAGGGTAAGGTCCCATCTAATCTGTTTTTATTCTATTTTGTTCTTATATACGAGTATATTTATTTGTTTTACTTTAATTTAGTTGTGATGTTATTACAATTGATGATCATGTCATAGATTGATATACAATCATTGATTGATTGATTGATTCATGGCCTATAGCATCCCACTGCTGGACAAAGGCTTCTTTCTCCATGTAGAAGAGAGCATAATCCACTACGCTGCTCTATTACGGGTTTGTGAATATATTCCCTACTATGAGTAACGATAGCTATTAGATCGTTATGATAACAACCTAAACCGTCAGTTTGACGTGCTCTTCGAGGCACGGTGGGTGAGTCATACAGGAGAGAACATACAGCCAGATTGGAAAGAAATATCTGTACAAATTCAAATATCATATGGAATGAGTCAAATTCAAAATAAAAGCTCGTCTATTTAAACAAAGTCAAATTTAAAAATGTGCTAGAAATTTTATTTTCCTGTGAAATGTGATTACACCCTCAGAACCCTCCATTTGAAGGAACGCAGTTTGGAGTCGAACATTCTGTATAATTATACATTATACATGTGTAACATTCTAAGACAAAATTTATAATGTTTCTGTTGAAACATTTTTTTGAAGTAAAACTTCATGACTTGCTTGACTTAGGGAGTAAGTTGGTGAATAACGAGAGCGTTACGAAAAGTACGATCGGGCGAAGCGAACGGACCAAGAGAGAGAAATGTGCGAGCACACATTTTCTTTTTCTCTTTCTCTCATATCCAGTTACATTTCGTATATCTAAGACACAATGCAGGCCTATTGTGCAGGACTGTTGCTAAAGAAGTTTTACTTCAGTCGTTAGCCGAATCGCAAGTTGCTTACAGCTCACACAAAGCATTTTATCGGAATTAATAGTCTGCAAATATCGCAAAAGATCCATTTCGCACAAGAAAAGACCGATTTGATTCATTGTATTTTAATAGCTTTCGTAGAATCGAAGTAAAAATATATTTTGTAGGTCTTTTCATCTGAAACCCTTCTCATGGTTTGGTTACTCATTTTCTTTGAAGTTAATATAGATATTAATTCTTCAAATTTATTAACTAGAACACTTGTACGATTTCGCCAGTGTTAAATTTCTACTATCTCGAGATTGGCGGGTATTTTGATAACTATGTAATTTCTCTTAAGTTTTACAGCGTATATTCTTTATTAAATTTATTTAAACTTTGTTTTTATTTTTTATTATAAAAATTGAACATAATGATTCACTTAATAAGATTATTATTTGAGATTTGACAATATTTTTGTATAGTTTCAATATTTAGTATTATATTTAAGGAAATTCTTATCCTTATTTTCTTGCTTTTAATTTAATTTTAAGAGTTTAAAAGAAATAGACAAACTCTGCTCATGACACTTGACAACTTGACGCATCGCTTAACAGAAATTTCGTCGCAATCGCGATCTTGCTGGAATAAAATATCGGCATTTCATTAAATTTTAATTGAATTAATTAACTATAATTGTTGAAATTTAACTTTACTTTTAACAATTAATAAATGGTCACACTTATTTGAAATTTTTTGAAGTAAAACTTCTTTACGCACGCTTGACTTGGGGAGGAAGCTGGTGAATGCGTGACGAGAGCGTTACGAAAAGTGTAATCGGGTGAGGCTAACGGATGTTGAGAGGGAGATATAAGTTAAAGAGAGAGAGAGAGTTACGTTTTCGTAAGCTTTACTTCAGTCGTGTGGTCTTTAAGCATACTCGTTTTTGAGGTTTTAGAAGATTGAGGTTTCCTATACACATGTTTCATTTGTTTTTAGTGTATGGGTATAGTAGCTATCAAACTACTTTTGACTAAGAAAGAGTAACTAACCTAATTAAACTAGTAATAATTAAAAAAGAAATATCTACCACGTTTGCTTTGCACAGTCGAAAGCTTGAAGTTACAATTTTGTCGTTGTTTCACTTAGTTTTACAGTTTTTATTACCAGTACCTGGGTGACCGAGCCTAGCTCGGTATTTTCATTTTATATTTTTTTTTTCTCGGTATTTTTATATTTTAATTTTATTTAAATAATAAATCACGAGTGAAATTAAAAAAAAGAAAAAAAATTTATCTGGAGCGAGATTCGAACCCGGTTCAACACGATTCGACACCCGCCGATTTCCTAATTACGCCATTACAGCTATGTTGACGCGTAGTGAAATTAAGCTTCGTATTCTAATGATATTTTTTCATTGCCTAAAAACAGGGATAAAACGACATTTTTTTTAAATGAATCCTAGCTAGATCAATTTTTCGCCCCCGAAATCCCCTGTATACTGAATTTCACGAAAATCGTTGGAGCCGATTCCGAGATTCAGATTCTATATATATATATATATATATATATATATATACAAGAATTGCTCGTTTAATAGTATAAGATTTATGTCAAAAGAAGTCGATATTTTTTTAACATAGGTACATTCGTATTATTTTTATTTTTGTGTTACCGACCCATGAGGAAATTTTAAATATTCCTAAATATTTTTAATATCATATCTGAAAAATTCGCCACGTTCGCTTAAAACCGAATAAAAAATCGTCATAATTATCTTACATATATCTTAATTGGCTAGAGCACCGACTCAATAAGTCGGAAATGCAGGTTCGATCCGAACTGAAACGAATTTTTGATATGATAATAAAACTATATAGGATACATTTTTTTAAATAGACTGTGACACAATTTTTAGTATACCTACTACCTTATTTTTTTAAAACATCCCCAAGAGAGACTCGAGTTCCAAGATCATAAATACCGGTTATTACTATTTTTTACAACTCTACAGATACATGCAGTCTTAATATTTCTGGCGTTAAGACAGCAGCAGTTTTTACAATGCAAAAGTGGAAATATCTATAATATATTAATTGAGCAGTAAAAACCTCGGCCAGTAGACGTACTTTTCTGAGCACGAATTCTGCGTAGCTGAGTCTTTATACAGGGATGACAAATAGGAATTCCACTGAGGTGTTGAATCCAAATTTACACCTAAGAAAATTGTAGTTTTTACAAACAACAATACTAATATGTAAATATAAGTAAATTGTGTTCAGAACTACTTTTGAACCTGCTTAAGTGCTTATACATATTAACATTTTTATTTTATCTTTATAATAAAAATATGAATGTTGCTAAGCGCATAACTGGAGAATTAATTAACTGAGGTAAGGCACAGCAGGAAATTTCCTGCTCAAAATATGGAGCAGCCCGACTGGGGTAAGTACCTCGACCTTACAAGAAGACCACAGCTAAATAATACTATTTTCAAGCAGTATTGTGTTCCTGTTAGTGAGTAAGGTGACCAGAGCTCCTGGGGGGATTGGGGATAGGGTCGGCAACGCGCTTGCTACGCTTCTGGTGTTTCAGGCGTCTATAGGCTACGGTAGTCATTTACCATCATGTGAGTACGCTTGTTTGTCGACTTAGTAACATAACAAAAAAAAATTGCTCGACCAAGTGGGCTAATATTTTTTTGTATGTTCCTTAAATCCCACGGAATGTTTTTATACCAAAAACAAAGAAAAAAAAAACAACAGACAGAATGAAGTCTGCCCGGGCAGCTACTTTTAAAAAAAGCATGTTTTTATTTTCTCAAAATAAAATCGTACGATAATTATCATTTCGTAAAGTTAGTAAATCTTAAAGGAAACTAAGTTTAAACAAACGTTCCATAACCGGAAAACTCTTACAATATTTCTACAAATAAATATGGGGATAGCAAACCTTTGTTTTCTGGCAAGCTAGCGAAATCACAGTAGCAGTGTCTGAGTGACCATAAAATCTTTATGATGATGGTCACTTTTATTGCCACTCTATAACGTTGAATGCGAGTTTCGCTCACGAGTCCATTTGTTGACTTAGATAAGTTTTTTTTTGATTATTCCTTTGAAGTCTTTAAATTTTCTGATATAAGAAGAATAAGAACTAATCCTGTGAGTTAGTTTTTATCTCAAATACTTAAATTTTTATTTATTTTATAAGGAAAGCATACAGTGATATATTTTAGCAATTGCTTAAAAAAGAAAATATCTAAGCACCATTTAGTTGCGTACTTTTCAAACATGAATTAAGAAAATTCATGGATTTGTTTGAGTAGATAAGTTATCAGCATGAAAAGTGCCAACTGTAATTTTTTATAGGGACATAATCTTTATTCCGCCATCTTATTTTTACAGCATAAAAGCAAATAGACCTATAAATTTCTGCACATGCAAGTGACAATTAATTAAATCAACAGTAAGCTTATTTCAGTTTAAATTTAAACGGCATCACCTCATAGACATGGACTGGTAACTCCACTACGATATTTTTCTGCGGCTTAGCGAGTAAGACATGTCCCAAAATTTCTTCTGGAAACATGTAAGCTAGTAATGAATTACTTGTTTACTGCTAAGCACGACATGCTTAGAGGCGACAGATGGAACGAACTCTCTTCCAAACTCATTGAGTATTCTTTCTGTTTTTGTGCCGCTTCATTGCATCATTTGACTAAAAACATCAGTTAGGCTTAGCCCAGCTATACATTGAGTAGCGTATTTGGCAAGATTATTTGGTATGTTTTTCGAGAGAGACTGACAAACATGACACATATGTGGTATTACATACGCTCCAAATGATTAGGGATGTGCTGTGTGGTTACGGGTGCTGTGTGGTTACGGCACTAAAGAATGTAGCCACCCCCTCTCTTCCCGTGGGTGTCGTAAGAGGCGACTAAGGGATAACACAGTTCCACTACCACCTTGGAACTTAAAAAGCCGACGGATGGCGGGATAACCATCCATGCTGGCTTTGAAATACACAGGCCAAAGACGGGCAGCAGCGTCTTCGGTGCGACAAAGCCAGCCCTGCGGTCACCAACCCGCCTGCCCAGCGTGGTGACTATGGGCAAAACACATGAGTTCGCGTCATAATGTCGGGCGCGAACTTGTGGAGGCCTATGTCCAACAGTGGACTGTGATAGGCTGAAGTGGTGAAGTGGTGGTGGTTTAGGGATAGCAGTAATTACTTAACATAAGGTGAATTAAATGACATTCTATTTGAGTGCTGTTTATATGTATCCTAAGGTTTTCGTTATAAACACTCGTGGTAATATGAGGCCTAATCTATACTAATATATAAAGCTGAAGAGTTTGTTTGTTTGGTTTTTTGTGTGTTTGTTTGAACGCGGTAATCTCTGGAACTACTGGGACGATTTGAAAAATTCTTTCAGTGTTAGATAGCCCATTTATCGAGGAACGCTATAGGCTATGTGTCATCACGCTAAGACCAATAGGAGCGGAGTACACGCTGACGAAGTCGCGCGCAGAAGCTAGTCATAAGATATTATAGATATTGTCAGTGCCAGTCTACTAGTAGTTGTTAATTACAATATAACTCATAGTTTTAAATGTTTTATTCATATTTTTATTAGAACAGATGTTTTTAAGACCAGCAACTTCATTCACTGCCCAAAGATTACTGCTCATTTACTGTGAGCCGTATTGTCACATTTTATGTTCTGAAGTCTTAATAAACTGAAAACAATTCAATCGAAACCATCTAGTAGATTGTTAAACATTTTTAAGTGAAACTTCTTTAGAATTGTTATGATTTGAAGATCCATGAAACGAAAATGCGTCACGATAAAGAAACAAACACCTAAATGTATAGGGAAGAATGAGATAGAATAATGTTCAAAAATCTGTTTCACGAGACCGTGATCATCGTAGATAGAACAAATCGTAACGGCCTACGACTTCTAAGACTCTTCAGAAGTTTCACTTCTGCCGTGAATTGTACACCCATTTTTTTATTTTAGATAAAATATGTACATTTCAATATAAATTAAGTTGAGAAAGGACTGTAAGATTTTATGAATACTTATTCAGTAAGATGTCCTGAATTGAAAGCAGTGCTACAATACCCAATAAATAAGTAGGTATCATTTGCTTATTCATGATTAAATTGAACCATGAAACGTATTAATATTCTATTGAATATATTATTATATCTATAATAATATAATTATATATATATAAGAAAGTCGTATAATCGTGTTAGTTACACTGTTTATAACTCAAGAACGGCTGAACCGATTTGGCTGAAAATTTGTAGAGAGGTAGCTTAGAACCAGGAAACGGATATAGGATACTTTATATCTCAATTGGACCCGGTAGGTGGCGCTACTATCGGTATGTAACTCCGAAACTACTGAACCAATTTGTATTAAATTTTGTAAGTATCTGTAATTTGGTCAAACTTGGGAGATAGGGTAGTTTTTATCTCGATTGGACCCGGTAGGTGGCGCTGCTATTGGTATGTAAGCAATCAAATTTTGTAGCTGTTTTTTGGGCAGGATAACGTCTGCCGGGTCCGCTAGTAATTAATAAATTGATCGTCACATATGCAAAACAAAACAAAAATACACAAATATCCATTCGCCTATAACTATTCACATTACACATACATTTAAAAATATACAAATAATCATTAAATCTTGTATATGTATCGCTAGAAATAAATGTTGTATACATTTCGTAATGATACTTTAAATGGACGCTTTGGGCTACCTTCCTGGCGATATTTAGGGAACGGTGATTAATCTTCCGAAAGAACTCACGACAGATCTCCCATGGCTTATGTAACCTTAATTACTGTTTTGGATAGGATAGTCCTATTTTCATTTCAGTCCAAAAAGTTACTGAGTAGATTGATATAAATGCATATTTTTAATCGATTTATTAAAAAAAATGACTGTATTTTTGATGTGTATTATCTTAAAACTTTTCACTGGGAGTACTGATTTTAATATCCTCAATCTTACAGAAGATAATACTGCTTTCAAGTAATAGTGTTAGGTTCTTGTGTTGAGTAAAGTGCCCAGATCTCCTGGGACTGGTGAACTGGTCAGAAGTAGACGCAGCAACGCGCTTGTGATGCTTCTAGTGTTCCAGGCGTCATCTGGTGAGGGCGTACGCTTGGTTGTTGCCCAGGTTGTATTAAAAATATACGCCATCTTTCTTTGTTTAAGTAAAACCTATAAAAATATTTTTTAAGAAACTTAGACTTAATCTATTGTAAATAAATCGATGGTTCAAGTTTTACTATTCTTCTGTCTGTTTCTAAGATTAAGACAGTGAATAAGGAAATAAACTTTTGATGTTCCTTATGTCGTAGATATCCATATTAAAATTTGGTGGTAGCAGATACGTCGTACGCTTGTTTGCCGCCATTGTTGTAAAAAAAAAAAACATTCCCAAATTTGTCAAAGTTGGTGGCCACGTTAGTCTTAGTAAATATTATACAAAAAAATGTAGTCGTAACAAATCGTCAGTGTAATATATTAATCTTGAAAGCTTTTTTGTTTATACATACATTTATGTATGTATGAAAGAGCAAAATATTTCGTAAGCCAATTTCTTAAATTCTGTCCCGTATGTTGGTTCACTTAACAGATTGTTGTGGGACTTTCGCAAACAGGAAAAATATTTCTCAAATACTAACTTGAGTTACATTTCACTGGACCGTGGCAAAATTCAAGAAGAAAGTTGTATATTTTGGTATGCAAGATTTATGAATCATTCTCAACCAACTGTCAGATTTATATTTTATCTATATATTAATAGGTGAAACAAAAACTTAGTATCTACCCCTTTTTACGAAAATTGCGCGGACGGAGGAGTATGAAATTTCGCACACTTATAATATAGAGAAGGAGTGCATGCGGAATGCTAATATTTTTTTTTTTAATTATGCATAAAAATATATTAAATCAATACAAAAAATTACACACATACATACTTAAAGTCAAATTTTTATAAAGTTGAATGTTGTGGCGTGGCGAGTTAGGTTGTCACAGTTACTGGGGAGATTGGGGTATTTGCAGGCAAGAAAGGAATTTTATTTGTATTTTTACTGACCTAGGCACTAATTTCGAAACCACTTATTTTGGTATAAAATTTAAATTTTTTGGGTTTGTTTTAAAATATATAATAACAGCTTTAATATACTAAAATCACTAAAATTCAATAATTTTAACAGCTTTAAGCTTAAAACATTTATTATATAATGTTGGCATTTGCTATATGTAGCTTGGTAACAATTAGCTCTGAAGCAAAATAAGCTGCCCGTTGTGTTGACCACATTCATTATTATTAACATAACAAACGGTGATGCTCCACCGAATGTATATTACAGAATAGCTTAGCTTATTAAATTTAATACTTCTTTTAATTAAATTTCTCATAATTATAACTATAAATCATTTTATACTTAAAATGTTTGTATTATCTAGATTAAGCTGAGAAAGTATTTATCTATTTTTTGTTATACGTAAACATTAATTTGCTTTATTTTACAGAGCTTATTTAACGACTTGTAATTTTTTTTTAATTATTTGTATAAGAGAATTAGTGCAAAGGGTATAGAAATATATATAAACCCATAAAAATCTAAACTTAATAACTATTGCGAATATCAATCTTTTGATATATCAACAGTATGTTGAAAACTTGTAGCATACTTTATAATATAAGATGACAATGCGAGTTACCCGAGGCGATTCTCTTTTCACTTGCCAGGCAAACATCTCTTGCATTAACAAAGGTTTGCATCTAGATGTTTGTGTAGCAGCGTATTTTTGTACGTTGATCAGATTTATAAAATACCTATGTTAAATTTTCGCTATAATAACAACTAAGTAATATAATTATGTATATACATTGACAAAGACTTCATACAATTTTTTAACTAAGCCATTTGTTTTAAGCCATTTATTCGAAGGACGCTTAAGCTTACAAGTACACATTGTTAATGCTTAAAACTGCTACTTAATTCTAGATGTGACCAAAGCATCGTACATGAACTAGTTTTAACTTGTTAAAGAGTTTCTAGTTACGAGTTCTGATTGTATATACATACACATAGATATAGTTACGCATTGCCTCGTGCTATCGCTTTAGTGGTTGTTCGTCTTTAGCAGTTTGTTTCGCCAGGGATTTCAGTGCCAGAGCCATACTTTGGGCGTATTTTGTGTTAAATCGTTCTGTTTTGTTTGCGCTTGAGTGATTAATTATATTAGTCCTTACTTCTTCAGTAACCTATTCTTTTAGTTTCGAAGATTTATATTTAGATCAGAACTTAGCAAATTGAAGTTGTTATTCATAGTAATAAATATCATTTAGATTTTGTTTAGCCGGTAAGTATGGGTGATGGATTTGCTTAGTTTTAAGTGGAGTAATATATTAAGTAGGAACTACTTGGAGTCTCAAATTGGTGTATTATATCACCTCTCGGGTACTAGAAGTTTTCAGTTGTTAAGAATTTCGATAAATACCTCCCTTTGTCGTAGATAAACGACAAAGTGACGACGTGACTCGATACAATACGGTGATAAAGCGATGATATCAAGTGGGTAACTTACGTTATATTTCTATAATATTTATAATAGGTACGTACGACTGTTAACTGTAGCATTGACGACATAGTAGATTTGCTGTAAATGTTTCATCCTTCGTTTTTAATTAGGGCATTTTGTTTGTCTAATTTAAGAAATTTTGTAATTTTAATAAATTTTAGCATTCAAATAATCGATGTTTAATTTATTAATTTAATTTTTTTCTAAAAAAGAATTATAATCCTAATTTTAAAGCAAATACACTGAGTCAACATTACTATGGCTCGTGGTAATTTTGGACTGCCTGAAAAGAGGATATCTGTCTCACTCCCACTTCGTCAAAATAATGGTTCCCTTTGTTTCCCTCAAACTAGAATATTAAGTAACAGGCTTGAGGAAAGCCTGGGATATACAAAAATAGTTTTAGACAGGTAAGGAAAATTAATTTACAACTGGGTTTCTTTAAAAACATTTTTTTCCATAATTTAACAAATAATCTTGCTAAGTGTTATATCATTTTCGGATCCTTATTAAATGCGCCAACTTTTAAAGTTACATGCCAAGCTCATGGAGTACATTTTTTTTTTCAGTACAATCATTTAAAACTGGACAAAGTATTAATTTTGAATACTTGGTTGGGAAAAAAATTACATTTCCTACTGAACTGGACCAGTTGGCTGTAAATTTTAAGCAACAGTTTTCAAAAGCATTATTCAGGATTACATATTAAAAAGAAAATTAAAAAAGTTACTTTTTTTTTAGTAAAGTTTTTTTAAGTTTTGAGTTAAAAGACCGTCACAGGGTGTAGATTTTCTCGATTTTTTATAAATGCCTGTAATTTTTAAAATACATGGCAAAGATTTTTTTTATATTTTTCTGTTAACTACTATGACTAGACCTACCACCCGATTCCAGCTTGACGTCGACCTACGGGACAACCTGTATAAGGTTGGTATGATATTTATTGATTTACAAAATTATATAAATACCTGTGACTTACAGTTATTATTTTAACAGTTTAAGGCTCAATAATGATGTTTCAAAAAAAGAATACAATTGATATTAAATATTTTATTTAAAAAATATTAACAAACTCATATAGTATTTTTTTTTATTTGTCTCTTTTACACAACAATACAAATACGTTGTGCAATTGGACGACTCCAAGCCGTAGTCTAATCTAAAAGTCGATCTTGAGACTAACAAGAAACATTGCCGAAATTCATAAAACATATAAAAGTACAAAAGAAAAAAAGAAATAAATCAAATATATACAAGACAAAAAAATGGTATTTTAAATAAAATAAAACAAACAAAAATTTATTTATTCAACGAAAACCTTAATGATCGGCATTGACGATATCGTACTTGTAATGATCCAAGTCGAGAGGCTCAACATCGAGTGATTCTTGCCAAAACGCTGACGTAGCGAGACCACGTACTTCGATGAACTCTTGGCTTCGTTCTCATCAACCTCTCAGTGTATTGATCAAAACGGGTACTTTGAAACGGAGACATAAAAGAAACTCGATTCAGGTTTTCGTACTTTCGACATTTTATTTCTTTTTATAGTTATATTTTTGTGATGTAAATGTACTTACTAATGTTTTAAGTGTCGGAGTTTAGTGTTTGATTTGTGAATTCAGTTGTTTTATTGATTTAAATGTCTGGTCGTGATTTTTCATATAATGCACATGTATATATATACAACTAGCTGACCCGGCGAACTTCGTACCGCCTAACAGTCGATTCTGTAATTTTTTTTATTTTTTTTAATACTTATCCTTCCCGGAACCCCTCCAATAACACTTAAACTTTATGGTATGGTATTAAAGTTCAAATTGACTTTTAAGTATTATTACGAATCTTTTGTATGGGAATATAGAAAAGTATTGTTTTTAGACTTTACAGGCAATTTTTTAAATATTTCTTTCCTCAACAACCATCCTCGTACTTCAAGGAATATTATAAAAAAAGAATTAGCGAAATCGGTTCAGCTGCTCTCGAGATTTGCGCTTAGCAACACATTCAGCGATTCATTTTTATATATATATATATATATATAGAGAAGAGATAGAGATATGTATATGTATATTACACACTCGTTTCTTTTCTACATTAATTTAGTGTCTTTCTTCCTCCAAGACTTTTTTTTGCAACATCTATCCCATTGTTCCCTAAACATTATCAACATATCAATGATATTTCGTATTCCAGTTAAAACTTAATAAAAATTCTATAGTGAAAGTTGGCTGGTAAGTCTGTAATCCTCAAACTTAGATTAGAGAAGTAGGTTAAGCCTCATATTCTTGTTAGATGAGAAGGCTATTGTTCTATAGTGGAAAATTAATCGTCTTACCCTCGCAAGTCGAAGATTATATTTCTAAGGTGAAACTCTAACCTACTAAGTTTATCTTTACATAGTTTTCTTCACCGTTTCAACGTTATCCAGTTATTCAAAATTATATATTGACTACTCGAGCTTTTTAAGTCGTCATGATATATTGTAGTTTGTAATTTTTGAATCGTATTAATCGTAATTTTTCGTAACCTAAACAAACCAAAACAATATGTTTTGAAATACCTATATTTTAAATTTTTCCATATTACCCAAAATAAATTTTCTTTGCAGTTTACTCCATAGGAAGCGATTTTCATATAAGGCCCCCGGGATGAAAAAAATATGAAGAGTAAAACCTAGTGAACGTACGACCTCGTTACGTTTTTGTTCACGCCATATTCCTGGGTTTCCAAATACCAAAAAGGGTTCCCATACATGCCGTCATTTAATTTGTTTTTAACCATTTGATATGGTATTAATCTTTTTATCAGACTATTAAGCCTTTTTGTGCCTATTTAGACAGTCGATCTGAAGGTTTAAAATCCAGTCGTTTTTTTTTTTTTGTAGTAATCGCAGTTTCTAATAGTGTCTGCACTGTTTTAGAATTAAAACCGCGCAGAATGAATTCATCCTCCAGATTAGTAAATGTCGTTAGCGTACCTTCGAGACAGTTCACGAACAATCAGTCGATCAATCTTGATTGATCGTAAAACTTGACGGATCGTGAAACCAATCTTTAAACTTAAGTACTTTACTTTAATGCGTTTTGAGACTAATTTATTTGGGAAAATTAATAATTTTATGACGTTTTAGATTATATTCAACACTGTACTATTGTCCTCAAATATAAAAAAAAAATATCAAAATCATAATCAAAATAAAAAATAACTTTTATATACTAATTTAAATTATACAATTTAAATTGGTTATTATTTTTAACCGACTTCAAAAAAGGAGGAGGTTACTCAATTCGACCGTATATGTTTTTTTTAAATGTATGTTAGGGAATAACTTCGTGGTTTATGAACCGATTTTGATAATTCTTTTTTTTGTTAGAAAGGGGATATCCCAACTTAGTTACCATGATAAGGAAACCAGGATCTGATGATGGAATTCCAGTGAAATCGAGGGGAACCCTCGAAAATCGTAGCGACGACTAGTGCATTTGTTAATTAATTTATTATTTATTACTTGCCGATGCAATTGAAGTCGGTTTTTTTTCATTCAATAACGCTTCTCATACGAAAAGAAATTTTCGCTCAGATATTAATTAATGAATTAAATAAATAAATCATTTATTTCTATCACTCTAACATATTACACATAAAATAGTTATACACATAACAAGACAATGTGAACTTAAATTTCAGCATCGCTATTGATGTTCGACATTGTATAAACTTACGAGGGTGTATACATTCAATATTTGATATGAAAGGCTTTCCGGGACAACTCTTAATTACTACGCAGGTGAACAACTAACTTAACTACCTATTGAATAGCGCAGTGTTATGAAATATTATACGATATAATATAAGGATACGTTCACAATGTTTAAGAGTATAATTATTTTAGTTCAAAACTATTTTTTTTCTACAATAATATTATGCTTCAAAATCATTATTTGATATAAATACATTATACTTTATTTAATTAAATTAATATTAGTTTCTTGAAAGAAAAATGCCATTTATTCCAAATATAGTTTTATTAAATTATTTTATTTAAGGTTTACCAACAGATATACATCAAAATAATATAGTATCAAGAGTACAGTGTATATAAATCGTCATGTTAGGATGTACGTAGGATGTGACGTTGGCTTTTTGTTTTATTTTTCAATTAGTTTTTTGTATTTTTAATTCGTTTTTTGTAATTCGTTTTTCTAATTAGTTTGCAAAAGAAGTTTCACTTCTGACATGCGTATTTTGTACGCACGCAATTTTTTATTTATTTAAAAAGTCTACTTTTTAATCATTATGGATACAAATATTTGTAAAAAAAAAATCTCCAATCAAAATTTGTCATGTATGTACAATCATAGTTCTGAGTAACATGTCTAAGTTATAATTGAAACAAGGATCTCAATGCTATTCTGTAACAGTATTAATATCTTATAACGAGGCAAATACGTTTTTTCTATATTAATGGGAATTGCTTTTGATCATCCACTACAACCAATCCGCAGATTGAAGTGTTATTTAACGCTTTATTCAGAGTATCGATTATAATCTCTTTTACTTTTTCTTTGTTTCGTATTTTTATCAGGCATGAGTGCTTTGACAACATCCTTTTATAAGAGAGTTTTAAATAACTTCAAAAACGTAATTAATTTTATACAAAAGATAAACGCGTATATCAAAACTTCTGTAAATTCGATACAAAATGTAATTTAAAAAGTAAATGTCAAGTTCAAGATAAACATAAAAGTTGAGTCGAGAATTACAAGTCGCGTCCGAAGTGGTCTCATCGTGAACACAGCCTATCGCCTCGAGAGTTAGGACGTCAGCTAACAAACTCTGCGAGTCGTTCAAGAGACTTGAGAATTTCGCATCAACCCGACTCGAACGCTCTCAAACCAGAACGGCCTATTTTAGATATTGAAGTATTATGGTGTTCCAATTTCGAAATTCAGAACATTTCAGTTAAATCATGAATAATATTATTATACGTGATTGCAAGTATATTTTGAATCCTGCGCTGATTTATCGCGATTTTCAATTTTTCGTGATTGACAATTCAATTTGATTGTTTTTAAAAGTGATTAAATCAACTGTCAATCGTATGCGCAGTAATTTAAAAAAAAAAACCGTACAAAGTACACATGTCAGAAGTGAAACTTCTTTGGCAAACTAATTCAAAAATCTTATTTAAAAAAAAGAATTTAAAATACAAAAAAACTAATTGAAAAAAAAAACAAAAATTCAACGTCACGCGGTGTTTCCAGGCGGTCACCCATCCAAGTACTGACCGTCCCTGACGTTGCCGCGTTAGCGGTCGCTCAAATTTTACCCCCATGCTCCTAAAGAAGTTTCCCTTCAAAAATTATTTAAGATTAATCAATGGTTATAGAGGAGTTTTGAAGACAATAATCTAAGTCTAAGAGGGGTTGTTGACAGTAATGACTCAAACTGATACGATGCTAGATACATTAATCAGTTCATTACAATAAAAACTAATGAATTGTACTAATAATGATTGTAACAGAAGAGTAACTAATTTGCTTGTCGTCAATTACTTAAAAATTAAGTATATTTGATATTCAACGATTTATTTGATAAGTCATTCAGTTCAGCTTATTGCAGTTCATTGATGAACACATGGCACCCCAAGTTCGCGCCAGACATCACAAGCACTTTGAGAAGGGTACCGTCGACCGATACCGGCCTCGGTATGACTAGGTTGTTAAACATAACTTTCAGTTTGTCCAAATTCATACCGGTTCATTCGGGAGGTCTCGTTTTCTACCCAGTGACGATATCGTCAGCGAAACTTAAATGAGAGAGGTATTCGTCGTTGAGAGGTATGCATCGTCCAATCCAAAGTCTTAAAGACACCTTTCAGCGCTGTAGTAAACAGTTTCGGTGATGTTACATCCCCCTGTCTTACCCCGCGATGAAGGAAAATGGGTCTTAATCGCTCGACTTGGATATGGACGGTCATCGTCGCTGCGTTGTACATACATCTAGTACCTCGATATATCGCCAGTCGATATATCGAGGATATAGATCTCTGCAGAGAATCCAGGACAGTCCAGGTGTCGACTGACTCGAAGGCTTTCTCGTAGTCCACAAATGCCATACAACAGCTAATAATACTCTTCAGTCTTATGTATAATCTGCGGACATTATGGATGTGGTCTAACCTAGCCTAATCCGGTGGTTGGATTTCGTTGAGTCTCGTAGAAAAATAAATTATATCACTTAACTGTTTTTAATTAGAATACAAATAAGATTTACAACATATAGACGATAAAAGAGGTGACAGATATAATATGTTTTAAGCATACTGAAGAACTTATGAATCATGAAAAAAAAATACAAAAAAAAATTTAAACTCCATGAAAAGATACTCTTAATGTCAAAAACCTGCTAACTACTGAAGAGTCTAACCAAAAATTTCACTAGCATTTCTTTTTCTATTAGACGAGTATTATTTAATTCTTTGTATCGAAGCTTCATACAAATAATACCAGCTAGGTACTATAACTATCTTTTTATGAATATAAGCGTCAAGTCATGTTTTACATTAGGATAATAAATTTAAAATACCAACCATGAATAACGTCGAGGATTCAATGAAATTATGCGTACATAAAAGAGAAGTGGCTAAGCAGATTTTAATTTCCCCATAGACGTTTATTACGGTGTGGGATAAACCACTAGATGGATGTCGACACCTTTTCCCCGGAAATTAGGGTTTTCCTTGAGTTATGGAACATTAATATCAGCGCTCTTTGAGAGATGTTCTCGCTGAATATTACACGAATTTCGTTGAATTATAAATTCAAAAATGTTAAATAAAGTTACTTTCACATTCATAATACAGCCTAGTCTACTTATTTTTTTTTAATAATTTCGAAACTTTTTATTAATAAGAGAAAATTGGTTGTTAAACATAATATTTGCAATTCACAAGCTAAGAAATAAATATTTACAGATAGCTACGGTATAAAACAAGTTTGTATGGAATATATATAACAGATGGCGTCTGTTGACTAGCTGAAATCAATTCAAAAGAATTCCAAGCACTAAAGCAAATGCAAATATCGTTAAAAGGTCAGAGAAGCAGATAAATTTTTTATTCAAAAAGTCCTTCTAAACAAAAGCTTTCCTAATTACTAAAAGAACCCTATCACGATAACTTACATAACAATATTTAGTTAATACTAAGCATAAACCCGAAAAATATAGCCTCAATCAATATCGACTCGAGAATTCGCAAAAACATCGTTCAAACTTTCTTAATGGCCTTAATAAGTCATACTTTTTTAATAAAAATTCTTGTGAACGCATAACAAAACGAAGAAATACTTTATACGTTTGTCAAATGAGCTAAGTTGTAAAGTTTTAAATAGTCCGCTGCTTTGAAAAGATCTATTAAAGCGAAATAGAAAAAATATAGGAGCGTGATACCTCGATGCTTGACGGTGTGCCTTCTGATTTATGTATTAGATTTACTCTTAAGATATATATATTTTCGAATCATATTTGCCTTCATAATTGAGTAAGAGAAAGAGAGAGAGAGATAAACTTAACAGTTCTATTGAGTTGGATCGTTCACAACATTGTCATATTTATCCGATCTAAGTAACTTCACAAGGCCAAGCCTTAAAACTGAAATGAGTATTGGTGTTTTTATTATAAAAGACTATTAAAATAAAGGACATTATGTGGAATTTCAACAGGGTTCATTTGGACACAAATAAAAATGGAACAATTATTCTAAAATGGACCTTCCTAATAAGGATTATTAAAAATATTTTCAGTATTTTATTTTGGTGCGTTAGTTGTGTTAGAATAAGGGCCTATGCAAACCACGTTTTTTAAACGCGCGTCGACGGCGCGCTTTTGTCCTACAGAGCAGTTTGTTGTCGTTTGTATCGATACAAACGCGCGGCACCTGCGCGTCTGTATCGATACACACGCGCGTCAACGGCGCGTTTTAGAAACGCGCGTCGACGGCGCGCTTTTATTATACAGGTGTGCAAAGGTCTACAGGCTGTATCTGACTCGCGTGTGTTTAAAAAACGTGGTTTGCATAGGCCCTAAGGGATGATAATATTATGCAGACCCACAAAAAAAGTGCTCTGTACCTTTGACCAGACCCACCAAGGGAGGGTATTTCGATACGCTAAATCCGAATTTGAGTTTTTTAGTTTTTTAGAATTACTAAAAATTTGGGAGTCTACGGACCAAACGGGCCTCAAATTCGAATTCAGGGCATAGCGCATTGAAATACGTATTACCTACGTGGGTCTAGTCAAAGGAAAAAAAACATTTTTTTTTGTGGGCGGTGTTATTTTTAAAACAAAAATACAAAATAAATAACGTATAACTTAAAATATATAACTCATCAGCTTTTTTTCGCGTACATTTTTGCTTTCTAGTCTCACTTCAAGAGGTTATATATTTGAAAAGATCAAGTACATAAGCGTGTATTATATCTTAAAAATGCAACTTATGTTTAAAATATGTTACATTACTTAAAAGCTATGAATGTGTGAAATTAGTTCTACGTCCGATTAAAAAGACTTCTATTCATCAACTTTTAGTTCAACTTAATTATGCTTTTGAATTTTCCGTCTAGAACCCAAGTCCGGATAAAAGGACGGATCCGAACAGACAGAGATATTCAGGCAGATTTTCTACGTAATATATAATTACTTTTCTTGCTAAGATATTTAGGTGTTATATTTTTAGCCCACATATTATGAACTCGTAGGTATATTTATAATAGAAATAAGTATGTAGAGGTAGTCAGGAAATTTTCTACGCAAAATTTAAATAAATTTTCTCGTTATTACATAAAAACGTTTGGTATTTTATTAGCCCAATGTCATATATTAGTTTGATTCAGTCAGGTCATACATTAGTTTGATTGTTATACATAATTTGTGTAATAATTACTTCCAAGTGTTGGGCAAAAAAATTGCGTCATACGAAGATAAAAATGAACTGCCGAAATGTACGAAAGCGCTTAACTTCCGAACGAATACTCCAAATTGGAGTAGTAGTCCAATTGTATTGTTTATTTATTGTCATCGATATTTTTAGGATAAGGTTTATACATATAAAAGAAAATAGAAAAAAAAAACGTATTCGTGAAAAAAAATGCCGTAAAGAGTTTGCCGGATCAGACAGTTTCTATTAAACATACAGTTGGAGAAGTGTAGCTCATGTAACATGTCCATATCGATTGAACCCACAATCCCACATTGAGATTTAGATATCAAATTTCCTTAGATTAAGTGGCAGTGTAAAAGATTTAGCATCAATTATGTTCCTTCGGCTCCTCGGTATAGGGTTGTATTCCCAGTATAAATGTTCAATGACTGTTATAATACAGTTAAAAATTCTATGAGCTTTATAAATTGAGATTCTGATGACGTAAAGAGGGTTTAATATAAAACATTTTCTCATAATAATCATAATACAACTGTAAAAATAGGTACTTATTTCAACAAGAACCTAAGTACTGAACCTATCGTTTTGAATTTAAGTTTGACTATTAAATAAAGCAACGTAATTTTCGTCACATTTCATTGCAAAATTGTGTAATATATATAAATCAAAATTTATTTTAAAGTTTAATTTACTATAATTTAGTTAAGAACAAAATACGACTTTATTCTCTAGAGTACAAAGTATACTTTACAAAACATTTATTAAACAAAATTAAAAATAACAAAGTAATTTATTAAGTGCTGGGAACGCTGTGAAATATGTTGATTGTTACAAGCGGTGGAAATAATTTTCTCATTTCTAATTATATCAAACCAGCGACGTTATAACTTCACACGGATACTTTTTCCGTCATAATTAAGTCATTTCAAAATGTCATAATTAGAATTTAATTGGAAATAAGAAAAGATTCAACGAATATAAATGAACATCAATAACAAAACAGGCTACAAATCTTTGTTTTTTGTTTTCTTTTATCTACCCTATTTATTTTGTTGATCAAAACTAAAACTAAATTAATGTTAATTTTTTTTTGGTAGAAATATACGCTTCGCTAAGCTTCAGCCTGTAATATCCCACTGCTGGGCTAGGCCTCTTTCACCATGTAGGAGAAGGATCAGAGCTTAATCCACCACGCTGCTCCATTGCGGGTTATTGGATCTATTCCCTACTATGTAACGACCACTTTTAGATGTCCTAAGCTCTTCGACTCTTCTCCCACATGACGATATTTATAGTCCTATATCAAGCAGTGGGACCAATCCCTCCATAACAAAATAACTAACATGAAATGAATGGACACGACTACCTTTCGCCATGTATTATTTAATGGATGATGATAAATCCACATTGATGCTTAATACCTATAAAGTAATTGCTACAACTCCCAGTGGTCAACCATTAACAAATTACACTGATTAGCTCCCAAATAGAGACGATTTGTAGCTGCTCGGGACGTTAAAATTTCATGATCTAGCAATTGTGATGATTAAAATTTAGAAATTGTTAATTTAAAACTGATAGTGAGCTATATAATATACTTAATCAATCAATGAAGTAAATCAATAAACAAGTATTTCTATTATGATAAAAGGCTAAGGTTTTGGTAAGCTTTCTATGTACTTGTACTGTAAACACAACCAATTAATTATCATAATGTTTGACATAAATCTATTAGCTATGCCCAGCGGTTTTACGTGCATTAACTTGAGGAAAAGTCTATCCTTCTTTGGTGAATGGGATATCCAAAACAAAAAGAAGTTTTCAACTCAGACCAGTAATTCCTAAGATTAGCGAGTTTAAACAAACAAACAAACTTTTCAGCTTTATAATATTAGTAAAAATCAAGCGTATAACTTCAGTATAATCGTCGATATTTTGATTAAAACTTTCATCTCTAGCAATTTGTGCCTATTAACCATCAAATAGAATTTACGTCGATTACATTCCCCGAATTATCAATGAACTAATGGAACTTCCAATGTGTGAAACGCTGAACAGTTTACGCTTTACAGTTAGGCTTTGTTTATAATATTTCCTGTGAAAGTTGAAGTGGCAAAATAATTATTAAAATTTTACCTAATTTTTCCAATTGTTTCGCTAGTAATGTTCGAGTCAATTACTGAATTTTCAGCAAAACAACTTATTTTTAGTAATTTAGAAGTCTTAGTATTTGTTATTCTGATCTTTTACTAGTCTACTCCGTCCGCTTTAGGTCAAAATATTTTCTTGGAACCAAAATTCGTTAAGGTGAAAATGTCAATAAATGGAAATTCGGTGAAGTTGATATTCAACTTTGCACAAAAAAATTATAACCCGATGTTCTTACTAGAGTAGTCTAACAAAAGATTCATACAAAAGAAAGCAATAAATTTCTTTACATAAGAATACGAGGGAATTATTCTCTAGGATAAATTACCCAAAAAATTGTTGAATCCCTCACCTCGTTAAGCAAACAGTGTGGAAAAACAAGCAGATCTTGTAATATTCCGGTTTAATGTTCGTATATTTCACGTAGCGTAGACCGCGAGCTCATATTATACAACGGATATTGATTCCAATGGTTTATGCAAATATTTGTCTATCATCTGATTTAAGACAAGGGTTACGGTAGTAAACATTTCGTATTTACATGGGACGACAGTTTCAAAGAAATATGTATTTTAAAAAGGATGAGATAGGTATTCAATGTTCATGTATTTTTGAAGTAAAACTTCTTAACGCACGCTTGGTTTGGGGAGTAAGCTGGTGAATGCGTGACGAGTGTTACGAAAAGCGTGATCGGGCGAGGTGAACGGAGCAAGAGAGGGAGGTGCGAGCATACATTTTCTTTCTCTCTTTATCTCATAGCCTTACGTTTCGTATAATCTAAGACACAGTGCAGGCCTATTGTGCAGAAGTTTTACTTTAGTTGGGTGGTCTAAATTACACTCATTTTTTTATGTATGTTACCTCAGAACTTACGTCTCGATTATTTTTTTAATCGAAAGGTAATGCGTGTCATGTATTCGCATTTAAATTATTGAGATTCGTCTTTGTTTCGTGAATTTCATCTCAGTCAGTCAGTCAGTCAGTTCAGCCTATTGCAGTCCACTGCTGGACATAGGCCTCCCCAAGTTCGCGCCAGACATCCCGGTTTTCCGCAATCCTCATCCAGCCTACACCGGCAATCTTACGAAGATCGTCGGTCCAACGGGCCGGAGGACGTCCCACACTGCGTTTGCCAAGACGCGGTCTCCACTCCAGGACACGTCTGCTCCAACGGCCATCGGTCCTGCGACACAGATGACCAGCCCACTGCCACTTCAACTTGCTAATTCTGTGGGCTATGTCGGTTACTTTCGTTCTCTCGCGGATAGTCTCGTTTCTAACTCTATCTTTGAGAGAAACCCCAAGCATAGACCGTTCCATTGCGCGTTGAGCGACTTTGAACTTGTGGACCAGTCCCTTCGTCAGTGTCCACGTCTCGGCTCCGTATGTCAACACAGGCAGGACGCATTGCTCGAAAACTTTTGTCTTTAAGGATTGCGGAATCTTCGAAGTGAAGACTCGACGAAGCCTACCAAACGCCGCCCAGCCCAACCGAATCATCCTATCGGCTTCCTTCTCGAAGTTGTTTCGGCGCAGTTGAATGGTGTGGCCAAGGTAGACATAATCCTGAACAACCTCGAGAAGGATACCGTCAACCGATACCGGTCTCGGTATGACTTGGTTGTTAAACATAACTTTCGTCTTGTCCAAGTTCATACCGAGACCGACTCGTCGGGAGGACTCGTTTAGGCCGGTCAGCATTTGGCCTAGCTCATCCAACGTCTCCGCAAAGGTGACGATATAGTCGGCAAAACGAAGGTGAGAGATGTATTCGCCGTTGACGTTGGTGCCTCGTTCCCCCCAATCCAAGGTCTTAAAGACATCCTCCAGCGCAGTGATAAACAGTTTCGGTGATATTACATCTCCCTGTCTTACACCACGCCGGAGGAAAATTGGTCTTGTTCTCTGCTCTTGGATACGAACGGTCACCGTCGCCGCGTCGTACATACATCTCATTACCTCGATATATCGCCAGTCGATATGACATCTCTGCAGAGAGTCCAGGACAGCCCAGGTCTCGACAGAGTCGAAGGCTTTCTCGTAGTCCACAAATACCATACACAGCGGCTGATTATACTCTTCTGTCTTTTGAATAATCTGCCGAATTTCAGCTACCTACGTTATATTATTACTTGTCGATGTAATTGAAGTATTTTTATTTCGTTTGCGAGCAGACACAATTATTTTAGTATTAAAACTAGGCTTGCAAAACCAAAACATAAAAAACTGATCTTAAATACATATAATACAATTGTTGTGATATTTCTTGAGAAAGTTTTAGTTTTGTTATATTTAAAAAAATATATATAATTAATACATAAATCAAATGTATAAATTTCAAGGAAAACGTATGCCGTGTTATATTGGATGTCAACATATAGTGAGGTCATTGTAATTCTACATAATTCCAACTGTCAAACGCATACAATTCCACGCTCAGCTATTTTTAAGGTTCCCTACATCTTTACCCTTCTCACAATTTTCTTAATTTAAACATCTCGTACTTTTGTTATGTATTAACAATGTTTAGCATGTTCTATTAATATATAATGATAATGCATTAGATGATGATGACAGACATATTGTAGACAATTTCAAATAATATTTAATCTTAAGGACCAATAATGTATCATTTGATGGGATGTTAGTTTTGATACAGGCTAAAGGATTTACGAAATTCATTAAATCATACATAAAATAATGAACCGTTCATTTGTAACACATAAATTGATGGAGGTTTATTCCTACAAATTCTGAACTATCAACAACTCAAATCTATAAAAATAAATACAATTGGAGTGTCAGTTTGTAATATTAAAATAACAGCTTTTTACTGAATGCATATGAAGGTATACACGGTACATAATATACCAAAATAACATTTTTTTACAATTTTTGGGTCTTTTTATCTGTCTGTTTGTTCGGCCTAATCTCTGAAACGGCTAGACCAATTTTGACATGACTTTCACTGGCAGATAGCTGATGTAATAAGAAGTAACTTAAGCTAATTTTATTTTAGAAATTGATTTATCTTATAACTCTGCGAACTGCACGATAACTTTTTTGTTAAATTCCACGCAGAGGAAGTTGCGGGCACAGATAGTAAGAAAATAATTTTGATTCATTTTGAATAAAATCAAAAAAGGAAGTTGAGTAATTGTGACGCAAAGACACTAACATCAATCAATCAACCAGTGCTTGGTAATGATGTAGCCAACCAGAAACAGCCGTACATTTTATCCTCTAAAGCTAAAACGGACATCATCCCATGGTTGCTATTTTACATAAAAGTACAAATGTTTGGAATGCCGTAAAAATCAGTGCGGATTATGCGTTCTCCCTCTCAGTTTTATTTTCATATTACCTAAAGGATTTGCCCTTTTTTACTGTATTCTTTTATGCAATTGTAAAAAAATATATTTATAAAATTTGTACGAAAAGCAGTTTTTTATTGATTTAAAGCTTTCGTTGAAAAATATTTTTATTTTCATATCTTAGATTGGAGAAAATTGGAATCATGTATCTGACATAGTCAAATTATTATAGATAGACCCTGAGAAGATTTCACTTTGTGAGGAAACTTCCGTATTTAAATGTACATATACTTCTAAAAGTCAAATTAATAAGTGGAGTTCTAACATCATCACAGATGGTTAGAAGTGCAAAGTGACCCAAAAGCCTGCACTCACCCGATCCTTTGAACAAACTTTTAGATTAATACCTTTTAGTTAAGGCTGATGCAATTTGGTCACTTCCTGTATTACAAAGTTCCAACAATTCATTTCGAGTTTCAAATAAATTGCAGCTACTGTTTCACTTTGATGTTTATTGTCCTCAATTTAAGATTGAGTGTTATTATAGTAGTCATCAATTTAGAAACTACTAGCTGCTGCCCGCGACGTCGTCTGCATGAACGCTATACAGCAAATAATAAAGGTTCACTGCTCGTGATAGCGTGATAATATGTAGCCTATATGTTGACCCGACTTCTTAGTAATATTCGTGCCAAATTTGAAGTAAATCCATGCAGTAATTTTTGAGTTTATCCCGGACATACATACAGACAAACAGACAAAAATTTTAAAAACTATATTTTTGGCTTCGTTATCGATTGTAGATCACTTCTTCTTTTTAAAAATTATTCAATGTACAGTTTTTACTTTTCTACCATTTTATTATAATTATGTATAGATGTGGTTATTATTTTGATATTTTGGAAGAAAGAGCTAAGTAGCTAAGTAGTAATAAGTCCGTCAATTGATGACGATTTTTTAAGTATCTTTAAACTTATTTGTAATCTATTTGTAAGGTGCAATATAGTAGTAATAAAAAACGAGTGTGCTTTAGACCACACGATAGAAGAAACTTCTTTAGCTATAGCACTGTGTCTTAGATATAGAAACGTAACCAGCTGTGAGAGAAAGATGATTTTTTTAAACGAAAGGTGTTGAGTGTCATGTGGTCCCATTTAAATATACTTAAGATCTAACAAGTACTTTTCGATTTATATCTAATAATGCGTATTTACTTGACTATTTTTTCGTTGACCTACGTTGTATTATACCGCATAACTTTTCACTGGGTTTAGCAATTTTGATGATTCTTCTTTTAATTGAAAGCTGATGCTTGTCATGTGGTTCCATTTAAATTTGATTGAGATATAATGACTACTTTTTGAGTAATCTTTGATAGTGCGGATTTATTTGACTATGTTTTCATCTACTTACGTTGTATTTATTACTTATCTATGTAATTGAATTCGTTTTTTTTTTATGTTTGCCAGTAAACACAATTATTCTTATAATATTGATTCGTACTTTTTGCGACATATTAGAAAAAAAATTTGAGTTTCATACAAGCTTCCTTATACGTATCCGACTTACATTTTACACAAATAAATTAATCTCATTCAATAAAAAATATATAATAATAATATATGTACGCCATTTGTACATTTAATATCGCTTACCTCATTGTTTACTGGACGTAAGCGTTGAGCACCCTATATTGTTCCTGAGAATTATAACCCCTCGGACCCTTTCATGTACCTATATATGAAAAAAAATCATTTAAAATGACATGAAAAAACAAAAAATGTAATACAGAAAAATTATTAAGGTGTGAAACGTTTACGGAATATGTAATTTTATTTTTATCTGGAATTATGTTACGCTTTTACTTTTATTATGTTTAAAAAGCATAAATTACTCTTAAATATTCTTTAAAAGTTTTTATGTAGTTCATTGACCGTTGGAAATTATAAATTACTTAGATTTTGATAAAGGATTAAATTTTTTGGTAAGGATTTGATAATTTCGTAATTTCTAATTTAATTTAGCAACGAATATGTAAATGTTTTATAAGGAGTTATTTGTAAGATTTTGATAACTAAGTTGTATAATAAATAACACTAAGTTTGGTAGATGTCTGTTTAGGACCCATTTACGAGAAATCTAACACGAAGCGACAACACTCCGCTCTTAAGCTGAGTGTTCAGTGAAATTGGTGTGTTAGGTACAGGCGATCCTACAATCGTAAACCACACAGTTTGCAACACGTCAGAATAGCACGCCTAATGTCTGTTGACACGTCACCGTTGTCACGTCATGGTAAGGGTTTATCTTGTATCACACAGGCTCTTATTTATCAAGCAAAAATCAAACAATTTCGTTTTACGATTTTTCACAACACAAAATATATATTTTACTATTATGTTGGCGTTTAGTTATCAAAGAAAGTTATATATATATACTTACAAAGTATAGTTACAAAAGAAAGAACCATAAAGCAATTGAACAGAAGTCAGGTATGCAAACATATTGTCACTGAGCTTAGAAAAATCTAAATGTAAAAATATCCTGATGAAGATAAAAATTTACTAGAAAATGAAGATAATCAATATGAAATGGGAAACACATTGGAACTTGACGAATTATCATAATAATGTTATTAACATATCTCATTATTGATTTTCTGTATTATACTGTGCATCCCAAGGAGGGTTGATGTCAGGCAGGCGGCCGGTCGTAAAAAATAACATGCCAAATCACTTACAACATGAGTCTGAGGAAGAGGAGAACATGTTGTGCCGACCCTATATAAATAGGATAAGGGCAGGGAGATGATGATATTATGTTGGCGTTTAGTTATCCTGCTTTTTAGTCGTTGCGAAGTCTTTGTGGAATATATAGTTTATATTATTTGCTATTTCCTTCGCTTATAATATTTCGCCTAAATGGAGTAAAAGGTCTATGCCAGCAGTGGGATTTTACAGGCTGATTTGTATGTGTTATTTAAATATATATTTACTACAAACAAAATATGTAGCTATATATATTAGTCGGCACTCGGCTGTTACCTTAAGTATTGGCATCGTCTATCCTAGGAATAGATGACCGTATGTACAGCGACCCTTAAATAACATGTAATTAGATTTAGATTTTTTTCAGCAAATAAATAGTAAACAAATAACTAAACAAATCATTATATAGTATAAAACAAAGTCGCTTCCCGTCTGTCTGTCCTTATGTATACTTTGATCTTATAAACTACGCAACGGATTTTGATGCGGTTTTTTAATAGATAGAGTGATTCAAGAGAAAGGTTTATATGTATAATACATGCATAAAATGGTAAAGAAACACTGATGATTTTAGAGGTTTCTAACGTATCTTTTGGTGTAGATGGTATTTAGTATCAGCATTGAGCCTGTGCGAAGCCAGAGCGGGTCGCTAGTAAATAATAAAGAAACGCTTCACATTCAACGGCTCTCTGATTTTCTCCTGTTTCGGGGGTCCGAAAACCCCTTTATTTCACAAGCAAGTCAGACCAAACAATGAGATCAAACAGTCCACGATCCAAGCTAGACGTGACCTTCATCCATCTCCTAAATAGATAAAAATAATTTTATTTATATATATGGACGTTGACTATCGATCGTCTAATACTTAAAGTTAAATGGATAAATTTCTTGATGTTTTGAATCATAAATTTATTAATTGGTCTTATTAAATTGATTAATTTAAAATTTCAATTATCACAATTGCTAGATCATGAAATTTTAAAGCCTAGCGCGGTAACAAATTGTCGGAATTTGGGAGCTAATCAGTCTAATGTGTAATTGGTTGACCGCTGGAGATTACAGCATTCACTTTATCGGTATTAAGCATCAATCTGGATTTATCATTATCCATTGAATTATATATGATGGAAAATAGTCGTGTCCATTCAGTTTATTTTAGATAATTGCTTGCAATATGTACTTAACCTTAACGCTACCACAAGTACACCTGCATTTATATCAGTTAATAAAAGTTTGATGTAAAACGCCATAAACACACTTGACAATGAAAAACCGGTCAAGTGCGAGTCGGACTCGCGCACCGAGGGTTCCGTACAAACCTGCAGGTATATAAGTAAAAGTTATAGTATTTTGCTGCTAAATGAAATCCGTAACATTACAATATGGAAAGTTGGAGGAGCATAAATTTAAGACAAAGGTATCTTTATCTTTTCATTAATCCTTTAATTTATATAAAATAAAATAAATAAATAAAATAAAAATCGCCTTTATTTCTATTACTATTAAAATTTCAATTAATACTAGCGTAAGTATTCTTAGTTTAAACATAATTATGTATGTATATTAACCTATGTATATATTTATTCTATACTCGTATAATTAACTCGTCTACATGTTTATAACATCAATTAATATTGGTAATAGTAATAGTCGCCTCTGCGGCGTAGGCCTCTCCTAAACATTTCCATGTATCCCTTTCCCGTGCTTTCTGTATACACAGCGGTCCACATAATTATCTGGTTGAAGATATCTCTCCACCTTTTAATTGGTCTCCCTTTTTTCCTTGACCTGTCTCTTGGTAGGAAAGTTCTTTTATCGAAGTTATTTATTTACAAATTTTTAGTCACTATTTAGAAATCTGGTTTAAAAAATACTTTATTACTATTAAGTATTAAATTTGAACCATATTATATATAGTAGATATTTATTTATTATTTATTTATTTATTTGAATAGTCCCACAGATGATGTAACATTTATTTTGTAATTTAATTCTAGCCTTTTTGACCTTTGTACCTGTTTTCAAGTTTGTATAAAACATGTTTTCCTAAATTTATTTTTTTATTATTGTCTGCTATTGTTTAAACATATATATTTTTTAATGTCTAGAATTCTCATTACAGTGTTAATATTACTTGATTTCATTAATCATTTCAATACTGTTGATTTTGACTTACTACTAGCTATACTTGTTTCTCTTAACATATCTCCTAAGGTGTCTGACTGGTTTCATAGTTACTTGCATGGTCGCCGGCTACGAATACATATTGAAGAACTTTCTTCATTCTGGTCTAGAATCAACGCTGGCGTTAAAGATAAATATATAATATGTATGTACCTCTTCGCTAAAATGATAGCCTAACTTTGAAGATACCTTCACATTCGTCTTCCTTTTATTCTAAATCTTTCACTATTGAAGCTTATCGTCTTTGGAACTTATTGCCACTGTCTAACGCGCTCAATCTTTAATGACATTTGAAAAACTTGTTAAGGAAATGTACTTATCATATTAAATTATGTTAATCAACTTTATTTTATTATTTACTAGCTTGTGCGCGCGACTTCGTCCCCGTAGAATAGGACCACCCGATTTTGAAACATGAAATTAGTGCTACGCTCCTATTGGTCTTAGCGTGATGATATATAGCCTATAGCCTTCCTCGATAAATTGGCTATCTAACACTGAAAGAATTTTTCAAATCGGTCCGGTAGATCCTGAGATTAGCGCGTTCAAACAAACAAACAAACAAACAAACAAACAAACAAACAAACAAACAAACAGACAGACAGACAAACAAACAAACAAACAAACTCTTCAGCTTTATTATATTAAGTATAGATTATTTTTCATGAAGTTACGTTGTGTTGTTATGTCATTCGTCTTAATCTATCAATTTGCTTATAGTGTATATACGTATGTATGTATGTATTTATATATTTGTGTATACATATGAGTAAGCTTATATGTACATATGTGTCATTAAATATAGCATCTATTGTTATATAGTTATTTATTTATATCTGATTTTTATTTTATATTGTTCCTTTTTTTACAAAATTTTGCGCCCTTCCCCTAGTTTATATGCAAGTCCTCTGCCCAAAGGTTGCCTGGAAGAGATCGCTGTGTTAGCGATAAGGCCGCCTGTTGCGATTGATGCAAGTTTATTGTTATAAATTATATGTATTGTTCTTTTGTGTATTGGTGTGCAAAAAGAGTTAGTAAATAAATATTACTTTGCAAAGTTTTATAATTGAAAAACAAAGCAGAAATAAACAACATTACACATACTATTTCTGTGGTTGCGATGTAACTATACATTTAAGGTTTTCGTAATTTTTCCTTTATCTGTGCTATAAGACGTTGCTTCATATCTGAAGATTTTAGGTCGACGGGAAGTATTCTTTAGATTTTTATTCCCTTGTCAGTTGTTTGCTAGTTTCAATATATGCGGTTTAAATTGCTGTTTCTTTTGATATCGTGGACATAGAAGTTTGATTTTGTTACAGCTTAAAGTTATTATAGACGTGAGTATTTGATATGAATTTCAATTTAATACTTTTACGCGTTCAAGAGAAAAGTGGTTTTAAGTGTAAAATTATTAAGATATTTTTTTTTATATGTAGTAACTAAAAATTTACACTTTTCACAATTTTTCCTGTATCTGTGCTATAAAACGTTGCTTTGTACCAAATTTCAAGATTCTGACTTCACGGGAAGTACCCTGTAGGTTTTGATTCCTTTGCGACTATTTTCGATGAAAATATGCGGCTTAAATTGGTTTTTCTTTTGATATCGTTGACATAGAAGTTTGATTTTGTTACAGCTTAAAGGTATTATAGACCTGAGTATTTGATATGAATTTTAATTTAATACTGTTACACGTTCATGAGAAAAGTGGTATTAAGTGTAAAATTATTAAAATATTTTTTTTTATATGTAGTAACTAAAAATTTACACTTTTCGCAATTTTTCCTGTATCTGTGCTATAAGACGTTGCTTCGTACCAAATTTCAAGATTCTGACTTCACGGGAAGTACCCTGTAGGTTTTGATTCCTTTGGAACTATTTTCGATGAAAATATGCGGCTTAACTTGGTTTTTCTTTTGATACCGTTGACATAGAAGTTTTATTTTGTTACAGCTTAAAGGTATTATAGACCTGAGTATTTGATATAAATTTCAATTTAATACTTTTACGCGTTTATGAGAAAAGTGGTATTAAGTGTAAAATTATTAAAATATTTTTTTTTATATGTAGTAACTAAAAATTTACACTTTTCGCAATTTTTCCTGTATCTGTGCTATAAGACGTTGCTTCGTACCAAATTTCAAGATTCTTAGTTCACGGGAAGTATCCTGTAGGTTTTGATTCCCTTGAGAGTGTCGAAAATTTGCAGCATAAACGGCTGTATCTTTTGATTGCCTTGGCTTAGAAGTTTCATTTTTTCACAGCTTTAAGAGGCAGCAGATCTGAGTATTTAATATAAATTTCAGCTTGATGCCTCCACGCGTTTCTGAGAAAAAGGGTCTTGACAGACAGACGGACAACAAAGTGATCCTATAAGGGTTCCGTTTTTACCTTTTGAGGTACGGAACCCTAAAAAGGAATGATTCGGATAATGTTATTGCTATTGGGTCTATGCCAATTTTCAGTCATCGAGTTGGTGTCTTTACAAGGCTCATACCGAATTCGCTACGATCAAAAGTCTTAATTCGGTACAATATAAAAATAAAAATAAACGCTACTAGATATACACATAATAATGTTTTAGTGTGTTATTAATTAAGAACTTCTAATTATTTTTTTTCGATTTTTGGCAATTCGTTGTTGTTTATTACTATTATTAATTATTAAATATTTAATAATAATACTTGCTAATAATTTTTTATGATTTATTTGACTGTAGGAATATAATTTATTAAAGTGAACATAATCACATTAATTCAATTGAAAAGACATTAAATAAACGCCTATAATGTAATTAAAATTAGGATTTAAAGTTGTTACAAAATTTTAAATTGTATTTTTATTTACACGCGTAACAAGAACATGCGTTTTGATTTTTTTGCGACGACTTTTGCATTTGATTGATTGATTGATTCAACTTATAATATTTCACCATCCTTCTCCTACATGGGGAAGAGGCCTATGCCCAACAGTGGGATATTACAGGCTGAATTGTGATCGTGATTGTGATAATATTCCACAGCTGGGCTTAAAAAAAGTCGGAGCTTGATCTACTACGCTGCTCCATCCCAGTAACGATCACTATCTGGTGTCTATGATAACAATCGGGATCGACAGCTTAACGTGCTCTCCGAGGCACGGCATGGATACTCACAAGAACTGACAACCAGACAGGAAAGAATTATTTGTAGGAATAAAAATATTCGTCCCGAGTCTACACGGAACACACACACCACTACACCAGATCGATGTCCATTACGACTGTTGCTTACTGTCACAGCAATAAAAGTTTCATATTTGCAATAACATACACATAAAGAGTAGCGAGAAGATGAGCTAAAAAGCGTAGAGAACATTTAACATGTTAAAATGCAAATGCAGCTTCAAGTCTATTAATTAATTTATCATGAATATAAAAGAGAAACGGAGTTTGCGTGCAGTATGCTGACAGAGCGAAGTGGTGTGTTTTTATGAATCTAATGACTTTATCATGGCTTGTGTCTACGTAATTTTTTACATTAATTAAGCAATTTTTAATCAAGTTTATTTGTTTTACTATCGAGACGCATTTTTCGTTTCATCAAGTTTCAAACGGTTCTAAAGAAGTTTCACTTCAAATAGCTGCTTATTTGCTTAGACGATTCGATACACTCACCCATTAGCGAATAAGTTGGCATAAGTATACTTCCGTCAGTGGACACTTCAAAGGATTCGTATATCATTGGTGCACGCCTCTTGTGAGTAACATGGCGTCGCTTGATGAAAATAGCGAATTTTGTTTATTTTGACGACTGGTCGGTGTTGAAGTAGAAAATGTTGGTTTGCGTATATCAATCTTTCCCTGTCGTATATTAGTAAAAGGATTGTTCTGTTATGATATTTTTTATTTTGTTTTATTTTGTTTGTCACATCTCTTACGAGGATTTCTACAAGTTAGTAAATATAGTAGGTAGTTCAGCGCCAAAGTACGCCTTCGAAATGTTTTAGAGTTCCGATATCTACCTATTAATAATTATGTTTGCTCGCAAACGAAAAAAAACCGACTTCAATTACATCGACAAGTAATACACCGTAATAAGACGAAAAATAGTCAAGTAAATACGCGCTATTGAAGATTACTCAAAAAGTTGTGATCAGATCTCGGTCTAATTTAAACAAGACTACATGACAAGTATTAGCTTTCGATTAAAGTAAGAATCATTAAAATCAGTACACCGAGTAAAAAGTTATGCGGTATAATACAACGTAGGTCGACGAAAAAGTAGTCAAGTAAATACGTATTATTAGATATAACTCTAAAAGTAAGTACTTCAATGTCAGATCTCAATTAAATTAAAATAGAACCACATGACACGCAACACCTTTGAAAGGTTAAAACAAAATTGATCGAAATCGGTCAACCCAGTCAAAAGTTCCGAGCTAACATAAATAAAAAAATAAAATAAAAAAATACAGTTGAATTGAGAACCTCCTCCTTTTTGGAAGTCGGTTAGAAAGAATTTAATTTTGTAAATATCATAGTTTCATATTTAGATTTCAGATGTCAAGATTAGATCATAGTCAAGATTAGAAAAGAAAGATAGGTCATTCATTGAAGAAAATCTGTTCGAATCGTTTTATTTTGGAAACTAATTTGAAAGCACTACGTCTGTTCTATACAAATTCAGCCTTAATCTCTCAAGTACAGATTAAGATTGGACTAAGAATGGATGATGCTCCAATTATGATTAAGTAATCATGGTTGCTATGTGGTTACGGCAGTTAAGAATATAGCCGCCCCCTCTCTTCCCGTGGGTGTCGTAAGAGGCCATTAAGGGATAACACAGTTCCACTGCCACCTTGGAACTTAAAAAGCCGACCGATGGCGGGATAACCATCCAACTGCTGGCTTTCAAATACACAGGCTGCAGACGAGCAGCAGCGTCTTCGGTGCAACAAAGCCAGCCCTGGAGTCATCAACCCGCCTGCCCAGCGTGATAATTATGGGCAAAACACATGAGTACGTGCCGTTGATGAAAACTGACAGAAAGATGAACTTTTTTATTTTATTTCTGATGTTAGTACGACACCATCTTCTAAGAGAGCTATTTTGATTTTAGATTTCAATAAAATGATTCGTATTGATAATATATCAGTCGGATCAAGGGTTCACGCATCGAAAGGGAATACGAAATTATTCAATCTACGAACTATAAGCCGAAACTGGGACAAATAAGGCAGTCCAAGTCAGAATAAATAATTCGGGAAAGGATGTCTTTTCGATTGGATTTTGAATACGTAAAGAGTAAAAACATATAAAAAATATAGGTTCAGAGTTCCACAATTTTTTATTTAAAATATTTTCGACAAGTAGGTATATACATTTTTTTTCAGACTCAACAGTCCCCACTAGGATATATTTCTGTTTCGGGAGTTGGAAACACTCAATGAACAAGCACAAACGCCCAGACAACGATAAACATCTATATGGCCAATACAAATGTATGCCGTGTACGGGGATTGAACTTGCAACCGCCTGCTCAACAACTATAACCAAGCACTGCGACCATTGCACAATGCGTAGTAACAAAAAATTATTCTCTCTCTCTTATAAGTAAATTATTATAAATCTCTTTAATTTTGTTTACAACATGCGAATAACTCAATTTGCGTGTCTGCCATCTCGAAATGGTTCTTTAGTGTAATTAGCTTTGTATAATTTCAGACCGTAATGGTCGTCGAGAAGTAACTACTTCCCCTGTGAAATTTAAGACGCAAATAACGGTTATACCTTTGTGCTAATTTTAAAGGTTTCACGCGTTTATTATCGTTGTTTATATTTTGGTTTACCAACCGCTTTTGTGTGGTGTGTTTTCTGGTTTGATTCCCGCTTGCGGTGGATTTGTATTTGTAAAAATAATTCTTTCCGGTTTGGACGTCAGTTATTTTGGGTCTCCCCAGCGTATCTCGAATAGCACGTTAAACTGTTGGTGTCGCGGTAGTTATCATACACACCTGATAGCGATCATTACTCATAGGAACATATTCGCCAACGTAGAGTAGCGTGGTGGATTAAGCTTTGATCCTTCTCCTACATGGGGAAAGAGGCGTATGCCCAACAGTGGGATATTACGTGCTGAAGCGAGCGATGAAGCGATAAATAATAGATTACAGTTCAAATTTCACTGTCCGCTTAAGTTTTAAAATGTTTGTGTTTGTTCTCAAACAAAAAAAAATGATATTAATTTACATCTGCAAATCTATACTAATATTATAAAGAGGTAAAGTTTATAACTTTGTTTGTATATACGGGGTAATCTTTGCAAATACTAATCCGATCATGAAAATTCTTTCGCTGACAGAAAGCTACACTATTCAGGAGTGTCAAGATAAAAGGAAAAAGATAAAAATATATAAAGATTTTAAATCAGCAGGATTTGAACCTGCGCCCTCTGACGTGCCGTGTCAACAATTCAATCTAATCAAGCATTATTATTTGCCTTAGAAATTAATTGGTGATTTTAAAACATTTATATTTATCTGATTTGCTGAAAATAGTGAGAGTGTATTGGAACATATCAAATTTCACCGTACCCTTCTTATGTGAAATGGATTATAACGCCCAACGAAGTGGACACGGGTCGGCTAGTCAGTTATAAAATGAGAACGTCATCAATGTAGTCGAAGCCAATTAAATACGTATTTTTAGACATAACTTAAATGTATTTGTCAGATTTCGCTCAATTTTATATGAGACCATAGTATGACAACCCACCAACTTTTTAATAAATAAGAACGTTCCAAATCTAATAAACCAAAGACAAATCTACTCTATAATAAAATAAATTAAATATTTAATAGAGTATAGAGCAAAAAAGTTTATAAATAATCTTGAGAAAAAATAAATCTTGTCTTTTAAATAAAGAAGTAGCCTTTTTTCCTTTCATCTATCTTTTTCCCGAAGTTGAATAATAAATGAAACTGAATTTGAATTTCATACTACGCGTCCTTTCGGCTT
Source organism: Melitaea athalia (assembly GCA_905220545.2). Taxonomy (NCBI): domain Eukaryota; kingdom Metazoa; phylum Arthropoda; class Insecta; order Lepidoptera; family Nymphalidae; genus Melitaea; species Melitaea athalia. The sequence continues at coordinate 2,889,015 of HG992180.1, forward strand.
ACCGTCCTGGGTGGACACGAAGTTTTAATGGGATATTAAAATTATACGGTAGAATGTGGCTATGATGATTCCATAACAAATTTTGAGGGTTTTTGGCGGATTATTTAACTAAGCGTGTTAAGGATGAGGTAGGTATAATTGTGACCTAATTTGTGTTTCAGAAGATGAAAATTAATCAATTTTGATTAATCGTGTTGTGCTGAAACAGAAAATTTTATTTTGAATATACAAATGGAAAAACTATTATTTAATTATTGAATAATACGTAATATTACAAAAAAACATTTATTTTATAACGATAATTAATTGTTTTTTTTTTTTATATTTGATAACATTACTAGCTAAAGTAAGTTCGAAAGATTGCTTATAGCCCAGTCATATTAGTAAAAATAGGGTAAGAATTACGGGATTGGAGTTAGTCATCTATAAACTACTCGTATATACACGTTAACATACAAAAATTAGTCTCATTACCTATTCGTAGTGTGATCTTGACTACAGATACGGTCAAAGGTCACATAAATCGAATTTATTTATTTTTTGCACATTTTTAGGGTTCCGTACCTCAAAAGGTAAAAACGGAACCCTTATAGGATCACTTTGTTGTCCGTCTGTCTGTCAAGACCCTTTTTCTCAGAAACGCGTGGAGGGATCAAGCTGAAATTTATATTAAATACTCAGATCTGCTGCCTCTTAAAGCTGTGAAAAAATGAAACTTCTAAGCCAAGGCAATCAAAAGATACAGCCGTTTATGCTGCAAATTTTCGACACTCTCAAGGGAATCAAAACCTACAGGGTACTTCCCGTGAACTAAGAATCTTGAAATTTGGTACGAAGCAACGTCTTATAGCACAGATACAGGAAAAATTGCGAAAAGTGTAAATTTTTAGTTACTACATATAAAAAAAAATATTTTAATAATTTTACACTTAATACCGCTTTTCTCATAAACGCGTAAAAGTATTAAATTGAAATTTATATCAAATACTCAAGTCTATAATACCTTTAAGCTGTAACAAAATCAAACTTCTATGTCAACGGTATCAAAAGAAAAACCAAGTTAAGCCGCATATTTTCATCGAAAATAGTCCCAAAGGAATCAAAACCTACAGGGTACTTCCCATGAAGTCAGAATCTTGAAATTTGGTACGAAGCAACGTCTTATAGCACAGATACAGGAAAAATTGCGAAAAGTGTAAATTTTTAGTTACTACATATAAAAAAAAAATATTTTAATAATTTTACACTTAATACCACTTTTCTCATGAACGCGTAAAATTATTAAATTAAAATTCATATCAAATACTCAGGTCTATAATACCTTTAAGCTGTAACAAAATCAAACTTCTATGTCAACGATATCAAAAGAAAAACCAATTTAAGCCGCATATTTTCATCGAAAATAGTCGCAAAGGAATCAAAACCTACAGGGTACTTCCCGTGAAGTCAGAATCTTGAAATTTGGTACAAAGCAACGTCTTATAGCACAGATACAGGAAAAATTGCGAAAAGTGTAAATTTTTAGTTACTATATATAAAAAAAAATATTTTAATAATTTTACACTTAATACCACTTTTCTCTTGAACGCGTAAAAGTATTAAATTGAAATTCATATCAAATACTCACGTCTATAATAACTTTAAGCTGTAACAAAATCAAACTTCTATGTCCACGATATCAAAAGAAACAGCAATTTAAACCGCATACTTATATTGAAACTAGCAAACAACTGACAAGGGAATAAAAATCTAAAGAATACTTCCCGTCGACCTAAAATCTTCAGGTATGAAGCAACGTCTTATAGCACAGATACAGGAAAAATTACGAAAACCTTAAATGTATAGTCACATCGCAACCACAGAAATAGTATGTGTAATGTTGTTTATTTCTGCTTTGTTTTTCAATTATAAAACTTTGCAAAGTAATATTTATTTACTAACTCTTTTTGCACACCAATACACAAAAGAACAACACATAGAATTTATAACAATAAACTTGCATCAATTGCAACAGGCGGCCTTATCGCTAACACAGCGATCTCTTCCAGGCAACCTTTGGGCAGAGGACTTGCATATAAACTAGGGGAAGGGCGCAAAATTTTGTAAAAAAAGGAACAATATAAAATAAAAATCAGATATAAATAAATAACTATATAACAATAGATGCTATATTTAATGACACATATGTACATATAAGTTTACTCATATGTATACACAAATATATAAATACATACATACATACGTATATACACTATAAGCAAATTAATAGATTAAGACGAATGACATAACAACTTATCGTAACTTCATGAAAAATAATAAATAATAAAATAAAGTTGCTTAACATAATTTAATATGATAAGTACATTTCCTTAACAAGTTTTTCAAATGTCATTAAAGATTGAGCGCGTTAGACAGTGGCAATAAGTTCCAAAGACGATAAGCTTCAATAGTGAAAGATTTAGAATAAAAGGAAGACGAATGTGAAGGTATCTTCAAAGTTAGGCTATCATTTAAGCGAAGAGGTACATATTATATATTTATCTTTAACGCCAGCGTTGATTCTAGACCAGAATGAAGAAAGTTCTTCAATATGTATTCGTAGCCGGCGACCATGCAAGTAACTATGAAACCAGTCAGACACCTTAGGAGATAATTATGTTAAGAGAACCAAGTATAGCTAGTAGTAAGTCAAAATCAACAGTATTGAAATGATTAATGAAATCAAGTAATATTAACACTGTAATGAGAATTCTAGACATTAAAAAATATATATGTTTAAACAATAGCAGACAATAATAAAAATAGGAAAACATGTTTTATACAAACTTGAAAACAGGTACAAAGGTCAAAAAGGCTCGAATTAAATTACAAAATAAATGTTACATCATCTGTGGGACTATTTAAATAAATAAATAAATAATAAATAAATATCTACTATATATAATATGGTTCAAATTTAATACTTAACAGTAATAAAGTATTTTTGAACCAGATTTCTAAATAGTGACTGAAAAATTTGTAAATAAATAACTTCGATAAAAGAACTTTCCTACCAAGAGACAGGTCAAGGAAAAAAAGGGGACCAATTAAAAGGTGGAGAGATATCTTCAACCAGATAATTATGTGGACCGCTGTGTATACAGAAAGCACGGGAAAGGGATACATGGAAATGTTTAGGAGAGGCCTACGCCGCAGAGGCGACTATCACTATTACCAATATTAATTAAGTGATGTTATAAACATGTAGACGAGTTAATTATACGAGTATAGAATAAATATATACATAGGTTAATATACATACATATGTTTAAACTAAGAATACTTACGCTAGTATTAATTGAAATTTTAATAGTAATAGAAATAAAGGCGATTTTTATTTTATTTATTTATTTTATTTTATATAAATTAAAGGATTAATGAAAAGATAAAGATACCTTTGTCTTAAATTTATGCTCCTCCAACTTTCCATATTGTAATGTTACGGATTTCATTTAGCAGCAAAATACCATAACTTTTAATTATATACCTGCAGGTTTGTACGGAACCCTCGGTGCGCGAGTCCGACTCGCACTTGACCGGTTTTTTTTGGAAACATTTCATTTCTCTACTACGTTTTTTACATCTTTATTCGTTTTAGAGATTCTGAGATGGTGCAATTAACAGTTTAACTGTTTAGAGTATCATTCGAGATCAATCGATGGTCCCGATTAAAAACACACCATATATGTAGTTCTAAGTTATTGATAAATACATAATTGTAAATAATTTTCGTTTTTCAATGACTATTATTTACTATGTAACACAGTCATACTCGTATAATTACAGAGTTGTCAAGGGAAAAACTTTAATTGAATTAATCTATTTTATAGTACTTCCTTACTAAAAAAGAATTAAATTTTTAAATCATATTTTTATTAAAAAAATACTATTCCATACATTCATAAACGTTGAAAAAAAAAAACTAAGAATTGTTATTCAGAGCCAGTTTTAACCCGGCGCCAATGACGCTGGGTCATATTGACCCGAGGCAATTTTAAACTGATATATTTTATTTTTGCTTCGGTCGTATGTTCTGAACGTTTGTGTAGCTGGAGATATGACCTCCTTCTACCCACTCCATTAATACGCTCAGTGTGAGTCCACGTGCGTTAGGAGATACAAGTGCGTCAAGTGAAAACGGGTCATTATGACCCAGCGTCATCGTTGCCGTAGTAATTTCGTGACTTAAGTTTATTTGCTTATTTAGTGGTTAATGTTAATTAACTTGGGTTTTTAAAGGTTTTAGTGAAAATTACATTGACAAGTTGCTTGCTCACCAACAGGAACACAATACTGCTTGAAAACAGTATTATTTAATGTCAATTTTACTTCTTCTTCATCATCGTCTTACGATCAATGAAAAACTTCAAATTCCTTACTTGTCTCGTCTTCAACGACATTGTAGCAGACAAGATAAGCAGAACTGGTACTAAAATTATTCGAAAACGGGATATTTACCATGTTTAATATTTTTCGTTTTGCGGAGCACGATATTTCGACATTAACTGCAAATGTCTTGTTTACGAGACTAATAAACGTGGTAAATATCCCTTTTTCGAATAGTTTTATTAATATAAGTAACCATGTTAATCTAAAATCTTATATAGAACTGTTACTATTTAAATGTTTTTAAATGACAAAAAATACCGATTTATGTATTATTATTATTTATTGAATATTTTAAACTGAATACGTAGTTAAAAATTTGTTATCTTAACTTAAAGCTTTAATCAAAATAAAGCAAAATATCTTTATGTTTGTCCATCGAATTGACCTGATTTTTTGTTCGGAAGTACCTACTTGATGTATTCTGAGCCGGCCATTGTTGACTCTCTTTCGAAATTTAATTAATATGCCTTTATATAACAAAGTAATAAAAGATTAACTAAAACAAGACAAAATGGCTATAAAATAATTAAAGTTTTGAAATTGATATTTATTCAGTTTATAAAATAAATGGTATCAATTTTGGTTGATTAAGCTTTCAATATCTGTGCAAAAGTAAGTAAGATATTACTTTGACTTCCTGACTAAGATTTACTTTGTTTTCTTCACTTTTAAAAATATTGATCCCTTTAAATTTAAATTTGTATAGTGACGATTCGAAAGTGCCTTTGAAGCTTATTTGAATAAAGTTGTTTTTGACTTCGATTTTGTAGTATACTTACTGAAATTATGGTATTATGCTATAAATCATTCAATAACTGTTTTATAAAAATTAAATTATCAACTCCTAATGACAGATATCTTTTATCTTTCGATTCCGAAGATAAAGAGCCCTGCGATACACAGATGAACAATTGAGTTTAAATAGGATTCTATTGCTACCATTGCCTTATGAAATTACTGAACACAAGTAATAAATTGTGTTTTTCTGACTAGGTCAGTTTATTTTTAAGTTAGTTTGTCATTAAAATTTCAAATAGCTAATTACGAGCACAAAGACAATTAGGCCATTAAAATTAAAAAATTCATAAGAATCATTTTTTTTTTTTTGCTAGTTTCTGAGTTCTGTCAGGACTGGTTTTAAGAGGTCGTACCTATTATATTTAACTTCTGTAAGATAAGACAGAAAGGGTATTTTTTTTTAAATCTAAAACGTCAAAATGTCATTATCATTACTTCCGAGATGTGTTAGTAATTATAAATATGCAATTAAGTCATTCATGGTTTTACTTAATTTAATTTGTCAAATGAACGAATTAAATGTATTAAGTGAACGGAAACAGTAGGTATATAGGCCTATGTACACGTTTTCTTGCTGCTTTAAATCGTAACTCATCAGCTTTCAATGCATTTTCGTTTAACACGAGTATCAGAAATTTCTCTAAATAGTTCTTTTTATTAATGTACTAGCTGTACCCGCGATTTTGTCTGCGTCGAATTTAACAAAAAAGTTATTTTTCAGTTCCCATTGTTATTAAATAAATACATTTCGAAAATACAAGTAGCCTAAGTTACTCCTTATTACACCAGCTATCTGCTATTGAAATTGCCGTGAAAATCGGTCCAGCCGTTTCAGAGAGTAGCTGGAATAAACAGACAGACAAAAATTGTAAAAAAAGTTATTTTGGTATAATTATGTACCGTGTATACATACATACACGTGCATTTAGTAAAAAGCGTTTATTTTATTAATATAAACAGACACTCCTATTTTATTTATTTGTATAGATAAAAATTCATAAGCATAATTTTATTTTTCGTTCATCATTACCGAATAGAGATAATATAAATTACCGTATATATAACCAAAATGTGCTCTGAATGTCGTAATATTATCATAGGGTGCGTTCCGATGTTGATATAAAATGTTATTTTGGTATATGTACCGTGTATACATCCACGTGCATTTAGTAAAAAGCGTTTATTTTATTAATATCTATAAACAGACACTCCAATTTTATTTATTTGTGTAGATAAAAACTCATAAGCATAATTTTTCGTTCATCATTACCGAATAGAGATAATATAAATTACCGTCTATATAACCAAAATGTGCTCTGAAAGTCGTAATATTATCATAGGGCGCGTTCCGATGTTGATATAGAATTTCGTTATTAAAATTTATGAGTAGTTTTGCATAGCTCGGAGATTTTATACGGATAAAGTTACAAAAGTGCCTATTCCCTAAGGTAGAGAGTTAGGTAACTCCGTGAAATATGCTTGGCGTATTTAAATTTTGATTATCTGAATACATTTTTGGCCACCGTTAGTGATGATGTAGGCATGATTTATTACTTGGCTTGTGGAAGTTTGCTCGTGAGGTAGATTAAGTGCAGGGTATTATCATGCAACTTTGTATGGCGTGTTTTAAAGCATCGTCGATGGAACTATCGTAGTTTTAAAAATTCGGCGTATGTGTTTTATGTTGGTGGCGTTGATGTAGGTACGTACTTATTTTGGTTTTTTACTGAAAAATTGTATAAAGGATATAATATAATATGTAAAATAATACACTATAACGATTTTTCACAATATATTTATTTTATATAACTAGGTCAGCAAACTAGCGTACGGCTCGCCTATTGGTAAGCGATTACCGTAGCTTATAGACGTCTGTTACACCTTCCACCACCACAACACCAAATTCCCCCCAGGAGCTTTGGTCACCTTACTCATCAAAAGGAATATAACACTGCTTGAAAATAGTATTATTTAGCTGTGGTCTTCTGTAAGGTCGAGGTACTACCCCAGTCAGGCTGCTCCATATTTTGAGCAGGAAATTTCCTGCTGTGCCCTACCTCAGTCATTAATTAAGTTATTAATATTAATTAGATTGTTTATTGTTAATTTTTATATATTCGAGTCAAAAAAAAAATGTGTACTTTGACCACACTACTGAAGTGAAACTGCTTTAGGAAAACGCGAAAAAAAAACGGAACGCAACTGGCTATGAGAGACAGAGAGAAAGAAAATATGTGCTCGCACTTCTCTCTCTTGCCGCGTTCGCCTCACCTGATCAGACTTTTCGTAACGCATTCACCAGTTTACTCCCCAAGTCAAGCCTGCGAAAAGAAGTTTTACTTCAAAAGACTCGATAGTCAAAAATTTCAAGTCGATCTTAAGCTCTACAGCAGCTCTACTTTTGTATATCTTGACGGATCATTGAAGAAAATATCATTTATTTTTTGCTTAAATTGCTTTTCTTTTAGTGTATGATGCACAAATTGATTACAAAACTGAATTGCCTATATGTAAGTTCAGTATTATATTTTATTGTAACGGCGGTATTTCTTGACACAGTTTCATGTCTCAATACTCTACATCCAAGTTGTGTCCTGTTTTGTGTCAATGTAATTACACACACAGTGGACACAAAGATTTAGGTCACACATGTGCCAGATTTGCAATGTGTAGAATACCCAATACTTAAGATAATTTCCGTTGCCAGATAAAATAATTAATTAACTTTATAAAATCTCTCATTGAAAAACAGATCGAATACAATTTGATAAAGAGTAATACAATTTCAATGATAATAATTTGATTTCATAATTTTTAAAAGGAAAATTTTACTTTGTGTTTTAATATAAAATAAGAAAATTTGCGTCATTAATAATAATTATTAATGATGAATTTTTTGTGGGTCAGTATAATAATTACAAAAAAGTACTCCGTACCTTTGACCAGACCCATCTGCGTATTTCGATTATGTATTTCGATGCACTGAATCCAAATTTGAGGTCCGTTTGGTCCCTACACCCCTAATTTTGAGTGAATTCCAAAAAAAAACAACATAAAAAATGGCAAACAATATTTTCTACTTTATGCTCCGGGGGTTGTGGGTATGTTAAGTTGTTTACCTTAAGAATATCAAAAATATTTCATTACACCGTTATGTTTGCATATTACAGTAAACCATTATGTATTATCGCGCACCCAAGAGCATGTTAATATTAATAATATAACTATATCGTTCACGTAACATCGGATTTACTATATGTTAAACAGAATTGCACCGGTGTCGGTACTCGGATACATTTCGGTTTCCTCGACGCTTCCCAAGAGCGACGTGCATTTGCATTTCAACAAACGAGTTGGATACCGCATGAAATGAATTAAAATTTTCTTTGTTTCCTCTTGAATATTACCATATGTAGGAAAGTAAACAATAATTTAGAGCTAGTTTTCTAAAGTAAAATGTATGTGTGTATGAATTCGTTAGCAATGCATTTTGTTTTCTCCCGTCTTATCTCACGTGCTTCGTGTTATCTCATTTTACTAAAGTGGGTATTTTTGGTATTGCTTCCAGAAGAGTATTAAATGATAAAGATATTAAACGACAAAAATAGAAACGCGTCAAATGATTCCTGGAATAATTATGAGCACTATATCATTCTTACTTTTTATCGTGATATATTTTTGTATTTTACGAAAATGATTCGATTTATTTTATATCATAAATTACTGTCAAATTAAAATTATATCCATTCTATTAGTAGTTTCTATTATTTTGAATCGTTAGATGATCAACTACTCTTAGGATTAATGGAAATTCGTTAATACGAAAACTGATTTCTGAATAGTACCTACGTTACGTACGTCTGTAGTTACGTATTTAAATACGTAATTTTACCAATAACATTTCCGAGACCTCAATTATTTCTCAAATTCTAATTTAGATTAAATAGACTTATTCACATTAGATTCGATATTACGTTTAATTCAAATAGTAATGTTTTGTAAATCCGACTTAAAGGTATTAATTGCAGCGACCTTAACTAGATTACATCTAATTTAGTTGCGCAAATCAAGGATGTCACAGCGTTTCTAAATAGAATTTAATTTCCTCTCTTAAGGAGCTCCCTACAAGCTTTATATACACAGCCTTATTCACACGAACTTATTACCAAGTGACAATCCTATGTAAGGGGTAATTGAAACTGTTCGTTTGCATATATATTGTTTTATAGACAACGCAATATGTTCAACGAATATTTGAATGTTTGAGTGTTGACATGTATTGTACTGTAACATGTAACGCGTAACTGTTTATTAATTAGGCGAAAATTTGAATTGAAAACAAACCGATTAGCAATACAACCGTATTACTAAAACCACAAGTACCTACTTGTAATGGAAAAATTCCGTCAGCGTCGGACCAAGTTCTAGCTTTACTAGGCACAGGACTGTCAATCCGTAGTTTGAATAATAAATCAGCTGTAGGATAAGCATGATTATAATGCATGATGTTCAACAAAAGGCATTAGCATTTTAGAGCCCGTGGATGTTAATTTTAAATGAAATAAAATAAAACTACAAGTACCTTATGAAATTTTATTTTAATTCTTTCATTATGTATAAAGCTCCATTATACTAAATTATATAAAACCTTTCGGTTATACGACTTGATGTTTTACCTACTCTATATCTCTCTCTATCTTACATAAAGAGCAATCAAAAGACAACAGCTAAGGGTGGATTTAGACCAAACGAACAAAGAGCTAGAGCTAGAACAAGAGCATTCTTTCTTGATCTTCGAACACTCGTATTCATATATATAACAACGAAAGAATGCTCTACGCCTGTTTACACTAAAAGAATTTGATAAGAATTTGATATAGTGGGAATAGAATGAGCATTCGCTCGTCGGATGTAAATCGACCAGACTAATCTCCAATCATAATGACTAAATCAAATTTTAGCGTGATGATTAAATAATTAATTTGGTATATAAATATTGGAGACGATGCGTTGGCGCAACGGTCACAGCACTGTACGTATTGGAGCAGTGTGGTGGATTAAGCTCTGATCCCTCTCCTACATGGGGAAAGGGGCCAATGCCCAACAGTGGGATCCTGAAGGCTGAAGCGATAAATAGTGGACTTTAATAAACCAACATCAAAATGTGACGCTTCTGGGAAAAGTTCTTTAGTCACTTCTAGTCCTATATGGGAGAATCGGTAGTTAATTATACCTCGCTTCATTTTGGTCGGCGGATTTCCCCACTAAATGATCGTTATTAGCTCTTTGTGATGACAACCGAGACCAACAGCCTTTCTTATATCGTCGGTGATATTCTGAAACCGCGGAACTAACAGTCTTTAAAACCGCGTATTTACAAAAGTAGCAAAATCGAGATTTCGCGGGCTTAGCTTCGTTGTAGTGATTGGCTGGCTTCTGTGATGTTGGCCGGGCCGAAAATCCAATAGGAAGCCGTGAAATCGAATGTCTTTTAAACCGCGAAACGACAGGTGATTGTTTATTGTGCCCAAACCGCGAATCTACGCATCTTAACATGAAAAGTGTGTTTGTTTAACGAAGCGTGCGTGAAATAGTGTGGTTTTTATTATAAATGTTGCAATAACTGGTAAGTGAACACAATAATTCCATATTATATTGGTTAAGTTACTTTTTAGTATAGTTTCTTATTTGAATTATTAATATTTACCCTAAAAAAAGTCTTTAACTTTTTGGATGTTAGATACGCAGTTTTATAACACTTCACGTTTTTCGTTTTCTGTTACATACGCGGTTGCAAAATTGGTGTACCTACTCGTAACTCAAGATAATTTGTTGTATTTAGTATCATAAAAGTACACTGCGACTGGATGTGTCTGTACTAATACCTACTAGTAGATAATAATAGTAGCCAAGTAGGTAGAAGGTAAAGTTTTTCTGTTTGTAGAAAGTTATCTCTGGAACTTTTGAACCTATCTTTGAGAATTCAACTACTATTTAAATATAGTTTTGGTAACTGATCCTACCTTTGTTTTTTTTAGTTTACGTCATGGAGCAAGAAAATGAATCTGCGGATGTGTCTGTTGTCACTTTAAGAGATCTAGCAAAACGTCGCGCCGAACTTGTACGTAAAAAGCAGCTCATCTTGGATAAACTGAATAATACTAACTTACACATCCCTCAAATATTAACTGAACCGTCTCCAGCGACGCAACTGTCATGTTTCCCAAATGCCTCTACATCCGAAAATGTTCATGATAGCATTGCATACTGTGAAACTCTGACTTTAGATTTTTCTTCGGATGATGTAAATAATGATCCCGATTATGTTCCATTATCCGAAATAACAAATTTACAGCCTATTGCTACTCCATCTGAGTCTGTTTCTAATGAAAACGTTGAATGGTATGTGGAGAGAGAAATTGAGCCTGAAGTGGCCAAAGAGTCACGTACAAGAAAAAGAAAGGCTGATCGAAGTTCGTGGGCAGTGTCAATTAATAAGAAAAATAGAATGTTAGGAAAAGAGTACATAGGCTTAAAAAAAATTGACAACGTTATTCAGAAACAAAAAAGACCTAAAAGAGCAATAGGAACGAAATGTAATTCAGCGTTTTGTAATAAAAGTAAAGTACTGTTTTGCTCACAATTAACGGAGGATTTACAAAAATCTATTTTTGAAGATTTTTGGAGTAAGTCGTGGCAAGAAAAGAAAATATTTGTGATTTCAATGATTGACAAAGTACCTGTTCAAAGAGGGAAGAAAGGACATAACTCTAGACGTTCTAATACTAAATTTTACTATTTACAAGTCAATGGGAGGAAAGAGAGAGTTTGCTTGAAAACGTTTCTAGCTACTTTGGGTATAAAGGAATGGACTGTACGCTATTGGTTAGGCGAAGGAAGAGGTGATGCTAGCTCTAATACAGAACTTACAACTAATTTAAATACTACCGCTACTCAAGATTACAGTACAAGCAAAAAATCGTCTGTTAAGGATTACCTGACTTTATTACCGAAGTTACCATCTCATTACTGCCGTAAAACAACCACTAAACAATATCTGGAACCTTTATTTCAATCAAAATCTCAGCTATATAATACGTACGTAGAATTTGCATCATCAATGTCTAAGCCAGTAGCTTCAAGAAAGTTGTTTTGTGACATCTTAGATGAACAAAACATTGCACTATTTCAACCCAAGAAAGATGCATGTGATTATTGTTGTTCATATAAAGCCGGCAACGTTTCTGAAGAAGACTACCAATACCACATCCAACTGAAAGAATTGGCTCGAGCTGAAAAACTTAGCGACAAGCAAAGCGCTCAAAGAGGACTTCTTCATGCTGTGACCGCCGATTTGCAGGCTGTTAAGCTGTGCCCTTCGCTAGCAGCTAGTGCTTTATACTTTAAGACTAAATTAGCTGTGCACAACTTTACTTTATACAATATTGCAACGGGTCATGTAACTTGCTACTGGTTCGACGAAACCGCCTGTGATTTAAGAGCTACCACTTACGCATCTTTTTTTATTGATTATTTGACTAAGTTATTAGGAGAAGATTGCAGGGATGTTGTCATTTGGACGGATGGCTGCACTGCACAGAACAGAAACTCAATAGTTTCTAATGCCCTTCTAAGATTAGCAATAGACAAAAATATAACAATTACACAAAAGTATCTAGAAAAAGGTCACACTCAAATGGAGGTTGATTCCGTACACTCAGTGGTGGAAAGAAAGCTGAAAAATGTTGAAATTTTCCTTCCATCTCAGTATGCCTCAATTACAAAAGAAGCCAGGAAGCATCCTTCTCCATACCAAGTGTTTCAACCAGATTACACCTTTTTTAAAGACTACAGTCTAAAAGAATACCAAATTTACGATTCCATTCGTCCTGGCCGTTCTGCTGGAGATGATTGCGTAGTGGATCTGAGGGTTCTAAAATATAATCCTAACGGCACAATAGAGTTTAAAAAACACTTTGAAGATGATTTCTGCCCACTACCTCGGAGACCGAAACCTATTTCAGCTGTAGTAAATAATGTACCTCCCCTGTATTCATCTAGACTGCCTATATTTGAAAGTAAGTATCAGCACTTACAGCAATTAAAGAGTGTGATACCTGCAGATTGCCACTTATTTTACGATAATTTGCCATTTAAGAAAAAATAAAGTTTTATCGGTCTCATTTTTTAATAAAGACCTCAAAGTGCAATTATCATTCTATTCAGAAGTAATATTTTTATTTATTTTATTTTAATTTAACATTTTGATTAAACATTTTTAGTTTTAACTGTTAATTAGTAAGTACCCTACAACAAGGTATTTTTAACATACATAGCTTTAAAGAGCTGTTTTATTTAACATTATGGGGATTTATGGTGTTATTTTCCTGTATAATGATTACCTAATGTACCAATGATAATTATGTGCCAAAAATTAAACTAAGAAGTTGACTGAATAAATAGTAATAACATTTTGATTATATCTTTTGTTTTATTTTGGCGGACAATTCCGCGTAAGTGATATAAAAAAATCTTATTTTGATTTTATTTGTGATGATAAATCCGCGAAAGTCGATTTTCTAATTCATTAGTAAATATTTTACATAGCTAATGCCTACAATATTAAGAGAAATATTATAATTTGACAATTAAAAAGTTTAAACAATAGAAAGTCGTGGTTTAGTAAAAATATTACGTTTTTCTTCGTTCCTGTAAAATTCACTGCACCTAACTTACGCGGTTTTAAACACTGTTAATTCCGCGGTTTCAGAATATCACCGACGATATGTCATGTTCTACAATATACGATGGGTAGTCATTGTTGAATAAGGAAAAATAAATATATATTTATAGAAATACAAGTACTTGAGTAGGAAAGCCAAGATCGATGGTGCTAATGAAACTTTCGTTATTATGACATCAGAACTTTTGTCGATATTAAATGGTTCTTAGATACATTATTTATTAATAATATAAATTTTCAGATCCATAAGTGTGTTTATTTTTTTTTTATATAATAAAATATGTAGGTATAATATGTATGCAAGTATGAGGATAATTTCTTTTTTTCACTATACCTGTTAAAATTAATTATTAAAATTAATCTCTGATCCCTTTTAAAATAAGATAGCATAAAATAAATCTAATAATAAATACAATATATTCCTTTTCAAAATTTAAAACGAAATTTCAAGAAACATTAGCATTGTAAAGATTTTAAACACGCTCTGATTCGCATCTCCTAACAGGGTAACTATTGTTCGCTGTAACCGGATAACCGGATTATAGTCGTACCTGTTTAACGAGAACCGGATAAACGCTAACTAGATTCCTTGCAGAACGTGCAGCTAATGTAATGTTGGAAGACATAAATTATTTATTTTACGCTTTCTCGGGTAACCCGGTTATGATAATTTTTTACTACGTTTCCGAATCATGTGACCGTAAAATATTTTTTGCAACAAGACAAACCTTCTTCTTAATGCAACTTCTTAATACTTCAGTGTATGCAGTTGTCCAGACGCACAGTCAAATGAATACTAACTTTAGTATATTTTTATTAGCCTTTCAAGTTCTTTTCTTTTTAGTATTTTTTACACTAAATACTTGAATAAGAGGTAAGCAAGCAATTCGATTGAAATTATTGCTTCTACCGTTCAATTCCTGCCTTCAGCTTCTCATTCCGTAATAATGATATTATCGTAGGTGTAACAGCAATTACAAAAAGAAGCTTAATTGATAACAACAGTCATTTTCAGTATATCTTTTAATAAGGCCATTTTGAACTATGATGTCCTCGCATCGCATTTCGGCTGCCCAATTTCAAAACACAGTAAGGAATAAAAATTACATTTTCATAATTATAATCGAATCATGTTCACACGACTCCATTCGAACGAGAAATGCTAAAAAATCTATTTCGAAAAATTTGTCCCTTACTGTGTTTTGAAATTGGGCAGCCGATTTATATTACCTGCATTCTGACTCGGCTTCATTGGACTGCATTGTACTAATATGACGTCACATTTTATCCAACACTAACAATGTGAGCGCCCGAAAAAATCGTTTTGCAACACAACTTTAAAACGTCGTTTTGCAACACAACTTTAAAACGTCGACTTTCCATATTTCTTTTTAACCGAGCTTTTAAAATAGATGAGTTTCTCAATTCCATTGTATTTTTATTTTGATGATTTATATTTCAATCGAAAGATGGTGCGTGTCATGTGGTCCCATTTTAATTGAGATATAACAAGTATTTTTTAATTTCAATCTAATAATGCGTATGTAGGCTACCTACGCTGTTGTTGATATTCACCTACCCTCAATCATTCTATTATTCGAGTCGTTCTGACGTGTATGTCAGTACCTGTGATTATTCGAGTCATTCTGTCGTCGGCTAAGGCATTCTTGGCTCTGGCGTGGCGCGGTGCACTTGTGTATCCTGCTAGTAGCTTAACCTCGACTCTTCTAATAGTTAGTTTGTGTACACGAATTAATTGTTACTTATTTAGTTAGACAGCTTGGGCAGCTCGAGCAGTGGATGAAGAGCGTTTGATACGTATCTTTGGAGGGCCCTCCTTAACCCTACACTTGGGTCGCAAGTCCCAGGCACTGACTCTGAGCTGTCCCTCTGCCACGCGATAGATCCGGCGCCCGCTCGGTGAGTACATTGAATACTAAGTAACTATCTTGTGTTAAATTACATTATTAATTAACCATTCTGGCCATCCGTCATCCTATCCCACTTCTGATGTAAAGGGATGCACCCGTCCGGGCCATACTGTTGACTTGCGCTGGTCGAAAGGACAGTGCCATCCGGGCCATACCGTGCGCGGTTGGTTGAAGGGATGCACCCGTCCGGGCCATACTGTTGGTTTGCGCTGGTCGAGGGGACAGTGTCATCCGGGCCATACCGTGCGCGGTTGGTTGAAGGGATACACTCGTCCGAGCCATGCTGTTGGTTTGAGTTGGTCGAAGGGACAGTGTCATCCGAGCCATACCATGCGCGGTTGGTTGAAGGGATATACCCGTTCGGGCCATATTGTTGGTTTGTGCTGGTCTGCTGGTCGAAGGGACAGTGTCATCCGGGCTATACCGTGCGCGGTTAGTTGAAGGGATACACCCGTCCGGGTCATACTGTTGGTTTGTGCTGGTCGAAGGGACAGTGCCATCCAGGCTATACCGTGCGCGGTTAGTTGAAGCGATGCACCCGTCCGGGCCATACTGTTGGTTTGTGCTGGTCGAAGGGACAGTGCCATCCGGGCTATACCGTGCGCAGTTAGTTGAAGGGATGCACCCGTCCGGGCCATACTGTTGGTTTGTGCTGGTCGAAGGGATAGTGCCATCCGGGCTATACCGTGCGCGGTTAGTTGAAGGGATGCACCCGTCCGGGCCATACTGTTGGCTTAGGTTGGTCGAAAGGACAGTGTCGTCCGGGTCATACCGTCCGCGGTTGGCTGTGAGGACACACCCGTCCGGTCCAACTTGCTTGTTTGTTGTTGAGAGAACTAACTGAAGACCAGACTGTTTGTAATGATGAGTGATGCGCTGCTGGGATCTCACCTGCTATAGTGGGTGACGATTTAGACCAGCAGGTTTGAATTGTAGGGGTTTTCCTATTGTAAAACTAGACTAGTGTTACTTACCATATTGATATGACTGTAATGATGATGATGTTAACCATATTCAGACTGGTGTGACTGAGTGACTTACTAACTGAAACCAATTATTTCTAGTCGGAATGTCCAGCTTGGACGGAATCAGATATTAATATGTTGGATAGATTTTTGTCAGGATATCGAGCGATATTTTGTTTTTGCTTACAAATACCTAAGATTGTAATAAATAGCGCGCGAGGACGCGCGCACATCAGGACGGCCGTGTAGGCTACCTACGCTGTTGTTGATATTCACCTACCCTCAATCATTCTATTATTCGAGTCGTTCTGACGTGTATGTCAGTACCTGTGATTATTCGAGTCATTCTGTCGTCGGCTAAGGCATTCTTGGCTCTGGCGTGGCGCGGTGCACTTGTGTATCCTGCTAGTAGCTTAACCTCGACTCTTCTAATAGTTAGTTTGTGTCATCATCATCATCATCATATCAGCCTGTTGCAGTCCACTGCTGGACATAGGCCTCCCCAAGCTCGCGCCAGACATCCCGGTTTTCCGCAATCCCCATCCAGCCTACACCAGCAATCTTACGTAGATCGTCGGTCCAGCGGGCCAGAGGGCGTCCTACACTGCGTTTGCCAATACGCGGTCTCCACTCCAGTTAGTTTGTGTACACGAATTAATTGTTACTTATTTAGTTAGACAGCTTGGGCAGCTCGAGCAGTGGATGGGGAGCGTTTGATACGTATCTTTGGAGGGCCCTCCTTAACCCTACACTTGGGTCGCAAGTCCCAGGCACTGACTCTGAGCTGTCCCTCTGCCACGCGATAGATCCGGCGCCCGCTCGGTGAGTACATTGAATACTAAGTAACTATCTTGTGTTAAATTACATTATTAATTAACCATTCTGGCCATCCGTCATCCTCTCCTCACTTCTGATTCCTACACGTATTTACTTGACTATTTTTCGCGGTGGGTCCACGTTGTATTAAACAGCATAAGTTTTTACTGCGTATACCGATTTTGATGATTTTTGTATTGATCAAAAGCTGATGCTTGTCTTGTAGACTACGTTTTGAGTAGTATTTGATAACGCGCATTTACTTGGCTATTTGTTCGTCTACTTTTGTTGTATTACTTGTCTATATATAATTGAAGTCGGTTTTTTGTTTCGTTTGCGAGCAATAATTTATTTCTTTTATCACCAACTAGTCCACAAGTCCAATTGGACCACAGGACAAGCATCAGCTTTCAATTAATATGAGAGTTATTATAATCTGTATATCCAGTGAAGTTAAATAAGACCATATTTGAAATCGGTCCATCCAGTCAAAAATGTAGTCGAATTGAGAACCTCCTCCTTTTTTGGAAGTGAACGATAACCCAAACATCATACATTCAGGAGTAGTAAGTATATGTAACTATGATAACTCTACTCTTCTCTTAGTTCAGTAATGTCTAAGCTCACAACTGAATAATCAGATTACAGCTGTCTTAATGAGAAGCGTACGAGAGATAACGAGATTGGATTGTCTTCATTTAGAGATGGCTTATATTATCTCGATGTACTATGATTAATTAAAATGCTCTCTTTATTATTCATTCTCATTGGAAAGGGGATTAGTGGACACAATTATTTTCTTATTGACTTTTATAGAAATGCGGTATTTGACCGTAGTGGATGTGGTAAATGAAATTTGAAGCTTATTTTTTGGAGTTTACTCCTTAAGAATTGATCTTCATATAAAGCCCCCGGTATGAAAAAATATGAGGAGTAAAATCTACTGAACGAATTGCCTCGTTACGTTTCTCGTAACGCCATCTATCGGAACCCTATTGAGTTGAAAGATGATTATTTGATTCGCTTATTTACCATTTGATAAAGTATTAATCTTTTTCTTAGACTAGTAAGCCTTTTTTGTGCCTATTTAGACAGTCTATCTGGAGGAGTAAGCCCCAGTCTTGCGTCAGAGCTAACACACACCCTTTTTTATTTAACAAGTGATATTTTAAGAAAAACTTTACAAGTAGGTGTTTCTGTATTATAAAAGTCTCTGCTTTTTGGTTATTAAACATGTTCATTACACATGTTGATGTTTGATGTTAAGATTGTTTTAAAACTTATTTTCCATGACATTATGAAGTAATGTGTTAGTGCTTTAAATTTTTTTCAATAACCACGTTTTACAATAACTAATGCTGTTGCTTGTTTCTTTATATTCATATTAAAATAAAAAAATAAATTTTCTGATTATGACAGCAAACTTAAGAACTATATAAAATTTGATTGATTGATGGACTCAAAAATACGTAGTATTGGGTTGGATCTATTCCAACCTTGTGCATTTAAGTGCTCAATTTCATTCTTATTTATCCATTTATACGAGTAAATCGTGACGTTTTATAGCCTCCCTACAAAAACCCAGCAGTGCCATCATCGTTATAGCTGAACGCCTCGGGACTTTCGTATGCTACAGTTACGCCCCGACGGACGGTTGGCCCTCCTGTGCGGGCCGCCTTCGCCTATAGAACGCTCACGGGCACTGAGAGCGCTCTATTACCCTGGTGACTAGTACCACACAGTAACACTGGTGAGTAGTCACCAGTCACGTTTTATAAACTGAAAACCACGATGTATATAATACCTAATAATAGCAAGCTTTACTAAAATAATAACCATAGGATACAGTATTCACTAAAATCAAAACTATTATTATATAAAAAAATTATATCAAAAATTACACGGGACATAATTATGTTAAGAGAAAGTAAAGATAAGTGGACTAAGTTAGTAACAGAATGGTATTCAAGAGATAATAATGGAAATAGAGGTAGACACAGGAAAAGATAGGAAGATGACTTCAAGAAAATAGCTGGTCCGTAATGGACTCGCTTAGCAAGAGACAGGAATACGTGGAAATCTTGAGGAGGCCTTTGTCGACAGACAAGCTGTTCCATACAAACACCGAGTTGCCGATCACTCAAATGGAATTTAGATTAATTTGGTTATTTTTAGAAAATAGGCATGTATTATAATTATAATGTATTTATGTTAAGGAAAGAAACAGCAATAAAGGCTATTTTATTTATTTATTATTATATCAAAAATTAGTTAATTTTCATAGAATACAATTAAGATACAAAATAAATTAAAAGTAAAAGCTAAAAATAACTTCTAATTATAAATGTCATAAATTATAATTTTTTACTCTAAATAAGATTAGGTATTCAATAACATTTTGATTAATATTATTTTTCACGCTAGACTTCTGTCTCAATTATCTATACTAATATTATAAAGAGTTACCTCTTTTTATAATATTAGTATAGATAATTTTATAACTTTGTTTGTATATACGGGGTACCTAATCTTCGCAAATACTGATCCGATCATGAAAATTCTTTCACTCACAGAAAGCTACACTATTCAGGAGTGACATAGGCTATATTTTATTGTAATTGAAGATAAAATTCAGTTAAAATAATAGTAGGTGTTACGAATCGCGCCATCTCTTGACGAACTGTAGGTACCAACTAAATAAACATCGATGTAAAATAGCAGCGGACGGGCGGCGCGCCCAAACAGCGATGGTGTTCACGACGACGTTTACCAAAGTATAATTATATAAAGTTCACTTTATTTAAAAATTCGTTATTATTCTGTACGCGTTAAATTTAAAAAACGTGAAACATATCAAATTACTGTTAAAATCTTTTAACGCCCAACGAAGTGGGCACAGGTCGGCTAGTTTTGTTAATAAATTGCTTTTAGCGTAGAACGAAAATATCTATCCCTTCAATAAATCCAACTTGTAATATTAATTTAGATATTAGATTTCTTCTACGTGACCCACACCCTCACAGTTACCGATAAAATCGATGAATATCGCTTATTGCACGTTTTAAGGGAATAATAAAATAAATCATTTGTATTGGTATTTACTACAACTTAGCTGTTTGATATATAAGAAATTTATATAAAAACCTACTGTAATATATCGTTAACACCTACAACTCCTCTAGAATTGCAAACGCAAACTAAACTGCACAGGTGACAAATAGGCAAATTTCGTAATATTAAAAAAGTAGCATTTACCCAAAAAGTTTTTCTCCAAGTAAAAACTATATTTTTCATAATATGACATTCATTTTTAGGGTTCCGTACCCAAAGGGTAAAAACGGGACCCTATTACTAAGACTTCGCTGTCCGTCCGTCCGTCCGTCCGTCTGTCACCAGGCTGTATCTCAAGAACGGCGATAGCTAGACAGTTGAAATTTTCACAAATTATGTATTTCTGTTGCCGCTATAACAACAAATACTAAAAACAAAATAAAATAAATATTTAAGGGGGGCTCCCATACAACAAACGCGATTTTCTTGCCTTTTTTTGCTCGATATAAATAATGGCAACAGGTAGACACTTGAAATATTCACAAAATACTTAGTTCTATTTTTACTTTAATAATAAATAATAAAATTAATATTTAAGGGGGGCTCCCATACAAAAAACGTCGTTTTTGCCTATTTTTGCTCTCATACAACAAAAGTGATTTTTAGCCGCTTTTTGCCCGATATTAAAATCATTGTACCTAGTGAATGGTACGGAACCCTTCGTGCGCGAGTCCGACTCGCACTTGGCCGATTTTTTATAATAAATAACGAATTTATTTTGGGTAGAAAAAGTTGAAAAACGTTCGAATTTATTCCGAAATACAAGTTCATTCCTAAGACATGATAATAGAAGTAATTTGACCCTCGTCAATTTAGGTCTTGACAAGTATTTTAACGTACAATTGAACAAAACTTGTGAAAACTTATTTATGTGTATAAAAAAATGTGAGCCGCCACGTGACGGCTGGCAGATGTGAAACAATTAATAAACATTTATTTTCTTTCACCCAGTCAAAAAAGTTCTGAAGTAACATACGTAAAAAAATACAATCGAATTAAGAACCTCTTTGACGCCGCGTTGGCGCAGCGGTCACAGCACTGGATTGCGACTGGCTGTTGCGCGGGCGGTTGCGGGTTCGATCCCCGCACACGACAACATTTGTATTGGCCACACAGATGTTTGCCGTGGTCTGGGTGTTTGTGCAGTCCTTGTGGGTCCCCCCACCGTGCCTCGGAGAGCACGTTAAGCCGTCGGTCCCGGTTGTTATCATGTACACCTGATAGCGATCGTTACTCATAGTAGGTAATATATCCGCCAACCCGCTTTGGAGCAGCGTGGTGGATTAAGCTCCGATCCTTCTCCTACATGGGGAAGAGGCCTATGCCCAACAGTGGGATATTAGAGGCTGAATCGTGATCGTGAAGAACCTCTTCCTTTTTCGGAAGTCAGTTAAACAAATAACTGCATTTCATGTGATTAAGGAAATTCTAATGTACGATAATATGCATATTTTAATAACTAGAATGTATTGTAACTATGTCTTCGAACATTATAATAAAGTTATTATAACAAAACTTTTCCTTTTTGACCAATTTCAAAAAAAGGAGGTACTAAATTTAAATTTATTTTATTATATGTTATCTCCATAACTTTTTACTGGGTGTACGAATTTTGATGATTCTTTTTTGATCAAAAGTTGATGTTTGTCGTGTGCGTCACATTTAAATTTGATCAATATGTGAAGAGAACTTTTTGAGTTATTCTTAATTTATCAACCGGTATTTAATTGCTATTTTTTCAACTAAGTTGTATACTAAGTAAGTAATACTAATTGTACTTCTTGCAAACAAAGGCTTACATATAAATGTTTCTATATGATTACCTCAGTATGTAAGGGAATTACAAATCATTCAATATGAAAGAGAATCCATTAGAGTAAGAACAAAAGAATAACATTACAGGTTTTACACGTTCTCCCTGGCGGCCTTTTGCCTTAAGCGAAATATGTATATTGTATCTCCTATACTTCAGAGACACTTATTTTGACACGATCTGCGTTAATTTTAATACTCAGAAAGAGTAAGTAGAGAGTTCTGTAATAAAAAGGTTGCGTTGCGTTTATATTTTATCGCTCATACCATATACGTATACCTTATATAGTCACAGGAGAGTAAGAAAAGAGGTGGAAAACGCAGACTCATATAAAAAGCAAAATAGAAACTCACTGACTTAATTCTACGACTTTTTTTTTATGTAACTAGGTCGGCAAACAAGCGTACGGCTCACCTGATGGTAAGACCGTAGCCTATAGACGCCTGCAACACCAGAAGCATCGCAAGCGCGTTGCCTACCCTATCCCCAATCCCCCCAGGAGCTCTGGTCACCTTACTCACCAACAGGAACACAATACTGATTGAAAACAGTATTATTTAGCTCTGGTCTTCTGTAAGGTCGAGGTGCTACCCCAGTCGGGCTGCTCCATATTTTGAGCAGGAAATTTCCTGCTGTGCCCTACCATTTTTATATAAGTATTTATGTTATATAAACAGGGCTGAATCTAGAGGCCTGAAGGCCTCGAGGCAACAAAGGAGTAGAGGCCCTTGGCCCCAAATTACTTTCCAAATAAAAAAAGAAAAATTTTTCAAAAGGTAAAACGCACAAAAAAAAATATGAAAGAAAAAGTTGTTTACTAATATTTACTAGCCTGAATTAAAAAAAAAATTACGAAGTCTATTGTGGGGGCCTCTCTTTTGTGGAAGCTCCGGGGCTGTAGTCCCGTTAGCTCGCCCCTAAATCCAGTCCTGTATATAAAGTCTGTATATAATGTAAAGATTGATATTTCATAAATAAATACTTAACAGAGATTTAAAAAAAAAATGTATCTAGTTTTGTATTTAAAATTCATTGATTGAAACAAAATTATACATTATCGTAGAACAAATATTTTTTTATTAAATGTAATTAGTAAAGCTACACTGATATTAGCTGTAATGTTGAGTTTCGTCGAGGCACCTAAATACCAGTGTCGCGTTTTCTATTCCAAATCGGGTTGGATGTTTGTTTTTGTCCAAGCATTTGTTTCCGGTCTATGGGTCTGTTCTTGTGGACTTCTCTGCTGTGCCTCAGAGAGCGCACTAAGCTATCGTACCTTAATGTCATTATAAGTACTACACTTAAAATAAACACAACCATTTTAAATTGAGTATATATCTATTTCTTATATTGTGTTGATTAAATACCTAAATAACGAGTAGAACCACATTGTTTTAATTAAGCATGTTTCAAATGTAAATTTCAAACGTTCAAACGCAAAACTGCGGATCGCGAATCATTCAAATGGCCACGACATGCGCCCTTTAAAGTACATTATTGTATAGACCAGGATGCGAAGCAAATTTTTTAACATTTTGTTTATGTAATACTTATAATAAAATCAAATTTATAAGTATATTATTGATATCGCGGAAACAAAAAAGTTGCGTCAAGTAAAGTTGGTCTTTAAATAGATAATTTGTATACAGACAAATATCTTTTTCAGAAATTCATGGCGTTTCAATACCTTGACATGTTATAAAAAGAATTAAATTATTTTTATTTAATTTCAACTATAGGTCCTCTTTATTTATTTATTTAATCTACTTTTTCTGTGCCACATAAAAATTTTATTTTATGCAAATAGTTAATTATTAAATTATTCAGTACTTGTATTTGTTCCAAAATTTATTAAACTATTGTTTTATAATTAATTTACGTATTATCATAAAAACTTATTTTCCATTTCTAGTTCTAAAATGCTAAGCCACTATTTTTTTAAAGATTAAATAAGTTATATAATGAATAGTATCGATTAAAAATTAAAACATCAAAAATATACCTTATACTATATACTATCTTTGTAACTATATTATGTAATCATGAAACCATTTATTGTTTCGTTTCAATGTTAAAACTTATTCAATAGTATTTTAGTACATATTTTAATTTCTGTATTACTATAATAATATATTTAAATAATTAACATAAATATCTTACAACATACACATACGGTCGTCAACAACATAACAACCGATTGATGTAGCAATTTTTTTATTAGATATACATAGAAATAATACATAATTATATATAAATAAATACAAATATTTTACCCAGACTTAGGCGGAAATCAAACCCACAACACTTGGAACAGAAAGCAGGGCCACTACAAACTGCGCCAGTGGGCTAGTCGATCTAGAATAAAAATATAATCAGCTCCCGGTCTAAGCAGTTTAAACAACGTATGCAATACGGCTCAGTCTCGCCGCAAAACAAACAGAATAAACCGCATTTGAATTTCAAATATGACACCGTTTTCAACCACTTATTTCCAGCAAGACATATTTCAAGTTCGCGTTTAACTCTAGTGAAATGTGCAAAGCGATTTTTAAATTGAAGCTTTTATTGAAATAAAGACGTGAACTTGAAAATATTTTCACTTTTCAAACGAATAGAACTTTTCAGGAGAGATTGATTGATTATTGACATTGCACTGTAAACAATAACATAAACTTTTTTTATTTTTTTATTTTAACTACATACATACATCATATCAATGAAATCAAATTCTACAAGTACAGTAAATACAAAAACACACGTATTTTTTACGCGGAACAAAATCATCGAGCCTTTTTGGAGGCAAAAACAAGAAAACCACATCTGAATTTCAAATTCGGTACTATTCCCGAGGGAACTTTGATGTGGAACCGGCAATTTAGCAAAACAAGTTTAACAGCGACGAACGAGCGTTAATTTTATTTACATCCCAATGGTGAATATACAATTGTATACTTGATACACATACGCCGAGAAATAATGTTAAATATGTTATTTAATAAAGAACCTGGAGGCATATTTTTTTTCATATATTACGAGTATGACATCAACATTACCAACGTCATTTTTCTACTTTTCAACGTCTACTAAAGTAACAGTAATATTGTATAATTTCTTCTACAAATCGTTGTATTGAACTTAAAAATGACAGTAGCAAGAGAGTTTGAATAATGCGACATAACAATAATCAATATAATTTGTAAAAAAATGAGAAGAAATTTTTTTTGAAATACGCTTATTACGCTTTTGTGCTCAAGTTGAGTTCCATAACATTCGAGAACACAGCGTTACAACGCAATGTGAAATCACAACTCAGCCTGCAACATCCCACCACTGGGCATAGACTTCTTTCTTGATGTAAAAGAAGGATGAAAGCCTAATCCACCGCCGCTGCTCCACTACGGGTTGACGGATATCCCTACTATGAGTAACGATCGCTATCAGGTGTGTATGATTGCTACCGGGACCGATAGCTTAGCGTGCTCTTCGAGGCACGGTGGGGAGACAAACAAGGGCAGACATCAAAACCAGAAACAAATATTTGTACTAATACAAATATCCATCCCGAGCGGGAATCGAACCCGGAAACCGCTGGCGCGTTTACACGCACTACTACACCAGAATGGTTCTTATGTTTGGTTGTTAGGCTCACCTAGGTTAGGTGAATTGCTTACCTCTTTCAAACCCAACTCTCATAATTTAAAAAATTTATTTATATAATATGCAACCATATTATTATTGTGGTAAAATTTGAGGAATCGAATATTAAAATGTCGTTTTCGTTTATAAAATTATAAATTAATCATTTTATATGAATGTACAAATTTGTGGTAAAGCGCTATGGTTAAGCGAGGAAATTATTTCCCATAATGTTTTTTATCATCTGCTTCATTTCCGGCTCTTGTGTAAAAAGCAAAGGACAAACCAAAATGGTGTTAATGTTAAATAAAATTATTGTTATATTGTGTTGCTAATTGACTCGGTAAACATTTAACTATTAAAGAGAAATATTAATGTAATGAATGCGTCTGCAGAATGAAGTTTTTTTTTTTTTATATACTTATAATTAGGTCGGCAAACAAGCGTATGGCTCGCCTGATGCTAAGCGATTACCGTAGCTAGACGCCTGCAAGACCAGAAGCATGGCAAGCGCGTTGCCGACCCTATCCCCAATGCCCCCCACGAGCTCTGGTCACCTTACTCACTAACAGGAATATAACACTGCTTGAAAACAGTATTATCTAGCTGTGGTCTTCTGTAAGGTCGAAGTACTAACCCAGTTGCGTTGCTCCATATTTTGAGCAGGAAATTTCTTGCTGTGCCCTACCTCAGTTAAACATTTATGCAAGGCATAACCTCATCTGGAGGGATAATTTTGGATACATTTTTTTTTGCTCCAAGGAACATCGACTATGTCTGCTAATGATGCCTTTGTCAATCTTTTACGAATACCTAAGTATGTTTCTTTTTTAGTTTTAAATAACTTAGGTTCCTTTGCCAGTTTAATATATTTTAAATACAGTAGCATGATTAATAATGTTTTAATTATAGAAAAATATTGAAGGTTTTTAATTTTTACCTAAATTTTGCGTAATGTGAAATTTGTACTTAATAAGTACCTATTTGTCAACATCTGGTCGCATCTGATCTCTCGCCCTGGTAAGTTCTCTACTCTATGAACCAGGCCCGGGTTTGTCTCAAATGATTTATAAGAATTATTACAAAGTATAAAATCGTATTCAAAAGACAAAGCTAATCGCAGCGTTATACATGTTCAATTTTATGAATATCACTATTTGTTCCGCGCGGTTTTACCTGTGTTAATTTTAGAAAAAAAAAAGTAATAAATTATTATGTAGCTTAAAGCCTTCCTTAGTAAATGGATATTCTCAAAAACAAATTTTTCAATTTAAATAAATTTTTAAATTTCAAAATAGATTAGGATGTTCAAACAAAGAAACGCTCAGCTAATATTAGTATAGTGAGACAATATCACACAAGATACCGAAAAGTGAGAATTAGACAAACAATGATTACGATCTTTATCTTAATAAACACAAATTGAATGTCAAATTAGCAATGACATTATAAACAAAATGTAAAAAAATAAAATACGTAATCGACGAATGGCCGTAATTTCCTTATTTTGTTAATCAAATTTAAAAAAACAAGAACTTGACTTTAAAGGTGAAACAAAATAAAATATTGTAGACAGAAAAACGTTGCTTTGCAAAAATTTAACTAGACGGTAAAAAGCCTTTAAAATGTCACACTAATTTGTGAGTTAGGTACAAAATCTCTCTTTATCTGTTCACCGAACGGTCGGACTAGCGTTGATTAAGATTTTATTAGTGAAAAATGTAGCCACACTATTCGAAATGGAAGACTAATTGGATAACACTTGGGAGTTTTATTTTAGAGGAAGATTTTTTAATTTTCGATGGTCCGTAATTCTAAATCGATAGTCGTGGTAAAACGGTTTTATGAAATTATGAAGAATTAGACAAATTTTATAATTGCATATTTTCCTCCTATTACTTCCCGAGTACTTATTTTGACGCTTTATAGGTTTCGTGGATAAATAAAATGTCAAAAAAATTAATTTTTGTTAAATATAGAGTTCTGATATTAACACGTATACAGAAAAATTATTTTTTCTTAAGAAAATCGTAGACGTAACTTTTTTTATGTTACTAGGTAGGCAAACAAGCGCACGGCTCACCTGATGGTAAGCGATTATCGTAGCTTATAGACGCCTGCAATATCAGAAGCATCGCAAAACGCGTTGATGATCCTATCCCCAATCCCCCCCAGGAGCTCTGGTCACCTTACTCACCGACAGGAACACAACACTGCTTAAAAACAGCATTATTTAGCTGTGATCTTCTGTAAGGTCGAGGTACTACCCCAGTCGGGCTGTTCCATATTTTGAGCAGGAAATTTTCTGCTGTGCCCTACCTCAGTTAAACTATCATATATACAGTGTAACTATCCTGTTATCGTCAACTGACATGTTAAACTATGTAATTAACTGGTGTAACGCGCGGACCTGGCAACGGCGTCGGTCGAGCCTAGTTGCTACGCGGCCGACCGCGCGGCAGTTAGAGACAGTCGCACAGCAACCCACGAACCTGGCAACAGCGCGACGGTCACGCGTTGTCGCTAGGCCGCCTGAGCGGCGCGTGCGGTCGTTAGGGGCGCGAGGCGCGGAACCGCGGGTATTTAATGCGGGCGTGTGCAGGCGCAGGAGCAAGTCCCACCTCCAACCCATGGCCCTATCAACCAGTCGTGGTTATACGGGCCCAAACATGGGAGTGCACACCCTACTGTCTCGGGTTCTCTCCCTTCAGGTGTGCACGCTTCCATTCCCGACAAATTATTTAATCTTAACTTCTTGTCCCTCAGTCCTTCTCCCCTTTCTGGGGCGGACGACACAGATACGCCTTCGGTGTCTGCCGACAGTACGCACTGCTATCTGCGATGGTCTTCTTTACCTGTCTTGGTTTCCGCTAACGTCGCCTCCGTTCTTCTCGAGATCACTCCTTATTCTGTGCCATCGCCGCGCGAAATCCCGTAGTCTACCGAAGTTCGCCGCCGTAGCCACGAGATCGCGATAATAAACCGGACCCACCTCTTGCACTTCGATCCCGTCCAGCAGTTTAGCACGTTCGTCCCTATACAGAGGACATTCCCAGAGTGCGTGGTGTACGTCTTCCTCTGCGGCCTCGCCGCAGTAGCATGACCCCACAGCGGACAACTTCATTCTGTGAAGCCTCCCCCTAAAACACCCATGCCCTGTCAAGATCTGGGACGTTTCATAGTCAGGCTCGATCCAAGTTGCCTTGAAGCGAGCCTTCACCTCCGGGAAAAACCGATATAGCTCCCTCCCGTTGGTCGACGTGTCCCAACGCTCCTGCCATGCGGCTAGAGCGGACTCAGCCTCTCTGAGTTTGGCACTCCGTAGCTCCTCCTTGGTAGTCGCGGACTCGCGCAGAGCGCCTAGTCTGCCTGCCCGGATCACCTCGAGGTCGGCCGGTAGCACACCGGCCAGAACCGCCAGTCCGTCAGTGCTCGTCGAGCGATACGCCTTGGTCAGAAGAACCAGGGCGGGTCTCTGGGTGCGCAAAAGCGCACTCCGCACAACGTGAAGGGACGCACGCTCATACCAGGCGCAGGAGCAGTGGGAATCGCGTCGTCGTCCTGAACATGTGATCTGTTCGTTGCGTTATAGTCTTGCGCCCAACGTTGGACAAGTTGTTAAAGTGGCGCCCAACGTGGGGCAGAGTTGTTAAAGTGGCGCCCAACTAGTGGCTTCGAACTCTAACGGTTAATTAGTATTTACCTACTTGTGTTTTGCCGCGAAAACACGCGACGAACTAAAGTGGTCGAACTCAAACTGTTAGTTAGTTTTTTTACCTACTTGTGTTTTGCCGCGAAAACACGCGACGAACAAAAGTGCCTAATAAACGCGACGAACAAAAGCGGTTAATACCTACTCAATTGCTGCCATGCCAAAAACGAGGTCCACGCGCGCTGCCGATGAGCATCGGCAAGCTGGCGACCTGCTGAGCGACGACGCAAGCGACCCTGATGTCACCACGGCGGAGCCGCGCGCCCGAGGCGCCCCCGCCCCCGCTGCCCCTGGCGCTGCCGGCGCATCTACGAGTGTGGACACCGAAAGGCTCTTGACGAATATCATGCAGTCCTTCGCCAGAATGCAAGCAGAAACGAACAGGACCCTGGCTGAAACCCTGAGGTCATTGTCCTGCAACAGCCCCTGGAACCCTGCGGCTTCCCCATCAAACAACCTCCCGCCTGTCGTCACCGCCGCCGGATGCGGCAACTTCGGCAAGTGTACGGCGAGGTTTGATGGAAGTTCACGTGACGCAGAAGTGCTGGAAGCGTTTCTAGACGCCGTAACTATCTACAAGGAGTGCAACAACGTGAGCGACGAGCACGCGCTGCGCGGCCTCCCGATGCTGCTGGTGGGCGACGCCGCCGTGTGGTGGCGCGGAGCTCGCACCGGCGCCATCTCCTGGACGGACGCCGTGGCGCGCCTGCGTTCCATGTACGGGACACCGCTGCCGGCTTACAAGATTTTACGTGAAATCTTCGCCGAAGAACAAAAAGACTCCGAACGAGCTGAAGTGTTTATGTGTAAAGTGCGGTCGTTATTAGCAAAGTTGCCTTATGTAGTGCCTGTGCGTATGCAGATAGATATAATATACGGACTATTGCATCGACGTGTAAGAAAACGTTTACATAGAGACGATACTGGTGAAACTGTAGATTTATTTATAGATAAGGTTAGGAGTGTTGAGGACACGGTAGCGGAGTCCCAAGTATTGTCGAATAGTACCTACTCCGTCTCTGGCGCGAGCGCGCCAACTCTCGAACCGAAGTCGAATCGTTCGATCGATCGCGGCGTTACCCTTACCACCGGTCCGAGCATTACTACCGGAGCGCAACTCACTCCCAACTCGAAAGAGAATTCTAAACGCGATAAGCGCGTTCGTTGTTCGTATTGTAAATTTTACGGTCATATTGTTACTGATTGTCGTAATTTACAAAATAAAACAAGTAAACCGAATAATGTAAGTTCGAATATTAGTGTAGGTAACAATAATAATAATCCGATACGTTGCTATGGATGCGGCCAACCGGGCGTAGTGAGATCTAGATGTGAGACATGCCTTAATAAAAATGTACCTACGAAGTCTTCGGATTTTAATATCGTCGACGGCACCGCTACCGACGCCGATGTAAACCGCGCGCTGTGCGCGACGAGTGTGAGTAAGTGGTCACATCCAATGGTGTCGGTTGTCATCGCGAATAGGAAAGGCGTAGCGATAGTCGACACTGGGGCTACGTGTAGTATTGCTAGTCCCATGTTACACGATATTTTACGTTCGAGCGGGGTACAATTTCGTGAGTCAGAGCGCACCATTGGGCTTGCGGACGGCTCTCGACAGCTTAAGGTAGTGTTGACCGCTACGGTGCCTGTAAAGTTAGAGAGTAAAGAAGTAGCAACCGAGTTTGTGGTGTTCCCCGGGGAAAACACCCGAACTCTTTTAGGCCGAAGTTTTATTAGTGAGGCTGGCTTAGTACTAGACTTAGCCCAAGAGTCGTGGTATTTTTCGGACAATCCCGATGTTGTGTTCCCATTTGTTCAATCTTATGTTTTGAATAACGCCACTGCCACGCGAAGCCCCGAGCAGCGAAGCGCCTTTGAGACTATTGAGTCTCTTCTAGTGTCAGCGCCGACACTGCGTCAGGCTGATGAGTCGAAGCGGTTCGTTCTCAGGACTGACAGCAGTAGTTATGCTCTCGGAGCAGCTTTACTCGAGGGGGAGGGCGTCGACGAACGACCCGTGGGATACGCGAGTCGCCTCCTCACAGCAGCGGAACGGAAGTACAGCACGACTGAACGCGAAGCCCTAGCCGTCGTGTGGGCTGTATCCAAGTTCCGTAAGTATATTGATGGGGCAGAAATAGTAGTTAGGTCCGATCACCAACCGCTTAGGTGGCTCATGAGTTTGAAGTCGCCGAGTGGTCGACTAGCCAGGTGGGCTCTGAGTCTCCAAGAGTACAACTTGAAGATAGAGTACACTCCAGGTAAGTCTAATGTGATTGCAGATACCTCGTCGCGCCCCGCGTGTACTAAAAGTAAGAAGTTGCCCGTCGTGTCGATGGACGCGAGAGACGTCCATGAGAAGGCCCAGGCAACGCAGAAAAGGTACGCCGATGAAAACCGCCGGCCCGCGCCAGATTATAAGGTTGGTGATTACGTACTTTTGAAGACCCAAGGCTCCAACGACGCTAATAGAGGACAGACGCCTAAGTTTATACCCCGTCGTGATGGGCCGTACCGTGTCCGGGAGGTCGTAAGTGCCACGACTTTTGTGTTAGAGCGCATTAGCGATGGTGTTTCCTTGGGAAAGTATCACGTCTCCTTGTTAACCCCGTTCGTTGGTCGCATCCAAGCTCCAGTTCAGGAAAAGCGTAGGAGGGGAAGACCGCGAAAGGCTAACCCGACTTCGAGGGCGTGACGTCTGGGTTAGAGGGGGAGGATGTAACGCGCGGACCTGGCAACGGCGTCGGTCGAGCCTAGTTGCTACGCGGCCGACCGCGCGGCAGTTAGAGACAGTCGCACAGCAACCCACGAACCTGGCAACAGCGCGACGGTCACGCGTTGTCGCTAGGCCGCCTGAGCGGCGCGTGCGGTCGTTAGGGGCGCGAGGCGCGGAACCGCGGGTATTTAATGCGGGCGTGTGCAGGCGCAGGAGCAGTGGGAATCGCGTCGTCGTCCTGAACATGTGATCTGTTCGTTGCGTTATAGTCTTGCGCCCAACGTTGGACAAGTTGTTAAAGTGCGTAGCAACTAGGCTCGACCGACGCCGTTGCCAGGTCCGCGCGTTACACTGGTAATAATATGATTTTTACCTTAAAACTACACGCCTTTATAATTAGTTACTGTATATATAATTACCTGTTGAATATGTTACCGTTCAGTCACCGTAAAATTAATTAGGTAATGGGATTCGTAACTTAATATTTTAAAGCTTAAATTATGAGGGATATATTATTATGATATAACTCTTTTCAGTTCCGTTAAAACATGTATAATACCTTTTGAGATTTGTGTTTTCTCAGAAGTTAATGAACAATATTAGGAAATCCTAATAAATGCATTTTGTTGTGAGTAGAGGCCCCTTAGAGGCCCGTTAGAGCAGTATAGCATGTAGTGACTGCCTATAAAAAGAAGTGCAATGATCATTGTATACCTAACTATGTACTAAAACATTTATATTGTATCTTCTGTTGGTTGTCCTTAATAAATAAATAAGTAAATAAAATAATGTTCATTACTTCGTATGGTGATCGCTACGATTTTATTGTATGTGATAAATTAAGTACCTACCTGATGGCTTACTTCTGCCAATATACATTATCAAGTGCTATAGTCGTTTGGCAAGCGTCTATAGCGCTGACGTTGTGCCAACGATTACATCTCAGTTCAAGTAAGATATTCCATAATTTAATCAGGTACGGTAGGCCAATTAATACCCATCTACATTACCAATATAACAAAACTTATGGCAGTCACATGCCAACACTACTCTGGTGTAGTGGTGCAAGTAATCGCCTAAAACACTGACGGTTTGCGGGTTCGATTCCCGCTCGGGATGGATATTTGTATTCGTACAAATATTACATTCCGGTTTGGATATCTCTCCTTGTGGATCTCCCCGCCGTGTCTTGGATAGCACGCTAAGCCGTTGGTCCCGGTTGTTATAATAAATAACTGATAGCGATCGTTACTCATAGTAGCGAACATATCCGACTACTTTTAGTGGAGCAGCGTGGTAGAATAAACTCCAATCTTTCTCCTCCATGGAGAAAGAGGCCTATGCCCAGCAGTGAGATGCTACAGGCTGAATACAATCGTATCGATGATGAAATCGTAGTTATGAACATCAGTCATCATCATCAGTTCAGTCTATTGCAGTCCACTGCTAGACATAGGCCTCCCCAAGTTCGCGCCAGACATCCCGGTTTTCCGCAATCCTCATCCAGCCTACACCGGCAATCTAACGTAGATCGTCGGTCCAACGGGCCGTAGGACGTCCCACACTGCGCTTGCCAAGACGCGGTCTCCACTCCAGGACCCGTCTGCTCCAACGGCCATCGGTCCTGCGACACAGATGACCAGCCCACTGCCACTTCAACTTGCTAATTCTGTGGGCTATGTCGGTTACTTTCGTTCTCTCACGGATAGCCTCATTTCTTATTCTATCCTTGAGAGAAACCCCACGCATAGCCCGTTCCATTGCACGTTGAGCGACTTTAAACTTTTGGACCAGTCCCTTCGTAAGTGTCCACGTATTGGCTCCATATGTCAACACAGCTAGGCACAGCTAGATATAAATAGGTAAGATGAAATATTAAAACACAACAACTCACACGAGCTGTAAATAAAACGAGGAAGTTCTTTTCATCTCAAAATAACAACAAGCAACAAAAACAAACACACTCTAATCACAAGTCTCTGAAAATACAAGTTCATTACAATTAAGAATATGACAACGAATATGTTATATTCCTTTGATGTGTTCGAGGCGAAATTTCATGTGCGAAATAAACTTAGAAACGTTTTCGCGAGAGAGAGAGCCGTGTCGAAGGTAATAAGCGTGAAAAAAGGGCGTTTGAGATGAAACGGTACGTACCATCGTCTCAATCTCGTTTCAATATCGTCGTCTCGTCGGTAAAATGGAGTTATACATCGAGTTACATATCTCGTTGTATACGTAAAAGTTTCCAACTGGTTTATCTCCGACGTTAAACTAACGGGAGACTAAAAGTCAACGTTTCGATTTTTGTGCTTTTTATTTCTTTGTTAGTTTACGATTTGATGGTGTGAGTGTAATAAATTTGGTGTGATTTTTATCGTAGGTATCTGTTCCGATATTAAACGAATAAACAATAAGAGTAACATATCATTACAAAATCCAATAGGTATGTTACAATTACAAATTTAAATGCTATCAATATTTATGTAAGTATTTTTTTTTCTCTTTATTTGGGTAAACAAACAGTACATATTCATTTATTATACTATAGGTATAATATAACAATTAGTATATGAACAAAAAGTACTTAGCGTAACACCAACACCGTTTAGCACGTATTACTAAAAAAAAAATTTTTAAAGATAATTATAATCCTATCAATATTTTAATTTCTCTTCTTTTTCTTTATTTCTTGTCTCGGTTCACGAATAAATTCTAATTATTATTGTTTTGATATATATTAATACTAACCCAGACTTAAACTCGTTATATTTTGTTACGTGTACGCGTATTTAATTATTTTCGAGTTAATAAATTATAATTACTAGGAAGAATAACGTCATACAAGAAGCTTACATATCTCTAAATTAAATTTTCATACACGTCTAATTTTCCACGTCGTCTGATACTGACAATGTTCTGTTTTGTAATTAACGATAAACAATAAAAATTGAGCGGAGGTGGGCCAGTGATTAGAACATATGGTTTGAAAGATGTCTCACACTCAAAAAAACCAATAACTATACAAATATAGAATACAGAGTTTTTTTTTTCATTTTTATTGCTATATATTTAATCCTGGGAAAAAATATACATCTTACTTGTTCTATTAAGAACACTCAAAAATATATCCACTATAACAATTGTTAACCGTAGACAAAAAGTTGTGAATTTGTATTGTCTATAAATCTTAAAAAAGTAAAAACCATGAGTTTTATGAATAAAATATTGATAAGTACTTATTGGCGGATGGATTACTATAAGATTTAAAACATAAACGTAACGAGGTCAATTGTTCAGTAGATTTACTCCTCATATTTTTTCATACCGAAGGGCTTTATATGAAAATCGATTCTCAAGGAGTAAACTCCAATAAACTCCAAAAATTAACATCTAAACGTCTCCTAAATGATAAACTCTTCAATTAGCGTTAAAAAATAACAATAATATTATATTTTTTTATGTTTTTTTTTTATAATAATATATTTCTTTGATGACGTTAAATGGTCGTAGCTGTCGAAGCAATTAAACACTGACTGCCTGATGTTGTTGCTCTATACAAACTATCAACATATTATTGATGCATACGTCTATTATATGTTAACTAGCGACCCGCCCCGGCTTCGCACGGGTGAAATTCTGATATTAAATGTACTACAGAATGTCTTTATATACAAAGTTCACAGCTTTTTTGTCATTAGACAGTACAAACACGTTTTCTTTAGAGGTTACTCTTGACTTGATAAATTATGGTTTTAGCCTAATCCTATCCACCCTAATGTACTTACTATAATTATGCGGTTAAAAACTATTCCTAATACCGACTAAAGTACGAACAATTTCAAAAAAAAATGTTGCACGGCTGCGGCTCCAAGCCGGTACCACCGCAACCGTTATGTCCCTACATTTTAAATCTGTAATATCTTCGAAAATATTCATTTAAGTGACATGCTGTAAAGGGCCAAATTGATCAATATTAAATGCATAATGTATTTAAGATACTAAATTGCATAAGGATTAATGCTGTATTGCTTAAAATCGCTTCGTAAATAAGCCATTATTTTTCGTAAAAAGTAAAGGATAAAAAATGGTTATTGTGGGTTATCCCTAAGAGATAGACTTATACCATTGCGGACTTTTTTGTAGGCCTTTTTAAGTTATACAATACTGTAGTAAATTATTTTGATCTATCTCGTAGGGTTCCGCCAGCGTTTCCAATGAAAGCGCAAAAAATATGTTTATTTACGACATCAAAAACCTACAAAATCATCAGTGTTTATCTTCTATATTATGCATGTATAATACATATAAACCTTTCTCTTGAATCACTCTATTAATAAAAAAAACCCGCATCAAAAGCCATTGCGTAGTTTCAAAGATCTAAGCATAAAAAAGGACAGACAGACAGCGGGAAGCGACTTTGTTTTATACTATGTAGTGATATTTTATAGCTATCAGTGATAACAAAATATTACAACACACATTTGCAAACTTAGTTATTTCATTAAGCGTTATCTTCTATTAACCTTGGAAATTTAACATTTTCATTGTTAACGCCTACCCCCGTAATCCTTATTGGGGGTGAATTATCATAAAATGCGCTCATTGTTGATTTCTACATCACATATAGGAGATTACTACCAAATTTGGAGTCGATAGGAGCTATAGTTTAAAAACGGGAATTTTCGATTGTTAACGTCCCCGCAACCTCCTCTTGTGGGTGGAATTTCGTAAAATCCGATTAGCTAACTTCTACTCGGCGAAAGGAATATTCCTAGCAAATTTCAAGTCTCTACGCCTTGTGGTTCGATTTTCCATTGTTAACGCCCCCGCAACCCTCTCTTGTTGGTGGAATTTTATAAAATCCGTTCTTAGCTGATCTCTACTCGGCGTAAGTAATATTGCTACCAAGTTTCAAGTCTCTACGCCTTATGGTTCAATTTTCCATTGTTAACGTCACCGCAATCCCCTTTTGTGGGTGGAATTTCGTGATTCCGTTCTTAGCTGACCTCCACTCGGCGAAAGGAATATTTCTAACAAATTTCAAGTCTCTACGCCTTATGGTTCAATTTTCCATTGTTGACACCCCCGCAACCCCCTCTTGTGGGTAAAATTTTGTAGAATCCGTTATTAGCTGATCTCTACTCGGCGCAAGGCATATTTATGGTTCAATTTTCCATTGTTAACCCCCTGCAAACCCCTCTTGTGGGTGGAATTTCGTAATTCCTTTCTCAGCTGATCTCTACTGAGCGCAAGGAATATTTCTACCAAATTTCAAGTCTCTACGCCTTATGGTTCAATTTTCCATTGTTGACGCCCCCGCAACCCCCTCT
Organism: Melitaea athalia; assembly: GCA_905220545.2. Classification (NCBI taxonomy): domain Eukaryota; kingdom Metazoa; phylum Arthropoda; class Insecta; order Lepidoptera; family Nymphalidae; genus Melitaea; species Melitaea athalia. Next base: position 2,927,020 of record HG992180.1, read on the forward strand.
TGTGGGTAAAATTTCGTAGAATCTGTTCTTAGCTGACCTCTACTCGGCGAAAGGAATATTTCTACCGAATTTCAAGTCACTACGCCTTATGGTTCAATTTTCTATGGTTAAAGTCCCCGCAACCCCCTCTTGTGGGTAAAATTTAGTAGAATCCGTTCTTAGCTGACCTCTACTCGGCGAAAGGAATATTTCTACTAAATTTCAAGTCTCTTACTTCAAAAACATAAGACTTTCATATAAACTTCCAAAACCCCGGTTTAACCCCCTTAGGTATGGAATTTCGTAAAACCCGTTCTTAGCGGATATCTACTCCCTATAAGGGACCTACCTGCCTAATTTTAAGTTTGTAGGTGTATTTTTCATTCGACTTTCGTACAAACTATCATCCCCTGTTTTAACCCCAAAAGGGGGTTGATTTCTCAAAATACATTATTAGTACACCTCAACACCATCTATAGAGCATACATTTTGAATTTCAAGTCTCTTACTTCAAAAACATAGGACTTTCATACAAACTTCCAACCCCCGTTTAATCCCCTTAGGGGTAGAATTTCGTAAAATCCGTTCTTAGCGGATATCTACTCTCTATAAGGAACCTACTTGCCTAATTTCAAGTTTGTAAGTGTAATTTTCATTGGACTTCATACAAACTACCAACCCCTGTTTTAACCCCAAAAGGGGATTGATTTCTAAAAATACAAAATTAGTACACCTCAACACCATCTATAGAGCATACATATTGAATTTCAAGTCTGTTACTTTAAAAACATAGGTCTTTCATGCAAACTTCCAACCCCCGTTTAACTCCCTTAGGGGTGGAGATTCATAAAACCCGTTCTTAGCGGATGTCTACTCAAGCCAAAGTAAAGAGTTACCTCGGTGGATAACTCTTTTATATAATATATAGTTAAAAATATCGATAAAATACAATCAGAACCAATTTTAAGAAATATTTAAAAAAAAAAACCTTTTTCGTTTCACGGGGCTAAATATATGAACAACATCTCTGATTTATAAAATAATATTTGGAATTAAATGTAGATTAAAAAAAGACTACACAGCGCTACAGAGTAGCTAATAGCCTTACTTGTCTGTTTATCTTACAATGATAAAATCTCAATGCAAATGAAATGTTAAAAAAGATATAAAGGTCTCACAAAGTTGCATCAACAACAAGGTCAGTGTACAGAGATTAATTTCATAAACTTGCAAGTTTCATCTTCATACAATTTTCTCTTTCAATTTTCAAGAGACTATAAGCTTATCTTAGCTGTAAAGCTTTTCTTTTAGCGTAGATACCTTCAGTATTTTTGTGCTTAATATAGAACCATTTACACTAAAGGTCTTCAGCTTATGAAAAAAAAAGAACAAAAAACAAATGCTTCCTTTGTCACAATGAGAGATTGAAACCGCAACCCCTAAAACAGTAATAAATTGCTGTAAATACTTCGGCTATTTTTTTGTTATAATTTGTACACACATCCGTTTGTATAATTTAGAGCGAAATAATTGATATCAATGTAAATAATCGTATTAACTGATGAACTGATGTAAACTTCTATGCCATCTCTAAAATTGGTCGTGATGTACGATCATTCTCAAATTGGAAATAATGATATGTATGAACTTGGTAACCTTTTTTGTTTTTTGAACGCATTACTTATGAAACAAAAAAATTATAATAATTAAATTAACAATAAATATCCGCTCATTTAGTAATTTATTTTTTAATGTGATAGTGAGAGAGCCAAAAAATTATCAATTATTATCGAGACTGTTTCTTTTAACATCAAACCACTTTTCTTAATTTCGTTAAACTCATTTTTAATAATTTGTTTACATTACTGTATTCAATTTAAAATAAATGATTTTAGTTAATACTTCCATAAACGCAAATAATCACATCAATGAATAAACACAAAAAATAATTGTATTCTCGAAAATTCAATTCCTACAGTATCCCGATAAACCCATGCATCAAAATCAGGACCATCCAATCTGGAAATTAAGTAAAAAAATCAACCGCGAATATTGGCTCCCATCCAAACTGGCCCTTCCAACGGACCATCTAAAATTTAGATGCAGTCTTTTCAGCCTTACCGTCCGCCATTTTAAAATGACCTCTAAAACAATAGGGTAGAGTTTATCTTCTTCAGGAAGAGGCTAAATGCGGACCGGACATTTTATTGGAGAGAATTCGGATCCTTTCACACGTTTCAGATAGGAAGTGTTAGAATTGACTTGATACGAGTATACACGTAAAAGAACGTCGCTTGACTTATTGATTTTCTTGTCTTCTCAATTTCGTACTAAAAATTTAGGAAGGATCAATTATTTGAAGGCTGCATAAATATTATATGCCTCGCATGGGTATTGAACAAAAATCTCAAAAGATATTTTATTCAGTGTGGTGACTATGGGCAAGCACAGCTCACGCCATTTTTACCGCGAACTTGGGGAGGCCTATGTCTAGCAGTAGACTGCGATAGGCTGAAGTGTGTATTTTAAAAAAATATAATATAGCTTTTGTCACCCGCCGACAGTGTAGCTTCCTAACAGTGAAAGAATTTTTCAAATCGGTTCAGTAGTTTCGGAGCCTATTCAATGCAAATAAACAATCAAATCTTTCCTCTTTATAATGCCTATTAATATAGATTATAAGTATATTAGAATATATTATAAAAGCAAAATGAAATACCTCTGGTTGTGGAACTGAAATGAATCTTGCAAATGAAATTCATCAATTAAAGTTAATTAAACATATTAATTCCAAGGAAAATTACCAACACGTAATTCCAAATTCGAGTAATTGGTTATTACAATTGTTTCCATGTGTTCAATAATAATCAATTGTTTTATTTTTCAGGTACGGAATAAGGCAGTTTTATATTCATACTCAGTAAGTAATTGAATGAAAGCCTAGCTGTGCTACGCGATTTCATCCGCGTTAATTTGAGGAAAAACATAATAACATATTAAATATCCTTCCTTTGTTAATGAGCTATCTGACGCAAAAAAAAATGATTAGCGCGTTCAAACAAACAAACAAGCTTACACAAATTTTACTCATTATAATGAAACAACTTTTTCGGATTTTATCGCGGTTTATTAATTTTTTTTAATGCCCCATGTTTCGGATACTTTACAGCAACTACATGGGAGGACTGACAGTAGAGTATCTGAAACGTCGGGCATTTCAAAATCTTTACCGATAAAATCCGAAAAAGTTGTTTCATTACAAAAACAAACAAGCTCTTCAGATTTATTGTTACGTTAAGATTTTCAGTCACTTACATCACGTTAAGATTTACAAAGCTTCGCTACAAGGACAAAGGATCAACACTTAATCTGCACACATATTCGTTCCGAATTCTCAGATCTAAGTCTGTTTCGTGACTTCGAAAAAATCTCTATTTCTTCGAAGTCACGAATTATCTCTACAAATTCTATATTGTCTTTTATGATTATTTTGTTGTGAATTTTATTTAACTAGTTTATTATTAACTAGTTAGAAATTTATTTAACTAGTTTTCCACTCGCGACTTCGATCGCCGAGACTACACGATTTTGAAAGTTCCGTTTTTTTCCCATCAATATATAGCAAATGGCATTCAGTAGTAACGTAGCTGCTTTTAGTAAAATATTTTGTTTTCTGATTATATTTGTCTGTAAGACGATAGAGATAGAAGATATACAATTAACATAGTAAATTAACACCTCGATGTTGGACATATAAGCCGTTGTGTTAGTTAGTTATGTACTTATCAAAGTCTAGAATGGTTTCGTAGAGCGAGTCTTCAGTCAGTTTATGTCGTTCACCTAGAACGACTAAGACCGCTTTAAACTCTTAAAAAAAGAGATATCTTCAGGTAAAGATGCAAGAGATTTTTTTAATACTGTAAAAGTGGCAAAGCGTAAGGTCCGCCTGATGATAAGGGGATATTGTAGCCTATGGACGTCTGCAACACAAGTAGTATTCCAAGCACGTTGTCGACCCTAAGCAATTACCCTCCCGCGGAGCTCTTGCTTCCGTACTCACTGCAGGAATGCAACACTACTCGATAGCAGTATTATTTGACGATGATCTTCTTAAACGTATCTCAATAAAAAAAACCCTGTGGTGTCGTGGGACACCAGATATGAACGAAGTTTGTATGTTTTTTATAGGAAGAAGTTTTTCAATGTATATAGACTATACATCAAAATCATATGCCTTTTTTAACGCTACGTATGTTTTTACCGGCTAAGGTACCCCTCCACACCGACCCATAAAGAACTTCGTTCCAAAAAAAAAAAACTTTATTTTAAGCTTATAAAAACATGTAAACAGTCTTTTTTAGCCAGGTTTATAGTTAAATGAGTAAGCTTAAAACTGTATCAAAAATGATTCTAAATCGTTTTAATATCGTATTACATTTGAAATATCTTATATGTTCTTAAATATATTGTAAAAGTACAAACGTTGGAAAGCATCAAAGGACAAAATTCTCGTAAAATGTCTCAGCTCCTTATTCCTTCGTGGATTAATCTCAAAGCGTATGCTCAAGCTTAGCTGTTCCTGAAGATCCATATATTAAACTTATTGCAAAATATCGTTGTTTAACTCTTACACAAAATTTCAAGACTTGACAAGAAAAAAACGTAAGTTTCTTATAATTACAGTTATCCATCACGAAGGTGGAGATTTGTTGACAAAAAATATTCGATACATCGTAAATGTATTTCGATTTATAGAATTCTTGCGGCAAGTTACATATTTTGGGTATAAATATAATTTTTAACGTAACAAGGTCGGGTTAAGAATCTTAGTAATCTTCGCTCCGCAGGCGTCTTATTTATGAAATGTTATTGGAAACATAATATAATATTTTGCTTGTAACATTTTTCATGAGGTCGCCCTTTAAATGTTCGATTTGTATTAAGAGTCACGTACTTAACGTTCATCGAATGTCTCGTTAATTTTTAGGCTAGAATAAAGATAACCAAAATTATGTATTTTTTTTTAAACGAAACGTCTCAAAGTAGAATGTAATAAAGTATCACATTTAAATACTGATTTTTTTTACTTACGCTTACGCTACGCTTTAGCCTGTAATATCCCACTGCTGCGAATAGGCCTCTTTCCCCATTTAAGAGAAGGATCAGATCTTAATCCACCACGCTGCTCCAATGCGGGTTGGCGCATATATTCCCTACTATGAGTAACGATCGCTATCAGGTGTACGTGATGACAACCGGGACCGACGGCTCAACGTGCTCTCCGAAGCAAGGTGCGGAGACCCACAAGGAGTGCACAAACACCCAGACCACGGCAAACATCTGTATGACCAATACAAATGTTTGTCATGAGCGGGGATCGAACCCTCAACCGCCAGCGCGACAGCCACAAACCAGTGGTGTGAACGTTGCGCCACGCGTCGTCACGTTAACTTACTATTTAAATTTTATTTTGAGAAAAATGTGATTTTATATCACAAATATGATCATAAAACTGAAAATAGTAGTTTTCACTAATTGGAACATCGAAATACTTTCGTGAACATACAAAGGAGATTGTCAATTATAGAGTTATTCGTCCACTTTATGAAATAAAATGTACCTACGCAGACAGTATTATGTAATTTGAAATATTAATTAGTGAAATGAAAACTACATACAATAGAGCATGTAGTGTCATAATCAGCAATAATTTCGTGAAATAGGCCAACTATAAACAAGTTGTCATTAAACAGAACACATGCGTTATTGTGAACTACAGTGTTGTTTCATCGAAACCGAGTTTGGTTTATTACGTCGGACTATCGACAGTCACACAATTGTGTTTATATGCTAACTAGGAGTCTCTCGTGGTTTCAATCAAGTTGAATTCTGATAATTTTTAGGTTTAATACTATTCAGATGTAACTCGGGGTATTTATCGTTACTCGTTATTTGTTCTGTGTTATTTTATTTTATTTTTTTTTTTTAATCCACTAGTGATTGGAGCCTCCTTTTAAGCATGTTGTTGCCTGTACCAGGAGACTCCGCTCTTCCATTAGCATAATAGTAAAAAAAAAATAATAATAATAATCAAAACTAAAAATCAAATAAATAAATTTAAAAAAAAAGTTATTAGTTTTACAATGTGATGACAATTATTTTGTTCTTTTGTGCTCATTGAAGTTGCCTAAATGTAGTTATAAATGAGGTGAGTTGTGTGAGGTGCGTGGTGTGCGTTCAGGTGGATGCATTATTATTACATATTTGTGTTCAGTATATACGGGTATGATGTGTAGTGTACATATTTTCGTTCATTTTATGTGCTTTTCTATCGCTGATTTGCGATCTGAATAAAAGATTCTGTTTCCTCATAACTGAGTGGTTTCAACCATTCTTTAATTTTTTTCTTACACTCATAATATAGCATGGAGTATACATTTAATATTTTATTTATTTTATTATACAAAAAGCATGAACGTGACTCATATTGAATGCTAGCAAATAAAGTTCTAGTCCCTGGGGTACGTGCTATTATATATTTCCTTCTTTTATTTTCTAATTGTGGGTCATAGGGAAGGGATTTATGCATTTTCAAAATTATGTGCAATAGATAAAGCTTTCGAACAGTTAGTAAGCAACTTATTTCGTACAGTTGGTCCGTAGGAAACATTATATTTTTAAAATACATAACCTTAATTAAAGCTCGCTGAGCTCTTTCTACCGTTAGAAACTTTGTTTTTAGAGCACCTCCCCAAATGGGAATACAGTAAATTAGAATTGATTGGACTAGAGCGACATATATTTCCGTAAGAATGTTCCTTGATGTTAATTTATCATTTTTATCCGGACTTGGAATCACATGTCGTAATGTACGAAATATAAAAATTAATTTTCTGATTCTACTTGCTACTTTTTCTAGGTGCGGGTACCATGATAATCTTTGGTCCACTATAACTCCCAAATATTTTGTGCACTCAACTTTATCTATTTTAGGACAGTTACAGTTTCTGTTTTGCAAGTCTTCGCATGTATGTATTTTTATATTAAGGTCGCTGTCAGGTTGTGTTTGCTTGTTTATTGAAAAACAAATATAATTTGTTTTAGCTGTATTTAGTGTTAGCAGGTTGCTTTTTAACCATTTGCTTACCAGAGTCATACCTTGCTCAGCACTTTCTTTGACATTTGTCCAAGAATTGCCAGTGAAGACGATCGCAGTGTCGTCTGCATAAGAGAAGACCTTCGCTTGTTTTATCTGAATGTTGCACAGATCATTTATGTACAAAAGAAATAACGTAGGGCCCAAAACGCTTCCTTGAGGGACGCCATATGTCACAGTAGCATTTTCACTTATAAATTCACCTAATTTGACCATTTGCCTTCTTTCCGAAAGATAGTCCCTGAATAATGAGAGTTCTTTCCCCCTAATTCCAGCTTTTTCCAGCTTATGTACAAGGATGGGGAGAGAGACAGTATCAAAAGCTTTTTTGAGATCCAAAAAAATAGACAAACATTTATTTCCTTTGTCGAGTTGATTTGTGACCATCGCAGTGAGAGCCGTTATTGCATCTTCTGTTGATTTCCCTCGTCTAAACCCAAATTGAGAAAGATATAGTATATTAAATTTATCTAAATAAATAAGTAACCTGTTGTTGAGTAATTTTTCTATAATTTTAGATATTGCTGGTAATACTGAAATGGGCCTATAATTGCTTATGTTGTCTCTCTCCCCTCCCTTGTATACTGGAGTTATTAGAGAACATTTTAGTGGAACAGGAAAAACTCCAAGTCTAAAACAGAGATTTGTCAAATGGGTAATAATGGGAATAATTTAATTTTTTATATGTTTTAGAAATTTGGTGGATATATATTTATTATATTTTTTGAGTTTACTCCTTAAAAATCGATTTTCATATGAGGCCCCCAGTATGAAAAAAATATGAGGAGTAAAATATACGAAACGAATGACCTCGATGGTATTAATAAACTGATTGATGGCAAAATCATCGTGATTAATTTTTGAAGTTATCTTTTGGCGCGTTAGGAAAAAATTATGAGAGTAAATTTTTACGATGCGCGCGCACACCGTCATGAAAAAAATTGACACAAGTTAGCTAGTCAACGAAGAAGAAGTTAGCAACGTGAAGTTAGCTAGCCAATGAAGTATAACTTCTTGCGTGCGCACATAAGTACACACACACTTTGTTATAATCTTACCAAAGCCTTATACATTTTATTATTAGAAAAAAATATAAAACATTTTAGAAATATAACCTTTTTTAAAATGATTTTTTTTTATTCAGCTTTTTACTGGATTGTTTAACGTAATTTAAAATGTAGGTTAGTTTTAGAGGTAAAATATTTTACGTCTAGTAACATCATTATTTTTAATTTAAAAACCGTTACATTAATGTATTATAATATATAGTAATAGTAACATTCAAAGTTCGTGGAGATCATTACGTAAAATATTGTATGTTGGCTATTAAAATTTGTTCAGTGTAAAGATAAAAAAAAATTGCCACCTCATTAGTAATATATATGAATAGAATATGGGACTTACCTTTTTAAAAATTATTTTTAAATATGAACTAGAATTAAATTCATGCAATAATTATAATAAAGAAAGAAAATAAGACAAAATAATAAAAGAAAAGTTGAATTTGATTTGAAGACAATAATTTTCCTGATTGAGCAAGCATTCCACATATGTTCCATATTGTTAACAATGTTTTAGACTTAAAATATTTATAAATTTAAAAAAATAGACACAAAAAATTTATAAATGTGTTGTTAAAATATACATATTGTATAATGTAAAATTTTAATTTAAACGGAATATTTTTCCCATTTTTTTCGAGCTTGTAAATGAAAAATATTTTAAAAAATTTAATGAATTCCTGAATATTTTAATAGGATTACGATCACGGGAAGTCAGGAATCACAGTTGAATATTTCGCAGATACTTTAAAAGATTTATTAAAATCCAATAATGCCGTTCCCGACCTGTCGAAAGTTTTTAAGATCTGATAGCGATTCTGTGGTAGTCGTAATAAAAACGCAGAACTAGTAAAGTTTGAAATCTAGATTTTATTTTTAAGATTTCCAGCTAAATGCGATTTAGAAAGTTTTTATTACTAGCTGTCAGCCCTGATTTTATGGGCATTTTTGATTTGTTTAGCCCATAGCATCCCACTGGTAGGTATAGGCTTCTTTCTCTGTATAGGAGAAGGATCAGAGCTTTCCACCACGCTGCATATACCTAAGATGTCTTTACTGCACATGTGACGTTTGTACTTCTTTCTAAATATACTTACAATTATCTAAATAAACTTAGTGTAAGATTGAATTTCATTGGGTTTGGTTTTCCTCATAACCTTCACTCAAACAAACGTAAATTTTACAAGGATGCAAGTTCTAATGTTTATTTTCTCATCATGAGTTATTTCAAGGTAGTATGGTATTAATACAAACCAACACTGCCAAAGGCTGTATTAAAATAATTACATCACTCTTTAAAAAAAATTAAGACATACATACCTATATGAGGTAAATTTTAAAATGAAAAAAAAATTGTTGTCTTTATATCAATAGCTTTATCTTTACTTCGAAATTAGATTCCCAATAAAGTATATTAACAAAATATCAGGATTAATTTCATGCTCACATTTCTTAATAATAAATTACCCTTTGAAGTCATAATATACGGAAATATATGTATTTACAAGTAGGTATATTCCTTATTAGAATTATGATATAACATCATTCAATAATACTGCATAAATTTCTTAGCCAGTGTTATTTAAAAAGATCGACAAAAAAACTTTTATTATTTAATAATTATTCTTCTTTTAATATTCAAATAAAGTTCACACCTCGTTGGACTTGAAGTCAAATCGTAAACGGACTACTAATTCATTGTGACAAAAGAACCTCACAAAAGGACCAAAATAATTGAAAAAAATTTTCAGCTCGTTTCGAACAAACCCAATTTAAATATTTTACTAAACGTTGGGCCAACGCCAATACACTTACATTATCGATGTTGTCATAACAAAACATTGTGTTTGTTTGGGAATGTTCGTGTGAAATATCAAAGTCATCAAACAAAGGGCTTACACAAGGTCGAATAGAGGTCATTTCGAAAATAGATAAAAACTTCCTCTTATTAATATTGTTACTACGTGTCCTATGTCAATGATGATATATCTACTTCAACTACATACTATGTTTAGAACTTTTCCTGTCAATGTAATTTACTAACATAATAACCTATACTTCTATAGCTTATCACCTAGTAGCATAAATTAATTAAAATCATTATGATATTTAATTATATATGAGCCTAGAATATATTTGGCATAATATAGGTCATGGCCGTAGCAACCTCGGTTTCAGAATTTTAGATTTAATAATAATTTTTAATGGCCATAGAACTATAATAAAATCATTTGATAATCATAACTTTTTATTCGAATATGACAATAATGAAAACTCAAAAAATTCAAAGGAAAGTAGAGCGTATGGATGACTTAACTTAAATAGGCACTATTTAATTTAATATTTACATCTATCTTAGAGACTGGCCAACGACAATAGGTCAAAAAACTCGATGAAAAGTAATTACATAAATGTGAAAATTTTCATTTTATTTTAGTGTCAATTTATCAACACTCAAACACCCAAAACTAATTCAATCTCAAAAGCTAGGCCAGCAGTTCAGCTTTGCTATACTGATTGAATCTAGCTATGGTAGACATTCGGGATAAAAACTGGAAAAGTAATCGTAAAAGAGAAGCAAAGAAACGCAGTAACTGGAATTTAATAAAAATATCATCCCGTGTACACTGTAACGACACCAAAAAATAAAAAAAAGATAATTGTGTTTGCTCGCAAACGAAAAGAAAAAACGATTTCAATTTAGGTATATATCAACAAGTAATGTAAATGTAAAGTCATATATATTATTAAGGGATAATCATAAACTGCTTGGTAGGTCTCGATGATCTAAATGAGACCACATAACAAGCACTTGCTTTTGTTAAAAGTCTTTACTTTGGTTAAACAAGGATTAGATTATTTACAAGTTATAATGGAGCACTGTATGAAATTATATATTACCTATTATTATAACTATTTTCAATACTACCTAATACTGAGATTGTTTCTATCATATGTGTCATAGCGTGATATTTTTAAAACTTTAAACTTTTGAAAATAACATCGCAACGAGTTTTCCCGTGACCATGGTTGCTGCAAAGTATCCGAGACGTGAGACATCTAAAAAACTTAATAAACCGCGATAAAATCCGAAAAAGTTGTTTCATTATAATGAGTGAAATTCGCGTAAATATTAGAAGAAAATATCGCAAAGAATATTTTTCAAAATGGACTTTGGACCATAAATCAAAAGCTTTATTATATTTAAACCTTATATCCATAACAAAAAAAGGTAAACATTATAATATCACACACAATTATCTTTTCAAATAATTATCGTACTTTGAGATATTTAACTTAGCTTTATTTTTCAGTATATACTGGTATATATTTCCCGTAAAAAGTAGGTATTATGTTTAATGAAGATTTATGTTGACGTTTCGACAGAGGTACATTATCTGTGATCCTACGTGAGTGGTAAACGTGGTAACGCGACGCCATGCGATGAAACGCGGTGCGAATTCGAAAGATAATCATAATCCCCAAAGTACCGCCTTTTATCTCACAGAGCATGGGGTTACTAAATACAGCTTTGTATGAAACCTTGTTGCTGTAGCAGATTATCCTGAAACATGTGTACGTTTGAACATCTTTAAAAAATTACTTGGCAAAAGGATACCCTTTGTTGCTAATTGTATGTGGCAATAGAGAAGTTTGATCATTATAAATATAAATACAGAATCAAGAGCCAACTACCGTCTACACAATAAAACAATGAAATCGCCCTATTTCAGAGTTCTTATACAAAATTATTATTCAATTACAGTTCTCATTAAATTAAATTTAATTTAATTTTACAATTAAATTTAAAACAAAAAAAAAACAATTAAATCTTACATTTGATTCAACCGTTTGTAAATCGTACCTATATGGTTGCCTGGCAACCCTCTACATTCCCGTCCGCGTACTATAGCTTCATCTTGCAAATACTTTTTATTATATCACTCGATGGCCAGTTACTTGATGATGTCTGGTTCGTTGGACACGTTGTTCTCAAATATTGACGACGACGCCATACACATTTTATCAAAGTATCGTTCCGCATCGCTTCGTGACGCTTCGCTGACGTTCGCATAGAAATGAGATTATTGAGATTAACTTGACCCTTGCTAAACATATGCACGAATAGACTTTAGGCCTTGTTGGAGTTTACTTCTTAAGAATCTATTTTTATATAAGGCCCTATGGTATAAATAAATACATATAAGGGGTAATGACCTCGTTACGTTTTTTGTAACGCCATCTATTGTAACAAAATAGGGTCTCGATAGACGACGACGTTTTCTAATAACGCCATCGTATATCATCGATTGATGGTGTTATTTGATTCGTTTATTTACCATTTGATATGGTATTAATCTTTTTCTTAGACTAGTACCTAAGCCTTTTTTGTGCCTATTTAGACAGTCGATCTGAAGGAGTAATCTCCAGTCGTGTGTCGGAGCTGACACACACACTTTTTTTTAAAGTATTAAATGTTATAAAAACCAAAAGTTTTAAATATACAATCGTTTTTTACGATTTTGTATTTCGTACAAACGCTATTCTGAGAATAATATACAGTCATTTTTTTTTCATTTCCTTGAAAAAAACATTTTTTCATTTATAATTCGCGCTGTAAAACGATATTGAAATCAGGGAAAAAATTTCACAGTTATTTTTTTATTCACACTACGACTTACAAATAGTAATCTGTATGTATGTTAAAAATACATTGAAAATTCATTGAAAACTCCAGTAAAGTGTAAGCCTAATGACGCAATAATTTAATCAGTAGATATTTACGTGTTATGTTTATTTTATTGTTTCCTTTTCCCTTGTTACGTGCGAGTAAATTTAGACTTTATTTGAGCTTGTTTACTGTAAGATTTGTTGATTTAGCTCAATATATATTTTTGTGTTTAAAAGCCTTCTTATTAAGGAAGTTATTGGTATATGCTATTAAACGTAACATAAATTGAAATGAAGATAAAATTACACAATTTTAATAAATTATTTGTTATACTATCATCTCATGTAATTTTATTGTAACAATTACCACGATTAATTTTTTTTCTAATTGTGAAATAATAGTGTGACTTATTTATTACAAACAACATAAAAAAACACGCAGGTTTATGACAATGTTATTTGGTATCCAAGGATATAAATTAATCACACCCTCCTAATAGAAGCAAGTTGGGACTGAATAAATCAAACAAAAAGATGCACACAAGCTCACAATTTTATCAAAAAATTGACCATTAAGTTTACTTTTTTAATTAATTGGCGTAATTATTAATTGATTGCTTCAGCCTGTAACATCTCACTGCTGCTGCATATGCCTCTTCTTCAATGTAGGAGAAGCGCGGAGCTTAATCTACCACGCTGTACTACTGCGGGTTGACGATTATTACGATACTTAATGAAAATATGTATAATAAAAACATTGTTTTCAATAAACACAAGAACTGAAAATCGAAATAATTTATTCAACGGGTAAACAAAATATAGCCTACAAAAGTTGTATAAATATATAACCTAAAAGTACATAGTCAAATGAAATACGTGCAGCCGTGAAAAATGTTGGAATATAGAAAAGCTAGCCGCGACGCGACCTTATTCCCGAAACGTCTAATAACGTTTTAATAATAAACTTGCCTTCGCCGCAGAGAACAATGAGAATTTTTACAGTATGTGGTCTTGGTGACGAGAAATAGGCGAAAATTTCGTTTACAAATTCAAACAATAAATTATTTATTTCTGTAAATTTAATCTAACAGAGACTAGATAATTATAGTCTACACGTTAACTACAGCTGTAAACTTCGACCATTTATTTTAACAACATTCTTGACTTGCTGATTACATACAGCTGGCTTGTCCAAGAAAAATAAACATACCTAATTGACAACCCCACTTTGCCTCCAACGCGACGGCAGGCAACGTTTACAACTATTTTGTTTATACTCATGAAATATTAATTATAATATATTTTATTTTCTAATTTGCGTAATTTTTATTTTCCCTTTTTATTTCTTCTAAACAGTCAGATGTCCCTCAAATAATACTCATATAATATGCATGAATATATATTTTTTTAAAATATAACATTTCCATTTATAAGGATTTTGGTCATTGGATTATACATAATTATATAAATTGCTGTTGCATGATTACACATGCAGGCAATACGTTTTACTAATACATCTATTCACTTCAGTCCACTTTTGAAACCAAGTTACATTAAATTATGTAAAATAAACATATTTAACTTATACGTATAGTCATCTGTTCTAAAGATAAGCGAGTTGGTACTTATTAGGTTATAGCCAAATGATATGGTTATATATTTTTATTGTTAAATATACATATTATAGACTATTGTCTAATTATATTTAATTGTATAAATAAATATATATGTAAAGGAATAAGATTCCTTTAAAGTTTGTATATGAAGTAGTCACCTTTTTTATAGCAGTAGTTTTATATTTTTGTTTTAAGAAGAGATTTTTGACACTCCAGAATTGTAAAATATGAAAGAAATGTTTTATGTTAATTTTATCTTAAGGAATTGGTAAATAAACTTTAAATGTCGTTTCTTTGATTTTTCAGGTAGGTTAAGGGTTTTTATGTGTGTAAATTGTATATATCATATCGTTTGTATCATTATGTAAAAATCGTACAATAAAATCTTTGATTTTTCAGAGCAACATAATTATTGTCTAATTTTCCAATTCAACTAGTGTCTTATATATATTACACCCAGAGTCCCAGACTCGGCTGTTTCGAAGCTGTTTCGTGTTAAAACGCTCTTATCGTACCATTAGACCACACCACGTGTGAGAAAGCAAAAGATTTATTGTGGATTCCAACGGCTACAAATCAAGTGCGGCTGTCGGATTCACGAAAATTGCGATATTCGTGCACTTTTTGCGGTTCCGGACGTTATCGTATGCAAATTTAACAGCGACTGCTGTAATTGGCAATTTGCGTCCACATTTTTAGTTTTCAAAAAACAAAAAAAAAATAGTAACGGGTAAAATCGTATGAATTTTGTTATAATAATAAAGCACGTCTCCCGAAAATATTTGTAATGTTTTATTGATTTATAGACTTATGATTGTCTATGAATGTTGTACAACACAAAGTTTTGTCATTAATAGAATTTCTTTTATTAAAGATATACTACATATTTCAGTTAGAAATAGTATATTCATCACTTCAGCCTATCGCAGTACACTGCTGGACATAGGTCTCCCCAAGTTCGCGCCAAACGTTATGGCGCGAACTCATGTGTTTTGGCCATAGTCACCACGCTGGGCAGGCGGGTTGGTGACCGCAGGGCTGGCTTTGTCGCACCGAAGACGCTGCTGCCCGTCTTCAGCCTGTGTATTTGAAAGCCAGCAGTTGGATGGTTATCCCGCCATCGGTCGACTTTATAAGTTCTAAGATGGTAGTGGAACTGTGTTATCCCTTAGTCGCCTCTTACGACACCCTCGGGAAAAGAGGGGGTGGCTATATTCTTTACTGCCGTAACCACACAGCAATATGAATATAGAGTTCTAATTACTTATATATATACAAATCACAGCAATTATGATACCGAATTGTTGAACTACTCATATTGTTTGAAAGATAGTTTGAAGTCTGTCGGGTACTTTAAATTGTAATCATATGCTACACAATTTAATGTTAACAATGCCTCTATAATCGCCAAGTGGCTTACATTTGTTTCATAAATTATTTAGTAACGACCTATTAAAGTTCTAAGGGTTTCTATTAATGGCCTTAGACATAACTTACTAAGTTAATCTAAATATTATTTTAGTAAAATGTATTATTATTATTCTACATCTTAAAATTAGCATAAAATATTAACGTAATTAATTATCTCTAGAACTTTCTATACTACAATTAATTTGCGTTAACAATGCTTACTATTGTGTTTATAAATAAATGATGACATAATCTGTATCTTTAATGATGACGTAATGTTTTCCAATGTTTACGCGAATTTCACTCATTATGATAACTTTGTAACGTTAGGACGTCTGACACCTCAGTCCTCCCGTGACCATGGTTGCTGTAAAGCATCTGAAGCATCGGGCATGTAAAAAAACTGTGTGTCAGCTCCGAAGCACGTCTGGAGTTTACTCCTTCAGATTGACTGTCTAAATAGGCACAAAAAAGCTTACTAGTCTAAGAAAAAGATTAAAACCAAATAAAACCTTACAATTAAGTGCTGAGTTTTGTTTTTTTTACAAGTTGCCACGGCATGGTAAAGAACGGTTCCATCTAAGTAGTAATTACTTTATTTATTTTATACATAAATTTAAAAAATAAAAAGAAAAAAATTACCTACAATTTTTTTTTTAATTTGTTAACATTTGTTCAAGACATCCATAGACATAGACAATAACAACTCGACGTTAGCTATACATTCTTCAAAGGAAAAATTACATACAAAAATATATAAAGTACATTATAATCTGATTTAATCTACGAGTATATACTCGTAATGTTATGAAATGTCAAAGGTTATCAATCGTTACAATCATTTTAGTGTCATAACACAAAAGCTAAATATTAAACCATTAATTTGGCTTGAATATTTAATGATTCAATTAAATATCAGATTCTGTCTCATAACTCTAATCGCTTGGACGTTAATTTTTATTAATTACGATCACGATCACGATTCAGCCTGTAATATCCTACGTTGGGCATATGCCTCTTCCCCATGTAGGAGAAGGATCGGAGCTTAATCCATCACGCTGCTCCAATGCGGGTTGGCGGATATATTCCCTACTATGAGTAACGATCGCTATCAGGTGTACATGATAACAACTGGGACGCTGCGTTGGAGCAGCGGTCACAGCTCTGGATTGCGATTGGCTGTTGTGCGGGCGTTTGCGGGTTCGATCCCCGCACACGACAACATTTGTATTGTCCATACATTATTATGTTTGTGGTGGTCTGGGTGTTTGTGTAGTCTTTGTGGGTCTCCCAACCGTGCCTCGGAGAGCACGTTAAGCCGTCGGTCCCGGTTGTTATTAATTACATTGACACGAAATAGCATAAAATGTGGAATATATAATTTTATGTACATATTTTTTCGAAGTTTTCGCTCGCGTGTCAATTTTGATGATATCTCAATATTTCCTGCTGTGCCTTACCTCCATATTATGTACTAGCTTCTGCGCGCGACTTCGCCGGCGTGGACTTTATATATTGATTACTAGCGACCCGCCCCGGCTTCGCACGGGTGAAATGCCGATACTAAATATACTACACACTTTGAATTTCAAGTCTCTTACTTCAAAAACATAGGACTTTCATGCAAACTTCCAACCCCCGTTTAACCCCCTTAGGTATGGAATTTCGTAAAACCCGTTCTTAGCAGATATCTACTCCCTATAAGGGACCTACCTGCCTAATTTCAAGTTTGTAGGTGTATTTTTCATTCGACTTTCATACAAACTATCATCCCCTGTTTTAACCCCAAGAGGGGGTTTATTTCTCAAAATACATTATTAGTACACCTCAACACTATCTATAGAGCATACATTTTGAATTTCAAGTCTCTTACTTCAAAAACATGGGACTTTCATACAAACTTCCAACCCCCGTTTAACCCCCTTAGGGGTGGAATATCGTAAAACCCGTTCTTAGCTGACCTCTACTCGGCGAAAGGAATATTCCTACCAAAATTCAAGTCTCTACGCCTTATGGTTCCAGAGATATCGTGATGAGTCAATGGGTGGGTAACTCTTTCATATATATAGATTACTAGCTTCTGCGCGCGACTTCGTCGGCGTGGACTCCGCTCCTATTGGTCTTAGCGTGATGACACATAGCCTATAGCCTTCCTCGATAAATGGGCTATCTAACACTGAAAGAATTTTTCAAATCGGCCCAGTAGTTCCAGAGATTACCACGTTCAAACAAACAAACAAACAAACTCTTCAGCTTTATATATTAGTATAGATAAAATTTAATTAAAACCAAATCTTTGTAAATATTATTTTAGTCCACTCAGGTACATAGCTGTATTTTTTTCTTGTCTTAAAAAGTGTTATTATTAAGCGTTTATTTCAAAATTCGAGATCTGTACGATACAATTTTTTGTGCTAAAGAGTTGATTTTTTTTTAAA
The DNA here is from genome assembly GCA_905220545.2 of Melitaea athalia. Lineage (NCBI taxonomy): Eukaryota > Metazoa > Arthropoda > Insecta > Lepidoptera > Nymphalidae > Melitaea > Melitaea athalia. The sequence continues at coordinate 2,945,351 of HG992180.1, forward strand.
TGAAAAATATTCGTTATACTATAAAATCACTATTTATAAGAAAATTATGAATCGTTGAAGATGATTTTATAGTTTATGTTTGTGTGTAGAGAAAGCCCGTGTTCTGTTTCTATTACATGTGTTTCCGAACTCACCTCTCCCATAAAAGATTTCACCCTACTGAGGCTATTAAATATGAGCCGTTTATTTCATTTTATATATTAACTAGCGACCCGCCCCGGCTTCGCACGGGTGAAATGCCGATACTAAATATACTACACACTTTGAATTTCAAGTCTCTTACTTCAAAAACATAGGACTTTCATGCAAACTTCCAACCCCCGTTTAACCCCCTTAGGTATGGAATTTCGTAAAACCCGTTCTTAGCAGATATCTACTCCCTATAAGGGACCTACCTGCCTAATTTCAAGTTTGTAGGTGTATTTTTCATTCGACTTTCATACAAACTATCATCCCCTGTTTTAACCCCAAGAGGGGGTTTATTTCTCAAAATACATTATTAGTACATCTCAACACTATCTATAGAGCATACATTTTGAATTTCAAGTCTCTTACTTCAAAAACATGGGACTTTCATACAAACTTCCAACCCCCGTTTAACCCCCTTAGGGGTGAAATATCGTAAAACCCGTTCTTAGCTGACCTCTTCTCGGCGAAAGGAATATTCCTACCAAAATTCAAGTCTCTACGTCTTATGGTTCCAGAGATATCGTGATGAGTCAATGGGTGGGTAACTCTTTCATATATATAGATTACTAGCTTCTGCGCGCGACTTCGTCGGCGTGGACTCCGCTCCTATTGGTCTTAGCGTGATGACACATAGCCTATAGCCTTCCTCGATAAATGGGCTATCTAACACTGAAAGAATTTTTCAAATCGGCCCAGTAGTTCCAGAGATTACCACGTTCAAACAAACAAACAAACAAACTCTTCAGCTTTATATATTAGTATAGATAAAATTTAATTAAAACCAAATCTTTGTAAATATTATTTTAGTCCACTCAGGTACATAGCTGTATTTTTTTCTTGTCTTAAAAAGTGTTATTATTCAGCGTTTATTTCAAAATTCGAGATCTGTACGATACAATTTTTTGTGCTAAAGAGTTGATTTTTTTTAAATGAAAAATATTCGTTATACTATAAAATCACTATTTATAAGAAAATTATGAATCGTTGAAGATGATTTTATAGTTTATGTTTGTGTGTAGAGAAAGCCCGTGTTCTGTTTCTATTACATGTGTTTCCGAACTCACCTCTCCCATAAAAGATTTCACCCTACTGAGGCTATTAAATATGAGCCGTTTATTTCATTTTATATATTAACTAGCGACCCGCCCCGGCTTCGCACGGGTGAAATGCCGATACTAAATATACTACACACTTTGAATTTCAAGTCTCTTACTTCAAAAACATAGGACTTTCATGCAAACTTCCAACCCCCGTTTAACCCCCTTAGGTATGGAATTTCGTAAAACCCGTTCTTAGCAGATATCTACTCCCTATAAGGGACCTACCTGCCTAATTTCAAGTTTGTAGTTGTATTTTTCATTCGACTTTCATACAAACTATCATCCCCTGTTTTAACCCCAAGAGGGGGTTTATTTCTCAAAATACATTATTAGTACACCTCAACACTATCTATAGAGCATACATTTTGAATTTCAAGTCTCTTACTTCAAAAACATGGGACTTTCATACAAACTTCCAACCCCCGTTTAACCCCCTTAGGGGTGGAATATCGTAAAACCCGTTCTTAGCTGACCTCTTCTCGGCGAAAGGAATATTCCTACCAAAATTCAAGTCTCTACGTCTTATGGTTCCAGAGATATCGTGATGAGTCAATGGGTGGGTAACTCTTTTATATATATAGATAAATATGGTGAATTATTCATAAATTTAATAGCAGGTGAAATAACGCGGCTTGTTTTCTTTCATCAAATGTAAAGCTACGCGTGTTATCATAAAGTTGTACTTTTGAACATTTTCTATTTTATAAATTCAGTAATAAACATTTCACGTTCGGGGCTTCGTCGAAATCAAATTACTTTGTTTGCTTTTGTCGGCTTCAAAAATTACGTTGATTTAAAAAAAACAAGTTATTATTTTTTTCCTAGAAGCTGTAATTTGATGTAAGTATATAAGAACCAATTTTACTTATAGGTACTTGATGTCGTGTTAATTTAATAATGTATTTCTAGGTTTTTTTACATATTTATTTTTAGTAACTTTTTACTAGGTGTGACAATTTTATCGCGGAAGCGCCTAGCGTCCCCGTAATTCCGGCCCAGGCGAGTGAAGGAACACCCCAGAGGTTTTAGTCCGAGGTGTGACAATTTTGACGATTCTTTCTTTATTCGAAAGCTATGTATTTTAATGTAAAATTTTAATCAAATTTAAATTATACTGAGCTCTTAATGAGCTGAGATTTAAATGAGCTCTGAAGAGTAATTTTTGAGTTATACATAATAATTCGTATTTCATTGACTATTTTTTCGATTACCTTCGTTGTATAACTCGTCGATTTAAATTATAGTCGGTTTTTCATGTGAAACATCTATAGGCGAGGGTAAACCTGAATGTTGGCGTGGCGATACATACCTTGGCGACGCATCGCCACGCTATATGATGGAATATAATAATAATTGTATTATATAGTATAGTATAGTACAAATATTCCTTCATAGTATAGTACATATATTGTACATATATTATCATCAACTCAATAGTTGTCGCGATTTCAAAGAATTTTTTTTGAATTATTATTATTTATTAATTAATTATTTTTATTTATATTTTATTTTGAATTAATTTTTTTTTTATATAAAGAAAATAAATGTTTATTAAATGTTTCACATCTGCCAGTCGTCACGTGACGGCTCCATTTTTTTTAAATACTTATAGATTATAAAGACGTATATCGTTGTCTTGATGTTCAGCATGTGCTGTGAACTCATCTGTGTTGCGAACACAGTCTTAGAGTAATTCATATTGTATTGTCAAGTACGTAGATTGGGGAACTTTAACCTCTATCAATTGTGGTTTTTGTCAAAGTAAGGGCATGTTCAATCGTTTGCTGAAAGTTTATCTCACCCAAAAGTTATTGATATGCTTTATCAGTATGAACTAAAACTAGCCCCTAGGCTCTTTTTCCTTATGTAACAAACTTGAACTTTTGAACTCACAGATTGCGAATATAACGTTTGAGAGATACATTGGAACTTCATGGTGGATACCAGTCTAGATATAAATACGTTATAATTAGAGCCTTGTGTCGGTGCATTAGTTCCTAATACTATCGATTATAATTATAGCCCCACTTTTGTAAGGTATGTAGTTAGGTAGGTAGTAGTAGGTAGGGTAGGTAGGTAAGGTAATATGTATGTAGACATATTATATGACAGTAAACTTTCTTAAATAGATATAAATTGGATAAATATATAGCTGTCATTATATTTTTAATGCAAATTATAAGCTGAGTATATTGCACATGTAAGTAATATAAATTACAGATTCGTATCGTACCAACACCAACATACAATATACCAATTATTACCTTAAAACATTTCTAACACAATACAGGTATTATTGGTAATACTGTAGTGTTTTTTTCACAGTGAGTAAATCTTTCTATGGCTTGCTTCATTGTAAGAGGAACGTGAACGGTACGGATAGGATAACTTATTAATTTTTAATTTTTTTTTTGCTCTAGGAATATGGGAAACATGAGGTTCGCCTGATGGTAAGCGGATACCGAAGTCTATGGACGCCTGCAACACCATTATATTGCAAGCACGTATCCAACAGAGGCGAATTTTAATATTCAGCACCTCGGGCCAATAAAATTTGCCGCCCCTTAAATTGAGCGAAAATGGCATAAGCATTAAGCAGTGTATGCATTAGGGATGTGAGAGTCAGAAAATAATTCGACTAATAAGCAATCGATTATATTTTTTTGGAATTTTTCCGCTGATCTTTTTTCTTAGGTCGCCAAAGTCGCCGCAAAGGCTGCAGGCTTGTGTCGCCCCTCGTGCTCGGCTTGCGCTGCCTCTCGCAGAATGCCGCCCTGACCCATGAACCTTTTGGCCCTGGGCTAAATACACCCATGGTTGCCGACCCTTACCGCTTACCCTCCCCTGAAGCTCTGGCTGCCTTACTATAGAAACACAAAACTACTTGAGTACCTTATTTCAATTCGACTAGCCCGTTGGCGCAGTTTGCGGTGACCCTACTTTCTGCTCCGGGGGTTGTGGGTTCGATTCCCACCCCGAGTCTGGGTGTAATATACATATTTATTTATATTTATGTAGCTAGACCAGTCGGCTGTTACCTATAACACAAGCATTAAGTTGCTTACTTTAGGAACAGACGACCGTGTGTGTAATGTGTAAAAAAAAATTGAATTGATTGAATATTTATTTATACCTATTATTATAACTTAAAATATATTTTTTTCTGTTTGCATTTTATCGATGATTTTTTATGAATATGTGCTTTATAGCTCTTTTATGAATTGTTTCTTATTGTAAACAAAAATTTTTAATTTGTTGTTTTATTGTACCTAACGTTGCCTCGGAGAGCACGTTAGGCCGTTGGTCTTGGTTGCTATCATAAATACCTGATAGCGATCGTTACTCATAGTAGGGAACATATTCGTTTACCCGCTGTTGAGCAGCGTAGTGGATTAAGCTCAAATCCTTCTCCTACATGAAAAAAGAGGCCTATGCCCCGCAGTTTCATATTATAGGCTGAATCGTATAAGCAATTTAAATTTTCTTTTCAACCTATTTATATGTTAGTCATGCGCGTAATCATAGTCAAGCTTCAGCTTTTGGAAGAATATAAAATTAAAGTAATTATCCCTAATCTAATCCGTTAGCGCAGTTTGCAGTGACCCTGCTGCCCGACCCAGAAGATAATCCTACTGGGGGCCGTTGAGTGTGAAGCGTTTATTTATTAATTAAAAAAAAAACATTTTTATATATCTTGTTTGATGTCTCTCCGTCTTCATTCATACTAGTTAAGAACAACAAAGCACAAGTAATTTCTCGTTAATGAAATTAAACTTTTCTTTTTCCTCCGATGCTAACAAAAAAAAAAAAAAAAAAACTTTTTCAATTAAAGGAAGCTACGTAATTAATGTGAAGGCGTTGTTTCGTACCTAATAGTTTCGAACAGTTATCTGGTCATTTTGAGACGGCGTTTAATCATTTGAAACATTTCAGATAAAGTTAAGCTGGAAGTGGTGTTAAGCTGACTTAACAGTGTTACCAGTTCAACATTGCTTTTTTAACCCCGACGCAAAAATTTGTGTCACAAGTTAGCTGCTGATGCCTGTCAGTGTATCTGTTTTATAAGTCTTGAATAGATGGACCGATTTTGATGTGTTTTCTTTTACGTACAAAGGAGTATTTTACGGTAGTTTTAGCACTCTATGGTGAAATTAAACCCAGCAGATTGAAGTGTAGAGCTATTGTCCAAAATGATGCAATGTATTTTCGCACAAAAGGGAATCTTCGTGGTATTTTATATTTTTTTATTGAATAGGTACGTATCTATAGTGACGTCAATATTACTGGCTTCGTTCTCTCTATATTACTGTCACCAATTTATAGTGTCGCCGCGTTGGCGCAGCGGTCACAGCACTGGATTGCGATTGGCTGTTGCGCGGGCGGTTGCGGGTTCGATCCCCACACACGGCAACATTTGTATTGGCCATACAGATGTTTGCCGTGGTCTGGGTGTTTGTGCAGTCCTTGTGCGTCTCACCACCGTGCCTGGGAGAGCACGTTAAGCCGTCGGTTCCGGTTGTTATCATGTACGCCTGATAACGATCGTTACTCATAGTAGGGAATATATCCGCCAACCCGCATTGGAGCGGCGTGATGGACCTGAACAGCGAGCTGAACCACAGACAGAATTTAATCATAAAAAAGAGCTCTATTTGTAGTGCAAGAAGTAATTTGAAATGAATTAAAATAAAAATAAAAAATAAATAAAACACACAAAGGTAAAATTTAACAAAAGCCGTTGAAACTAAATGAAATTCTTATTACGGTTTTAACCAACTTGGCTTAACTTAAGCATCTTTACAAAAGACGGTATAAACAGCGCTTTGCAACTGCTAATCGGTTTAATAATGAATTCTGCAAAGACGCCTGCAACTCTGAGATAATTCACCGAAAACGTAATGGGATAAAACTATGAATAGAAGCCTCTTATTAACGATATTAGTACACAATCAAAGACACTGTAAATATTATGTAAAGACTATAATAGTGGATCTAGTGTTTACTACAAGGTTCTAGCACGTCGCTTACATCGTTACAACTGTCTCATCGAGAAGGATTCGGACGCTTACAGGCTTAACTCAACATTACTTCATTGTAAAGGAACGATGAATAAGATCCCTATATCTCGGTCAAATTATTCAGCTACCTACCAACAATATTAATTTATTTCGTTGATATGAAGTATTAATAAACCAATAAAAATATAGTCAATCGATCGAGTTTTGTAAATAAATTGTATATTATTATTATATAACGAAGAGAAAGGTTCTCTAAAGTAGGCTATACATAATTATTACCGAAATAAGAATCAGTAGTGCTACAAGAAATCATTTCTTTTATATATTTTTTTTTTCGTTAATTAGGTATAAAAAGTTGGTATGAATCGAAAATAACTAATGTTACCTTCAATAACAATAAATCAAATGTTATCTTGTTAATCTCTTGTTGTTACGTCACTTTGAATTGCGTCGCTTTTTATCGTTTTTGTTGCTAACGTGTAACAACACTTTAGTTTATTCCTATTGATTTTACTTAATTTATTATTCCGTTTATATTATTTAGTTAGGCGTATGAGTTAATTGTAGTTAAGAGTATTTGTAATTAACTGAGGTAGAGCACAGCATGAAACATCCTGCTCAAAATTTGGAGCAGCCTGACTGGGGAGGTACCTCGACCTTACAGAAGATCACAGCTAAATAATATTGTTACTAGGGGGATTGGGGGTAGGTACAGAAACGCCCTTGGGATGCTTCTGGTGTTGCAGGCGTCTATAAGCTACGCTAATCGCTTACCATCATGTGAACCATACGCTGGTGTGTCGACCTAATTGTATAAATAAAAAGTAAAAAAATAATTGATTACAAAAACGTCCAAGAATCAAACACACAATTTCTTATACGTGTAGGTAAGTTAAGTGAAGTTATAGTTGATTCTCTCTCAAGATAGTTCAAATGGTTCATTTGTTAACAATGCCAAAAGTTGTTACAGTAGCTTTTGTAATCGCATACCATCGATGGCTTGGGAATGTTCGTCAATTAATTTCATCAAATATTTCTAAAGGTCAATGGATTTGACCTTTGGGATTATTTTCTGCTTTAATTTATATATTTAAAGGTGAAAAGGATTGGTGTCGTTCGTTGGCGATAATTTTTCTAGCTGTCTGAAATTGTAAAATGACTACAAATTTCCACTTATATGGTTTTTTTTAAGTGAAACTTCTTTAGGCGCATGAGGGGTAAAATTTGAGCGACAACGCGTGACGTTGGTTTTTTTTCAATTAGTTTTATTTTTGTATTTTAAATTCGTTTTTTTTTAATTCGATTTTTGTAATACGATTTTTTTTTTAGTTTGCCTAAGAAGTTTCACTTCTGACATGTGTATTTTTACGCAAGCAATTTTTTTTTAATTTATAAGGATTAAAAAATAACAGCTGAAACCACAAAGTACATTTAGTCTTTACAGAATAGATCTTCTTTTATTTAATAATTTAAAATATGATATTTTAAATGCGTTCTAACAAAGACATTGTTTTTCATAAATTGGGTATTAGGTAGCAATAATTGGATTTTCCCTTGGGAGCCCTTTTTATTTTCTGAGATAAAAGGGATTCCGTAAGTTGATCTACGATAGTACCTATTAACGTCCGTTTTTTTTGCGTTCTCTGCGTTTGTTTGTTTTTCAATGTTTACTTAAATGAAGAACGAAAATTATTTAAAATCAAAAAACAAAAAAAATATACAAATGTCTTTTACTTATATTAAGTATATTATAATTATGTAATTTTAAGGGTAAATATTATGAATTTATTATAATTTTTACAATGAATATAATTTTTGTTTTCACATAATATAATCATCAGCTATGTAAGTATTAAAATATCTATCTATCCGATGTCTAAACGAGTCTTCAAAGGCAATAATTATGAACAAACATATTTAGCGAGATAATTATCTACACGTGTTTATTTAATGAAGATTACTTGATGTATTTACTGGTATTAGACTATTATGATTATTTGTTAATATTTAGTCTTCAAACAGTAATTATCGTTGATTAATATAATTATAACGTCTCTTTGAATTATAATGTTTGACTTTGGGTCTGAATCACGTTTTAATATTTCATTTTTTTATTTTCTTATTAGATAGTGACGACGCGTTGGCGCAGCGGTCACTGGCTATTGCGCTGGCGATCGCGGGTTCGATCCCCGCTCACGACAGTTTATATTACTGCTTTCAAGCAGTGTTGTGTTCCTGTGATGAGTAAGGTGACCAGAGCTCCTGAGGGGATTGTTGTTAGGGTCGGCAACGCGCTTGCGATGCTTCTGGTGTTGCAGACATCTTTAAGCTACGGTAATCGCTTACCATCAGATGAGCCGTACGCGTGTTTGCCGACCGAGTCGTATAAAAATAAAAAATTGAATTACCGAAATTGTTTGTTGGTTTTTAAGGCTATAAATTATTGTTCGTCAATATTAATATTGTAACAAAACCTATAACATGCTACGTGGTTGTTTAACATTTCAACAACATGTGAATTATACGCGAGGGCTTTGAAATATGACCCGAGCGAATAAACGCTATCAGATAAAAGAATTTTAATTTACTTTCCGTTTTTCTCTCCCTGATAAACAAATTGTTCCAATTTTTCGACGAATTCCTCTCGAGAGTATAAATGTTTGTTGTTTATTGAAACGTGTCTATATTTTTATGATCAGAAACACAGAGATAAGTCAGGCTTATTGTTCGATATACTTACATGCGAATGTGAGCCTTCGAAAACTTTTGTAACAGCTTTGACTCATACAAAAGTAACGTTATACTTTTTTTTTCTAAATATAATATATTTTATTTAGACTAGTTTTTGAAGTAAAACTTCTTTTCGCACGCTTGACTTGGGGAGTAAGCTGGTGAATTCGTGACGAGAGCGTTACGAAAATTGTGATCGGGCGATGCGAACGGAAGTTGAGAGGGAGATATAAGTTACTGAAGATAGAAAGAGATAGAGTTATGTTTCGTATATTACTTTAGGGGCAGCTAAAAGTTCAACTTCAGTCGTGTGGTCTAAAGGAAATTGGTATTTCTTTTTGTATATCTTCATACAAAAATTTTAAAGAAAAAGATTGGATTATGTTTTATTTCCATTCCTTTAAAACGTTCGTTCCCCTCATTTCTTAGTCTACAACATAACTTTGACTCATAAAAATGTATCAGTGGCTGTAAAATTTAAATTGTTTTACCTTATTAAAATGTTTAAAAAAAAAACTATGGAAATCAGAAAACTGTTTCAACTAAAGTACAAACTACAGCACAGAAATATATTCCCTGTTTCATGAAAATACATATTTATAGTCGAAAATAAAATGGAACGAAACATTCAAATACATCCTTAAAATCGACTTGTGTATCGAAAAATCGCAATGGATACAAAGTGTGACTTGTATTTTAACATGTTGTGATGTATTTCGGAACGTATCTGTTGCGCAAACATCTCTCTTAGGACGTGATTTCGATACACAAATAATACGATTTAAAATTGTATTTCTCCAAAACGAAAATGTGCTATGATTTATGGAATTTCAAAACATATTTTTATATTATAATAGGATAGTCGAGCATTGAATATCCATTTTGTGGAAATTCGAAATTGGTTTAATTCGATTACAGTCCATTAAAGATTAAAAATTATAAAAAACAAATAAACAAGGAACACACACACACGCACACATCAGCCTATCGCAGTCCACTGCTGGACATAGGCCTCCGCAAGTTCGCGCCAGACATCCCGGTTTTCCGCAATCCTCATCCAGCCTACGCCGGCAATCTTACGTAGATCGTCGGTCCAACGGGCCGGAGGACGTCCCACACTGCGTTTGCCAAGACGAAAACAAACAAGGAAACAAACGAACAATGTATTATATTCGAAAAAACTTAAACTATTTTACACAAGTTTTTTATTAGCTTATATAGGTATTACTAGCAAGCCTATAAAAAGGCACTAGTAAAATAAAATGGTAAATCTTCTAATATTGTGCGTACAAACTTACGTTTTACGTTGGTGGGTATATCATAAGGAGCGCTGTAATAATAATAATAATAATAAAAACTCTTTATTATACTCCAAGAATGAGAAACATTACAAAAAAAAAACAGGAGATAAGTACTTAAGGCGGCCTTATCGCTAATGAGCGATCTCTTCCAGGCAACCTTTTGCAGAGGAAATAGTACATAGATGGTGTAAGTGTACAGTAAATACAAAAATTAAATGTAGAAGTTTCAAAATTAAAAAAGTAAATGGACGTAAGTAAATATAAATAGAATTTAAGATACATATTATGCTGTATTCAATTGAAATATCAAACTCGTTACTTAGATATATTTTATAAGTACATTGTTTTCGACTCACTAGGCTTGGTATTTTTTATTTTTGTACTTGCTGCTATAAAATAGTGAAATTAAATGAAATGATTTAAAATATTTCTTTCGCCTTAGTAGATAAGTTAGTTATTTAAGCTAAAATGAGGTCATTTAATTCTCAGAACATAATTAGTTAGTTGAAGTTTAGTTAGGGAACTTCAAAAGAAGGAAAGATTTTCACTCAGTTCTTATCCAGGTCAAAGAGTCTTGACGTTTGAATCTGAAACCGCCTTAAATTAATATTTTACTAAACTACGAAAAGAGTGAAGTAGTTTGTTATTAGTTAGCAAACTTATGAATTAAATTCGTTTAACAGCAATTCTAATTTCAAATTCAAATTACAAAAATCTTTACTACTACATATTTGGTATTATTAATATTTCACACAAAACCAAACACTCTCTTCTTTTTATTTTCAGCTCGGCTTTTGGACGCTTACGTAATAATTAGTTTTAAAGTAACCAATTAAAATTACGATGGGGTACGATCTTGAGGGTTTTTTGTATTGACATTACACATAACTTGATGAAACGTGTGTGAATCAATAAAACATGGTTTTTTTTTCTGAATAATAATAGTTACGTTCAGTAATATTACATTTTAAGTGTTATCTAATTTTTGTGATATTATGCTTCCATCAATCTAGTCTAGAATTCATTGTTCACTCAAATTATCTTTGAAACTTGTAAAAGTGTGTTACAAAGACCTTTAAACAATTTCCCTATCACTTTACCTTCAAACCCATCTAAGAACTCCAACCTAAGGAGAAAATTAACGAGTGTTCTACAAAGCCTAGTGAAAGCTTTCGAGGTGTTTTATACAACTCGGCTAAGGACAGCTGTCTGCTACTAAATCCTTTGATTAAAGACGGTAAGGGCTTGATGTAGCGATATTGCTGATGTGTTCTAGAATTAGATTAGGTCTCCACATAGCGATATTGCTGATAGAATATATTCTAGAATTAGATTAGATCTCCAAATATAAGTATTTTTTGGCGTTTTTAGCTCAATATAAAAATATTATTACAGAAGCACTAAAGAATGTAGCCACCCCCTCTCTTCCCGTGGGTGTCGTAAGAGGCGACTAAGCCCTTAACTTAAAAAGCCGACTTAAGCACCTTGGAAGTTAAAAACCCGCGGATGGCGGGATAACCTTCCATGCTGGCTTTGAAATACACAGGCCAAAGACGGGAAGCAGCGTCTGCGTCTCCCTGCAGTCACTAACCCGCCTGCCCAGCGTGGTGACTATGGGCAAAACACTATTTCTGTGGTCTGTGGGCAAAACACATGAGTTCGCGTCATAATGTCGGGAGCGAACTTGTGGAGGCCTATGTCCAACAGTGGACTGTGATAGGCTGAAGTGGTAGTGGAAGTGGATTATCTTGAACTAGTACTAAGCTTATGGTTCAGACTGTAAGCATATTATATATATTTTTAAAGGTTTTATACGTCTTTTGTAAACAGTCTACTTTAAATCAAATTTAGGAGATATAAGTAGGCCTATAAAAGTATTTTCAAGCTTTTACTTTATGTAAACGTTTAACGTAGATAAGAATCCATTAGTAAAAGAACTCGATTCTTCAGAAAAAGCCAACAAAAAAATAATCTCAACATTTCTATTGGACATTGGTCTTCAATAGTAACCTTCTTCATCTTATCGTGTTAAAGTCAGCATAACCTTCAAAATTTCATTTTAATATCAATCATTCAAAAATTTAAGGTACTTTGAAGAGAAGTTTTGGGAGGACTTCGCAAGAATCACCAATAATTTAATTTCCGACGAAAGTAACTTTATTCTTAAGTGCCAGTCTTGTGTCAGAATGTTCAATTTGAAAAAGGAACGATAGGAATATTTTTAAAGATTACTCGACGTGACCATGACTGAACGAAAACAGAGTATATCAAAGTCAGAGTTATGAAGTTTTCTAATAAATCTTTTAAGTGTTTTGGCTGGCTTTGTTCAGGTTTGGTTGACGTCTCGACCTGTTTGTTTGGGGTATTCTTTATGCCTGACATATAATATTATACTTATAACTTACTAGCTTCTGCGCGCGACTTCGTCCCCGTGGAATAGGACTAATTCTGTCAAACATGATTTGAGCGAAACTTTAACCGTTTACGCCGCGGAAGCTCTCAAAAGGAAAAAACCCGATTTTGAAACATTCTTCATTGGTGCTACGCTCCTATTGGTCTTAGCGTGATGATATATAGCCTATAGCCTTCCTCGATAAATGGGCTATCTAACACTGAAAGAATTTTTCAAATCGGACCAGTAGATCCTGAGATTAGCGCGTTCAAACAAACAAACAAACAATCAAACAAAAAAACTCTTCAGCTTTATTATATTAGTATAGATAATATTATTCGACGACGCGTTGGCGTAGCAGTCACAGTACTGGTTTGTGGCTGTTGCGCTGGCGCTCGAGGGTTCGATTAAAGCAAATGACAATAACTTGTAAAAGGTGCTCCGTAAAGGTATAAAACAGCTCGACAAAATCGCTCGAAGCATATTAAAATGGATATTTCGCGATAAAGTTTCGAAAAAATATTGTCAATATGTATTTATGCTGTGTGGTTACGGCACTAATAATAATGTAGCCACCCCCTCTCTTCCCGTGGGTGTCGTTCGAGGCGACTAAGGGATAACAGTTCCATTACCACCTTGGAACTTAAAAAGCCGACGGATGGCGGGATAACCATCCGTGCTGGCTTTGAAATACACAGGCCAAAGACGGGCAGCAGCGTCGTCGGTGCGACAAAGCCAGCCCTGCGGTCACCAACCCGCCTGCCCAGCGTGGTGACTATGGGCAAAACACATGAGTTCGCGTCATAATGTCGGGCGCGAACTTGTGGAGGCCTATGTCCAACAGTGGACTGTGATAGGCTGTAGTGGTGGAGTGGTATTTATCAATATTTTGTACAAATAAAAATCGGTAAATAGTAATAAAATCTAACAAAAATTGCGTGCGTACAAAGTACACACGTCAGAAGTGAAACTTCTTTGGCTAAATAATTTATAAAAAAAAGGCCAATCAAGTACTGACCGTCCGTGATGCTGCCGCGTTACCGGTCACTGAAATTTTACCACTATTGCGCCTAAAGAAGTTTCAATTCAAAAAGAAATTAACGTAAAAATATTTTTACTTAACGTGTGAATATTATGAGAAGCTTCATATTTCACGTTCATTTACAAGTCTCGGAAATTCGTAATGAATACATTATTTTGTTCAGACCTGTTAAATTAAAATATCATAATCGAAAGCGTAAACGTTTTTTCCGATTAAAAATCGAACCTGAAACGAATATTGCCTTTAACGAAAGTAATATTCAGAAATTAAACGTTGGTTATTAAAATTTCAACACGTGAAAGGTAGTAATTGAAGCTAAATCTTTATTAAAACCTTTTACGTAATAAGCAATGTACGGAGTGAGTGAACTGGAATACTCTGTTTATATGCACACCCATACATGTTAGTGTATGTGTCATATTATTGAGTATGTTAGTATGTGCATATACGCGCGGAAATACGATACGACGATGCGTTGCGATTATATAGCCCACGTGTCACGTTTATTTGCAAACAGAACGTGACATACTTTACATTTTTTGGTTTTTAGAGATGGGTTATGATACGCCTCTTTTATTTCATTACAATAAGTATCCACGGATACATAAAATTTAACTGTTGTTACTTTACAAACTTGAAGTGAAGTATTGTTCGCATTGCTTTGCACTCACCAGAGAATTACTAATGACTAAATTTGGATTTTATATTAAACTAGCTTCTGCGCGCGACTTCGTCCACATAGAATAGGATCAATTCTCTCATACATGATTTGTCCGAAACTAACCGTTTACGCAGCGGAAGCTCTCATAAGGATAAAAACCCCGATTTTGAAACATTCTTATTTGGTGCTACGCTCCTATTGGTTTTAGCGTAATGATTTATAGCCTATAGCCTTCCTCGATAAATAGGCTATCTAACACTGAAAGAATTTTTCAAATCAGACCAGTAAATCCTGAGTTTAGCGCGTTCAAACAAACAATCAAATAAACTCTTCAGCTTTATATTATACTAGCTTCTGTGCGCGACTTCGTCGGCGTGGACTCCGCTCCTATTGGTCTTAGCGTGATGACACATAGCCTATATCCTTCCTCGATAAATGGGCTATCTAACACTGAAAAAAATTTCAAATCAGCCCAGTAGTTCCAGAGATTACCGCGTTCAAACAAACAAACAAACTCTTCAGCTTTATATATTAGTACTAGCTTCTGCGCGCGACTTCGTCGGCGTATACTGCGCTCCTATTGGTCTTAGCGTGATGATACATAGCCTATAGCCTTCCTCGATAAATGGACTATCTAACCCTGAAAGAATTTTTCAAATCGGCCTAGTAGAACCAGAGATTACCGCGATCAAACAAACAAACAAACAAACAAACAAACAAACAAACAAACAAACTCTTCAGCTTTATATATTAGTATAGATAGATTGGCTAAATAGTTTTTGCAAATTAAATAAATAAATAAATAAATATCTACACATTACACACACGGTCGCCTGTTCCTAAAGTAATCAACTTAATGCTTGTGTTATAGGTAACAGCTGACTGGTCTAGCTACATAATTATATTTTTTTTTGATAAACATACCTACTTATAAATAATACATAGCTATATAAATATATAAATAAATATTATGTATATTGCACCCAGACTCGGGGTGGGAATCGAACCCATAACCCCCGGAGCAGAAAGCAGGGTCACTACAAATTGCGCCAACGGGCTAGTCTAATTTAATAACTACGCAAGTATTAAGTACCAAATATATGAATATTTGGTACTTAATACCAATGTTCTATCATTTACTCATTGCATACATACGCACGTTATTCACTTACATATTATTTATAGTAGGGAAGCCATACCGGGCATTTTAGTAGTGACTCGAGCGCGTCAGAATAACTTAATGGCGTAGCTTTGCAACTTATGAAGTAATCCAACCTTACTTGGGTCCTTTATAATTATATTGTTGAAAGTCTAGCTCAACCGACCAGATAATTAAAAAAATCAATTGTTAGTAAAATTTGTACGCGTCAGATTATTATGCCATACAGATGCTTCATCTTGTTGTTCTAGTCGTACTGACCCAAAATCTAATAATTATGCGGAGGAAATATCGACACCGCGTTGGCGCAGCGGTCACAGCAATGGATTGCGATTGGCTGTTGCGCGAGCGGTTGCGGGTTCGATCCCCGCACACGACAACATTTGTATTGGCCATACAGATGTTTGTCGTGGTCTGGGTGTTTGTGCAGTCCTTGTGGGTCTCCCCACCGTGCCTCGGAGAGCACGTTAAGCCGTCGGTCCCGGTTGTTATCATGTACACCTGATAGCGATCGTTACTCATAGTAGGAAATATATATTTGGGTTGTCTGGAAGAAATGGCTAAATAGCCATAAGTCCGCCCATTGTACTTCACAGTCTGTTAATGATATTTGTAGTTGTGATGTACAAAAAAGTATAAATAAATAAATATCTTAACCTGACGGTTTAGAAAAAAAAAACTTTATATTCGGACGCTCACACCCACCACACAAAGTGGCAGATTATTATTTTTCCGTTATGATAAACACGTAGGCTGCATATTATACTATTAATATCTAACGCTCGAGTACCTACCTATTTCTTTGTGACTGACTACACGCTCTCCCCACCGCTGAAAGTGCCTACATTATAAAACCTTTTTTTTTAGCATCTAATCTTCACAATTCAGTAGATCTCCATAACGCTCGAGTTAATCCACATTTAGCTTTCTGGTCTCCACTACCAATATTTACTTAAAAATTGATTCAGATCCAAGTTGTGCATTAGAATCTTCTTGCAATAGATACTTCTATCACAATTGCAATTATTTTTTATTAGTAAATAGAATAGCAAAGTATCAATCACTACGGAACGATTAGAAAGGTATTATCCCTTATGTAATCGATACCGGAAGTCGTGCAAGAAAAGCAAATATGGCGGGCGGATGTGGGTCGTAAGTCACGCCACAAAACCCCGGTCGACATCCGGAGCCGTTTGATTCATGACGTGACGACTCCGTAACGAGTCAGTAACAACGTATACCTTTTAAATTTATTAGACATTCTTATAAATTATAATATATATGATTAAAACTGAGATAAATCTTATTTTATGTTAGAATACTTATCGAATATTTCTTGTTTTCTTTTTTGTTTTTTTTTTTGCAAACTGGGTCATTATTATGGGAAGTTTCGTGTATATGATTAATATCTTTACAAATATTAAATCTATATATATAAATCAATTGCTGTTCGTTTGTCTCGCTAAAACTCGAGAATGGCTGAACCGAATTGGCTAATTTTGATCTTGAAATATTTGTGGAAGTTCAAGGAGGATTAAAACGTTAAGAAACTTAACTGAAATGAAACTTAAGTAACGGAAATGACTAAAAACGACAATTTAATTTTCCAATTCAAAATGTTCCTAGCGGTGAAATTTGATGTCTTTCGTCACAAAATTTGTCACTTAGTTGTTAAATATGTACAGGTGCGTTAAGAAAGTGTTTGTCCATATTTTTCATAAATATATGTTGGTGAATAAGTTCACCGGGTCATCTAGTTGATTGAATAAATAAAACATCTACTTGTTTGATTGTTGTTTGACTGTGTGTTGTGTGTAAGGTGGCGTGGGTGGGTGGTGTGGATCAACATGCCACGACTCACAGGACCAGAATAAGTTGTAACTATAAACGCAAAAGCTTCTGAAACTTTATATTTAATGTAGAAAATTATGAAAACACATAATAAAGACTACATTATAACAAAATATTGAGTAATGTCACGCTGTGACACGGAGTGTCGTTATCTTCATTCGACAAAGTACCTTGGCGTGATATGTAGCGACAACTTTATTGAAACGACAGCTGTTAAACATAATTCACCATTCAAGATTAGGAACTACGCCAGTCCATAAGAATAAGAGCCATAAGAATTTTTTTTTTAATTTCTTGAGTAAATATACTGTTTAATAGGTTGTCTCCCGTGAGGTTAGATCTAACCTCAAATTATTTATCTACGCATATGTCACGGTCTCATCCGTTTTGTAGTCTGTTGTCTCCCGCGCGGTTATATCTACACGACAAATTTTTTCTCCGTTGTTTCCCGCGCGTTTATATCTAACCTCAGGTAATTAACTCGTTTTGAAACCTTATTTAACAAAAATAGAGCTTAAAATAGTTTACAGGCGTATTTTAGTATATTCAGTACGAAATTAGATACCAATTAGACCAAACATTAATTTAGTTTTCATATAAGTTTTCCAAGATTCAACCAGTCAAAGTCTTCACTTTCGTGTAGACGTTCCATTTTTTATTATAGTATTTTATTATAGTGTTTTTCTTAAACTTTATTACGAAAAGGTAAGTTACTGTTATTTTTTACAGTATTTATATCATAAAGATGACAGCAAACACAATCATTGGCTGTTCTAATGTCCGTACCTACAAAAAAAACTCAAATAGAAAATGTACTTAGACAAGTAGATGACCTTTACAACATTTTCAACGTGCGATATTTTATTTTTTTCCTTGAGACCTTAGTAAAAAATGTAATTATTGTAAAGTAAAGTTATTGCAGATTACGCATTAGTTACTGTTTTGGTAATATATTCCGTAAATATTTTGTTTTTCATAGGTAAATGTGAAATGGCTGTTTTTCTACTTACACGACTTACACATATTCAAATTTGTTTATGTGTGCGTGAGCTTCAAAATGGCCGGTTAACGTTTTTCAAACACAGGATGATTGTTTTTGCGTTTTCAACCCGAACAAGTAAAGTTTGCGACATTATACTTTTAAGCGACTTCAAAAAAAAGGAGGTTTCTTAATTCGACCGTATATTTATATTTTAAGGTGTTCGCGGATAACTTCATCGTTTTTAAATTCGTCAAGTGATAATTCTTTTTTTGTTGGAAAGGAGATATTTCATGGGGCTAAGCTTTAGAAAGACGGACATCGATTTATGGGGTTTTGTGGGGAGAGTGGGGGAGGGGGGGTGGGTAACCGTCTGGTACCACTCCCACCATGTGCGGAATCGATTTATGGGGTTTCTGGGGAAGAGCGGGGGGGAGGGGAGGGCTACTCTCTGGTACCACTGGATTTATGAGGTTTTGGGGGAAGAGGGGAGAGGGAGTGGGGTGGCTTATCCTCTGGTACCACTCCCTCACTGTTTATTAACCGACTTCCAAAAAAGGAGGAGGTTCTCAATTCGACTGTTTTTTTTTTGTCTTTCGTTAAGTATGGCGAAATAAAAGTTTTCATTTTTGATTTTTGTTCGTGTTATTGTAATAATTAGTTGTTTTAGTTTGTAAAGAAATTATTGTTAAAATTATTTATTTGAATTTGGTATTATTTATTATTATTATGATTTTATTATTGTATTTGCAAATTGTCGTAATTTTTACTTTTATTTGTTTTATCCATTTTAAGACGAATTGTTTGACTTAATAGGTCATTTGTTATCTACCTGAAATAAAAAAAATGTTTTTATTATTAAGATTATTAGAAAAAAATGCTGTCTAATGAGTTTGTTGCGACATCTCTTCTCTTCTCACGTCGGTTTAAAAGGAACGGGCAAATTGTAATGGGTTTCTCGCGACATGTATACATATATACGCGATGCGCATACATGGCAAATATGATTTTCCTCTGTAATAATGATTAGTTTAGTTTTCTAGCACTGGGAAAAACAGAAATGTGAATGTTTCGTCTATAATATTTATTTGTTTAGTTTTCTTGTACTGGCAAAGAGATACATGTTCCTGATAGGTTTTATAAAATCAGTAATCGAAGTACATTGGCCTAGACGGCCAACAAACAGGAAAACGTTTTTTATAAGTTGTGTTCGTTAATAAATGATATTTAAAAAAAATGCTGTCTTTTTATTTGTACATGTCGTTCACAGGATTACTGCATCATTTCATCTGAAAAACTGAAAATAAATAGATATCTGTATGTTGTAAAGATCAATCCCATACTGAGCCATAAAAATTTTATTTTACTTAATCGAAAAAAAAAAAAACTTTTTGTTTTAAGTGAAACTTCTTTAGGCGCATGAGGGTAAAATTTGAGACAAAGGCAACGCATCGTAAATGATTTTATACCACATTGAATACACGAGTTCTCATCCGATCACCGAATTTAAGCAACATCGGGCGTGGTCGGTACTTGGATGGGTGACCGCCTGGGAACACCGCGTGATGTTGTCTTTGTTTCAATTAGTTTGCCAAAGAAGTTTCACTTCTGTAAAGTGTACTTTGTACGCACGCAATTTTTTTTATGTAACTAGATCAGCAAACAAGCGTACGGCTCACCTGATGGTAAGCGATTACCGTAGCTTATAGACGTAAAAAATGTTATTTTGGTATATGTACCGGGTATACATCCATAAAAATTTAGTCAAAGTGGTTATTTTATTATTACAAACAGACACTCCAATTTTATTTATTTGTATATGTACATAATATATTATATATTATTATTACATAACGTATTTATTACATAAACAACCCGAACTCATTAACTAAAAATTCATTTATTGGACAAAAACTACGTTTATATTGAAAACGAGCATAAAATGCATTGAAGGAAAAAGAACATGCTGTAGATTTTGTGTCATACATTAACCAAGGTCAGTAACGTCACCCCATGCCTATCAATTTCTGCACTGTTATGCTCTATGTTTGGATCGAGATTTCTTATTTTGTAAATAAGAAAATTGTATACATATTATACACCGATGCAAAGTGTATTTTGTGTACTTTATGAATATTTATAATGATATTTGTCGAGAATAGGTAAAATATGTATAGTTTGCTTTCAAAAAAATATCCTAATTTCTCGCCCTCTTTTGATATTATTGTCCAAAAAATATTGTTTTCAGTTTTATCGTTGCATTCTTCATCTTCAATATTAATTTTGATTAGTTTTTCTAAATTAACTATGAAGTAGAAACCCCGTACCTAAGGTAATTGCTTTACAAGGTGTAATTGAAATGTCGATCGTGATTCAAGCGCTCTCAATCTAGACCACCTATTTTCAAGTATAAAAAAGAAACTTTGAACTGTATCACAATTTATTTATTTTGCTGTTAGAGCTAGATAGATACTATTGGGAAACAGAATAAGTAGAATCAACGACAAATGTATCATAATACTTTATTTTTTCGACATGTTTTTGCACCAAGACCACTTTTTCTCTCTCCCTCTGAAACAAGCGCGATTTTATAATTGATATACGCACATGTACAACACTTTTTATACAGTAAATTAAAGCTTAGTTCATACTCTTCAAAATAATATAAGCGTTTTTGTTCTAAGTGTAGAAACTTGTGAGTTATGAGGAAAAAACTACGACTCAAGTAACGCGCGCTTATCAATCATATTACCGCGGGAAATGCGAGGTCAGCGCCGTGCGGGCGGTGCGGTAGACTCAGTGCTGAGGTTAGATCTAACCTTGCGGGAGACAACGGGAGTTCGCGCTGGGCGAGTCCGGTATACCAGAGGTTAAAGGCCAAGGCACTTCGAACGATTCTATACTTAACCTGAGTCTATAAGGTCTTATACAGATAAAAAATTGCGTGCGCACAAAGAACACATCTCAGAAGTGAAACTTCTTTGGCAAAGTAAAAAAAAAACCAATTGAAAATAGAAATCAAAAACAAAAAACTAGTGTTTTTAAATTGTACTTAATTCAAATTTTCAATTTTCTATATAATAGATTTTTTTTAATCTTACACCTATGTTTGAAAATTCTTAATTCTAAAACCTTATAAATTTTCTTATTTACACCTTTGATCACTAGATAATGTATTCAAACATTTATATTTAAAAATAAAATCGGCCAAGTGCGAGTCGGACTCGCGCACGAAGGGTTCCGTACCATTGACTAAACTAAATATAAGTAAATTTTCTGTAAAACATTTATTTAATTGTAACACTATCTATGCCGCTATTGGAAAACTTATTAGTCTATCGACGAAGTTTTCCAAATTTCTAATAGATGGCGTTGGAGAGTAATAAATAATTAAATACTTATCGCCCCCCTTAAATATTTATTTTATTTTGTTTTTAGTATTTGTTGTTATAGCGGCAACAGAAATACATAATTTGTGAAAATTTCACCTATCTAGCTATCGCCGTTCTTGAGATACAGCCTGGTGACAGACGGACGGACGGGCGGACGGACGGACAGCGAAGTCTTAGTAATAGGGTCCCGATTTTACCCTTTGGGTACGGAACCCTAAAAATCGTTGTTCTAAGGAAAAATCTCTCCAATAATATCCGCTACATTTAACTACCGCTCAAATATAATTCTTTATATCCCTCCCCCGTTTACATAAACCTGATTTATATATGTTATGCGCTAAAACAGGCCAAGTTCTTTTAGTTTAATGGGGTACACATTTACATAAAATATTTCGCATGTTATATGTTATATTTAACAAAGAGCCTCATATGTTACAACATAATGCATAATACAGTATTTTTTTTTTTTTTATTAACGGAATGTTGTATGAAAACACTTTGTGTACATTAGATGTGGATGGTGAAAGAGGAGTCTTTGAGTTTACGCTTAAATTGGGTGATTTGCGTATTCATTTTTTAGGGTTCCGTATCCAAAGGGTAAAAACGGGACCCTATTACTAAGACTTCGCTGTCCGTCCGTCCGTCCGTCCGTCCGTCCGTCCGTCCGTCTGTCACCAGGCTGTATCTCAAGAACGGCTATAGCTAGAGAGTTGAAATTTTCACAAATTATGTATTTCTGTTGCCGCTATAACAACAAATACTAACAACAAAATAAAATAAATATTTAAGGAGGGCTCCCATACAACAAACGCGATTTTCTTGCCCATTTTTGCTCGATATTAATAATGGCAACAGGTAGGCACTTGAAATATTCACAAAATACTCAGTTGTATTTTTACTTTGATAAAAAATAATAAAATTAAAATAAAATTAATATTTAAGGGGGGCGCCCATACAAAAAACGTCATTTTTGCCGATTTTTGCTCTCATACAATAAAAGTGATTTTTAGCCGCTTTTTGCCCGTTATTACAATCAATGTACCTAGTCAATGGTACGGAATCCTTCGTGCGCGAGTCCGACTCGCACTTGGCCGATTTTTACATATTATGCTGTGCTTAACTGAAACCTGAAACAAAAACAGACTGTAAAGTGTCGCATAGCGATATTTATACAATACTTAAGAAGTATTAAACCAATTCTGAAGACGTTACTTTACTGTGAAATGGCTAATAGACACATCTTCGACATCAAGATGCTTTTTTAAAGATTTCTTCATCGCTTTCCGCATCAGTTGGAAATTGTGTTTTTTTTTCAGTACATTTTACTTAGTTTTTTTTTAACGAAATATTTAGTTGTTTTTTAGGGTTCCGTACCTCAAAAGGTAAAAAAGGAACCCTTATAGGATCACTTTGTTGTCCGTCTGTCTGTCAAGACCCTTTTTCTCAGAAACGCGTGGAGGCATCAAGCTGAAATTTATATTAAATACTCAGATCTGCTGCCTCTTAAAGCTGTGAAAAAATGAAACTTCTAAGCCAAGGCAATCAAAAGATACAGCCGTTTATGATGCAAATTTTCGACACTCTCAAGGGAATCAAAACCTACAGGGTACTTCCCGTGAACTAAGAATCTTGAAATTTGGTACGAAGCAACGTCTTATAGCACAGATACAGGAAAAATTGCGAAAAGTGTAAATTTTTAGTTACTACATATAAAAAAAATATATTTTAATAATTTTACACTTAATACCACTTTTCTCATGAACGCGTAAAAGTATTAAATTAAAATTCATATCAAATACTCAGGTCTATAATACCTTTAAGCTGCAACAAAATCAAACTTCTATGTCCACGATATCAAAAGAAACAGCAATTTAAGCCGCATATTTTCATCGAAAATAGTCGCAAAGGAATCAAAACCTACAGGGTACTTCCCGTGAAGTCAGAATCTTGAAATTTGGTAGAAAGCAACGTTTTATAGCACAGATACAGGAAAAATTGCGAAAAGTGTAAATTTTTAGTTATTACATATAAAAAAAATATTTTAATAATTTTACACTTAATACCACTTTTCTCTTGAACGCGTAAAAGTATTAAATTGAAATTCATATCAAATACTCACGTCTATAATAACTTTAAGCTGTAACAAAATCAAACTTCTATGTCCACGATATCAAAAGAAACAGCAATTTAAACCGCATATATTGAAACTAGCAAACAACTGACAAGGGAATAAAAATCTAAAGAATACTTCCCGTCGACCTAAAATCTTCAGGTATGAAGCAACGTCTTATAGCACAGATACAGGAAAAATTACGAAAACCTTAAATGTATAGTTACATCGCAACCACAGAAATAGCATGTGTAATGTTGTTTATTTCTGCTTTGTTTTTCAATTATAAAACTTTGCAAAGTAATATTTATTTACTAACTCTTTTTGCACACCAATACACAAAAGAACAATACATAGAATTTATAACAATAAACTTGCATCAATTGCAACAGGCGGCCTTATCGCTAACACAGCGATCTCTTCCAGGCAACCTTTGGGCAGAGGACTTGAATATAAACTAGGGGTAGGGCGCAAAATTTTGTAAAAAAAGGAACAATATAAAATAAAAATCAGATATAAATAAATAACTATATAACAATAGATGCTATATTTAATGACACATATGTACATATAAGTTTACTCATATGTATACACAAATAATATATAAATACATACATACATACGTATATACACTATAAGCAAATTGATAGATTAAGACGAATGGACATAACAACATAACGTAACTTCATGAAAAATAATAAATAATAAAATAAAGTTGCTTAACATAATTTAATATGATAAGTACATTTTCTTAACAAGTTTTTCAAATGTCATTAAAGATTGAACGCGTTAGACAGTGGCAATAAGTTCCAAAGACGATAAGCTTCAATAGTGAAAGATTTAGAATAAAAGGAAGACGAATGTGAAGGTATCTTCAAAGTTAGGCTATCATTTAAGCGAAGAGGTACATATTATATATTTATCTTTAACGCCAGCGTTGATTCTAGACCAGAGTGAAGAAAGTTCTTCAATATGTATTCGTAGCCGGCGACCATGCAAGTAACTATGATACCAGTCAGACACCTTAGGAGATATGTTAGGAGAACCAAGTATAGCTAGTAGTAAGTCAAAATCAACAGTATTGAAATGATTAATGAAATCAAGTAATATTAACACTGTAATGAGAATTCTAGACATTAAAAAATATATATGTTTAAACAATAGCAGACAATAATAAAAATAAATTTAGGAAAACATGTTTTATACAAACTTGAAAACAGGTACAAAGGTCAAAAAGGCTCGAATTAAATTACAAAATAAATGTTACATCATCTGTGGGACTATTTAAATAAATAAATAAATATCTACTATATATAATATGGTTCAAATTTAATACTTAATAGTAATAAAGTATTTTTGAACCAGATTTCTAAATAGTGACTAAAAAATTTGTAAATAAATAACTTCGATAAAAGAACTTTCCTACCAAGAGACAGGTCAAGGAAAAAAGGGAGACCAATTAATTAAAAGGTGGAGAGATATCTTCAACCAGATAATTATGTGGACCGCTGTGTATACAGAAAGCACGGGAAAGGGATACATGGAAATGTTTAGGAGAGGCCTACGCCGCAGAGGCGACTATTACTATTACCAATATTAATTAAGTGATGTTATAAATATGTAGACGAGTTAATTATACGAGTATAGAATAAATATATACATAGGTTAATATACATATATATGTTTAAACTAAGAATACTTACGTTAGTATTAATTGAAATTTTAATAGTAATAGAAATAAAGGCGATTTTTATTTTATTTATTTATTTTATTTTATATACATTATAGGATTAATGAAAAGATAAAGATACATTTGTCTTAAATTTATGCTCCTCCAACTTTCCATATTGTAATGTTACGGATTTCATTTAGCAGCAAAATACCATAACTTTTACTTATATACCTGCAGGTTTGTACGGAACCCCTAGGTGCGCGAGTCCGACTCGCACTTGACCGGTTTTTATTTATTTATTTAGAAACTACATTCACGGCTCCTAGATTCAAGTTCACTTTTAATACATCATGCAATTCTGCTTATTCAGGTACGTTTTATAGTGACACTTGAAACAAGGAGTCCTAAGACTGCCACATTCATCTACTTTTTAACCATTAGACCTCCCCAGTACATAATCTTAAATTTAAAATTGTGATCCTTTAGATTTAACATCGAAATATTTACATTTGAAACTGCATAAATGTGAAAGACTTTGCGATGAAGATTTCTCTACATTTAATGGAACTGAATTCAGCTAAGAACTAATTATATTAGACGAGTAGTTCCTCAAATGAACTCTCATCATGAAAAATACAGCTCCACTCATATGAATCTCTGAAATGCTTAGTTAATAAACAAACTCTTCTGCGATATGATATAGTCACACAAATTAATTGTAAAAATTAATTTTGCCTGTTTTAACATACGGTACCAAAACGTGTACACCGACGAAGGGACTAGTCCACAAGTTTGAAGTCGCTCACCGTGCAATGGAACAGACTATACTTCGGGTATCTCTCAAAAATAGGATTAGGAATGAGACTATCCGCGAAAGAACGAAAGAAACCGACATAGCCCACAGAATTAGCAAGCTCGATAGCCGCTGGAGCAGATGTGTCCAGGATTGGAGAACGCAATTGAGAATTAAACGCAGTGTAGGACCGACCCACTGTAGGATGGAGGCTGGTGGAGGCTGGATGAGCTGGCGCGCCAAAAATCATGGCGCGAACTCATGTGTTTTACCCATTGTATTAAAATTTTACATTTGTACACAAAGTCCCAAAATAAAGTTAAAAACAAATTACCTATATAGATAAAGAAAAAAAACCATGTTGGATATGAATCCTTCAATTATTAACCTTCATATTGAGATAAGCTATAGATACAGTAGATAAATATAAATGCAAAACATCACTATAAATCAGACAACTCTCTAGATTTTGTTATAGTTAACAATATCTGTTGAAATCTATCAATATATGGTATAAAAAAGAAAAAAAAGTGTGTCTCTACTTATGTACCTATGCACGTAAGAAGTTATACTTCATTGGCTAGCTAACTTCATGTTGCCAACTTCTTCTTCGTTTTTTTGTGAAGGTGTGCGCGCGCGCATCGTTAAAATTTACTCTCATCATTTTTCCCTAACGCGCCAAAAGAAAAACTTCAAAAACTATCGCAGTAAAACATAAACATATAGTATAGAAAACTGTTTATGTAGAAAAGTTCCAAAACAACGGGAAGGGAAAAAAAATTCAACGGTTAGCAGAAGATAACTATCGAGCGTGTGACAAAAACAACCAATACTTTGCAGCTAATATGGTTTTTATTGCACGGAAATAGAATACATTTTCCTTTAATCGACTTTAAAAAGTACTTATTATGCGTGTAAAACTTTTATGGTGATAACTAATATGTACAAGTATCAAGGTTTTATTCGTTTTATGGACGATTAAATGGGGTTATGTTTTGCGACCCTTACATGTTTATAATGTAACATTTTTGCAGAATAAATACTTTTAATTATTTATATTTATCGGTTTTCACTATATTAGAATTTCTAAATACAATGTAAAATAGTTATTTAGCAGCAGGATGTTACAGATTGAATAAGATATATTTGTATATGTATTATTTCTATGTATATTTATTAAAAAAAATATTGAGCTATAACAGTCGGCTGTTACCAGCATTAAGTTGCTTACCGTAGGAACAGACGATCGCGTGTGTTTATTAAAAAAATAAAGAGGATATTTTCTTTAACATTCATTTTATTACAATTATTTATTTTGTTACATTTCCCTACTTACAGTAAAACAGTCGTGTTCTTGACGCTTTACAATGCTAGCAATAAAAACCTTGATTACTCGTAACATGAACGCGAGTTGGCGGTCAGACCGATATTATTCCGCACAGGTAAGACTGATTTGTAAACATACGGACTTATTTTAACACGTGACTTTTTTTTTCCTTCTAAATGAAGTAATTTCTTTTTTTGAAAATATCTCGTATTGAAAAATAAAGTCTTTGTCAACTCTGGATTGTGGCTGGAGCTTAATCACTAAAAGTGGTTCGCTTTAGCCTGTAATATCCCACTGTTGGACATAGGCCTCTTTCCCCATGTAGGAGAAGGATCAGAGCTTAATCTACCACGCTGCTTCAATGCGGGTTGGCGGATATATTCCCTACCATGAGTAACGATCGCTATCAGGTGTACATTATAACAACCGGGACCAACGGCTTAACGTGCTCTCCGAGGCACGGTGGGGAGACCCAAAAGCGGTTACTATGACATCAAAAATATATGTATATCAAATCATCAAAAATATATGGATATATATTTGAATTTTGGTTTTTCAATTATAGTCCTTTGGGACTATAATTGAAAGACCAAGATTCAAATTCAATCTATTCTATATATTTTACTTTATACATTAGACATTTTATTCAAAGATTTATCTTTGAATTCGACGTTACCAACCGCTCTGGTGTAGACCAGTAGGTACACTAGACCGCGTACGATATTTGAATTTCTACAATTATTTCTTTTCGGTTTTGATGCAAATATCCTTGTGGGTCTCTCCACCGTGTCTTGGAGAGCACGTTAATCTGTCAGCCCCGGTTGCTATCATATACACCTAATAGCGATCGTTATTCGTAGTAGGGAATATATCCACCAATATTAAAGGCTGAATCGTGATCCTGATTTGAGTTTGAAGGAAAACTGCCAAATGAAACTTTAATATTTCTAGAGAAATTTCGGTTGTTTTGTTTCAATATCTTTTGTTATTCATCAACTTGTCGGAGACGTAGAACGGAAACTGTTAGAATTATAATTCGTGTTATTTCAAGGAACCATCGTTTCACTTAGTGCTTTACTCTGAACATAGAGGACGTGTGGTAGGTTTTAATTACGCCCTTAATGATCGTCCATTAACTATATGAACAAGAGTGTGAGTAGAATGATTTATGCTGGAATAGGCACGGCTAACGTACAGAGATTTTTTTTTCTCTCTTTGTTTGGCACAAGTTAAAGAGATTTGAGATATTTTTACTATTTTGATAAGATATTTAATGTTAGTATTAATTTGCTACATTATTTTATATTAACATAACTGGGATTGATAAAAATTCTTTTAATCGATCTCAATTTTATTTCAAAAAAGTTCACCGATCTGATAATATTTCTATTCAAATAATAATTTGCGATAATCTTTTTTTAAAGTTTATTTTTTACTATGAATAATAATAACATACATATAATCAGCACATCCAACGTAGCACATAGCTGGAACAATCTTTCCTAAAAGCATTCCTGCCTATTTGAAATTAAATGACTTTGTTGATTCTCTCAAACTTCAGCTTAATATTAAATTACTTATATTAACCTGAGTATGATGAGTATGTATTAAAAATTAATTATACACTTTTAATTTTTATAATTTACATCCAGTTTATTAGTCGAATATTTCTATTCCAAATCTTTAAATTACAGAATTGTAGAGTATTAACTAAGATGTAACCCTTTTGTCTGTTTTACCTCCCAGCACATAAAACCTTTCACTTATCGTAGGAAAAAGTTTATTAAGTATAAGTGAAGCCGAATAGAAATAAAATAATAAATACTGCCTATCAAATGTTGTTAGTGCGAAAAAAGGAAGGCATTATGAGAAATACTGCTGCATTCTAAATTTAAATTTAATTTTGTGATAAATAATGTAGCTTTAATTAAACGTTATACTATTGTTACGAGTACACGAATTAAAGGAGCTTGCGCCATCTAGCGGGGAGCAGAGGAACCACGTTGTGTGCTGTACAAACCACTTTGTTACAAAGACAACGTGAAACATCCACTCAACACTAGATGGCGCTAGAGGACATATAGGTGAATGAACTCAGGATCGAGTACACGCACGAACATTCTAGAACTGTCTGGGAGTAGGCTCGGCCCGGTATAAAAAGGCCGGGGAGGCCGAGCGGAGCCAGTTCAGTTTGAGCTAACGACGAAGCGACTTCGAAGTGAATACTAGTGATCAAGAAGTGATACCAGCGGAAACCTACGACATTGGCTACGACCTCGGACATTGTTAGTGCTTACTGTGTGTGCCTAGTGATTAGTGTTTGTACTTAGTGCGTAGTGTTCTACCTAGTGCTTGTGTCGGACCTAGTGCTAGTGAATAAAGTCTCTAAAAGAGTCAGAAGGTCTTTCTCTCCAAATCGTTCGAACCCTAACACGCAACAACTGGTGTCGGAAGTGAGATTTGGAGATGCCATTGACTCCGAGAGAGAACCCCAGGGAGGGGGTCAGGACGAGGACACAACGAGCTGCGGATGCCACTGGGGGCCAGGCTCCGCCCACTTTAGCTCAAGCCCGCCCACTGGCTCCACCCACCTTGCCACGCCCACCGGACAGGCTACGCCCACCAGTGGTACCGTAGCTTCTGACGACCCTCAAGTGGCACTTCAATTAGGAAGTTTGATTGAAATAATGGAACGCAAGTTCAGCGCTTTGCAAGAATCACAAAAGGCAATGAAGGAATCACAAGAACGCAAGCTCAGCGCTTTGCAAGAATCACAAGAACGCAAGTTTAGCGCTTTGCAAGAATCACAGGAAAAAGCGCTTTGGGCTATAAAAGATGTTAGTGACACGGTGGGTAAGCTCCGAAAAGATTTCGACGAAGTGCAAGAACGAGTTAGCGGGTTAGGATTGGATGTCGAAAATGTGAAAACCGTCCTCGCTGAACTACAGAAGAGAGTAGCGCGCCTTGAAACCACGGGAGTTGCGATGTCTAGTGGAACTACCGGAGTGGCGCAAGGACCAAGAGTGAAAGTGCCGCCATACGATGGCACTACTTCGTGGAACGCTTATCGTCAGCAATTCCAGACTGTTGCCACTGCCAACGGATGGACGGAAGAACAATGCCTGACCGCTCTCACTGTTGCGCTCAGAGGACAAGCTTTGTCTGTCTTGGAAGCACTGCCACATACAGGGAATGGGTTCCAAGACCTGATGGAGGCACTTGAATCCAGATACGGGGAGCGACACCTGGAGCACGTGTTCCGTGCCCAGCTGCGTGATAGAGTCCAACGCTCAGGAGAAGGGCTACAACAATGGGCGTGGGAAATTGAAAAACTTGTCAGGAAGGCACACCCAGGAGCCGACAGCAAGATGGTAGACACGAATATTGTTCAAGCATTTGTCGACGGAATCAAAGACCTGGAAGTGAGAGCTGCAGTGAGGCTTCGTCACCATACCTCGCTAAAGGAAGCATTGGCGCATGCTTTGGAGGTCGAGGCTGTTCGCCATGACATAAGGCAGACCCATGAGATCCGTGAGGTCTCTGAGGTAGTCAAGGTGGTTAAGGCTCCTACGAAGAGAAGTTATGGAGTCATGTGCTACAAGTGCGGCGAGAGAGGCCATCTTCAGCTCAACTGCCCACAGAAGGAGGTTAAGGCTCCTACGAAGAAACGTTCTGGCGTCATGTGCTACAAGTGCGGCGAGAGGGGTCATCTTCATCTCAATTGCCCGCAGAGGAAGACCCAGAGGGCAAGGATGAAAAGGATCGAGGAACAAATAGAGGAGCTGAAAAAGCAAAGGGTTTCGTTCCCTGCCCGGGATCAAGGGAAACGAATAAAAGCTAGAACTAAGAGACGAGTTCTGGCTGACGCGGTGGAAACCCTGAAAACTGTTATCCTCCAGGCATGCAGCGGGAATAGTCTTACGACACAAGGGACTATTAACGACCGGAAATCGAACACAAGCGGCTTCGAGGAAGGATCACTGGTGTGGCTGCATAACCCAACCCGCCGGAAAGGGAAATCTCCAAAGTTGCAGACCAAGTGGGACGGTCCATACAAAGTGGTTACCCGAATGAATGATGTGACTTATAGAATTCAAAAGCAACCAAGAGGGACATTCAAAGTGGTACACATAGACCGTCTGGCGCGTTACCATGGCAGTAACAACGATGCTCGGGACGAGCATCTCTAAGAGGGGAGTAGTGTTACGAGTACACGAATTAAAGGAGCTTGCGCCATCTAGCGGGGAGCAGAGGAACCACGTTGTGTGCTGTACAAACCACTTTGTTACAAAGACAACGTGAAACATCCACTCAACACTAGATGGCGCTAGAGGACATATAGGTGAATGAATTTAGGATCGAGTACACGCACGAACATTCTAGAACTGTCTGGGAGTAGGCTCGGCCCGGTATAAAAAGGCCGGGGAGGCCGAGCGGAGCCAGTTCAGTTTGAGCTAACGACGAAGCGACTTCGAAGTGAATACTAGTGATCAAGAAGTGATACCAGCGGAAACCTACGATATTGGCTACGACCTCGGACATTCTTAGTGCTTACTGTGTGTGCCTAGTGATTAGTGTTTGTACTTAGTGCGTAGTGTTGTACCTAGTGCTTGTGTCGGACCTAGTGCTAGTGAATAAAGTCTCTAAAAGAGTCAGAAGGTCTTTCTCTCCAAATCGTTCGAACCCTAACACGCAACACTATCAAAGTTTACCTAATTGTAATTCACGATATAGTGCTGAAAATTTAAACAATAAAGCTTCATCAATCATATCATGTTCCTTTTGCTTGGCATTAAAATCTCGTTAAAGTTAATATCACTAGTTGAAATTTAATTACATTCCGGATTATTAGCAGATATGCCGAGGAAATTTTAAAATACGCGTGGACAACAAAATTTTTGGGTCAACTCATTATCGTATGAAATATTATATATTTTGATGTCACGTATTCAAATTTGGAAATTTAATTTGTATTCGTATGCGAGACTATATTTTATTATCAAATCAAAGCAATTAGGTCAAATTTCACTACGAAATTTTGACAACACGTTGGCGCAGCGGTCACAGCACTGACTGTTGCGCTAGCGATCGCGGGTTCGATGTCCACACATGCCAAACATTTGAGTTGGCCATGTAGATGTTTTTTAGTGTCTGGACGTTTAATGCTTTTGTAATGTATGTGTTTCCGGACCCCCGACACAGGAGAAAATCCTACTGGGGGCGGTTGAGTGTGAATTGTTGTTTATTATTATTTTTGTTGTTTAAATGTGCGATTTATTTATTTTCATAAATATGCTCTAAATATAATTGGTAAAAATATACAGATAGTAATAATTGATGCGATTTATAAATGAAACTCACAGTATGGCGGATTAAACCCCAATCCTTCTCCTACAAAGAAAAAGAATACAATGCCATCCGTGGGATGTTATGGCTGAATCGTGATAAATGAAAATAGTAGTTATCATTATATGAACGAAGAAACTTTATATTTAAGAATTGTTTGAAATGTTCCAGTGAAAGATAATAGTAAGTAGCTAAGCAAGTGCCTTAATACCGTTTTATCTGTGAACTTGCATACAACTGCCGAGTCGATTTCAAATGCGATGTTCGCCATTATTTAGAACATAATGCGAGGAAAGTTTACCCGTATACGTTCAATGGTTCGGTTAAACAGTGTGTGGTGGCACGATCCAAGGATAAGTGACTGGGGTGAAACATGACGTTTCAATCCTTTGGTTAAATAAGATATATCTTTTACTTGATCGTTTGTCAATGCGCAAATTACACCACATGCTAGCTACAACTCTATGAGACAATTACACAGTTTGATTATAAAGCTTATCTCGTATATAAGTTGCTGATACGTTATCAGACGGCACCACTTTATGAGCAGGAAATGAAACTGAGCATGCAGCTATTGAGGAAGGGCACAGTAAGAAATTTCCTACTCAAAATAATTATGATGCAGCCCGACTAGGATAGTACCTCAACCTTACAGAAGATCGGGCTGCTCCATATTTTGAGCAGGCCTGCTGTGCCCTACCAATTTAGACTGTTTATTTTAAAGTGTGGTATAACACATCGTAATTTATATGTTATTGTATACGTTTTTATTCAGTCAGATAATATTATATACCTACATGTATCAATGACAACAAACTCTTGGTGTCTTATATGATTGCTTTTCATATAACAACTGTTAAGCAGAATCGTGAAAAAGTATTTTTTTACGAGAGTGTTACGAAAAGTGTGATCGGGTGAGGCGAACGGAAGTTGAGAGGGAGATATAAGTTAGTGAAGATAGAAAGAGATAGAGAGTTACGTTACGTAAATTTTACTTCAGTCGTGTGGTCTAAAGCTCTAAAGCACACTCGTTTTATTTTTCTAACTTTGTACTAATCTATATACTAATATATAAAGCTGAAGAGTTTGTTTGTTTGATTGATTGATTGTTTGTTTGTTTGTTTGTTTGTTTGTTTGTTTGTTTGTTCGTTTGTTTGTTTGAACGCGGTAATCTCTGGTTCTACTGGGCCGATTTGAAAAATTCTTTCAGTGTTAGATAGCCCATTTATCGAGGAAGGCTATAGGCTATGTGTCATCACGCTAAGACCAATAGGAGCGGAGTCCACGCCGACGAAGTCGCGCGCAGAAGCTAGTTATTAAAAAACCTAATGAAATGTTGAAAGAGTTTGGTCATTCTCAAGTTATAACGTGACAAAGGGAAATTATTACTTTTATATACATATATTTACTACAGTTAAAAAACATAAGCATGAAAACAAAAACAAACAGCACCATTCATTCAGATTAAAGATCACAGGATGCCGCATCGCCGTATTTCATCATATTTTATTATTTCTATTATTTATATTGACTTAACACAACAAACATTTCTCATTATGTTCTTGCTGTGTTATTGTTTGAATTTATAACTCTCTTTCGCTACTGCTTCCATTAGACATTTCGTTTAGGTACATACAAATGAAAATAAAACTAATTTACAAAGCAATGACAAAATACAAACATAAATTGGAAATTCTGTCTCTTATATTAATATTTCCGAAATGTGAGTCAGAGATAAAAAATTAAACTGGTATGAATCGTAATGCGTAGTTGTTTTGTCGTACAAAAGCTTACTTTTTTAGAAGAAAAAAAAATTAACTATAAAAATGATTCGCTAAATTGTTCTTAAGCTCAAGACTTGAGAACCGCTGGACCAATTTGGCTAATTAGTTTTTTAGGTTTATTTACTTTATAATAATTTGTAAAAAGTTTTTATGGAAAGATGAATTAAGTAAATTGGGCAAAACAAAAATGTAGCAAAACGTTACGACTAGAGATGAAACGGATATCCGGTAACTATCCGGTATCCGGCCTATCCGGCCTTGATTTCACTATCCGGCCGGATACCGGATAGTAAGTCAGTATCCGGCCGGATACCGGATAGTAATTGTTTTTTTTTTCAGCCTGTAATATCTCATTGTTGGGTTTGGATCGGAGCTTAATCCACCACGCTGCTCCAATGCGGGTTGACGGTTATTTTCCCTACTATGAGTAACAATCGCTATCAGGTGTACATGATAATAACCGGGACCGACGGCTTAACGTGCTTTCCGAGGCACGGTGGGGAGACCCACAAGGACTGCACAAACACCCAGATCACGGCAAGCATCTGCATGGCCAATACAAATGTTTGTCATGTGTGGGGATCGAACCCGCAACCGCCAGCGCAACAAGCACAATCCAGTGCTGTGACCGTTGCGCCAACGCGGCGTCGTTCAATATGCGTCACATAATATATTTTAAGTAAAGATGAAACGGTTATTCGATACCTGTAACCTGGATAAAAAATATATATTTTTAAGTAATTATTTGCTTTATTTAGTTAGTCTTATTATCACCTAAGAAATATAATTAGTTTTAGTTGTAAATTTTTAATCACACAATAGTAAATGAATGTAATGCAAAGAAAATGAATTTAGTCTTAGTATCACTTAAGAAATATAATTAGTTTTAGTTGTAAATTTTTAATTACACAATAGTAAATGAATGTAATAGAAAGAAAATGAATTAATTAGTACTCATACCGCACTAAGGGCAAATTATGGTGAATAAATACTAATTTCTCTGCATTGAGAGGTAGCAAGCGGTTTTGCTTCTCTTCATAAATAAGGCCAGCTTCAGAAAAAAGTCTTTCGCTGTAAACACTACTGCAAGGTGCTGAAAGATAGATTTTGGCAAACTTTGTTAAATTTCACCAAACAGCTAAGTCCCACCGGATATCCGGCGGCCGGATATCCGGCTATCCGGCCACATGGTTGGCCGGATATCCGGCTATCCGGTATCCGGCCAAACTGCTATCCGTTGCATCACTGGTTACGACTATTTAAACTTGACGCGTTTGACAGTTTGCAAGATAGGACAACGTCTGTCGGCTCATTTACTTAAATTTATATTTTTTGTATAAAGCAACAAGTAACTTTGATAAGTAAAAGTTTTACTACGGTAAAATTGATAAATATCGCTGTAACTTTACTAAGTAATTTTTTAAGTTTGTTTTAGGTATAAAAATATTTATGTTCAATATTTATAATATAATGGGTATGTTGTACCCACCGCATTGTCGGTGTAATTGTTGCGCACCGCATCGATGCCGGGTTAAATTAAACATGGGAAAGATAGGTTGTAATATACGTTGTAAAATATTTATTATAGCGTTATAAAGGTTAACTAGTGGGTAACGAGTTTGAAATGTATACATTACACGTATAAACAACCATAGTAACCTAAATAAAAATCGGTTCAGTACAAGCAGTTAATGCTTAACCAATGTTCCGTATAACAAGTACAAATGGGAATGTGCTACTTTACGAATAAGTTATTAACTATGTTAACATAATTTTTTTACGGTTATTTTTTTTAAATTAAGGTATACGGCTTCAGTATTACTATTTGTAAGTTAAACCTCGTAAAAATAAATAAAAAATAATTAAAGTAAAAATCATAAACGAAAGATTTTTTTAAGTAATCAATAAAATGTTCAAGTAAACGCCTTAAAATAAACGACTCATAATAAAATATGGATCTTGTATGACGAATCCAAAAGACAAGCTATGCACAACGCTTGATTGTAATTGATAATGTATGTATTTTCTTAGTGAGCTTTAGTTGCTAAAATACAATTATATATTACCAAATGATTTTAAATTAAAATTTGAAAATCAAAACTCACATCCAAAATTGATGGCAACAATTCTTTTGACGTATGAAATAATTTAATCACGCAGCGGTGAGATGCAAATTGATATTGTGATATCATTTTTAAATAGTGAACACTAAAACCAGTGCAACGTTTATACATTTTATTGCCACTAATACTTGTTTATTAATAAAAAAAATATATAACGGACGCAGCGAGCGACGTCGTTCTATATATAACAGACGCGTGCCTACAAAACAACGTTCGGAATCGTGAAAGAGACGTCTGCGCGCGCGCACGCGATTATTAAAACAAATATGTATTTGTGTCTGTTCTGTGTCTGTGATGTGTGAAATGTTCTCCAGTAACAAAATCAAGAAAGGGATCGAAGAGGTCCACTGCTATAGGAGCTTTAAAATTAAACCGCCAAGGACGCCTACGTTGTCCCGTGCGAAACATCAAAGACGTGAGTTGCTAATTCTGAATAAACAGGGTTTAATGATGTGGTCCGTAACTTTGGATTAGATGGTTCGTTAATGGGATGTCCCGAATGTTATACTTAGACTTCGTCTTAAATAAAGTTCTCTCGACTGAGGAAATAGTGTCGTCACTTTATACTATTCGTCATCCTTTCGAGCGAGGTTTTAAACTACTTTGAAACTAAAGTAGGAAACTTTAACAATGGACAAACTTTGTATTCTCACTGAAATAAAATATACATTCTTGTAAATCTTATTATCTTTCTAATTGTTCGTTGTTACAAGAGCGACGAGTACATAGGGGAATATTTACTCTAAGAAATTCCTTAAGGACTCAAATTCTCTAATTCCAATAAACGTCAGCTCTCAAGGATATAAATAGGCTGTATTTGTAAACAGCGAGTTTTATTAGGGCACCACGTGCCTGTGACCGTTTCGAATGTTTCAATGTTTAAACTATAAACCTATAAAGATATTAAATCACCGGATACAAGAACGATCTGAATCTTAATGGTCTTACAATCACACTTCGTTAATTTATCACTGATTTAATTTGTGATTTATATAATTAATGGAAGTTCTGTACTTTATAGTATTAATCAATATTCTATGAATCAGATTTACGATTAGCATATCTATGTACAACTGACTCAATGTTATCTTCATATTTATAACTAGCTTCTGCGCGCGACTTCGTCGGCGTGGACTCCGCTCCTATTAGTCTTAGCGTAATCTATACTAATATATAAAGCTGAAGAGTTTGTTTGTTTGTTTGTTTGTTTGTTTGTTTGTTTGTTTGAACGCGGTAATCTCTGGAACTACTGGGCCGATTTGAAAAATTCTTTCACTGTTAGATACCCCTTTTATCGAGGAAGGCTATAGGCTATATATTGTCACGCTAAGACCAATAGGAGCGGAGTCCACGCCGACGAAGTCGCGCGCAGAAGCTAGTGATATATATAGCCTATAACCTTCCTCGATAAATGGGCTATCTAACACTAAAAAAAATTTCAAATCGGACCAGTAGTTCCAGAGATTACCGCGTTCAAACAAACAAACAAACAACCAAACAAACTCTTCAGCTTTATAATCTATACTAATATATAAAGCTGAAGAGTTTGTTTGTTTGTTTGTTTGTTTGTTTGTTTGTTTGTTTGTTTGTTTGAACGCGGTAATCTCTGGAACTACTGGGCCGATTTGAAAAATTCTTTCAGTGTTAGATAGCCCATTTATCGAGGAAGGCTATAGGCTATGTATCATCACGCTAAGACCAATAGGAGCGGAGTCCAGGCCGACGAAGTCGCGCGCAGAAGCTAGTATTAGTATAGATGTTTTAATATTTGATTAAATTGAAGTCAGAACCGTACTTTTTTTTACAAAAATTGATTTACAGAGGATCAGAGTGAGTGCAACTTATCTTCTTTATATATTTTTGTAATTCGTTTTTAGTATTTTATGTATATACAATGTTGATTCTTAAAATTATGTTACTCATATATTAATTGCCTATCTGATACTTTAACTAAACAGTTTTCTATATTATACAAAATAAACAAGAAAATTGAATCCAAACATTGGCATTAATATAGAATTGAAATAGCCAAATATATATTTTTATCTAAATATTTTACGTAAATGTATACTTAATTTTCAAAGATTCCAGAAAGAAAGAAAAAACATTAATAAAAGAAAAATGAAAATATTTATTATATTCGCCAATTACAGTGATATATCTGATTCTATAAACTAAAGATAGACAATATATTACCATTTTTCTATTTTCCACAAAAAATAGAATGTAGTATGTAAATTATACGAAACAAAAAAAAGAATAACCCAATTTATATCAGGACGGTTTTTTTTAACAATATTATTTTATCATTATGTTATTGCTTATACAAACATAATTTGTGATAAATCTTTATAAGTTGAAAATAAAATCAATTAGCAAAGTTTTTTCGTATAAAACTGTTCATTCACAATTTTATGGTTTAGCTACCATATCTGCTAGAATTCTTAATTTTGACATGGTATTTTAATACAAATCTTTCATGAATTAATATCTTACTTGTTTTATCGTGAAATATCAGTAAGGTTTACTTGTAAAAAAGTAAAAATTATTTAAAAAGACCAGCTTTTATTTTAAATGTGCTAAAGAATAAAATAATTTTTCCTTTTAAGCTTACTGTTGATAGTAAAACTTCATTACGCAATTTATATGAGAGATTTAAATACTCGTATTTATTTAATTTGACTATATTAAAAATTAAAATTAAACCTATGAAGTTGCTAAATTTT
Source organism: Melitaea athalia (assembly GCA_905220545.2). Classification (NCBI taxonomy): domain Eukaryota; kingdom Metazoa; phylum Arthropoda; class Insecta; order Lepidoptera; family Nymphalidae; genus Melitaea; species Melitaea athalia. Next base: position 2,985,046 of record HG992180.1, read on the forward strand.
CTTGTTTGTCTATATTATATAGCTAACTACGCATTGTCGTTCAAACTAAACGTGTATACAAAAATTCAGGTCAATTGATTGAAGAGATACCTATGCTTAAAAATTGAGTTGCAAGATTCCACCCTAACAGACATGCATAATAATACTTAGATATAAATTATAAATAAAAGCTTTAAATTAATTAAAATAACTGTACTGTATCATTTTAATTTAATAGTTGGATAAATCCTATAATTATAACGTTATACACTCTCCATAACATATTGAAACACAGATTTAATAAAAAACCAACATTGTTTTGTTTTTAAGCGTCCAAAATATAAACGCAAGCTTGGTATTTTGAATCAGTTAATACACTTCCATTTTCTATGATAAATGAATGTCCATGATACAAAATGCTTTTCACGAGACGCCTAAATACGAAATGAAATCGTATTCAAAATTACATTATTTTATAAAGCAAACGCAGATGTTGAATTATTTACTTAAAATATATTCATTCCATGAAAATAAACTAATAAAGGATTGCAAGAGCTATGTCAAAATAAGTGCCTTTTTAAATTTATATTTTCACTTAATGCTATTAGCATCGGATGTTGACCTAATAACCTCTGTGTTCTGGCTTTTACATCTAAATTAAGAATCATTTGAAAGAAACCGTCCATCGGATCCATTACATCTGTCACTTCACTCTATCCCATTGAGGGTTCCCTAAATTTAGAAGATTACGCAACTGACCCTAATTATGGTTTGGAGAACGGAGTTTTTTTATGAACTGTAACGCAGTCTGGGCCAGAAATCATTTTCACTACGATGACGCATTTGGCAAGGGTCGGGGAAACCACTTATCATTCTAGCGTCGAATATATATTTTTTTATTATTGAGTGAAGCGTCTAATAAATTTTTCAGTGTACTATTTTTGAGATTAGACGACAAGTAATAATAAAAATAATGAGCGCTTCAATTGCCTTTTTCAAAGGCAAAAATATTGAGGAAATATCAGTTTCATTTTTTTTTAAGACTTGCAGAGAAGATACTGTGAAGTAGATTTGTTTTAATGATTCTGTTTTTATCAAACTCGATTCATTTTGGAAGTGGGTACAAATGAAAACAAGTGGGAAAAATAATGACGTTAAGTACGTCGTATAAACTAAAATAGACCAGAAATCGGATCATTGAAAATATGGGAGAGGAAAACAAACATTTAAAAGAAATAGACTTATATTTCACATTGGCGCAGAAAAGAAATTTTACAATAGTATATTATTATTTATTAACACTTGATATAAGAGTGCTTTGTCGTACTAACTTACGTAGTTTTAATTTTTTTCCTTTATTTTCCTTATAATACATATTCCCATAGACGTGTTGAGTTAGCCTTTTATTTGCAACGTACAATGAAAATTTGTTAAAATCTGTTAATTTTAACTTACGAAAACATTGCAACGTTCTAAATTGTGTTGACTTCTTAAAAAACATATCATAACAAGTTATGGGACATGTCTTTGAGAAAAAAAAATATACACTACATTAACAATTATATACGGTACGCAATATGCAGCCACCATCACAAATTTTCCGCTTCTAATATTAATACCGATCCGGACGTAGAGGAAGATTCAAAAATAAATATAGAAGTATCACAAAAGTAAGAACTTTGACGCATCAAACCGTAAGAATATGCGGGCCAACCCTTACACATATTATGTATCCTGACCCGTCAGAAGCCTTGAATGCCTACAAAAATAGGCTCGAATGGATTTCTCTCCCGATTTCATACTTCGGCTGTTTCTTCGCGTCAACACCTTCGAAAATTAAAGTTATGCATTTGAGATCAACTTTATATACATGTATATGTATATGTTTTAGACAAAATTAAGAAAAAAAAAAATATATATTTAGGTAATAATTTTTATTTTTATTTTACGACGATGATAAGAAAAATGTTTGATGATTACACTCTTTCTCTCGTAAGTAAAAAGTTTTTTTTTCTAATGTTACGAAGTTATTCAAACATATTAAGGAGGAAAAATCCATGTAAACTGCAGATAGATATTAATAAGTTTTTTACTAGAAGTTACTGCTAATAGAAGTAAAACCTCAATATTGCTAAAAAAACCTCATCTTAGGTATATTTTACAATGTAGACCAGCCAGTTATATAATATTACACCTTAGACATTTTATAGCGTAAAATGGCACAAAAATGTAAATAATACTAAATCACATAATCCAATAAAAACAGGTATATATCAAAATATTATGTAGGTACGGAGTTAATCTTCTCAACGAAGGTTTTTATTTTCATCCCATTCAGGTAGAAATACGACTTGGGATGCATACTGAATCCAATTATTTCCATTCACCGACTTAGTACTGTATTCAGAAGGCGGGTAAATGTAAGTAATTGGGCTTATGATAATGAAGTCTGCAGCCACCGATTGCCTGAGCAGTTATTTTTTATGGCCACTACGAAAAATGAGTTACAATAATCTAGATAAGGGTTGCATAATATACTTGAGTTACGAGTATGTACTTAGTTCGTTTCAGATGTAGACCAGAGTTAGTCATTATTACTGCTGTCTTATATTTATTCAATTTCGTATAAAAGCTTCGATTTTTACTCACAAATAACGTCAGGCATGACACAATTCGATACTGTACTTTCAGAAACAAATCCATACTAATATTATAAATGCGAAAGTATCTCTGTCTGTCTGTCTGTCTGTCTGTCTGTCGCGCAATCACGCCAAAACTACTGAACAGATTTAAATAAAATTTGGTATACAGATAGTCTAGAGTCTGAGAAAGGACATAGGCTACTTTTTAATGCGAATAAAAGGGTGTAAGGGGTTGAAAGGTGGGAATGAAAATTTGTATGGAACTATGTTCGTGTTTCTTAACTGTCAAACATTTAATGTTCATCCCGTCGATATGGTAAACTCTCCGATAAAATTAAAGAACGTATTTAAATAAAGGTTTCGAATCGACAACATAATATATCCACAATATACGGATAGTGGCGTATTTTACATTTTAAAAATGTATAATAATGTCACTAATGAAAACGGATTGACATAATATACCTATTTATTATTTATATTGGTTGTCAAATATAAAACGTAGTGGTTATATACTCTTTGGTCAAATATTTATGCGTGCGTTCAGAAATTTATTTATTGTAAACTAAGGAAAATATATCAAGCTAATTAGATCTTATACTATTAAAAAAAAGGAAAGCATTTTTTCCCCTCAAATCAACGCAGGTGAAACCGCGGGGCACAGCTAGTCTTTATATAATTCAAAGTTTTAAAAAAGGTGCTCTATCGATAAGATTAATTGAAATAAGTTAATAATTAATAACAAAAGTAAAACGCCACTTCAAAAGAAAATACATTAAAAAAATTATACAAGTGACTACTGAATATTAAATTATTCAATGAGTTGCAAATAACAAATAGGAAAATATAGCGAAGTAGTTCCCGGCTACGAAATCATTAAAACAACATTCACAGATAAAACTCATCTAGGCTCATTAGAATTCTCCTAGACTTAATCCCACCCACTGTAAAGGAGCATCAGAAAGAAAATTCATTGACAACAAAATTGGGACTAGCAACGTAGTAACGTAGCGAAACTCAAATTTTTGACACTCCACGAGCACTGAAAATGGATTATTCATTTGATTATTGGAGCAAGTCGTAAAGAAATTCAATTTTGGGTACTGCGAAATGAAATTTCCGAAACCTCCTTTTCTCTGTAGCAAATAAATTTACAGCTGAGAAGTAGGTTAGCGTTCGAATGTGTTGAAGCGGACCATTGGCCGATAGGGCTCCGAGGTGTATTATATCCTTTGTTTCTTGAAATTCGCTTTGTTTCTTCGAGTGCTCGGATATCTTATTTCTACAATTTTTAAGTGAAAGATACATTTCCGTCGAATGCTGTAAAAGATATTTCGTTTTGTTATTTTAACTTTAAAAACGTCTTACATTTATCATTATTGAGTCATAAACAACCAATTCGAACATTCGTATAGTATTAACTTGTAATCTTTTCGCATCTCTTATAGAATAAGTTTTAAGAGGCGATAAATTTTCTTCCAACTATACCTTCTGACCGGATATGGGTATAAAGTGGAATGTTCAAACTAAGTTAGTTTTACTTAAAAAATTCTTTAAAATGATAAAACCATTCCATTATTGTGTAGTGAGATAATTTAATTCAGTTTTTAAAAACGAAATAGCTCCTTACCTCCAGCGAGCCTCTGTGAAGTTGATAACTTGGTTTTATTCAGTGTTTCATTATTTTTCTCCCCGACATCTCTGGGTTCTTATATGAAAAAATATATTCTGAAATTCTTTATTGCATAAATTATTTCTTTTACTCACGGTAAAATTTAGTAGCCGGAGAACTTTATGATGATAAAGATATTCGCATTATTTTTTCGTCTTTTTAACGTACGGCTGCAGTTTTTTAATGGAAAAATTTTTACTGCGGAGTTCGTCACAAGTTCATTTATAGTCAAATGACTGTTGACAGTCGCCACCGTGGCCGTCAGATGTCATACCGAAATCATATAGAAGAAGTGAAGTTAGTGCATGAATGCACGTCAAAATCAATATCAGTTTGACTGTATATTTGAAAAACCAAATCTTGAAATTGTATGTATGGACTAATAAATAAATAAATAAAAATATAATACAGTTTGAACTGTTTGTGTATAAAAATATATTTTATGCGCTAATTGTCATATTATAATTAACCTAATGCGTGAAATTTAATACATATTATGTAATTTTGTATTAAATACATTATTATATTAACGTTATTTTAATTTTAAGTTGAGATAAACTAAAAAAAATCACTTTTTCTTGATATAATATTTAAAAAGAGGTTTTTAAAAATAGTGTTTGCGTTCAGCTGTTTCTCGAAAACTAGTAACAGTTTCCTGTACCTACATACATAATTATATAGTAGTATTAAAAATTGTTTTAGATTTTTCAAATAAAAAAGAAACATCACCAATATATTCTATCGTCAATATCGATAAAACTACTTTATTATCATCTAAATCGACAAATCCACAAAAAAAAACTACAACTTTAATAGTGACAAAAAACAGCCATTAGTAGAAACTAAGGTGTTGTAATAACATAAATTCAAGTACCAATATCATAATACTCAACCTGCGACCCTTATCACACCTGAAGCGAGTCCACAGACCACAGATAGAAATATTTAGGGTCGAAAACTTTGCGCACTTTGACAGTTTCCAAATTCATTGTTTAGATTACTTGTTAGTTTATTAGGAGTTTCTTCGATGCTGTTCAAAATAGTAGTAGCAGTATTTTGGTACGACTTGTTCGTCGAGTTAAGTTTAAGCTTAACTAATTTGTTAGTAAGGTGTGAGATTCTTTATTAAATTATTATCGAAGATTAGTTTAAGGAAAGTTTTGTAACGTATGATAATTTTATGAGTCTAAGCATATTTTTGTAACTTTCGTCGTCTCGCCTTTGTCCATCTGGAACTTAGAAAAACACTTTTAACATTTTTAAAATCACAATGTAAAATTCTTAAAAAACGTCTGTCTACCTTCATTTCAAGGCTCGTCTGGAACATTATTAAAGTTCGAAACATTTAACTGGATTAGTAAATTTGATATTTGACTTTACGTTCAACCATTTAGAAATGAATTAAGCATTTGATTTCCAACCTAGCAGTCTACTAAATTAACCAAGCCCAGCTGACGTTCGTTACCGATTGTTCTAACTGCAGAACTTTATACGAAGCTCTTGGTTATATTTTAACTAAGTTCGATGGAAGTGATTTTACTATTGACTCGATTCCTAGCTAGCTGTGAAACTTATTATAAGAAGAATGAAAATCATAAATGTGCTTTCAAATCAATTTATCTTTTGTTTAAAAATCTTTAAGAGCGTATGCGCTAAGATGACGCGTGCATGGAATTACAATGGAATGGAATTACATGATTATTTTTGGGCTAATTAATTTAAAACTAATTTTCAAAATAAAATCTAAGCATCCAATTGTTGATAGTACCCCTTAGTGTTAGTGTTCAGTCATTTTACTGAAATTAAATATTTACTTTTTAATTACATATTATATACTTTTTACCGTTCTGGTTGTAAAAAAAAATTATGATGTGTCATAATCATGCACTTCATTCAAAAACTATTTTTAACATACAACATTAAGTTTAAAGTTAAGTTTAAGTTAAGATTAAGTTAAAATTAAGTTTATTGAGATAAAACGTTAGAATATTTCACAAACAGAAAACATTTAATAGACATCCCAAGTTATATAACAAAGTTTACTGTTACAATTACAAACGTTCTCATACTAAGAGAATAATTACAAAAGCATTAAAGATGTGGTCGGAACTAAGGAAACAAGCGTTCACTTTTTTCTTTCTATTATATAAAAAACAGAATTGTTGGTTCGCGAGACATCCATTGTCTATCTGAGAGAACATCAAAGGAATATGAAAGGTTGCAAAAAGATTATTAAGCGAACGAACGATTCTACCGTTCGTGTGAAAATAAAATCGTCATTGTTCGATTCGACTGTGTTCGAGTAACTACTGGTAGTTTTCTTTTACAACTCCTCTAAAAGGAATACAAGAATGGGTATATTGAAAAAAAACCAACGCTTTTACGTGTACTAATTAAATTTGATTTCATTTAAATGTCTATCGACTCGATTTAATAAATCATTTTTACATTTGAAAGCCTGTTTACAGGGTAAGTTTATAGGCTATAAAATATCACCTTACGACTCACAGGAGTAGAGCAATAACTATAAATATAACCATGGTTGACACCACGAAAGTCGTACCATATGAATAAAAGCAATCATATTTTCTATTTTTTTATGTTTTTATTTAACAATCATCGCTCTTTTTATGACATAACAGTTGTCATAAACATTTTATTATTACGTTCGAATCTATTTATTAAATTTACACTTACTGTTTATTTGCTTCAATAAATTCGCAATAAAATTTTCCGTATAAATAATTTGTTATCAAACGATACGTTTAATAAAACTGTTATGGAGCTCTGTATAAAAAGTTGTGAACACTAAACACTGAATGCGAATCAACCGAGTAAGAGAATATAATCTAAAATTTAAAACGTATTAAAGTGTGTACAAAATCGCATTGCACCGTGTGAAAAGTTAATTTCTTTCTGTTCCGTACAAGTTAGTAGCTATGTGTATACGACCGCACTGCAGTTCAGAGTACAGCGGTCATAACTTATAAGTTATGAAGTTACTAACATAATACACAAGTTAATTATTTGATGAGGCTTCAAATAATTTCAGTTGAATCTTTCCAATATTGTTTTTAATTTTGTCTATATTTAATCAAAACTCGAAAACGCCGAGACGAGCTAAATTTTTTTTTATTATTAATAAATTATATGAAAATATAAAAATTAATAAAAAAAATAATGTTCAAACGGATCGCTATTTCAATTAATTTATTTACGATACAAAATTAATAATGCGAAATTCAGAAGCGTCTCCCGTATAAAGCTATTCATTACTGGAATCTACTCGTATTTAATTAAAATACAATTTTATTTCGCTTTCGAGTTAACGAAAAATAGTAAATTAACGCTCTTAATATGAAAATGTATTAATGAGTTATGTAGATTGTAATCAAATGATGTAATTATTGAGGTTGTATGAAAAGGGTCCACGAATAATTACGGATGAGAGATATATTTATAATTATTACCCGAACACAAGAAGAATGGCGACATTTTACAAAATAGTTTATGTTATATACCATTTAATCGTTTTTTTATTATATATAACTAAGTCAGCAAACAAGCGTACGGCTCCCCTGATGGTAAGCGATTACCCTAGCTTGTAAACACCTGCAACACCAGAAGCATCGCAAGGGCGTTGACCCTATAGTTGACCCTATCCACAATCCCCCCCCCCCCCAGGAGCTCTAGTCTAGCTAATTTTAGCCTTAGATATTAGAATTACTTGATAAAAACTAGTACTAAAACTAGTACTTGTCATTGGCTATAGTTTCTAAGGTATTTGGTGACACTAAAGAACAGTCGTAGCTAAGAGTGAAAAAATGCAGTGTTTGATTCAAGCGTGACAGTCAATCAGCCTCTGAACATAAGGCTCGTTACAGCTACGGAGGATTTCTTTAATTGTGTCTTCAAGATTTTGAAAACACTCTATAAGTAAAAACTAAACATCTTCAACCAAATTCGAACTTTAATGTTTATATTATTTGTGAGGTAGAACCTAAGTTACCTACAGATTGTATTGGTACAATGCTGGACTAAGTTCACTTATTAAACGGAAAAGGAAATCTGGAGCAAAGTAGTGTGTGTGACAAAAAAGTGGCAGTGGGCTGGTCACTTGTGTCGCAGGACCGATGGCCGCTGGAGCAGACGTGTCCTGGAGTGGAGACTCGTCTTGGCAAACGCAGTGTGGGACGTCCTCCGGCCCGTTGGACCGACGATCTGTGTAAGATTGCCGGCGTCGGCTGGATGAGGATTGCGAAAAACCGGGATGTCTGGCGCGAACTTGGGGAGGCCTATGTCCAGCAGTGGACTGCAATAGGCTGGTGTGTGTGTGTGTGTGTGTGGAGCAAAGTAGGTACGACATCACACTACATGACAATGGACATTTGGCTACGCTGCGTCTAATTCAAGGTGAAAATTTGGACTTGCCAGAGTAAAGTTAGTAAATAAAACTTTAATCGTAGCACGTGTATTTTTGTCGACGATAATACAAAAAAGATGAGTTATAAAGTATCATGTTATACTATCATACAATATCATACGTATCATAAAATCGAAACTTCGAGTAATTCTAATCTGATTTTGATCCAACAATCCATTTTTAGGCACTTGTATAATTCACTAGGTCTGAATATATTTGTTATGAAAAAAAAATTACCTTTGACCGTTATCCCATTCCAGTCATCGCACAATGCAAACATTTCTATTACCTGAGTTGGTGCTTTGGGTCTAACACTAACGAATGGTACTACAAACCAATAGCATACATGTATATTTTATCCTCACAAAAGCGATTCAATTCCGTAATCGGATCAATGGCTTTTCGCGCCAAAGGGCTTTCCATTACAGTAAACGACAATCACTTTGACGACCAACAGGACTAAGTCTATATCATGAAGTTCTTTAGAGATTTCTTCGATTAAGAGTAAATGTTTATTACCAAACGTATGTTCTTTCACCCACGTTAATTTTTTGTTACTGATAATATAAAGATTTTAACTGACTGATAATATTTTTATATTTTTTACCAGTTGTGGATACGCTATTTGATGAATGATGTTATCTATATTCCCAGATAAAAGTTGTTGATAAATTATTCTTTTTACCATTGAATTCCGATATATTTATGAGTTAGAGTAGGTTATTAATTGAGCAGAAAGAGGTCCTAATGTATCTATTCGTGACTTATTTGTAGGATAAACGTTATCCACAAACTGTGAAACCGGCCTTAATAGTACCTTTTAAACATTAATGTTAGCGACTGCATTTAATAATAGTATGATTTATATAATATATATTACTCAATTTTTTTCTTGTAACAGAATCTATATATTTATTAATACTTGAAGCAAAAACTTAGTACCCCTTTTTAGAGAAATTGCGCATACGGAGGAGTATGAAATTTCCCACACTTATAGTTTATAATTATTATTATACAGAAGAAGTGAAGAATGCTAATATTTTTTTAAAATTATACATAAAATATACATTAAATTAACAAAAAAAGCATTACACGCACTACCATGTATTGGACGCACACGCGCATACTATACTATTTTGTTGATTGTCAAAGTCTGTAGTCAAATTTAAAATTATTTTTCATAATTATTTGGTTTTATTTAATTTCAATTTTTAATTATGCTCGAATTTTGACCTCTGGGTGACCACCACACTAGTTTAAATAAAATTAATACCATTCAAATGTGTGTTAACCAAATTCAGAACTAGAAAACTAATAAAATGTTACATAAATTATAGCAATAAATCAAAAAGCTCTGTCGGATACATCATACAGTAGCAAATCATTATTGGAGGAAATCTACCAGCAAATATGCTTCCAATACCTGGTCTATAAAGGTGTTTGTCGATTTGCTACATCAACTTTTAAAGATATATTTATTATAACTAAATCTTAAGTCTTTGTTTAAAATAAAATAAAGAAAAACAACTTTTTAACGCGCTAAAAAGATTAAATTAGTTTTTCACCAATAACATAGGTATATAACATTACTAGCTGACCCCGTAAACGTTGTTTTGCCATATTATACGTTATTAACCCCCACAACCCCCTCTTGTGGGTGGAATTTCGTAAAATCCGTTCTTAAATGACCTCTAATTGGCGAAAGGAATATTCCTACCAAATTTCAAGTCTCTAGGCCTTATGGTTCCAGAGATATCGTGATGAGTCAATGGGTGGAAATCTCTTTTATATATATAGATTTTACACAATTTATATGATATAATAATTTATTAAGGCAGTTTCAAATAAAGTAGACATTTCAAATTTCAAATTGACGTAATGTGGCAAACACACCTTTTCTCAGATTTGAGACGTTGGTAGTCAGTATGGTCCAGAGTGATGAGTGATGAGTGTGATGTTATTTTTTCTTTTTTTTTACATTTTTGACAATTTATGATAGCGACCGATCATATTTCCTGCTGCAAAAATAAATTCATGGTTGGTAATTAAAATGAAAATAGTTTAGTAATGAAAAGTAAACAGTTATATAAAATCTACTAAAAATAATTTCAAATAATAATTAAAGACTTATTATTTCATTAAAAGACTGGTATAAAATAGTCTTAGAAAAACTGTATTATTCTTAAATGTTAGTTTTCAATTTTCAGTTCCTTCAACGTCTAATAACGTTAACGTTAAAGGAATATTGCAAGAGTCGCTATTTAGAGCTATACGGCGATTCACCAAGTGAACAACAAGTCTTGCTAGCCTAGATCGAACGGCTGCAGTACGGAGAGATTCAATTTTCACCCTTTTAGGGGGAATTAAGCGTAACTCAGTTTAATCCAAGAGCGATTCAACTAACGGCATTCTAAACTCAAGTATCTCGGAACGAATTATATTCTGAAATTGGTAGATATTTTTCTTTATTATGAATGTTGGAATATTTTTATTAACATCACAGAGTAAAAGTTTTTCAAAATGGCGTTTAGTGCTGCCGCAGGGTTGTCACATTTATTTTTATTTAGGTGAAATGTTTTAGGGTCTGCACAACGCGCTTGTAATGCTCTCAACGTTGTAAAGTGTACATACTGAGGTATCCACTTACTATCACCATGACGCCGCGTTGGCGCAACGGTCACAGCACTGGTTTGTGGCTGTTGCGCTGGCGGTTGTGGGTTCGATTCCGTTTAGCGTTCATAATCTTTAGTTGTAACTTCATGTTCAAGTCTTTCTGATGCAGTCGTATATAATACTAACGTTTTTTATTTGGTCAGATTATTTCTATCCGTATATTATATCCTATGAACTTGCAAAGATCTAAAAAGTCCATAATTGTTCGGACATTAGTAACGCTCTTTGATTTTTACGACACGCTAAGTGTGTTCACCGTGACTCACCACAGTCCTAGTACATAAAAGCCCTGTCATATGCTAATAAAAAAATTGTGACTGAGTCACCGAGTCACGCGACTGAGTCAGTTTTTCACGAAATTGTGACACGAAACCACTATTTCCGTATTCTCTTTTCGTATATACGGTGAAGATTTTTTAGGTTCCGTTTATGTTACGAAATGTTAAATAATGCATACTCTTTCAGAGAGCGATGTGAAACTTTTTGGTGCTGAAAGTATTTGAGTCAGAATATAAAAAGAAAAAAAAAACGGTTTTACTAGTTTATTTTTTTCAATTCTAGTGACTTACGAGAAAAATTATAATTCATGTTCTGATATATATAGAAGGGCGTTTTTCTTGGTTTCACCTGCACCGAAAATATTTTGTAGTTTTATAGTTTTAATTTAGAAAAGAAAATGGTTATTTCATAATCTCTTATTCCATTTTCCGTTTTTTTTTATGTAACTAGGTTGGCAAACAAGCGTACGGCTCACCTGATGGTAAGACCGTAGCCTATAGACGCCTGCAACACCAGAAGCATCGCAAGCGCGTTGCCGACCCTATCCCCAATCCCCCCAGGAGCTCTAGTCACCTTACTCACCAACAGGAACACAATACTGCTTGAAAACAGTATTATTTAGCTGTGGTCTTCTGTAAGGTCGAGGCACTACCCCAGTCGGCTGCTCCATATTTAGAGCAGGAAATTTCCTGCGGTGCTCTACCTCAGTGATATCCGTTTCTATAATATTAACAAATATCGATGTCTATATACATTGTCTATTTTATTAAATTACCATTCTATATAGATATAACACTACAGATATAAAAGGCGCTGTAGTTATAAAATTTATTTGGAAACATTTAAATGGAATTTTTCTTATTTTTAATAAAATGTTAAATCTATACTAATATAATAAAGCTGAAGAGTTTGTTTGTTTGATTTTTTGTTTGTTTGTTTGAACGCGCTAATCTCAGGATCTACTGATCCGATTTGAAAAATTCTTTCAGTGTAAGATAGCCCATTTATCAAGGAAGGCTATAGGTTATATATCATCATGCTAAGACCAATAGGAGCGGAGTCCACGCCGACGAAGTCGCGAGCAGAAGCTAGTTAATAATATAATATTATTTATTGTTACTTTAATTTAATAAAACTTTTAGTGCTTTGTGTCTCGAGTATTAAAATATACCGATTTCAGACGTGAAATCATTAAGTTATTAACAATTGTAGTTATTATGTAATCGCCGTATTGAAACCGACCAATTGAAGTAAGTCATTCAAAATGACGTTTATGGTGTAGTATGTGTTTAACTGAGAGGGCATAGCAGGAAATATCCTGCTCAAAATCTGGAGCAGCCTAACTGGGGAAGTACCTCGACCTCACAGAAGATCACAGCAAAATAATACTGATTTCAAACAGTGTTACCTATTTTCTCTGGTTAATAACGTGACGGGGGGATTGGGGGTAGGGTCGGCAATTAGCTAGCAATGCTTCTGGTGTTGCTGGCTTCTAAAGACTACGGTAATCGCTTACCATTGTAACGGTCTGATCTTTTATTTCTACTGGTTTTTTATCTATTTCGCAAGCTTTACTATATATTTCATAACTTCGCTTCCACTTTACCCACTTTTCGTTAAGGCTCCAGATAACCATCAGGTGAGCCGTACGCTAGTTCAACGACCTAGTCGTATAAAAATAGAATATCTATAAGAGCAACAACTTATTATTTCCTTAACGCAAATTTAAGTACTATAATAATATGTAGTATGAAATAAATAACTAAATCCGATGCGCCGTGTAAAGTAAACGACATAATATGCTACCTTTAATTCAGTGGCTCAAGCGTTCGTTCATGCGACAAATGACTGAGAGGATTATGTTGCTTGAGAATAGATACCAACGAATAGTTAGTAATTTGATTTGATTAAGCAGAAACAATAATTTGATATATAGTCAATAGTCTGTGTTTCTGCTGATGCAAAATCTTATTTTAGAAGTAAAACTTCTTTACGCACTTTTGACTTGTGGAGTAAGCTGGTGAATATTTGACGAGAGCGTTACGAAAAGTGTGATCGAATGCGGCGAACGGAGCAAGAGAGAGAGGTGCGAGCACACATTTACTCACACATCTCTCTTTCTCTCATAGCCAGTTACGTCTCGTATATCTAAGACATAGTGCTGACCTATTGTCCAGAAGTTTTACTTCAGTCGTGTGGTCTAAAGCACACTAGTGAAATAGTCACTTACAATACATATGTATCTCCTTTTGATTATTGTTAAATTATTTGACATTTTCTTATAAATACCATAACATAGTTAATATCTCTCTCTTGCTCCGTTCACCTGGCTCGATCACACTTTCGTAACGCTCTCGTCACGCATTCACCAGCTCACTCTCCAAGTCAAGCTTGCGTAAAAAAGTTTTACTTCAAAAATGGCAATCAAGTATTTCTATTATATTGCATCTAAATCCTGCAGATATAGAAATTACAATAACTAACAAGGCTACATACACATAAGACATAATATCTCTCGCCGAAGAAAAAAGCTGAGTAAAAATAATATGAGGGCGATTTGTTTCCATCCATCTATTCCTATCTAATGTTTTAATTCTTTTAACTTAATATAATATTTAAAAGCGAAAAATTTAGTCACCTGAGACAATTTTCTAATGTGAATAGATATTTTAAGCTTTTAACCATTTATATAATAACTTAATATATTTCTGAAAAATGTGCTCTCCTATAAATCTCAGACAGGATAACATGAGGTAGATTTAATTCAAGCGCTTAAGTCTAGAGCGGATCAGCCAAAGAATAGTGAATAGGGATTGAGTTAAACGAACGTATTAGACTAATTCCTTTATACTAAGAATAAATTAGATTTAGACGTTGATTTATGTAATACCAACATACATACATTATTACATATGTGATATACATAGTTGTTGTGTTTCTTAACCTTATTAAATTTAAGGCCTGTATTTTATTTCAATACGCTTTTAGATCATATTTGACTGACGAATAATATCTAATAGAATTTTTCTTATTATTTAAGTTCAAAAATACGAAAAAAAACCCTCAAAAGTGAACTTTAAAATTGATACAATTTGGCTTCAATCGAGTTATTTTTTGACGTGACAACGTCTAATAAATCTATGAACGGCGGCTGCATGCGCGAAAAAGGATGACTCATTGTCCCGTTACGGTCATTGTATGCTTGCGCCGCATCTATCTCTCTTCCACTTGATTGGCCTATGCGTCCGAGGAGATGTTTTGTTATGATGTTGAAAGAAAGAAAGCATAGATAATAGGGTAATGTTGGTAACTGCCTCAAAGGAAAGTCATGAAGCTAGAGACAATTTTAATAATATGTCGTCATTAGCAATTTAATATCAAAATGCATTAGAACTAAGTATATACATTTTGAAATCAACAGAGGGAATAAATTCGTGTTAGCAGTGGAAGCAGTCTTCAGACATCTGATATAAAAATATAGGTTTATATTTATTAATAAAATGAAATAAAAATAAAACTGGACAGAATAATACTTAAATAAATACATTTGATTAAATTAATCAGCCCGAAAACGTCCCATAGCCGGGTAAAGAAAATTTCCTACGACGAGTAACGATCACCTATTATAGGTAGGGATCCCTAGTACATTTTTTTCACCTGATCAGTATCAAGCTAATTTTTTGGGAGTGGCTACATTTTGATGAGGCGAACAAAAAATTCCTCTTCGAAAACTCTCGATTGTGGTAGCTAACAAAGATAGAAGGGGGTAGAGCAGCAGTGAGCGTAGGACCGGGATAACGTACCACTCAATTTGTAGGACATTATTACTTTTAAATTATATAGATAATCACTAACTAAAAGAAAAAAAATCAGCTGGTTAGTAATAATTTTTGATGACCTTACGAGGTCATCAAGTTGATGACCTCGTAAAGACATCAAGAATTAAATTTTTTTTCTGATTTTTTTTTTTGCCTTTAGTTAGTTAATATCTATAGGTATAATTTAATAGTAATATTGTCCTACAAATTGCGTGGTACGTTATCCCGGTCCTACGCTCACTGCTGCTCTACCCCCTACTATCTCTATTAGCTACCACAATCGAGAGTTTTCGAAGAGGAATTTTTTGTTCACCTCATCAAAATGTAGCCACTCCCAAAAAATTAGCTTGATACTGATCAGGTGAAAAAAATGTACTAGGGATCCCTACCTATTAGGTATCATAACAATCGGTAAATACGGTTTAACGTCTGAAATGTACCTAATATTAATATGTAAATTTTTATTTTATTGCTTAATATTTTTGCTACCTTAACTTTTCTTTATTATGGATGAGTTTTTTTTTTTGTAAATGACATTTTTTTTATTTTAGGTGTGTATATCACCTTATGGCGAAATAAATGTATTCATTTCATTTAATTTCATTACGTGCTCTCCATGGTACAATAACGTTGACTATGTATAGTATACCTCAGTATTAGTGCGTCGAGCAAATCTAATATTGACAACGCTAAAGGCAGTTCTAGTTATCCCTGCATCAGCGCGTCACCTAATCTAAATTTGAGTTAAGTTTTTTCAACATAAAACGCTTTTATTATTTACTGTGTATATAAGATTTATACATGCCATACACATATATACATATAATTATCTTTATTTAGCTTTATTACCTTATTGAAACAACATTTTATCAACTTTGTAGCTTGTAACAGCCTCACTGCTAAGCATCTGCTTCTTTTTCCATGTAGGAAAAGAGTCGAAGACCAAACACTACACTGTTTCACTGTGGTTGTGCGGATAAATTCTCTACCATGAATTACAATGGCTATCCGGACCGACAGTTTAAGGTGCTCTTCAAGGCACGGTGGGGAGACCTAGAAGACTCAGATCGTAAACAAATATTTATACAAATACAAATATTTATTTCGAGCGGAATCAAACCTGCTACCGCTGGTGTTTAGGCGTCTGCACGGCACACGCACCACTAACACCTGAACGGTCGTCACATGTAGTATATAATTATATAATTTTTAATTAAAATTTTAATATTTTAAAAGGAAATTACTTTGAAATTTTATATTTTCATTATATTGCTTAGTTGGACAAGAAAAATTACAATATATAGGAATCATTCTAATTTCAAATTCTATAACGGCGACCTGGTACACGTTTTTAAAGTTACCTTCATTTTATAATAAAAATGTGTTTGAAATATAATATAACTATTATGTTATTTTTTATAACATACTAGCTTCTGCGCGCGAGTTCGTCGGCGTGGACTCCGCTCCTATTGGTCTTAGCGTGATGATTTATAGCCTATAGCCTTCCTCGATAAATGGGCTATCTAACACTGAAAGAATTTTTCAAATCGGACCAGTAGATCCTGAGATTAGCGCGTTCAAACAAACAAACAAACAAACAAACTCTTCAGCTTTATTATATTAGTATAGATTAAAAATGAATAAACCAACTATATACACTTCTGTTCTGCAACTTTAAGTAGCAACTTAATGCTAGATCTAGTTACCTCCTTCCAAGATCGATGTGTATAACTCTAATAAAAGCAAAACTGTACTAATAACAAAATCAAAAATGTTTACTTCGTAAAATAAGTATTGATATTGAAAATAATCGTTATTGTAACAATTCCCTAATACTTGTAAATATATAAACAGCACAATTTGATTTTGTCTATTGGCTGCTGTTGTCTTAAGGGAGCAAGAAATATCTTTAATTCAACAGAACCACTTAGCCAATGTTCTTTCTAAAAGCAACTACAATTTCATCTGAACGATTTTTAAGTGCTAGACTTTAATTTAGTACTATTTTACTCTAAATATACCATTTTATAAGTGAAATTATTTCAATGTGTAGTCACAGTTTGTATTTACCCTTACTTTGTGTAAAAAAATATTTTAAATTTGTGAACTAAATCAAAACCTGACGATGCTGTAAGACTTTTTCTATCAATCATTCAGAATTTCTTTTTGTTTTTCAAGCAGAATTATTTACCATTAATATTATGTATGGTCGAGCTACTTCCCCAGTCGAGCTGCTCCAGAGTTTGAACAGGATATTTTCTCCTGTGCCCTATCTTGTGTCTTACCACAATCAAATTTGATATTATTTGTGTGATGTTAAACTAAGATCGAAACGTACCCCTATTACGTAAATAAACTGCATAAGCTTGAACAGAAGACAGGGTTAACATTTCATTATATACCAATCATAAGAAAAAACTTAACCACTATCAAACGATTACACGTTAGTTGAAAATGAATGAGAATCATTTTAGTTGTTATTGTTTCCAATTTGTTTTCGACAATTAATATGTGGGTTTTATTCAATACTTTAATGGCGGTTTCGTATCGACTACATCAAAGTGATGAATTATTAAACCGCTATTAGTGACAAATAACTAGGATTAAATTTGGTATTTGCGTCATATTACATAATTATCAATCACTGTGGCCATTATAATAATTATATTATAATATTTATAACATTTTACTATTCAAATTATCAATGAGATCATTAATTTAATATAATTATTAATTTATTAAAGTATTTTTTTTCTCTGTAGTCGAAGAAACCTTTGGTCTGTGAGTGGCTATTCATAAAATTCTAAATAGTTTAAGCCTAGGACTCATTACCTTCACTGGCAAAAAGAGAACAGATACATTTTTGCCTTATAAAAAAGTCCGTTTAGTAAGTACCGTTAATTATAATTTATTTATAGCCCTCATAATAAAATCGTTCCTAAAACATTACATTTATTTGAATCTGGGTGCACCTGGAATATCGATATACAATAAAATTGCATTTCTATCAATAATTACATGCATAATAACACTGTAGTCAATAGTGCTAGATGATTACTAATATCATGTAACATGAACTAAAAGTAATCAATGCATTCTATACTACCGTTTCAAATGCAAATCCTGCAAGCGACCTGAATATTTTAAGATATGTTCTGGCAGCGTTTGTTGTGTAAATCAGACTCCATAGAAGATAGGACGCATTGTGTCATTCATAGGGCTATTGTTAATAAAATAATATTTACAGTGAATTTTATTATAAGAAATTTTTTAAGTAGCACAACATAATTGTGAAGAAATAAACAATACTAAGCTATTTTGAGAATACTCTTAAAATTCTGTATTTCACGAAGATGAAAAAGTATATAGTTAGATGGTAGATTTCAGGTTCATTTCAAAATTTAAAGTAGAAGTATACACAAACAGACAGAAATGTCGTATCTGCTGATAATATATACTAACGACAGAAGAGAATAAGCTCTCAGTTCTCCGCCTTGTTATTACCTCGTAAAGCGCGTTAACATAATTATCGTTCTAGTTTAAAATAAACAACAATTTCTTAAACTAAATAGTAGAACACTTTTCCCCAACAGTAGGATATGTATAAAGTAGTTAAGTTCAGCGCAACAAATTGTTTTTACTCTCATGAGTAGCCATATCGTATTAATTTATCGTGTGTTCTGCGGTTGAAAATGAAGCCCGCAGACTAATTATGATTGCGGATTTTCCAATTTTACAACTGGTTAGCTTTTATAAATATTTTTGTTTGAACATAACAATATATTCTATTTTTCAATTTTATTTTTAAATATAAATTCTCTTGTAACGAGTTCCTTATTTACGAAAACAATCAATTATTTTATTAATTTTATTCGAAATACACACAAAGGTATTCGACCAAAGCAAATAATGCCATAACAAAATGTGACAGTACTCTTATAGAAAATACACAGTCATATTTTTTACACACAAACATATATGCACCACCTAACATATGGTCCACCTAATGCTAAGATGTTACGAACGCATATAATTTTTGTAAGACCATTGCATCCGCCGGCTCTCTGGCTACATCATTCACCACCAAAATAAATACACACTACGGCTAAGCCTGAAACACCCCACTGCCAGGCATAAGCCCCTTTCTACGTGTAGGAGAAGGGTTGGAGCCACCTCTACTATAAGTAACGATCGCTATCAGGTGTATTTGACTATTTGATAACAACTGGGACTGACAGCTTTACATGCTCTCCGAGGCAAGGTGGGGAGACTCACAAGAACAAACAGCTAAATAGGAAATAAATATCCCACCAAAAACATAAATGTGAAAAATGACAGCCAAGTTCAATAATAAGAATTTGTTGTTTGTGGACTTCGCCGAAAAAAGTATTGAGATCTAAATGAGCGCCAAGTTCTACAGAAAATATTAAATTAAGCTAAAAGAATTCTTTTGCTTGAACTTGGCTTGACACGCTGCCGCGTGTCTCAATTTCTACAAATACAGACTACTTGAGAGCAAAGTTTTTGGGATGTGAAATCGGGCTCCCCATCGGGGGACCCCAACGATATCTACCAATTTTGATTATTCTTGTTTTAATCGAAAGCCAATGCTCCGATCCTTCCCCTACATGGGGAAGAGGCCTATGCCCAACAGTGGGATATTACAGGCTGAATCGTGATCGTGATCGAATGCTTGTCATATGGTGTGGTCTTGTCATAATTAATCTAGATCTAATGAGTAAATTTTCAGTTATTCCAATTTTTTTTTCTTTCTTTTTTCTTTTTTTTTTAAATTTGTGAGAAAACACTCTTATATTTCGATGCTTTCATACTTCTCAAAGTAAATTAATATGAATTCTCAATTTATTTTGAAATAGCAATAATAAAACATAATTTGTGACAGATTGTAATATTCATTACCACTTTTTTTATAATTTAATAAATTTCTAGTTAAATATCGCATTGATTTCGATGGTTTGAATTTCAAATTATGTTATAATTCACTGAAAACGTTACACGGGAAATTAGATTACGGGTACAGTTCATGGCGCACGTGTGTTGGGACAACATTGTGTACCTACTAATGTAGGTACGTAATATGTTTGTGTATACCTACTTATGCTAGAGGTTTAATTTTTTTTTCTTTTGTCGATAATAAAAGGTCATAATATAAAAAGTATCCGCGGTTTTTTGCCACTAGATTGTATTGATGCCTATATATCGGGCAACACTCACCCGATTGTCTCCAACGAACATGTGCTTAAAAGCTGATATTACAGCTTACATTTTTTGTGAAGATAGTTATCTAATTCGTTACTCGTGTAAAAAGTTATATTGATTTTAAAATGAGTGAAATATCTGAAGAAATACGCTATGAGATGCTTTTTTACTATAAAAAAGGTACAGACGCTCCAAAAACATGCCGAATTTTTTTTGAAGTGTACGGTTAGAATGCTGTGAGTGAACGAAGGACCCAGGAGTGGTTTGTTCGATTTCGTCCCGGAAATTTCGATGTCAAAGATGCACCTCGCTCTGGCCGGCCAGTCACTGAAAAAGTCGATGAAATTTTGCAACTGGTGGAGCAAGACTAGCACGCAAGCTGTTAGGAAATAGCGGAGGCACTAAACATCAACCACATGACAGTTTGAAATCATTTGAAAAGAGCAGGCTACAAAAAGAAGCTCGATGTTTGGGTGCCACATGAATTAACGCAAAGAAATTTGATTGACTGAATTACCATTAGTGAAATGCTGCTGAAACGCAACGAAACCGAACCATTTTTGAAGCGAATCATTACAGGTCATGAAAAATAGGTGCTAAACGAGAATATCAAACGCAAGCGATCATGGTTAAAGGCTGGTGACCCTCCACAAACGACTTTAAAACCTGGATTATCGGCAAACAAGGTTATATTGAGTGTTTGGTGGGACTGGAAGGAAATTGTCCATTATGAGCTGCTGTAACCTGGCGAAACCAACAACTCGGTCCTATACTGTGCACAACTCGACCGTTTGACGAAGCAGTCCAGAAAGAGCGACCAGTATTGGCCAACAGAAAGGGAGTTTTGTTTCATCATGGCAATGCACGGCCACACACATTTTTGATGACTCGGAACAAATCGAAGGAACCAGGTTGGCAAGTTTTGATGCATCCACTGTATAGCCCGGACCTTGCACTGTCTGACTACCATTTATTTCGGTCTCTGCAAAACTCTCTTAATGGCAAAAAATTGGCTGACCGAAACGCCGTTGAAAATTGCTTGACTAAGTTTTTCGACGATAAACCACAGCAGTTCTACACCAATGGAATTATGTAGCTACCCGAAAAATGGCAAAAGGTCATAGATAATAATGGTCAATATGTACTTGGTCAAAATTGATTTTCAATAAAAAAATATTTTTGTTCAAAAATGTACCAAAAAACCGCGGAGACTTATTATATGACCATATATATCGTCGTATCTTCATATTTAGATGGATTTTTTTTGGCTTAAAACGTGTTGTAATTTATTATATTGTTGAATTGTTAATGTTACATTCAGTGATTTAACCGTGAAATCACAATTAAATCTAAGTTAATATTATAACAACTAAAGTTTTTTTTTTGTTTGTTTGTGTATATTAGAATATACACGTCGACTGTTCTTAACATAAGCCACATAATATCCTTGTTTTAGATAACAGCCAACTGCCATAGTTACATATTTTCAAGCGTGGTACACTGCAAACTGCGCCAACGGACAAGTCCGAATGTCCTGAAATAATTTCGAAAATTAATTTAGATGTCTTTAATTAAATGAGATAACTCCTTGCCTTATTGTCTCCACTGGTGATAAGAGGGCTGGTGCATTTTTTGCCCAAAGAATCGGCATAGCGATTCAACGGGGAAGTGCTGCCAGGATTCTTGGCAGAATTCCACGCGGACATGATATTTTGTACCAAAACTATCTGTAAATATTTAGTTCTTAAGTTGTGTATTGTAAATATGTATAATATTATTTTATAAAATATTGTTAATTTAGATGTCTATTAGAAAATATTATAATTATGTATATAGGCCTTTAAAAATACAGCTTGATACAAATATAGATGTTACCATACTGTTAGCTTATCTCACATAATATACTAAAAAAGCAAGAGTGATGAAACCACGTCGGAGGCCTAGTTGATAGATGATATTATACAATGTTTGTTAGGATATTTCGTTAATTATACCTATATGAGGTTTACTGGCGCTCTAATTACAACCTGAATTCCTAATTATTGACACCTTTGAAACCACTGTCCTTGGCTAGCTTTGATTATGTTATGTAATTAGAGAAATTAGAGATTATGTTATGTATTTAGAAAATGTTACCACAAATATATATAAGATTATTTATCTATTTGTATGGAGTACCAAAATAATAAACTGACGTTGCTCTGAAATCAAAGTTTATTCATTAAAATTAAATATTCTATATCTATACATATAATAAAATGGTAGGAAAGTCAAAACTGTACATTGAATATTTTTTTAAAAGAATACTTGGGGTGTGATCTACAATCGATACTAAAGCCAAAAATATAGTTTTTAGAATTTTTGTCTGTTTGTCTGTTTGTCTGTATGTATGTCCGGGATAAACTCAAAAAGTACTGCATGGATTTACTTCAAATTTGGCACGAATATTATTAAGAAGTCGGGTCAGAACATAGGCTACATATTATCACGCTATCACCTACGGGGAACGAGCAGTGAACGCACGCAGACGACGTCGCGGGCAGCAGCTAGTACACAATAATAACGTAATTATATACAATTGTACCTTTACTATAGTGCTCCGGGGTGACTGAATGTTTACTATAATTATAAACATCCTGGTCACGGCACCATTTTGTAATGATCTCCTTATGGTGTTCCGATGACTAACCATCATGCTTATGATAATCCTGGTCACGGCACCATTTTGTAATGATCTCCTTATGGTGTGTGATGAGAAAGACCCCAACATATATAAATTTATAACATCCTGGTCACGTGGACCATTTTGTAACACTATCATGGTAGTGGCGTTACAAGCTAATATTTAGCTTAAGAGGATATCAATTATCTTTGGCCTTATAATTGTGATCGTCTAGTATAAGGAAGGACTCTACGTTGTGTTTGATTTTTGTTTCAGAGTAACTTCAGTTCTTTTTATGGTATGCCGAAGGAAAGACATAGTATATGTTATTAGAAGCCTTGATTTCTATATAAACTCTAACTAACATCCTACCTAGCCATTAATTTAAAATATCATCTCTGCACAATGACATTAAATTACTGAAATTAATTTATCCTAAAATTTAATTGAAAGATATTTACACTTACCAGTGATATAAATGCTATAGATAACTAACTCCTGGAATACTATTAAAAGGAAAGAAAGATATTAAGCTTTATAACACCTTATTAGTAAATTAATTAGGAATTAATAAAATTTAGTAAATTAGAACCGTTAAGAATAAATAGTAATAGACTTATTTATTTAGAAATAACTATCACCTACTGTTTAACTAAATATCTGACGTCTCCTTAAGAGTGTGTAAATTATAATTGCTAATATTTTTAGTGAATCTAGATAGCTAAAATAGAAATAGAGTTAAATAATTATATATAGGATATTCTATAATGACATTGATTAATTGAATAGTGTCTAAGTTTCTTTTACATGTATTTTTAGTTCAAACCTGATATAATAGATAGATTCTAATAACTCTAAACAAATGAAATAAATAAAAATAGATAAGTAAATGAAATAATGATTAAATACATATTATATAGTTATTAATTATCTTGAAATAATTTATTCAGTTAATAAATTATCTCAGATAATTGTGGAAAATAATGTGTAGTGTTTGTTTGTATGTGTTAATCTGTTAGGATAGGGTTTATAGGCATTAGGGAATTAAAAGGCCGGGTTCAATTGAACCCGGGGGGTCGCTTCCACCAAGCCCCTCCGACCCCAATCCAATCCACACCGTGCTGAAGGCTCTAAATTAAATTAGGCACAACGTTGGTGCTATCAAATCAAAAGAAAGGTAGCAGGTAGGAAATGAGAGGTCCCAATTTTCTACAGTAAGTTAGACGGAAATATATCCTGTCTAACAAATGCTTGTTTCATACCGCTGCAGCACAATCATGCAATGACTGTATTTGAGTAATCCCTTGGGACGTCATATAGACATAACCAGTGAATTACTAGAGTTGATGTAATTACCAAGCTGTAATCAGACATGGTATTAAGATGTGTTCCACGTGAACAAAAGGAGATCGTGTCTACTGATCTTTTCATTGTGTGCTTACTAGCCCATACGGGAACTTCGGTCACACCACTACTTTGAAATTCGATCACGAAACCTAACACTTTTGCCACAATTGGATTGTGTAGTGTAATTTCCCATAGGAAAGACCTACTGAGTTACGGGTCTATAGTCAGCTATATTGTCAAGCCTCGCCACCATTGTGAGATGGGTCGTCGGCGACTAGCGACTGGCGACAGCGCAACCTTTCGAGTGTCCTATAAGGAAAATAAGAATAATTAAAGGTTTAAGACCAACATGTAGAGTAGGTGTATTGTGTAGGTTTGTCTTTGCATGACTTACAGCATTCACATGAAACAGCATTCATTAACCAGAATAGGTTGTTCAATTGAAACATTGAACCAGTAATTAAGTTGTTAAACATTTGAATATATCAGGCTCTCTTAGGAACTGAATGGATTTATCAAAGGACATAGTAGTGTCGAGAGATAAATAAAACAATTAAAATATAACATATTCATTTACTCAATCAGAATCTCTGAGAGTATCTCATTTTCACAATGAAGAGAGAATGTATATTTAATAGGTTTTATGATCCATCAATGTTTGTATGTTTGAAAAACACAAGAGGACTTGATTAAGGCTTGGCTTAAATCTCAGTAAATCCGCCTTAGGACTTAACAGAGACTGTCCACAAAAATTAGCAATAAATTAATTGGAAAAGTGAATATGTTTCTCTATTAGTCTAAAATAGAACTTCATACCACTGTCCAAATCTAAATTACTAACCTTTGTTGCAGTTCAAACATCGACCATACACTAAGTGTTTGGTGGAGTTTGTCCAATGTCTCTCATCAAAGATGAGGAATTCTTATCAAAGATAAGTAAACGTACGTATAGTATTTACCAAGAACATAGTTCAGTTAGGCAAACACAAACGCAGAGGTTGGTAGGAAGTACTCGCAACTTTCTTTACTAGATAGACCTAGATTAGGAACTACCTAGCATCGATGACGCGAAGAACTGTGGCTTAGACAGGCCTAGCCTTATAGGGGAAACCTATAATAAAACACTGGCGAATACAAACATTTATGGATTCACCTGAACACGGTTTATATAGTTCAATGAAAGTCATCGTAAGAATGAGACACCCCAGTCTACCAGTTACCTCGTCTTGACACACATCCAAGAACATAAATTCTTAGATCAATGTTCAAAACTACAATAGTTTGCGTAATGTCATAGTTCAGTGTGTAATTACCTCATCTTAGAATGTATTCAAGAGCTAAAAGTATCCTTGAACTCATTCAAGACTACAAACCACCTGTGTTACCTCGCTCCAACATATATTTAAGATCTACAAGTTCTTAAATTAATGTTTGAACTACAAAGTTTGTGTAATGTCAAAATGAAGTCAAATACACACATATATATATATATATACATATATACATATACATACAATAGAAGCATATTTATATGTAGAGAATATTCAATAAGATACGACAACTAATCATTAGTTTGTTTATAGGTCATATTTTCCTAGAATTATTCATCACTCTATTTACTTCCAAAGTAATGACATAGTAAAATCTCATTTCATTATTTAAATACACCCTAACGAAAATTTATTTAACCCTTAATATCTAATATGATAGTTTTAACCAAGATTCATTCAATTTATATATGTATTTTAAAGTCAAACAGATGTAATTTCATTTTATTCTAACAACATCATATTGTGGTTATTTACTTAAGTTATGTTTCATTTTATCAGTTAAATTCAATATAATTATGGTCATAAGGCTTATTTCATAATAATTCCATTCATTAATCAATCAATAATTAATAATATCAATGTAAACCTAGATAATAATTCCTTTCAATATTCAATCAATAATTAATAGTATCGATGTAATCCTAGCTAATAATTCATTAGATATCTTTTATTAAAAATCTCCGTAAAAGTTATAAAAATCAGTAAAAGAAACACAACATGCAGAAACCCAAACATGCAAATAAATAAAAAAATTAATGCATTCGAACCAATCAGGAGCGCTTCATCACAGGTCTTTCACTGAATTTATTTAGCGGATTACAATTAAAATTTTATAATAAAGAATTGCACTTAATAATAATCAGTAAAAAATAAATTAAAACTAATTCGCGATCTACACTGAAGCTACATAGCCACTTGGCCAGCTTACGCTAATGAAATCCCTGAATCAGATCTAAAAAATACTTTTTAGGTATTTCTATCTTTAATCTAATTCAGAAATTCCATAACTTAGCCAGCCAAGGGCCACGACGGCCGCGGAGGCCTACCGCTTCGAACTCCGAATTCAAATTTGAATGTCAAACTGACTGCCCCGAATTCAAACTCCCCATCGTATATATTGAAATCTCGCGTCTGTTTTTCCCCCACCCTAACACGTCCACCAATGCGCTCTGCAGTGATACCATACTCACAGCAATTCCCGTGTTTTACGGAAATTCGGTGATCCCCGCGGTACATTGCCGTGTCCAAAAAAAAATACGGCAATCCCATGTGTAATTGTTCTTTCCCGATAGTTTATAAGTCATTATAGTGCAACACAAAACCAAGGAATAAAATTATTACACAAAAACCAAGGAATAAAATTATTACTTCCTCAATAAATTGAGCTTTACTGGCTGTAAGCACTTTTATCCGATCCGAAGGAAATTGCGTAAATCAATTAAACAAAAACACAACAAAGATAAACAATAAAAGGGAAAAACAAATATACATTGAATAAAGCCGAAGAAAACAATGTTAGTTATAATAAATTTGTATGACGGTTGTGAAGAATAATGTATTATTCAACCGATTTCAAAAGGAAGTTATTTAACCGATTATCGTCATTTTTAACCTTACGTGTTAATGTAAAGTAAATACACGTCAATTTTGTAGTTTTTAATCCAAACAAGGTAACTCAAAACTTTGTGATGGCAACCCCGGCGTCCTGTAATTACAGCAAAAAACCCACTCATACGCCGGGTCGAACCCTTAGGCCCGGGTTCCACCGCTTAACAGAATTATGCTTTGCTTAATCGAATTTATAGTTCGATTCTAACCTTGCTTTCGTTTAATTATTATTACGAATTATTTGTATGAGAACATAGCAAAGTGCTGTTTTAAGACTTTTTCAGGCAATCCCTTTAAAATTCCTCTCTGTAACAAACATCCTCATACTTCAAGGAACACAAAAAAAAAGAATTAGTGCAATCGGTTCAGCCGTTATTCTCTAACTGCGTTTAGTTTATGTTAGTGAAATGCAATTTCCAGCTCTAAACTTTGTTAAATGCGTAAACCGACTTTATGTCGAACTAATCGCGATTATATCAATCAGTGGAAACTGGCCCTTAGAACATTCCCTTATCATCGTTTTATCGAATCTGTCAACACAAAATTTTAAGCCTGTCTCGAATATAAAATTTACCACTCTAATATTTTAACAACTAGCTAAAACTGTTTGAGTTCCCAACTAATAAATTCCTATTCAAGTACAACTTAAAATTTGAGTCCCTAATGGATTTGAACCATTTTCGTTCATTGAGTTGACTGTTTTATGTTTATGTGTCAACTCACATTTCAATTTATGCGTTTGTAATCTTAAGTATAACTAAAATTTATGGCACCAATAACTTAGGACTGAACTGTGTTTACGTGTTACGTTACAATCGCCCCTTAATTATATAATGTAGTTTATCGTAATTATTAATTAATCACAACAACGTAACCAAATAACACAATTCTGTATCACGCCACCTCTCAACTGAAAGGACACTCATGAATCCTTACATTCAGCCTCAATCAGCAGCACATAGAAGCATACTCTTCTCCCAAACATCCAATCTCTCATCAATCATACTACTAGAGTTACATTCAATGGTTAAAATCAAAGTAATCAATTCCAACCAACCATTCCAGCTCCTTCACCCACTCTCACACTCACATAGATCCAATCTGATTTGAATTCCTGCATCTAGGGCTCAATTTCATCTTAAAACAATACACATATTGTTTTAAAATAAAAAATCCGGCTCTTCAATGTTAAATATACAACTTAACAGAGTGCAGTTCATCTTATTTTAAAGGAGATGGAGACTTTTAGGCTAAAATGTATTAAATACAGATATGGTTTAAAGATTGGTCATATATTTTTTTTTTTTTTTTTTTTTTTTTTTTTTTTTTTAAATATAAAATATCAGCTCAATTTTGAATCTGGAAGCTGAGAAAAATGAAAAAGATAGTTTTCGTCAAATTAATTGGGTATCGATTTAACTATAATCGATTATAGAATTTAAAAAAAGTTTGCACTAGTTAATTAACTCAAAGTATCCAGATACACAATTGAAGTTATAAACAATAAGGTGTATTTAAATAAAGTTACATTAATATCGAAAATAAAAATTAATGTCTGATAAACCCAAATTATTATCGATTTCGTATCGATTGAAAATAAATCATATCGATTTAACTATAATCGATTATAGAATTTAAAAAAAAATTTGCACTAGCTAATTAACTCAAAGTATCCAGATACACAATTGAAGTTATAAACAATAAGGTGTATTTAAATAAAGTTACATTAATATCGAAAATAAAAATTAATGTCTGATAAACCCAAATTATTATCGATTTCGTATCGATTGAAAATAAATCATATCGATTTAACTATAATCGATTATAGAATTTAAAAAAAGTTTGCACTAGTTAATTAACTCAAAGTATCCAGAAACACAATTGAAGTTATATACAATAAAGTGTATTTAATTAAAGTTACATTAATATCGAAAATAAAAATTAATATCTGATAAACCCAAATTATTATCGATTTCGTATCGATTAAAAATAAATCATAATTATTTTTAATAACAGCTTTGACAGCTGACTGATATTGAAACTGTGTGCCCCGTCATGGTCCCGTCACTGTCACTTGTTTCATGTAATCATGTTTATAATTGTTTAATGTTTTCAGTGTATTCAGATGCATCCTGAGTCCATTCCTGATATTTATTTATGGTTTCAAGTGATTGATATTTGTAATGACATAATATGATAACCTTTAGTGCTTCAGGAACTTAGTGATTTTCCATAGACATTGTAACATAACCTCAATTTTACAAAACGTCTAATAACTCCGCTCTTAAATAGCCAAAATGTACAGAATTTCAGCAAGGAATCAATAAGCGTAAATACATTAATTGGTACTATTTCATTACGTTATATTTTACATTGCATTTCGGCCCAAGAATGTATGGAATCGTATCCGTTTCCTTTCAGAATGAATAAATTAAAATATTTGAATACAGTTGCACAATTCATATCTAATACTAATATGAATTGGTGATATGTTGTTTAGTATATTGCAGTACTTGGACAACTTGTATTGCAAACAGTCAAACTTTAAGGTCTGACCTATATTTTTGCAATTTAATTTAGATTGAATATAACTTAAATTGTTCAGTTAATTTTGTGAAGAAATGACCGCCCTACTCCCCACCAACTATTTTTATTAAGCTAGCGCTTAATAAGTATTTGATGAAAGAAAGAAAAATTATATATGACTTAGTAGTCAGTTGAAAATTAAATTGTTATTTCTATTAAGCTAGCGCTTAATAGGTTAAGAATTTAATGGAAAAAAATTATATATGACTTAATAGTCAGTTGAAAATTAAATTGTTATTTCTATTAAGCTAGCGCTTAATAGGTTAAGTAATGATGGAAAAAAATTAATATATGACTTAATAGTCAATTGAAAATTAAATTGTTATATAATTATGTGAGAACTTTTAAGCGCTCCAATAAAATTAGTTGAGTCATTTCCCTGACCCATCATTACCTTAATTTTTATTTTTATTCATAACTAAATCTAATTACAATTACACTTATCTAACTTATTACTATCTATTTTAATCATTTAATTACTATCTTAATAACCTAATCTTTTACTTATATATCTAACTTATTTAAGTGCAATTTATTTTATAAAATCATCTATAGTTTCGACATTAAATTATTGTGAAATATAATAAATCTTCGATAAAGTTTATTGATATTCTAGTTTAAAATCTATCCTTTTCAATTCCACATTATTAATTCAAATGTTTATATCAATGGTTAAACATTTAAGTGCAATTCATTTCCTTATAAAGTCAACTATAGTTTTGACATTAAATTATTGTGAAAATATAATAAATCTTCGATAAAGTTTATTGATATTCTAGTTTAAAATCTATCCTTTTCAATTCTACATTATTAATTCTAATGTTTGTATCAACAGTTAAACATTGATAACATCTATAATTGATCGTGATCAATTTATTATTGATAATATCTATTTAAATGTATTGTATTAAAGTTTCCTCTAATTTCTTTAGTTATAGGGTCCATTAATGTGTAAACATTTGCAAATGGAATCGCACTAACTACATAAGGTCCTTCATACAGCAATTGAAACTTTTTTATAAGTTTCTTTTGAGCCTCTGACTTATTTACTTTACGAATCTTTACATAATCTCCAATCTGAAATTCAATTAAACGATGGGACCTATTAAATTTAGTTTGTCGTTTAATACTGTTATCTTTTAAATTTTCCCTAACTTGAATTCTAATTTGATTAATATCTTTAGACTTATTTAATTGAGGCAAACAACTATCAAATGACATGCCATTACTCAATCCATATAATATTTCATTAGGAGTAAATCCCGTACTTTCATGAAATGTGTTGTTATATAATGTTTCGATTTTATTTAATATCGTTACCCAACTCTTATGATTTTTATGGCAATATGTTCGAAATAAACGTCCTAGTTCTCTGTTAACCCTCTCTGTCGTATTAGGTCGAGGATTTCTTACAGTTGTAAATATAGGTTTTATACCCATATCTTTTAAAGTTTGTTTCCAACTTTCAGATGAAAATTGACTACCATTATCAGTCATAATTACTTTAGGCTTAATTATTTTAACAAATTGTTTTAATTTTGTAATAACTGAACGAGAAGTGGCTTTAGACAAATCATATAATTTAACAAATTTACTAAATGAATCCTGAATTACAAATATATAAGCAGAACCAAACCGTCCTTTCGGCAATGGTCCATATAAGTCTGCCATAACTAAGTCACCTATTTCTTCTGTCACAATAGATTTACATTTGCCTACATATTTTATATTATCACTTTTAGAAACTTGACAGAGATGACAAGTCTTTAATAATACTTTAACTGTTCTATGCATATTAGGAAAATAGAATCTATCCTTAAGATATTTGAGTACCTTAAAAACCCCTTGATGTCCCATTTCTTTATGAATTTGAGAAATTACTTCCTCTCGTAACTGAGAGGGTAAATAAATTACATGTTTATCTGAATCAATTTTAAAATATAACACTCCATTCTTGATATAACAGCGCTTAGCAATATTATTTATTCTACCACTATGATTATTACTAATATTATTTATAATATCCATTATCAACTGTACTTCATTATCGTTAGATTGAAAACTAGATATATTTTTTAAGTTTGTTATCAATGTTTTATTTTTATTAATTTCCATATAATGTATTTCAGGACAATAGATTCTATCTTCTTGTATCATTGATGAATCAGGTGGGAACCTAGATAACACATCAACAGCGACATTATCTCTACCTTTTATATGTTCGATACTATAATCGAATTGTTCGAGGAACAATATCCATCTAATTATTCGACTATTATACAATTTCCATGTCTTAACAAACGTCAATGCTTTGTGATCAGTTCTAATTATAAGCTTTGCGCCCCTCAAATAGGTTTCAAACTTCCTTAAACAATAGATTATAGCCCAAAACTCTTGTTCAGTAACAGTCCATCTTAATTCGGCGCCCCTAAGAGATCTGCTACAATAGCCTAATATTTTCATTTCCCCTTGTTCATCGTACTGAAATAAAACCCCCGCAAGACCTACTCCCGAACTATCTGTTTGTAAATAAAAAGGTTTAGACATGCCCGGATGATGCAACATTATTGTCTTTAAAAAACTATTTTTCAATTTTTCAAAGGCTACTTGTGCTTCTGAAGTCCAAATCCATCCTTTGCTCTTTTTTAATAATTGGCATAAAGGTTGAATTATACTATTATAATCAGGAATGATCCGCCTATAATAATTACAAAGTCCTAAAAATGCTCTTAAATGTTTTATTTTCTTGGGAACTGGGAAATTCTTAATTGACTCTATTTTTTCTGGATCAGTTTTAATTCCCTCGGTAGAAATAATATGTCCTAACATCTTAACTTCTTTACATATGAATTTACATTTTTCAAGATTACATGTTAACCCCGCTGACTTTAATTTGTTTAGTATTATATCGATATGTTCTAAATGTTCATTTAACGTTCCTTGAGTTAAGATAGCAAGGTCATCTAAATAATTCACACAAAAATGTCTAACTTCAGGCCCTAATATTAAGTCCATAGCTCTACTAAAACTTCCCACTGAAGTCTTAAGTCCTTGTGGTAAAACATTGTACATATAAGATTTTCCATTAAATGTGAACCCGGTATACTTTTTACTATCCTCAGAAATGGCAATTTGAAAATATGCATTATTCAAGTCTATTATACTAATATAATTAACCCCATGAAATGAATTTAAAACATCTATTTGCATCGGAGGTGCTTCCGACTCAGCTATCATGTATTTATTGATTTCACGTGCATCTAGTAAAACTCTAATTGAACCATCAGATTTTAAGGTGTAAGTTAACGGACTACAATACGGTGTTGAACCTCTAGATATTATTCCCATATCAACCATTTCGGCTAATTTTTCTTCCATTTTTTGTCTATACGCGTACGGAACAGGATAAGACCGTTTAATTATTGGACTATGGTCTATCATTTTGATAATATGTTGATAACAATTAGCTCTACCTAACCTTTTAACAAATACTTCACTATATTTAATTAGAATCTGTTTTAATTTATTTAATTGAGTTCCTTTAAGAGGTGTACCCGTCTTTATTTCTTGTAAATATTTATTGAAATCAAAGCTATTGTCTACCTTTGTAATATCACAAATTCTCTTTTCCTCAAAATTATATTTAATAAACGGAATTAATACTCGTTGATCTCTATGTTCGATAACTAACCCTATGGATGGCTCTTGTAATTTAATATTAACATTATTTGCCATAAGCCAGTCAAATCCTAGTATCATTGAATGAACTAATTTTGGTACTATAAAAAATCTAATCTCTAAATCAATTACCCCAAATCTTACAGGCAATAAAACCATTTGTTGTATTTTAGCACTCTTTTGTCCTACTGCTCCACGTATCTGAATCGGCTTAACAGGTAACATGTCTAATTTGTTCCCAGTTAATGATTTTAAAGATTCCCAAAATGATTCTGAAATGCAGGTTATGTCACTCCCTGTATCGATTAAACATATGACTCGTTTACCAGATACTATCACTTCAATCTCAGATTTAATTATTTCTAATTTATCCGCGGTAATATTATCTTCCTCATCAAATAATGAAAAGACTGCTTCGGTTTGCACTAACGACTCATTATCTATTTCCGATTGATTTTTTAATGTTTGTATGATTTTATACTTGAAATCTGTTGAATTATTTTTATTTAATCCTGAGCCTAACCCTGATTTACAATATTGTCCCTTAGCTATGATTGGTTTACGTATACCATTATTATGTCTACCTAATGTCTGTCCAGGTTCCCACCCGAGTTTAAGCATAATTCTTAAAGCTACTGATGTACTGTTCGCCCCTACTAAAGTTGATGTACCGGGGTCTGTCACATCAACACTTATTAGTTTAAATTCTCTGTTGATACAGAGTTTTCTATAGAAACATTGTTATCATTATCTACTCTATTCGTACCATTAATGCTATTCTTCTTGTTTGGTATCACCTTACTCATTGATCTAGTGTTCATAATTCGCTTCCGGTTGAGACCGCCTCTGCCATTCTGCTGTTGAACTGCCATCTCAGATCTTTGAACGCTGCTAGAATGGGCATTAATGCCACTACTGAAGTTATTTTGCTTATTAATGTTATCTAACTTTCGCAGAAACTCCGTAGCTTGAAGAATCGATGTGTAATTACTTGTTGACCAAGCATATTGAACATCTTTAGGAAAATGATTCATAATGTCATTTATTAATTGTCTCTCTTGAATAGGATACGTCAACATCTTCGCTTGTCCACATAAAGTAATGAAATGGCTTAACATAGACTGGACTCCGTCCCACGAATTCTGACTGATTCGTCTTCTTAATTCATTCTGCTCAGCCTCGCCCCAATATGTGTCTAAAAAATCCCTTTTGAAGTCTTCAAACACTGTCCATCTATCTTTATAAATACGCGCCCAATTTCGCGATTCATTTTCAAGACAATCTATGACAATGTCTATTATATCTCTCGCCTCTGGTGCAGACCTTCTTAAATAAGCAGTCAAGTCTTCGATGAACGTCACAGGGTGTTTTCCTTTAAATGGAAACTTAGGTCTTTCCGTAGGCATCTGTGCCACTGGATAGTATACCGTTGATGTTCCCGGCTGTATGATAGGTTGAATACAATTTTCTCTCGGCATAACATTGTCCGATGATCCACTAGGAGTAGACATTCTATTTTCCAACTCCGAGATTCTATTATTGATGTTATTCATTGCCTTTTCCATCATTCGAGATATGTATCGTAAAGAATTAATCTTCCTTACTTTAGTAGCAGGTTTAACTGCAGACACTCGCTTGTTATTAGAGTTAGTCGCCTTG
Source organism: Melitaea athalia (assembly GCA_905220545.2). Lineage (NCBI taxonomy): Eukaryota > Metazoa > Arthropoda > Insecta > Lepidoptera > Nymphalidae > Melitaea > Melitaea athalia. The sequence goes on from HG992180.1 coordinate 3,020,623, forward strand.
GTTCCAACAGGACTAGCTTTAGATTGACGCCTAGGCATTGTTATAGATTTAATTTGCTTCAAATGTATCACTGATAATGTTTATCTAAATTTTAATTAATTTATTTTAAATTAAAAAGATTCACTGCACTCTATTTAAACTACTCATTTAATTTGAGTTTAATTTAAATAAACTTTCCAAATGTTCACACAAAAACTATCTCTTTCTAATCACCTTTTAAACTTCTAATATTTTATTGAAATTTTATCAAGTCGACCGGAATCTGCAATTTTAAAACTTAGTTTTAATTTTAAAATATTAAATGTTTACAAGTTTAATTATATTTCAACTATCATACTTTCAAATGAAATATGACAACTTCATTTCTTCTCTAGTATTCATTGATAACATTCTTATCAAACATCAATTCAATTCCATTCACACCAAACAATGCATCCATCAACAAAAGAATAATAAAACTATCGCTGTGAAATCATAACAATTAGAAAAATTCTCAAATCCTTATAAATGTTAAATGCCAAATTCATACTATCCCTAATCGTCTTTATTATAATAAATACTACAGTATATATTTTTAATTGAAATTCAATTCACTCGGATTGAACTCACTACCTTGCATATGACATTCAATACCCTTATCCACTGAACCATTGTTTACAATTTATAAGATCACAACCACGCCATCTTTGTTTCACAATAAACACTTCCATATCTACACTCGATACTACGCCATTTCTACTTCTAAGCCTACCTTTCAATACCACTCACTCTCAACAGATGGCGTTACTGATATGAAACATTTTGAAATTCTTTCAGCGCCATCTACGAACACATAGCACAACCATCCATAACTTCCGTAAGCAACTCGATATTAATTCACGTTTGTCCACCAGATGTCGCTACCAACCCTACTACAATTTTACTGTCGCTATTAATTCACGCTTGTTCAATACATTTAAAACCACACATCCTCTGATATAAATACTAATAATTAACAAGGTTAATATAAAATTCTATTCAATTCAAATTTGAAATAAAAGTTTCCTCCCTTTGACAATTGACAGTTCAAAATTCGAGGAAAGCTAACAAAAAAATAATAATAAATTAAAATAAATAAAATGTAATAATAATGTTCATAAAAAAATGTTCTATATTTTTTTTCTCAATAATGTCTTATTAATATTTAAAAACAAGAACCTTTTCAAAAGAATTTATTGTAGTTGTTTTTAGAACGCAATTTCTAATGTCACAATCTAGTTAAAAGTGTATAATCTATGGTCACAACCACATATTTTTGATTTTAATTAAGTAGTTCTGTAATTCTGTACGATCCCTGTTAGACAACTGATAATTGATTATTTATAAGCAAATTTATTAGTTCTTTAGTATATTAGAATAGAATTGAAGTATACATAAAGAGACCGAATAAGTTATAATGTTATGTTAACATGGATTGATTTTATAGTTCTTATGAGTGCTATGTCATTCGGTAAGCTATACTCCTTTTTTACAAATAAAATTATCTTAAACAGTTCCAGTCCATTCCTAAAATTCAAGGTCAAAATAACCCTGTTACCTTCATAACCTAATTCAACTTTATTTAACCAATACATTCTCGCACACATGACTAAAATGCACTGAATTTCTATACTTTAAAATCTGTTATTTAAACTAAGTATAATTTGCTATGATGGCAATGACTACACTTAATTATTTTTAAAATCTAACATTAAAATGAATAAATATACCAAAATACATAGTCTTTCCTGTACAGTCTCTGTAAATAAATGAATAAAAGTTAATTCCACAGTTAGTTAATATTATAATTAATTTCCAATTTGCACTAACTATAACATTATTCTATCTTCACATTATGTGTGCATATTTTTAATACTATTGAATACTACCATTTCAGCCTAACATCCACGTACATCTAGCCAGCCCTAAGGATGATCAACGCATAACTATTGGGACCAATTTCAACAAAGAAGGAAATTACTTCAGCGTCAGTGACTAAATGTGACAAAATAAGTTTAAATTGTACATAACCTAGAATAATTTGTATCTGTAAGTAATATTAAAATTTACTGCAGGCTTTTATTTAAGAATTCCCTAACAATATTTAATTAATACAATCTAAATTTTATTAACTATCCTAACAATGTCTATTGATTGACGATAATATAATAATAATCAGATAATAATTAGATGTGCTTGAGACCCACTTCAATATACTACTAGTCAATTTTAGTAATGTTGTGTAGGTAGATACTTTCATGTAATTTCATGAATAAATAATTATTTAAATATGCAACTATCCATCATTAGTAATAATACATGAGACAATAGGCTGCTATGGTCCGACCATTCAAATCTTATTACTGAGAAGCTTAATGCAACCTTTAAGTATTAAACATCTCTTCAATATTACTCTTAAAACAGATTTATTTAGATCTATGCACCTAACTGTAATTCTAACTGCGCCAAGACGCTATATACCTATGGAACCATTCTTAGTTTGTCTAAAACAAGTTAATATGCTTACATAATATGAATTTAATAGGTTTATCTTATTTTGTGTAAAATGAACTTTAAAGAATTGTTAACTAATATGCTTTGTGTCTTCTATTAGTACAATCGTGCAACTATTATCATTTAATCACTGGCATTACATTTATTCACTGTAAATGCTTTGAAAAGTTACTTTAAAGCTTCTAAGATACTCGCTTACTCCGGCATTTGTGCAACCATAAATATCCTGGTCACGGCACCAAAATGTACCTTTACTATAGTGCTCCGGGGTGACTGAATGTTTACTATAATTATAAACATCCTGGTCACGGCACCATTTTGTAATGATCTCCTTATGGTGTTCCGATGACTAACCATCATGCTTATGATAATCCTGGTCACGGCACCATTTTGTAATGATCTCCTTATGGTGTGTGATGAGAAAGACCCCAACATATATAAATTTATAACATCCTGGTCACGTGGACCATTTTGTAACACTATCATGGTAGTGGCGTTACAAGCTAATATTTAGCTTAAGAGGATATCAATTATCTTTGGCCTTATAATTGTGATCGTCTAGTATAAGGAAGGACTCTACGTTGTGTTTGATTTTTGTTTCAGAGTAACTTCAGTTCTTTTTATGGTATGCCGAAGGAAAGACATAGTATATGTTATTAGAAGCCTTGATTTCTATATAAACTCTAACTAACATCCTACCTAGCCATTAATTTAAAATATCATCTCTGCACAATGACATTAAATTACTGAAATTAATTTATCCTAAAATTTAATTGAAAGATATTTACACTTACCAGTGATATAAATGCTATAGATAACTAACTCCTGGAATACTATTAAAAGGAAAGAAAGATATTAAGCTTTATAACACCTTATTAGTAAATTAATTAGGAATTAATAAAATTTAGTAAATTAGAACCGTTAAGAATAAATAGTAATAGACTTATTTATTTAGAAATAACTATCACCTACTGTTTAACTAAATATCTGACGTCTCCTTAAGAGTGTGTAAATTATAATTGCTAATATTTTTAGTGAATCTAGATAGCTAAAATAGAAATAGAGTTAAATAATTATATATAGGATATTCTATAATGACATTGATTAATTGAATAGTGTCTAAGTTTCTTTTACATGTATTTTTAGTTCAAACCTGATATAATAGATAGATTCTAATAACTCTAAACAAATGAAATAAATAAAAATAGATAAGTAAATGAAATAATGATTAAATACATATTATATAGTTATTAATTATCTTGAAATAATTTATTCAGTTAATAAATTATCTCAGATAATTGTGGAAAATAATGTGTAGTGTTTGTTTGTATGTGTTAATCTGTTAGGATAGGGTTTATAGGCATTAGGGAATTAAAAGGCCGGGTTCAATTGAACCCGGGGGGTCGCTTCCACCAAGCCCCTCCGACCCCAATCCAATCCACACCGTGCTGAAGGCTCTAAATTAAATTAGGCACAACGTTGGTGCTATCAAATCAAAAGAAAGGTAGCAGGTAGGAAATGAGAGGTCCCAATTTTCTACAGTAAGTTAGACGGAAATATATCCTGTCTAACAAATGCTTGTTTCATACCGCTGCAGCACAATCATGCAATGACTGTATTTGAGTAATCCCTTGGGACGTCATATAGACATAACCAGTGAATTACTAGAGTTGATGTAATTACCAAGCTGTAATCAGACATGGTATTAAGATGTGTTCCACGTGAACAAAAGGAGATCGTGTCTACTGATCTTTTCATTGTGTGCTTACTAGCCCATACGGGAACTTCGGTCACACCACTACTTTGAAATTCGATCACGAAACCTAACACTTTTGCCACAATTGGATTGTGTAGTGTAATTTCCCATAGGAAAGACCTACTGAGTTACGGGTCTATAGTCAGCTATATTGTCAAGCCTCGCCACCATTGTGAGATGGGTCGTCGGCGACTAGCGACTGGCGACAGCGCAACCTTTCGAGTGTCCTATAAGGAAAATAAGAATAATTAAAGGTTTAAGACCAACATGTAGAGTAGGTGTATTGTGTAGGTTTGTCTTTGCATGACTTACAGCAGTGGTCGGCAACGCGTGGCCCGCGGGCCGCGTGCGGCCCGCGGAGGTCTTACTTGCGGCCCGCGAATGTTTTGTAAATAAGTTATAAAATATCACAATAAATGCATGAACATACCGCGATCAGGTAACACGTAAATTAAAACGAAACTGGCAGATATATGATGTGACATTTTTCATTCAGCGACAGATTTGGTGAGTTTGAAAAGTTTCAAGCAAAGAAGATTTTTGCAAACCCTTTTTCCTGTGATATTCAGGAAGTACAGAGTCATTACAAATGAACGTGTTTGATCTGAAATGTCATTACATTGCAGATCAATCACAACATGCGTCTAGAAAGACCTGTGTAAACAATCCAAATAGATTTTGTTACATTTGTGGCAAATATACATTTGAAAAAATTCTGTTTAAATGTGTCAGAGTTCGTTAAAAATGCTTACATGGAGTACTATCGACGGCCATTGGAAATAAACAACAAGGACTGGATAACCAATATAGTGTGTAAAACGTGTGAAATTTTTGTTGAACAAAGTTTGAACGTGGTTTGAACAAAACTTCACAGAGCTTAATGTTTGCATATTTCAAGTTTTATTGTTAAAAATTTTCGGCATTGAGGCAGAAATAATAGTAATTATTAACATATTCCTTGTGCATAGTATGCGTTTTTAGAAACCAATGAGAAAAAAATATCAAAAAATCTTGTGCAGTAAGGTCCGGCAAATTCGTGAATTGCGGTGGCCCAATACTTTTGCGCACTGTTGAAAGTCATTTACCGTTGTACAATATTATATTTTATATAATTATTAACGTTATAATCTTTATTATGGTCCTCTCAAACAACTCGAACAAAGAACAAGTGAAAGAAAAAAAATATTTTGTCAGTTATATGGAAAAAACAGGGTGGCCCAAAACTTTTGCACGCCACTGTATATCCAGATCGTTTCCAAAATTGAGTGCTGAGAATTTAAAAGCTGGAATTTTCGAAGGACCACAAATTAGAAAATTAATAAACGATGTAAATTTTACTGAAAGTATGACAACTGCTGAAAAAATACCTGGAATTAGTTTTTTTGGCTTGTAAAAAACTTTTCGGGAAATAAGAAGTCCGTCGACTTTCCTGACCACGTCAAGCAGTTACCATTATACGTTCAGCACCTTGGATATAACATGAGCATTAAGATGCATGTCACTTATAGCCCTTTATACCTTGATCGATTTTCTGTAAATCTTGGACATTAAAGCGAGAAGCAGGGAGAACGCTTTCATCAGGATATTGTCTTCATGAAGGAGCGCTACCAGGGCTATTGGAGTGAAAGTATGATGGCTGACTACTGTTGGATTATCCAGAATAGTAGTAAAACTCCAAGTTATTCAAGAAAGCTACATAAAAGAAAATGTTGTTTAAATAAATTGTTATATGACGGGAAACCATGTTTTTTTGACAAAAATAGCTACCCTTCATATCTCAAAATGTAGAGCTGCTAGCAAAAATCTGAGTGCAAATTTAGAATTAGGGTAGAAAATGCAGCTAGATCCATAAAAAAAATCCATACAACAAAAATGCTGTTGTGCTGTATAATGTAAGTATTACGTGTACGTATAAAATTCCATATGTTTTAAAAATTTTAATAGCATTTTCATTTTTTCTATGGGATATGACCAATTATAATTATGTAGGTATCAGGTAGAGTCTAGGGTTTAAATCATAAGTGCGGCCCGCCTTTAGTTTATTTGGCCACCTCGTGGCCCTTGCCTACCAAAAGGTTGCCGACCACTGACTTACAGCATTCACATGAAACAGCATTCATTAACCAGAATAGGTTGTTCAATTGAAACATTGAACCAGTAATTAAGTTGTTAAACATTTGAATATATCAGGCTCTCTTAGGAACTGAATGGATTTATCAAAGGACATAGTAGTGTCGAGAGATAAATAAAACAATTAAAATATAACATATTCATTTACTCAATCAGAATCTCTGAGAGTATCTCATTTTCACAATGAAGAGAGAATGTATATTTAATAGGTTTTATGATCCATCAATGTTTGTATGTTTGAAAAACACAAGAGGACTTGATTAAGGCTTGGCTTAAATCTCAGTAAATCCGCCTTAGGACTTAACAGAGACTGTCCACAAAAATTAGCAATAAATTAATTGGAAAAGTGAATATGTTTCTCTATTAGTCTAAAATAGAACTTCATACCACTGTCCAAATCTAAATTACTAACCTTTGTTGCAGTTCAAACATCGACCATACACTAAGTGTTTGGTGGAGTTTGTCCAATGTCTCTCATCAAAGATGAGGAATTCTTATCAAAGATAAGTAAACGTACGTATAGTATTTACCAAGAACATAGTTCAGTTAGGCAAACACAAACGCAGAGGTTGGTAGGAAGTACTCGCAACTTTCTTTACTAGATAGACCTAGATTAGGAACTACCTAGCATCGATGACGCGAAGAACTGTGGCTTAGACAGGCCTAGCCTTATAGGGGAAACCTATAATAAAACACTGGCGAATACAAACATTTATGGATTCACCTGAACACGGTTTATATAGTTCAATGAAAGTCATCGTAAGAATGAGACACCCCAGTCTACCAGTTACCTCGTCTTGACACACATCCAAGAACATAAATTCTTAGATCAATGTTCAAAACTACAATAGTTTGCGTAATGTCATAGTTCAGTGTGTAATTACCTCATCTTAGAATGTATTCAAGAGCTAAAAGTATCCTTGAACTCATTCAAGACTACAAACCACCTGTGTTACCTCGCTCCAACATATATTTAAGATCTACAAGTTCTTAAATTAATGTTTGAACTACAAAGTTTGTGTAATGTCAAAATGAAGTCAAATACACACATATATATATATATATATACATATATACATATACATACAATAGAAGCATATTTATATGTAGAGAATATTCAATAAGATACGACAACTAATCATTAGTTTGTTTATAGGTCATATTTTCCTAGAATTATTCATCACTCTATTTACTTCCAAAGTAATGACATAGTAAAATCTCATTTCATTATTTAAATACACCCTAACGAAAATTTATTTAACCCTTAATATCTAATATGATAGTTTTAACCAAGATTCATTCAATTTATATATGTATTTTAAAGTCAAACAGATGTAATTTCATTTTATTCTAACAACATCATATTGTGGTTATTTACTTAAGTTATGTTTCATTTTATCAGTTAAATTCAATATAATTATGGTCATAAGGCTTATTTCATAATAATTCCATTCATTAATCAATCAATAATTAATAATATCAATGTAAACCTAGATAATAATTCCTTTCAATATTCAATCAATAATTAATAGTATCGATGTAATCCTAGCTAATAATTCATTAGATATCTTTTATTAAAAATCTCCGTAAAAGTTATAAAAATCAGTAAAAGAAACACAACATGCAGAAACCCAAACATGCAAATAAATAAAAAAATTAATGCATTCGAACCAATCAGGAGCGCTTCATCACAGGTCTTTCACTGAATTTATTTAGCGGATTACAATTAAAATTTTATAATAAAGAATTGCACTTAATAATAATCAGTAAAAAATAAATTAAAACTAATTCGCGATCTACACTGAAGCTACATAGCCACTTGGCCAGCTTACGCTAATGAAATCCCTGAATCAGATCTAAAAAATACTTTTTAGGTATTTCTATCTTTAATCTAATTCAGAAATTCCATAACTTAGCCAGCCAAGGGCCACGACGGCCGCGGAGGCCTACCGCTTCGAACTCCGAATTCAAATTTGAATGTCAAACTGACTGCCCCGAATTCAAACTCCCCATCGTATATATTGAAATCTCGCGTCTGTTTTTCCCCCACCCTAACACGTCCACCAATGCGCTCTGCAGTGATACCATACTCACAGCAATTCCCGTGTTTTACGGAAATTCGGTGATCCCCGCGGTACATTGCCGTGTCCAAAAAAAAATACGGCAATCCCATGTGTAATTGTTCTTTCCCGATAGTTTATAAGTCATTATAGTGCAACACAAAACCAAGGAATAAAATTATTACACAAAAACCAAGGAATAAAATTATTACTTCCTCAATAAATTGAGCTTTACTGGCTGTAAGCACTTTTATCCGATCCGAAGGAAATTGCGTAAATCAATTAAACAAAAACACAACAAAGATAAACAATAAAAGGGAAAAACAAATATACATTGAATAAAGCCGAAGAAAACAATGTTAGTTATAATAAATTTGTATGACGGTTGTGAAGAATAATGTATTATTCAACCGATTTCAAAAGGAAGTTATTTAACCGATTATCGTCATTTTTAACCTTACGTGTTAATGTAAAGTAAATACACGTCAATTTTGTAGTTTTTAATCCAAACAAGGTAACTCAAAACTTTGTGATGGCAACCCCGGCGTCCTGTAATTACAGCAAAAAACCCACTCATACGCCGGGTCGAACCCTTAGGCCCGGGTTCCACCGCTTAACAGAATTATGCTTTGCTTAATCGAATTTATAGTTCGATTCTAACCTTGCTTTCGTTTAATTATTATTACGAATTATTTGTATGAGAACATAGCAAAGTGCTGTTTTAAGACTTTTTCAGGCAATCCCTTTAAAATTCCTCTCTGTAACAAACATCCTCATACTTCAAGGAACACAAAAAAAAAGAATTAGTGCAATCGGTTCAGCCGTTATTCTCTAACTGCGTTTAGTTTATGTTAGTGAAATGCAATTTCCAGCTCTAAACTTTGTTAAATGCGTAAACCGACTTTATGTCGAACTAATCGCGATTATATCAATCAGTGGAAACTGGCCCTTAGAACATTCCCTTATCATCGTTTTATCGAATCTGTCAACACAAAATTTTAAGCCTGTCTCGAATATAAAATTTACCACTCTAATATTTTAACAACTAGCTAAAACTGTTTGAGTTCCCAACTAATAAATTCCTATTCAAGTACAACTTAAAATTTGAGTCCCTAATGGATTTGAACCATTTTCGTTCATTGAGTTGACTGTTTTATGTTTATGTGTCAACTCACATTTCAATTTATGCGTTTGTAATCTTAAGTATAACTAAAATTTATGGCACCAATAACTTAGGACTGAACTGTGTTTACGTGTTACGTTACACAATCCTACCTGAAATCAAAGAAAAGACATTTTAAGTTTATTATTCTAAACGTACTCTTATTTACAAATTCTAACAATTAAAAAATAGCTAAATAAATTTTATAAGATTGTGTCTGACATCTTATCTATTTTAAATTCAAAATTAAATGACATCCAGCCAGGTGTCACATAATAAATCTATACTAATATAATAAAGCTGAAGAGTTTGTTTGTTTGTTTGTTTGTTTGTTTGTTTGTTTGTTTGTTTGTTTGTTTGTTTGTTTGAACGCGCTAATCTCAGGATCTACTGGTCCGATTTGAAAAATTCTTTCAGTGTTAGATAGCCCATTTATCGAGGAAGGCTATAGGCTATATTTCATCACGCTAAGACCAAAAGGAGCGGAGTCCACGCCGACGAAGTCGCGCGCAGAAGCTAGTATAATATATAATTATAATAAGCGATCCAATAGTTTCTAAGATAAGTTCTTGAAAATAACTGTTTTCCTTTATAACAATAGTGTATTTACTTCTGTTCAAAATTTCCCAGCGCATAAAAATGTCGAACACTGAACAAATTATGTGAGACTGAACCTAAAGTAAGAAATGCAAATGCGTGTAATGCATAAAAGATTTATGGTGGAGAAAAGTAATTACAGGTAATGCAGAACTAAAATAAATGTAAGTAAATTACTAAACTGGAAATCACAATTAATTAAATTCAATAAAGGGTGTCTTAAATGGTGGGTAACAGTAGAAGAGGAATTGCTAAAGCAAGAGTAAACATTTTGTTATAAAAGTTCAAGCGATTAAAATCTCTACTTAATAAAAAATAAGGTGCATTTTCGTTACTACAGTTTCACTACTGCCTGTGTAACTTACGTTCAATTCAATTCAAAAAACCAATTCCTATTACAATGCTGTACAATATTGGTACAACATTTTATTCGAAAGAACAGGCAGTTTGCGGTCAAAACGAGTTTATGCCTCGTTCGACAAAGTCATTTGGTTTGCATCCAAAGCTTGCTCTGAACGTAATAGCGTCATAATATCAGCGATTTCGTCCAACACAACGAGTATTGGATAACGCGTACAAGTAATCTATCCTACTTTATCGCTTGTTGAACTAGTGATTTACATATCGGACATCCTTTTTCAATTCGTTACACGATAATGGTTCCATTTTCAATTCATTTCAGCTCGTTTTTAAAACCTGTATGTACAAGTAAAAACTCGATTAGGGCATTCGTTATAGTCTAAGAGACGTGGAAGATCGACCTTTACCGATCTGATAACTCGATGAGACATATTTTTTTATCAAAAATAATTTATAAACAAATATGCCTATGATAACTTTCCTATCGAAAAGTGTTCTTCGCTATTTTTTTGATTTTTTGTTCTTTTTTTTTCGGTGAATGTCGATCTTCCACGTCTCCTCTACTATTAACTTTGATATCGTATAATATAATGTATTTTTGATATTACAGTATAATTTTTAGATATTTTTATTACCCTTAGTAGTGGTTACATTTGATAAAAGAATTCTGTTAAAAATATTATGTGAAAAAATATTATAAGTGTTTATTTACAATATCGTTGACCCGAAATTTTAATACAATTTTCATGTCAACCTACGTTCATGGGGTTTTCCTCTGGGATCTATTTCAATTTTCAACATAAAAGCGTTAATATTTGCTTACCGTATAGGCTATTATGGCGTAGCCAGCTAGTATTTTTGCGAATAAAAATATTAGCTCGCTACGCATAACGCAACCAAACGCTTGTTTTATATATTAGAAGAAACAGACTATCATAGCCACGAATCAACATCCACGATTCAGCATATAGCACACCACTGCTGGGGATAGGTCTTTTTCTTAATATAAGAGATGGATTGGAGCTTAATCCACCAAGTTCCTTCATTGCCGGTTGGCGGATATATTTTCTACTATGAGTAACGATCGCTAAGAGATGTTTATGATAAAAACTGGGACCGACGACCTAACGTGCTCTCCGAGGCACGGCGGGGAAACCAAGGACAGACATCCTAACTGCAAAGAAATATTTATATAAGTACAAATATCGATCCCGAGAAATCGAGCTGGTTTAAAATAGGGTATGGAATTCATTTTAGTTTAAATCCATAAAACTTAATTTCATATTAAGCGTTACATAAAATAAACGACAAACAAATATTCAACGTTCGAAAAATTTCACGAAATATTCAAAAAGGATACAGCGATTGCTCCTGAATAAATAAAGTTGTTTGCTTTCATAAAAACATGAATATGAGATGTTCATCTAAGGTCCACTCGCACCAACCCTTTCGAAGTAATCCTACCGAAATAATATGTAATAAGCTTTTCGGAACATTTTATATATATTTTTTTATACTTCTTACAGTTGAATATTTTTAACAATTTAAGAAAGTATAATCCATCAAATAGGCTACATCAATCATACCTACATCAAAAATACCTTACGCAAAATTAGAAGCAACCCAATGACGAATAATATCACAGTCAAAATATACTGCTCACAAGTAGAGTTGATCCGTTATCCCAACTAACTATAACTTGGGTATCTTTAAATAAAGAGTGAATAGGCATCTTCTAGGCAAGTGCGCACCATCTTACGCTGCATCTTCACTTACTATCAGGTGAAATCGAAGTCAAGCACTAGTCTATATATTTTTAAACTAGCTGACCCGGCGAACTTCGTACCGCCTAACAGTCTATTCATTAATTTTTATTTTTTTAATACTTATCGTTGCTGTAACCCCTGCAACTTTATGGTATGGTATTAAAGTTCAAATTGACCTTTAAGTATTGTTACGAATCTTTTGTATTCGAATTTAGAATTTTTTTTTTACTACTGTTCATTTTTAGGGTTCCGTACCTCAATAGGTAAAAACGGAACCCTTATAGGATCACTTTGTTGTCCGTCTGTCTGTCAAGACCCTTTTTCTCAGAAACGCGTGGAGGCATCAAGCTGAAATTTATATTAAATACTCAGATCTGCTGCCTCTTAAAGCTGTGAAAAAATGAAACTTATAAGCCAAGGCAATCAAAAGATACAGCCGTTTATGCTGCAAATTTTCGACACTCTCAAGGGAATCAAAACCTACAGGGTACTTCCCGTGAACTAAGAATCTTGAAATTTGGTACAAAGCGACGTTTTATAGCACAGATACAGGAAAAATTGCAAAAAGTGTAAATTTTTAGTTACTACATATAAAAAAAAATATTTTAATAATTTTACACTTAATACCACTTTTCTCTTGAACGCGTAAAAGTATTAAATTGAAATTCATATCAAATACTCACGTCTATAATAACTTTAAGCTGTAACAAAATCAAACTTCTATGTCCACGATATCAAAAGAAACAGCAATTTAAACCGCATATATATTGAAACTAGCAAACAACTGACAAGGGAATAAAAATCTAAAGAATACTTCCCTTCGACCTAAAATCTTCAGGTATGAAGCAACGTCTTATAGCACAGATACAGGAAAAATTACGAAAACCTTAAATGTATAGTTACATCGCAACCACAGAAATAGTATGTGTAATGTTGTTTATTTCTGCTTTGTTTTTCAATTATAAAACTTTGCAAAGTAATATTTATTTACTAACTCTTTTTGCACACCAATACACAAAAGAACAATACATAGAATTTATAATAATAAACTTGCATCAATTGCAACAGGCGGCCTTATCGCTAACACAGCGATCTCTTCCAGGCAACCTTTGGGCAGAGGACTTGCATATAAACTAGGGGAAGCGCAAAATTTTGTAAAAAAAGGAACAATATAAAATAAAAATCAGATATAAATAAATAACTATATAACAATAGATGCTATATTTAATGACACATATGTACATATTATAAGTTTACTCATAATATGTATACACAACTATATAAATACATACATACATACGTGTATACACTATAAGCAAATTGATAGATTAAGACGAATGACATAACAACATAACGTAACTTCATGAAAAATAATAAATAATAAAATAAAGTTGCTTAACGTGATTTAATATGATAAGTACATTTCCTTAACAAGTTTTTCAAATGTCATTAAAGATTAAGCGCGTTAGACAGTGGCAATAACTTCCAAAGACGATAAGCTTCAATAGTGAAAGATTTAGAATAAAAGGAAGACGAATGTGAAGGTATCTTCAAAGTTAGGCTATGATTTAAGCGAAGAGGTACATATTATATATTTATCTTTAACGCCAGCGTTGATTCTAGACCAGAATGAAGAAAGTTCTTCAATATGTATTCGTAGCCGGCGACCATGCAAGTAACTATGAAACCAGACAGACACCTTAGGAGATATGTTAAGAGAACCAAGTATAGCTAGTAGTAAGTCAAAATCAACAGTATTGAAATGATTAATGAAATCAAGTAATATTAACACTGTAATGAGAATTCTAGACATTAAAAAATATATATGCTTAAACAATAGCAGACAATAATAAAAATAAATTTAGGAAAACATGTTTTATACAAACTTGAAAACAGGTACAAAGGTCAAAAAGGCTCGAATTAAATTACAAAATAAATGTTACATCATCTGTGGGACTACTTAAATAAATAAATAAATATTAAATAAATATCTACTATATATAATATGGTTAAAATTTAATAGTAATAAAGTATTTTTGAACCAGATTTCTAAATAGTGACTAAAAAATTTGTAAATAAATAACTTCGATAAAAGAACTTTCCTACCAAGAGACAGGTCAAGGAAAAAAGGGAAACCAATTAAAAGGTGGAGAGATATCTTCAACCAGATAATTATGTGGACAGCTGTGTATACAGAAAGCACGGGAAAGGGATACATGGAAATGTTTAGGAGAGGCCTACGCCGCAGAGGCGACTATTACTATTACCAATATTAATTAAGTGATGTTATAAACATGTAGACGAGTTCATTACACGAGTATAGAATAAATATATACATAGGTTAATATTAACGTGCTGTGTGGTTACGGCACTAAAGAATGTAGCCACCCCCTCTCTTCCCGTGGGTGTCGTAAGAGGCGACTAAGGGATAACACAGTTCCACTACCACCTTGGAACTTAAAAAGCCGACGGATGGCGGGATAACCATCCATGCTGGCTTTGAAATACACAGGCCAAAGATGGGCAGCAGCGTCTTCGGTGCGACAAAGCCAGCCCTGCGGTCACCAACCCGCCTGCCCAGCGTGGTGACTATGGGCAAAACACATGAGTTCGCGTCGTAATGTCGGGCGCGAACTTGTGGAGGCCTATGTCCAACAGTGGACTGTGATAGGCTGTAGTGGTAGTGGAGGTTAATATTAAACTAAGAATACTTACGCTAGTATTAATTGAAATTTTAATAGTAATAGAAATAAAGGCGATTTTTATTTTATTTATTTATTTCATTTTATATAAATTAAAGGATTAATGAAAAGATAAAGATACCTTTGTCTTAAATTTATGCTCCTCCAACTTTCCATATTGTAATGTTACGGATTTCATTTAGCCGCAAAATACCATAACTTTTACTTATATACCTGCAGGTTTGTACGGAACCCTCGGTGCGCGAGTCCGACTCGCACTTGACCGGTTTTTTTTATATATATAGAGATAATGTTTTTTTTTTTTTATGTTACTAGGTTGGCAAACAAGCGGTACCTGATGGTAAGACCGTAGCCTATAGACGCCTGCAACACCAGAAGCATCGCAAGCGCATTGCCGACCCTATCCCCAATCCCCCCCAGAAGCTCATACCTCATAGCAACATCTTAAAAATATCTTCACTTACATGCAAAATCTTGTATTGCCGATTCTGATCTACATTCCGAATCGGTTCTAGCTTCACTATCATCACTTTTAAAAATGTAATATGTAAAATGACGATTCGAAAGTTCTTTTGAAGCCTATTTGAATAAAGTTATTTTGATTTGATTTGATTTTTCATATCTCCCAGACTACTAGTCATATATAGATAAATTAGATATCATTAGAAGCTTCTTAATTGTCCACTAGTTATAGACTACTAGCTTCTGCGCGCGACTTCGTCGGCGTGGACTCCGCTCCTATTGGTCTTAGCGTGATGATACATAACCTATAGCCTTCCTCGATAAATGGGCTATCTAACAGTGAAAGAATTTTTCAAATCGGACCAGTAGATCCTGAGATTAGCGCGTTCAAACAAACAAACAAACAAACAAACAATCAAACAAACAAACAAACTCTTCAGCTTTATTATATTAGTATAGATAAAGATAGTCCGAGATCCTGGGAAAAAGTTTCACTTCAAAAAGAATTATCGCAATCGGTTCAACTACAGAAAAGTTATGAGGTAACACACATAAAAAACATACAGTCGAATTGACAGCATCCTCCTAAGTAAAATGGGTGCTTGTGCAGTCCTTGTGGGTCTCCCCACCGTGCCTTGGAGAGCACGTTAAGCCGTCGGTCCCGGTTGTTATCATGTACACCTGATAGCGATCGTTACTCATAGTAGGGAATATATCCGCCAACCCGCATTAAAGCAGCGTGGTGGATTAACCTCCGATCCATCTCCTATATGGGGGAGAGGCCTATCCCCAACAGTGGGATATTACAGGCTGAATCGTGATCGTGATCGTGAAAGTAAAATAGTAATCAAAATTATATTAGCTATAACGTAAAATAACTTTCGTACAGTTGAACATTAACGCGGAATTCACTAAAAGGCACAAAATGTTAGTAGTCACTAGGAATCTAGTAGTTTTAGTGTAATTAATGCAATATCATAACATTTAAAGACTGTCTAATGCCCAGTTTCTGAAGTCCCCAGATAACTTCTCACTAACTATTGATTCATCAAAGTTAAACGTAAGATAAACGTCGGTTAACTGTCACTGCGTTTCTGAATACGTAACAAGCCATTCAATAACTATGTAACTAATAACTAGTTCCTTATTTGCAGCTAGATGGCTCTGTTTAAGTGATCGTATCTAAAATTGACTTTATTATTTTAATTCGTCTTGAATACTAGTTTTATTTACTAGAATAATTTTTCCGAGAATAAATAAGTAACTTAACACTGTTTTAGTTAAAAAAATATGATTAGACATTATTTATGAACGACATCATTGTCCACTTTATCTGTGACTGTGAGCATTGTCAATCGTGTTTAAAACGAAACGCCTAACGCCCTTTTTTTCCCTCGTTCTCGTTTCATTTCATTGTTTTTGTACCTGTAGCGTAAAATCTTAATGCGATAAAAAATTCTTCCAAAACAGACAGTGTATATTTGCGATGCGTAACAGGAGCTAGAGCAGGGCTAATAATATCACTTAAGTGTATCACAGTGTTCTTATTAAAGCGATATCTCAATTGAAATTCTTCATCCGTAAACATTTCGAAAGGATTTCTCCTACGCCTTAAGTTTCTGGGTACGGATATATTAAAAATTTAAAAATAAACTCCATTACTTCCGAATCAGACTCTGATGAGCTGCTCGTATTCATGCTAACACTGATTGTTTTCTGCTTTGAATATTTTTACCGACTTTTAATATTTAGCATTCACTGGCAGTTAAATATAATAACATCTACACGTTACAAGTACATAATATATTCACAATATAACCTAAAATATGACGTAGTTTGAGAAATAAATCGTCAAATTATAGTTATGGAACCGATAAACGCCGCCAATTGGACAGTTAAGTTGAACTTACTTTAAACGGAGTTTATCTTACATCGCCGTGTTCGGAAACGCAATTTCACAAGTTATCGAACCAATAGCGCTAATGAATAGATAAACCACCGTTAAAAGTGACTCAGAAACCGGCCATTAGTGTATTCAGAAGCACAGAAGCGTTTCTATATAAAGGCAACTATAATTTTTAATGAGAGAAAACGTTTAGTTTCCTTTAATTAAAGTTTGGAGTGTTTTGCTTTTAATAAATATTTCAATTATTTTATTTATATTTTCTGTTTTCGTTTAATAGATAAGAAAACAATATTATACTCGTATAATGCAAGGAATACTTCATATTATTTATGAAACGACTTTAATAATTATTAAAATTATTGGCGGTTAGGCTTTGTACGCTTTTTCTATGTTCGTTCCAGGATGCGTAAATCTTATACCTGATAACGATTTTAAGTAGCTAAAAATGTTCGACCCAAAAGTGTGATTTAAGAAACATTTTTCTTCAGGCATTGTTTTTTGTCGGTATATAATATAATACTATTTACATAATTATACTTACATCTACATGTTTATATTGTATAACGTGTTGATAGTGGTCTAATTATTTAAATGTGTCTATTACAAACTTCGTAGGTTAAAACTTTAAATATATTTTCTAGGAAGTTTTTACGTCTCTGAGGTTGAATAAGTTTAAAATTAAAACGGCAAAAGAAGGGCGGAGAAAGCGATTTGATGTCTAACACGGTGTTTACGATCAAACCTCGTTTTATGTAGGGAACTTTACGACATGGTTAACGGCTGTTTTCATTATTTTTAGAATCAAATACTCAAAAAATTATATTACAATTTTCAAAATTTTCAATTAATTAGGTTATTCTGGTCTCAACGATTTGTCGTAGCAAATTTCGAACATTAACATATATCGATAGGTACATATTATGTACAATAGGTACAGGTTACATCACTACTTTCTTGATGAATGAATGAATAATAAACAAATGAATAAACAAGCGACCGGATTGCATTGTGTACGTCGATCCAAAGCTCACTAAATATTTCTACATACCCCCACATTGATTTTTTTTTTCTATTTTAATAGTGAAATATAAAATTGTAAGAATTAGTACATTTTTGTAAATCTATTTTTATAATCTTTGTCTAAGTGTAACAATTATTAAGTGTAAATTTTAAAAATGTGCAATGTGTTTTACAAACGGCACATACAATTAGGTACTATATAATTGTAATACTGATACCTGTGAAGTGTTTTTGTGTAAACATGACTGTTATAATTACTTTTTCGTGTTTCAACGTATATGTTTATAAAGGTGAGTTAGCCTTAAAAATCTATAAAAGCTGAAGAGTTTGTTTGTTTGTTTGTTTGAACGCGCTAATCTCAGGAACTACTGGTTCGATTTCAAAAATTATTACATTGTTAGATAGCCCATTTATCGAGGAAGGCTATAGGCTATATATAGTCACGCTAAGACCAATAGGAGCGTAGCACCAATGAAGAATGTTTCGAATTCGGGTCATTTTGAGAGCTTCCGCTGCGTGCTCTGCGTAAACAGTTAGTTTCGAAAGAATCATGTATGATAGAATTATTCCTATTCCACGCGGACTAAGTCGCGAACAGAAGCTAGTGTATTATAAATAAATGATGTTAACAATAAGTGAGCTTTTTTTAAACAATTTGTGAACTTATATCTATACTAATATATAAAGCTGAAAAGTTTGTTTTTTTGATTGTTTGTTTGTTTGATTGTTTGTTTGTTTGTTTGTTTGAACGCGGTAATCTCTGGAACTACTGGGCCGATTTGGAAAATTCTTTCAGTGTTAGATAGCCCATTTATCGAGGAAGGCTATAGGCTATGTATCATCACGCTAAGACCAATAGGAGCTGAGTCCACGCCGACGAAGTCGCGCGCAGAAGCTAGTGATTTAATAAAGACAGTACCTGGGTGACCGAGCCTAGCTCGGTATTTTCATTTTTTTTGTTTTTTTTTCTCGGTATTTTTATATTTTAATTTTATTTAAATAATAAATCACGAGTGAAATTTAAAAAAAAAGAAAAAAAAATTATTTGGAGACTGAGATTCGAACCCGGGTCAACACGATTTGACGCCCGCCGATTTCCTAATTACGCCATTAAAGCTATGTTGATGCGTAGTGAAATTAAGCTTCGTATTCTAATGATATTTTTTCATTGCTTAAAAACAGGGATAAAACGACATTTTTTTTAAATGAATCCTAGCTAGATCAATTTTTCGCCTCCGAAATCCCCTGCATACTAAATTTCACGAAAATCGTTGGAGCCGATTCCGAGATTCAGAAAATATATATATATATATATATATATATATATATATATATATATATATATACAAGAATTGCTCGTTTAATAGTATAAGATAAGATTTAAAAATCAATCAATCAATTAGCAATCTCAACGTAATCGGTGTACAATAATAATTGTACATGCATAAAAATATAAACCTAATTGAGAACCAACTCCTTTTTGAAGTTGATTAAAATTTTACCTGTTATCTGAACTTAAAATCAGTGTCTGCGAAATTTTCTCTTTGTGAAACTAAGAAATTAAAATTTCAGCCTTAAATGTGACACACATGGTTAATGAAACGAAATTGGATCTTTATGAAAAAGTAATTAAAAAAGACTGTAATTTAAACTTTTATCAGAGTAAAAAAAAATTAAAGTATCTTCGATCGTTAAATAAGAAAAAAATAAAATATTAGTAAAAGTAAGCCTTCAGAATGTTTATAAGCTTTAAAATATTCAAGAGAGCGTAAAAACGTTATAGTTTTAAAATATTTTTACTGAAAAATAAACGATTTTATAACATTTAATACGCGACGTGATCGTAGAGTTATTGATTCCCGCTCCGATTACTTCTGTTTATAATATTTAGTTTTTGGTCATCTAGTTTGCGTTTTTGAGTTTACATACTTATTCCTTAGCAAGCATGTAAAACCCTCTAATCCAGTTCGATACCAAAATTACTCGATAACTGTGTTAATTTTTATTTATTTTTAACAAGCGACCCGCCCCGGCTTCGCATGGGTGCAATGCTGATAATATAAAATAAATATTTGCAATTTAAGCGCAAAACAAGTGTTTATTTACGACATTACATTAGAAACCTGTAAAACTATCAGTGTTTCTCTACTATATTAGGCATGTATTATATTATACATATAAACCTTCCTCTTGAACTACTCTATCTAATAAAAAAACCGCATCAAAATCCGTTGCGTAGAAGATCTAAGCACACATATGGACAGACAGCGGGAAGCGACTTTGTTTTATAATATGTATTGATGATACAGAATGCATTAAAAATAAACAAAAATTAATTTACATTAAAGAGAATAACAATATTTTACGTGAAAAAGTGCAAAGCTATAATTAATAGTGATGTAATAGAGACAGTATCTGTCAATAGAGAAAAATCGTATTCGATTATAAATAAATGGAATATAATTATTTATATTATGTATAAATGGAACTTATGGATCAGATCTTAGTTATGGAAGATTTGTTTTGATTGTCGTGTATAAAGGAAATAAAAAATAATATTGGGTTTATCTATTTACTTGTTCATTTTATAACTGTTTTTTTTTTTTAGCTAATAATGTGATAGCATTCCATTAAGGTCCTAATCTTCATCTATATCTTGTAAATACATATTTTAGAATCTTTGCCATGTAGTGAATCTTTTACAGCCGGTTTTTTGAATAATTTCCTACAGTCGCTTAAAATGTCTAAAAACTTCGAACTTCATCATTGGCGTCTTACAAGGTACTCAAATAGTATAAACCTAATATGCAGTGAATAGTTGTGTGGTCTGGATAATTCGTTCTCACGTATTGATGACTAAGTTTACCTTAATTACTGAAGTGATAACATTTTGTCATTAATTAGTCCGTTAGCCTTATTGCTTATTCTATAATGGTAATTGAATAAATCTTGATATTTTTGAGTACTATAACTGAGATAGATATTTTACAAGCTTTTATTTAACTTGCAATGTATCTATGTATGTATGTATGTATGTATGTATGTATGTATGTATGTTAGTTCGGGTGAAATCTTGCAACTCAATTTTGAAGCAGATATCTTCAACCAATTAAGCTGAAATTTTCTATACAAGTTCAATTTCGATGACAATGCATGGTAATTAGGGTATTCAAACAAAAGCTTGTTTTTTTTTTAAATAATATTTTACTTTTATGCTTATTATCTGATAAGTTTACGACTATTGTCGATCACATTCACACGTCTGAGGTAATTACGGCAACAACTTCTGTCCGCAGTTTAATTATATTGGAACATCTTCAAGTTGCACATTTGGACATTTCGTACCTTTAATCGAATACGATTTTATTATCAGCTATCTCATTTAAGGGGCTTAGATCTAAGATTAATAAAATATCACCAATGTTTTCAACTACAATAAAATTTATGAAACAATATTGTCATTTACACAATTTTAAAAAAAAAATCTTGTATTTTCTTATATATATTGTATATCTTGTCGTTGAAAGCGTGGTTACGCTTATTCATTTCTTAAAATAACCATTTTTACAACTACAGATGATATATTTGACCTTGTTTGATATATTTTCAGTCATTGAAGTGTTTGTTTTTTGTTGTTAAATTATGAAATTAATATTCCTTTTTTATTACAGGTCGATCAGAACCAGGAGTAGTGCCCTCTATCGTGGGCTTCACCAAAGATTCAGTTGCTCATGAATCGGACCGTCTTGCCCCAGGAGATAGAATATGCAGTGTCAATGGTATATCTACTGCACGACTTACTAACGAAGAAGTATTGCGGTTGTTAGACAATGTTGAAGAAAGAGCTTCTTTGGAAGTCGAATACTACATGCCCAATTATGGTAAGTGATAGACAAATTTCTTCCAGAAATAATTTCTAAACGGCTATCTGTAACAATTTAATTATAAAACTTAATTAAAAGTGATTTTATCATAAGCGAAAGTGATGACATGTTTAATTTTATTACGTGCCCTTTTTCCCTTTTATATTTTTATTTAATCCGGAACCGCATGAAAATAAACAGAGAAAATAACAGGGTAAGCTGACATCCTGTCAGAAAGTTACGAACGAGCAAACAAAAGCCACACAAAAATATACAAGTTAACGCATTTATGTTGAGACCATTTCATGAAACATTCACCCGCGAAGAGTTATTCAACTTTAGTTATTTTATAACAAGCGTTATTGTTGACACTTTCTGTTTTATCTTCTATTATGCTTACATTTTTATTTATATTATCATCACTTTTCAGGATCATTTAGTTCAAATTCTCTTTCAGCGTCCCAAAATTCGCTGTACATTACAACTAAGCTAGCGGAAGTACCAGTTGAGAAAGTAAATGGTTCATTAGGAGTAACTATAAGAGGTGGTCTCCCAGAGAACTCGGCACCTAGCGCAGACTTGGTACTAAATAGTCGATCATTGGACGCTCTCCCTTTAGTCGTAACACACGTTAGGCCAGGTGGTGCAGCTTATAACACTTCTAGGATTAAACCTGGCGACAGGCTTTTAAAAGTTGATCATGTAAGTACAACCACTATTTTAGAAGCAAAAGTTATTCATATTATTTCCTAAAGGCAAAACAACGTGCTATAAGCATCTTACTGTTTTTACGTTATGGCATATTATTTTGTAACTCACTGATAAATTGATAATATTTTATTTTTAATTTTATCACGATATAGCATAAAATTATAAGAACAATATTTATTTCTATAGCCAAATCTGAGCAAATCAAAGCTAATTCCCTCATATCTAAGAACCTCGATAGTTTGTCTGTAAGGACCCCAAATGGTATTATTTTATTTTATTGTAACGCATCTGTACTACAAAAGGTTTTTTTTTTTAATATATGATAACTGAGGTAGAGCACAACAGGAAATATCCTGCTAAAATCTGGAGCAGCCCGAGCGGGCAAGTACCTCGACCTTACAGAAAATCACAGCTACATAATACTGCTTTCAAGAAATGTTGTTTTCCTGTGGTGAGTAAGGTGACCAGAGCTCCTAGGAAGGTTGGAGGTAGGGTCAGCAATGCGCTTGCGATACTTCTGGTGTTGCAGGCATCTATAAGCTATTGTTATTGCTTATCATCAGATGAACCTTATGCGTGTTAGCTGACCAAGTTTGTATTTAAAAAAAATATATGATGACTTTATAATATTTTATAGATATCGCTAACAAACAAAACATTATCAGAAGTACACCAGATCCTTCAAAACTGTCCCCAAGTGACTAGTTTAACTATCGAATACGACGTATCGATCATGGAATCAGTTAAGATGGCCACTGGTCCCTTACTAATTGAAATCGAAAGACCGTGTAATGAGGACTTGGGACTGTTCTTAAGCAATCAAAGATATTCGGATGACGTCTACAGTTCCGGATCAGATACTTATCAACGAGTCGGAAATTGTAACGCAATATACATTGACAGTATTTTACCGGCGAGTATTAGTGATAGGTAAGTAAAATGGGTAATTGATTGATAGATTGAGCTAGTATGTTGCATATCGTGATGTTTGATACTAAATACAATGTTATGCATCTTGCAGTATGCGATTTAATTAACATTACGTGTGAACTAAGAACAGAATATTTTGTACTCAATAGTCGTATCACATAGTAGTATCACTATGAAAACATGATTTGATATAAAATTAGGTATATTTATAATTAATAGGTATTATGACTTAACTATAAAATATACTAAAATCCCTATTATTATAAATGCGAATGTAAGTTTGTTTGTTACGCTTTTACGCGAAAACTACTGAGCCGATCATTATGAAACTTTGTGCACATATTCTTGGAGGTATTAGAAGTATCATAGAATACTTTGTATTACAAAAAATTCAATTCGAGCGAAGCCGTGAGTAAAAGCTAGTAAACTTTATATTCGCCAAATATATTTTCATTCTGTTTTCCTATTTCCGTAGTACAATTTTCGTAACACGTATTTTAATTTGACCAAAATTGACCCATTTTATATTAAACTAGCTTCTGCGCGCGACTTCGTCGGCGTGGACTTCGCTCCTATTGGTCTTAGCGTGATGATACATAGCCTATAGCCTTCCTCGATAAATGGGCTATCTAACACTGAAAGAATTTTTCAAATCGGCCCAGTACTTCCAGAGATTACCGCGTTCAAACAAACAAACAAACAAACAAACAAACAAACAAACAAACAAACAAACAAACAAACAAACAAACAAACAAACTCTTCAGCTTTAAATATTAAGTATAGATATACTTTGATATAAAAATGGGGCAGATTTATGATGAAATGGGGCAGATGGAAGATAAAATATGTTTTTATTTTTGTTCATCTTTCTAAATAACTATCTGAAGAAGTTAAAAAATATCAAAATTAGTTTTGCAATTTATTTACAAAGGAGTCGGATAAAATACAAATACCTATATTAAATTAGGACTACCGTTCAAAGGTCTTTAATAATAAATCCCTCTGTTATAGATAGCTTTCCGTTCCCAGAGAGTAATTCGTAAGGTCTTTTGTACTAAGATAAGGCATAGATCAATTGTTAAAGGCTTAGAATAGACGGCTTCTACACTTTTGTAATAAAACTTTTTAATTGCCAACGTCAAGGTGTTTGCTTTTATTTGTTTTATAAAATTAATACGAAAATATGAAATCACAACAGAGCTTAATAGAAGGAACAATTTTTGATTAAATATTTCATAATTTAGTCTTTTAATTAATTCTGTATATTACGGTTATACATCTTCAGTTAACAATAGGTTTATTACAAATCGTACAATTGTAATTCATCTTTCTCAAATCTGTATTTATATAATTTGCTTTTTGTGCTATTTTAAATTTATTTTACCTAAATATATTATTTTTAAAAACAGTTATTTTTGATAGAGGCTATATTCACATTTTCGTGCGTTGTTACACGTTTTAATTTCTATCCCAACACCTCAAATTGGCCCGAAATTAATTTCAATATAAAAGTACCTATCTAGCTAGTCCAAACTTGTCGCATTTATTTAAACTGTGTCTAATTTCATTAAAAATAATTTTTCATCGTAATGAAGGATTAAGATTCTTACAGACAGACTGATGAAATGAAAAACTTAAAAGTTTGTCGTCATTGTATCGGAGAACATTATGTTATCACTTAATAAA
This sequence comes from Melitaea athalia, assembly GCA_905220545.2. Lineage (NCBI taxonomy): Eukaryota > Metazoa > Arthropoda > Insecta > Lepidoptera > Nymphalidae > Melitaea > Melitaea athalia. The sequence goes on from HG992180.1 coordinate 3,046,266, forward strand.
TAATCTTTAATAATAATAATGTTTATTTCCAATAAACTATACAAAGGCACTTATTACTAACGGCATCTGCACTAAAAGCTATATATTTTTTAATATTATGCATATATTTTTCTGAAACATCTTTAATTCGTTACAGTTTTATTACAACTACAAATATAGATACAAGTTTCAACATTTCTTTATTATGATATCTTAATAAATATTCGTAAAAGATATTTTCAGCATTTCCTTGTTAGGTTTAGATATGTTGTATCAATTGATGATGATTGCTAAAGCATATAATGTAAACTAAACAGTCAGAATTCCTCTAATGATTTGTAAATAATCTAACCTGTGCAAACTGATCTACTTTAACGAGCTGATCGTAACGTAATTATAATAATGTTTGCTCATCCCAATTTGTAACTTAATCTAGCTATGGGTTTTGTTCAATAACTTCGTGTGATCAGACAATTCAAAATGAAAAGTACCTTTGAATTTACATTTTACAAATAATTATTGTAATTAGTCTTTAATAAATTATAGTGATTAATATGAAGCTAATAATAATTAAAAAATGCCACTCATTGTTAATTTTGTCATATATTGTATGAAATACAGCGTCTCTAAATCTACGCCATTTCATCACTAATAAATATATACATCATTATTTATATCTATATATCTATAACATACACACACGGTCGTCTGATCCTAAGGTAGGCATTCTAATGCTTATGTTATATGTAACAGCCAACTGATATATACCTACATATTTTTCAATGAATAGATATAAGTAGTATTTGTACAAATAAACACATAGGTACATCACATCCAAACTCGTGGTGGTACTCGAACCCACAACCCCATATGCAGAAAACAGGTTCACAGCAAACTGATTCAACGGTCTAGTCATAACCATTGTCTCATTGATATAGCTAGTATACGTATTATTACAACTACAAATATAGATACCTACAAGTTTCAAATTTACATTTCTTTAATTCTTAAGTTTAAGTTTAGCAGTTTTTAGTATATTAGGATATTTGCTTGATTTCGTCACTTTAACTTATTATTATAAAAATTTAAATGCATTAAAATACACTTTCAAAAATACCTCAAATGGAAGTTATGTTAAAGACTATATTATTCACAGATGTGGCTCGTTACATCCTGGAGATCAGCTGCTGGCCTTCGATGATCACGTCATAGATGGAAATAATTACACAGCTGAAGAAGTAATGTGTTACCTGGAGAACTGCGAAAATGGATTTACAAGGTTACACGTGGCACCAAGACATATTCTTGCTCATGGAGGGCGATTCACGAGAGGTACCGTGGACGTTATTTTTATTGTTACAATAATATATTGTTCATTCGTTCGGATGACTTCTATATTGCAAAATTTAAATTATTATAATTTCACCAAGATCACGTAGGATGAAGAACATAAAAATAGAAGTGATAGGTGTTGTCGAGATTACAACTTTCGTTAAATTATAGACATAGAAAATATAGAAGTTCCGCTAAAAATATTTTCGCTAAAATAACAAAAGTTTAAAGCAATAAAGCATTTGCAGTTAGCATAAAAGTTTCTCTGCTTGAACAACTTTTCTTCTGCTTGTTAAAGTTGCTAGTCTTTCTTAATATGGATAATATTTCTTTGATATCCATATTTAACATGTTAAAAATTGTTTATAAAAATCATTGCACCTCTAATGCTATGTCCACGATACGCAAAGTAGTAATAGAGTATGTACTTATCAAGTAGTATGTATTTATTTCATTAAATAAATAAAATATACGCTACTGTTCCAAAATAATTTTAACTTCAAGTACATAAGACAAGTAAGTGTCTTTTTCATAATAATTATTAATATTAAAATAGGCTAGGTGCTGCTAACCCCAAGTAGTTAAACAGAATTGTTCGACTGTACTAAATCGATCGCCAATCTAATTAACTAAATTGAATTTAACTTATTTACCTTATTAACATATTAAGTTTACTTTACATTAGAACTTTTAGTTGACAGATTACTTGCTGCATGGTTGTGCAGCAATATTGCCAGCATACCACAACGTTCCAAATCTATTTTTTTTTAATATTGTGAAAATTGACTGTATATTAATACGTGAAGCAAAAACTTTGCAGCCCTTTTAACGAAAATTGCGCGGACGGAGGATATTGAAATTTCGCACACCTAGTTTATTTAGAGAATAAGTGCAGAAAACTAATTTTAAATACGTTACATCAATAAAAAAAACATTACACACACTACCATGTATTTGACAAACACACGCATAATATGTACTCTTTTTTTATTATGATAGAAGTATAGACTTTGACAACAGAACCTTAAGAGCGCGCATAATGCAAAATTACCAATCTTCTGTTTGTTTTGACGTGAAAAATTCCAGACCAAATCTTAAAATAAAAATATATGACAAACTACGTGATATTTGCAAGGTTTAACCCATATCAAAAACATAAAATAAGAGAATTTCCTCGATAAAATATAATCACGAAGTAACCTCTAATTTTTATATTTTTTCTTTTTATACTCGATATGGTTATGACCATTATGACAAAAATTTGATAATTAATTACATTTAAATATGAGTAAAGGCTATACCTAGGCATTTAATGTAATTACTTTTAGTTTTGGAATTATACAGAATATAAACATATTTGTCGTTTTTTACATTCGTAATGCGCTCAAAACTATATCGTCTATCGCACTCTGACACGAGGCTTTGTGTATATTTTGTTTCACACGGGCGCGCGGGCGAAATCTGATTTTTTGCTCGCTTTATGCGCCCTCTTAATAATGTTCAAACTTATAATTTAAAATAATAAAAATAAATTAGTCCTAATAGTTTACTTTAATATTCCAATAAATATAGCTTCAGATACAATATTATCATGAGTAATTAATAGAACCATAGGAAGAGTGATAAATAGTATTGTTAAGGCTAGTAAATTATTAATTAAATTAACGAATAATAAAATTAACCAACCAAATAATGTTTTGAGTTTCCTTGAATAATACATTTTCTATTGAGCGAGAAGATAATTACAAATTGCTTAACAAATTATCTCGATAATATTATCCTAATAGTTTACGTTATTTGTATTAAACGAATTCTTAACATATCGGAATTTAGCCAATAACAAAATTAGGTAGCAGGGAATGATTACGAAGTTAATTCGCCAACAACGTCGAGAATCTGGCGGAGAAATCTACTCGAAGTTGAAAGAAAGTTTAGTCAGCGTAAACATTAAGCGCCAAGCGTTTTATCTTAGAACCATTTTTTTAATTGCTTGTATTTTTGCAAATAAACGTTTTGTGCAATTTCAAAAAAACAATTCCTATTTGGTATGTTGTCGTATTTTTTTTAATACTTGATGAACGACAAATGCCAAGAAAAGTTTGAATTTAGTGTTCTTTTAGGTATAATTTGTAACAAGTATCCTGTTAAAATATAATGTACACCAAAATTTGCACATTCCAGTCAAAATATTTTAGTGTCTTTGTAAGTAGTTCGTAATTGCATTATTTAAACATATTATCGTGTGGTTAAACTGCATTTAATTGCACGGAGATGACAAATCCGTGAATCGTATGTGTGTGTACACAAGGTGAACATTGTCAAAGCTAAATGACACTAGGTGTCGCCTCTATATTTTAAATACTTTACATAACTAAATATTAAATAACAAAACGGCAGTATACATGTCCTATATTATTTACTAGCTTCTGCGCGCGACTTCGTCGGCGTGGACTCAGCTCCTATTGGTCTTAGCGTGATGATACATAGCCTATAGCCTTCCTCGATAAATGGGCTATCTAACACTGAAAGAATTTTTTAAATCGGCCCAGTAGTTCCAGAGATTACCGCGTTCAAACAAACAAACAAACAAACAAACAAACTCTTCAGCTTTATATATTAGTATAGATTTCGAAAATGCTACAAATGTAAGGGTGGAGTTTATGAAATGAAAAATAACTATAACTGTACATATTTGGCATCCATGGTAAAAAAATAGCCCTTGGGAATGATTCATTAGTTAGACGATAGCCAGTTTCGTTATCTATAAAAAAAATATAGGAAATAGTGATGTTTGAAAATATTTAGTACTTTTCCTAGGTCAAATCAATCTCTCTATCTTATTTCTTTGAATTTGTGGGGTGCGTCGCTAAAGATATTTAAAAAATGGTTCGATATAACAGCAGAAACCATTTTAAGTGTAATATCATTTCAGACTTCGTTTCTCACTTTACAATACTATTTGTAATAAATAAAAAACGCTATATATAGGTACATTATAGCGTATACATTTTATATTTTTATCGACATTACGTTTTTCTCAATTCTATCGCTAAATATAATTTTTATTACTCGTTCTTGGGAAACGTTTAGTGTTATTTCCCCTATTGTAATATTTTTTCGATACGAAATTTTTATTATACTGTAATAGGATATCGCGAAAGATGAATTCGATTATTTTCTGCGATATTAAATGTAAGAATATATTGGAAGTTAGGAATTTTATATCACAAGCGAATTTATTATATTGCTTTTTGTATAACTATTTATCAGAAAAAAGTCTAGCCTATTGTAACGATAGGTAGAAGTTGAAAATTTAATAAAATAACAGCAGCAAAGAATTATAAATGTAAATTATAAATTTTGTTCGTTTATATGTTATTGTTACAGTGAGTTAAAAGTTTTTCTAACAAAAGCTAAGAGTTCCTCAAAATATTTCAGAAAGTTTTCTGTTTTAATATTGTTGATTTATGAACGGAGTTTATTACTTGAAAACAAGTTTACTCGAAATTTAAATTACTTTGATTTAATTATAATTTTTAATAGACAATACTTTGCCTTTACTATACTCGTATAATAATTTATTTAACCTTCATACGTATATCCGCATTAAAAAATGTAACACATAGTATACACGGGCACGGTCTGTGGGACCAAAGTTTTAATGCCGTTTTAATAAATTGTCGAATAAAATATTAATGAAGTTTGGATATAGATAGGAATGTGTAAGTTAATATTAATTCGTGTTTTTTTTTTTTTATGTTTCCCACACATGAGGAAATTCGAAAATGTTTTTATTATCATATCAAAATTTCGATCCAGCGGAATTCTAATCCGCACCCCCGACATTCCGTGTCCGGTTCTCTAGCCATTAAACTATGGATTTATGTCCAGCCGAATCGAAATCCTTGATAATATGATTTTATTCTCACTATTCAAAGTTTCATATTACAATGAATTCTTTGACAAGAGACAACACCAAGCTATTTTTAATTCGTATTATTTTTATTTTTGTGTTTTCCACACATGAGGAAATGAGCTATTATTGCATTTTACCAGTTTCAAGTTAGCCACGAATCATGAAGTTACCAGAAAATACACAATGCTAACATTATCCATTCTAAAAAAAATAGACAGTTGTATCTCTTCGGTCTGACAGACCAACGCGCGGGTATTGGAAGGTTAAACCAATTTATTTATAAATTAATATTTAAAACCTTAGAACTATAAAAGCCGTCATAGTTATATTTCCTTCTAATTTAAATATTTTTTTTATTTTCAGAAAATTCAATGTCTGGCGCTTCGACGTTAAATCCGAAAAAACATAGACAAAGAAACTTTAGACAAAGTTCAATGCCAAAACTAGGAATACAAGATGATTACGGTACGTTGTTTTATTTTCTATTAAGACGATATTTTTTTATAAGACGAGGTCGGCAAACAAGCGTACGGCCCTCTTGATTCTTAACAGTTCCTATAATCTATAAACGCCTACTGACAACACCAGTCATCGCAAACGCGTTGCCGACCCTACCCTTGACACTATCAATTTATATATTTTTAATTTATTCAAACATTGACTGTTAGAAAAGTCTCGAATTTGAAAAACAGTATTTCGAGATTCGAAACGGGTCAAATTTTTTTTTGTCTGTGTAATAAACGGCAGGGATTTGGATTAATTTCAAGCCAATATTTACTTGGGACTTTATTGTGTTCTAATTAATTCTCTTAGTTTGGTATTACAACAACGTATTTGTTTTAAAATAATATACATAGTGTTAATTAATTTAATAGATGGGCAACAGAATTACATGAATATGGGAGTGTGCAGGACGGAATCATTGAATATACAGTTGGAAGTACCCCCGGGGCAGACTAGTGGTTTAGCTGTTCATGATGAAAACGCTGCCTTAATTATATCCCATGTTGCCACTCAATCTCCGGCTTATAGGTGAGTTCATTTAATTTGATTTTGAGAATACAAAATAATAAATTAATGCTGAAATATCAAAGTAAATGTCATGTAAAGCACATAATGATCAGAATGTTTTTAAGTTATTTAAAAACCTCTTTCCCCATGTAGGAGAAGCTATGAAGCTAGAATGCTATCAGGTGTACATGATAACAACCGGGACCGACGGCTTATCGTACTCTCCGAGGCACGGTGGGAAGACCCACAAGGACTGCACAAACACCCTGAACACGGCAAACATCTGTATGGCCAATACAAATGCTTGTCATGTGCGAGGATCGAACCCGCAACCGCCAGCACAACAGCCACAAACCAGTGCTGGGACCGTTGCGCCAACGCATTTTGCGTATACACTGATACAAAAAACAATGTTAGTATAAGTTAAAAAAAATGTAAAATACCTTCCATTTAATTAGGTCTGGTTGTTTACAAATAAGAGACAGAGTGATGTCTATAAATGGACACGAAAATTTAACTGTTGAAGTCGCAAACGAAATACTGCAAAGGAGAAACGATTCTCATAATCCGAAGTATTTGACACTGAACGTGGAATTCAGCATGCCGAATACAATAGAAGCCTCCAGCGGAGTATTTAACGTAAAACTCGCTAAAACATCAGCGGGTCTCGGTGTTACAATCACAGGTATCTTTGTCGTATTATTTTATAAGGTAAAATTTAACTAAATATTTAAACCGTTTTACACTATTATATTGCTAGGTATTTTAGTTTCGACTCATCTATTACCTAATAGCCATAATTATGATTATAAGCAATGAGAGTTTGTATTTTGGTTTTTAAAAAATGCATCATGTTTATAACGTAACAACTTTTTTGGATTTTATCGCGGTTAAGTTAAACCCGAAAAAGTTGTTTCATTATAATGAGTTAAATTCGCGTAAACATTAGAAAACAATATAATTATGTAGGTATCATGTTTTAGGGTTTTCGTTCATTTTTGTACAAACACAATTTATACGTAGTAAAATTGAAACAGCGTATAGTAAAATAATTCACTACTAAGAACAGTTTAAGGGCGCCTTCAAATTTGTCGCGCGGCAGCAGCGCGGCGGCAGCGCTGTGGCCGCGCTACTTTGTAAATCTATGTATATAACAACGCGCAATTGCAGTGCGACAGCAGCGCGGCGGCAGCGCGGCAACCGCGCGTTGTTATTTACATAGATTTACAAATTTGAAGGCGCCCTTAAACTAGTCAATATTAGCTACTGAACTAATTAAAAAATTTTTGAAATCTTAACTTGCTAGTGTCTTCTATTGAACGAGCGCAATCGCGACGTCCATTTAAAACTGTTACAATGATGATTTAAGACTAAATAAGTAAGGGCCTAATTGTAATGAAAAATAAAATATTTTATATTTTTACGCACTTTCCTTATTTTTTACGATACTCCTCTGCTCTAAGGTGGCCTGGGAGAGGTTATTTTAGTGATAAGGCCATCTATTGCATCTAATGCAAGTTGATATTTTTAAATTTATTTTTATTTTTTCTATTTGGTATTAGAAGTTAAAATTTAATAAAATGAACGTACTGGTAGTCTCATGTTAGTAAGATAATGAAACTTCATTTCTGAAAGCGTTTTATTATTCCATAATATTATATTGTTTGATATGTCAGTGACATAGTTTTACATCGTTCTTTTCCACTTCAACAAAGAGTATAATAATAAAATACGGGGCACTTCATATTCTTTCCAATAAACGTACATATTACACAAGGTCTTCTTAAAAAACGGTTTCCAATACAAAGATATTTTGGTGCAAACATCTCCAAAAAATAAGATAAAGACCTACATTATATTATGGTAATTGGATTTATTTTGACAGATTTTGTGTAAACAAACTTAATTCTATTATGAACACTCAGTTTATTAAATAATGACTTAGTTCCATCTGTTCATTACATTGTCACCCCTCATAACTTTGATGAACAATATGTTACTAGTTAAATCTAAATAATTAAATTAATCTAGTGAATCCTTTATAATTAAAGCTACAAAATAATGGAACGCTCTTCCGCGGGATAATGAAAAAAAATATGGGTAAATAAAATAAGGGTAAATAAAATAAAAAAATAAATAAAAAAAATTACTTACGTCAAGCGTACTCGATACTTGTAATCGACAAGTCAAAATGACTATCTATAGTATGTTTATTTATGTTATAATATTATGTATTGTTTATTTTTATATGTAAGGTGTATGTATATATCTTTTTGTACGTATATTGAGTTATTTGAATTTATATTACTCTATTTACGAGTACTGTATAATACTTGATGTGCCCACGCGGTTTCACCCACATTAATTTTAGGAAAAAAAGGTGCTAAAATATTATATAGTCTTCCTCGATAAATGGCCTATCTAACACCGAAAGAATTTTTCAAATCGGACTAGTAGTTTCTGAGATTAACGCGTTTAAGTAAACAAACAAACAAACTCTTCAGCTTTATTATAATATTAGTATAGATTGAGTTTAAATAATTAATTTTCTTACTTTATTGTTTATTTTATCAATAATTCCTCTATTGTCAGAATTTGTCTGTAAGAGATCACTATTACGTAGTGATAAGGGCGCCTTTCCACTATTTTACGCTAGAATATTCTTATATTCCTTATGCACTTTCAAATGTGCAATAGAGTGTTAAATAAATAAAAAAATTCAAATGTTTATCAAGGGGCTTGAGCTACATCAGCAATTTACATTTAAAAAATTGCGTTAAATTATAAAGTTAAGCTTAGTAAAGTGTCATATATGTATAATGTTATACATTTGATGGTCTGTTTGGCGCAGATAGTAATGACCCTGTTCTTAACGCCAGGGTTAGGGATTCTATTAGGTTTTCGAATCTGTGTGTATATATATATGTAAGGGTATATATTATTCGTTTGATTCCTTTCACATAATATCTAAACTAATATTATATAGCTGAAAAGTTTCTTTTTTGTTTAAATGCGCTAATCTCAGGAACTACTGAAACAATATTTTTGCGTTAGATAGCACATTTATCGAGAAAGGCTATAGGTTATTTTTTTCCCTCAAATTAATACATGCGAAACTGCGGGCTACAGCTAGTACATTATAATATACCAGCTGATCCGACAGATGATGTCCTGTCGTAACTGTCAAACGCCAAAACTGTCATTACACGCGCGAAGATTTTATAAATATAATGTTATATATTGAGAATGTTTGTTTTTTTCATCACCAGGCTGCAAGCAAAAACTTCTTAGTAATGAAGAACCTATGGTAATATCAGATATCAAACCTGGTTCAGTGGCTCATAGAAGTGGTGCTTTAGCTCCTGGTGACCAACTGCTCGCTATCAATGGACAACCATTACATAACTTGTCTCTGGTATAGTAAAATTTATATAATTTTTTTTTTTGCACAATCAATCATACGTTGTAGTATGTCGTTTCATATTTTCGTTATATATACGATACTGAGTAACTAAATAAATAAATATTAGTATTTATTTATAATACTAATATCTTATGCTTCAGCCTGTAATATTCCACTGCTGGGCATATGCCTCTTTTCCCTCGTAGTAGAAGGATCAAAGCTTTATCCACCACGCTGCTCCAGTGCGGATTGGCGGACATACACATACATGATAACAATCAGGACTGACGGCTTAACGTGCTCTTCGAGGCACGGTAGAGAGACCCACAAGGACACACCACCACACACACCCAGACCATGGTAAACATCTGAATGGCCAATACAAATGTTTTTCATGTGCGGGGATCGAACCCGCAACCGCCAGCGCAACAGCCACAAACCAGTGCCGTGACTGTTGCGCCAACGCGTCGTAATACTAATATCTACTAATATTCAATTATTGTTTTTATAGGACACAGCCTTCAACATATTACAAAACTCACCAGAAGATATAATAACCTTAAAAATCCGCAAACGAGACGTAACAGAAGACTGGTCGAACATTCACAAACACAACGCAAAGTTGACGCTACAGAGCTTTAGTAATATAGAAACAAAAGCCGTCGTGCACAGTGGTGAAGATTCCGGTCACCATACAGATAGTCCTAATAACAGTGCAAAAGAAAGCGAAAGAAGTCACGGTAGCGAAAATGGTAATACAGCAGTTTTTATGGTTGAATTAATAAGACAAGAAAATGGGCCTTTAGGTTTGACAATCGCTGGAAGTGAGGACGTAACGCAACCTATTCTCTTAAGTGGACTTGTTGAAGGTAAAACAATCAGTTTTCTTGATTTGATATTAAATCTTTTATTTGATTAAAATATTCATTTTATAATTATAGGAGGCTTAGCCGAAAAATGTGGTAAATTATCCATAGGTGACGAGATGATTAGTATCAATGGAGAAAGTGTATTAAATAAACCACTATCTGAAGCAATAAAATTATTACAGCAAAGTGGACAACGAGTTCAGTTACAAATGTGTAGGAAGGTAACCGGTAAGGGATTTTTTCTTTCTCTTGGAATAGTAATATATTGAGCGGTTATCCAAAAAGCGTAATACTAAAAAAGAGATATCAAATAAATACTCTTATAGATCCATTTATACTATAGATATATGAGTGGAACGTCCAAATCAGAAAACGTTTTAATCATTCATCTATAATTCGAAAGCATTAGTTATTCTAAGTGCTTGTACGAACTATCCATAATGGATTTTCCTCTATCATTCAACTCCCTTACGTCCTAACAAAATAATTCGTAACTTTCAACACATACGAGGTACATTAGTAATATTGTGAATCGATTTCGAAAAGACTACATTATTTTTTAATAGAGAAAAAACTTTTGAAAAAAAAATCTTTTTTTTTTAAAGTTCTTAAGTTAGGCTTTCTAAACTATTTTATTTTTAATAACATATTATTGTCTATTAGGTACGTTTGTTTACTCTAGTCTTTATTTGAGGACTTCCACAAATAAATATAATCAGCTTCTTGATTTCCATTCTGCTTGTAATAAAAGTTAAGAGTATTGTGTTTACTGAGAGCTCATTGAGAGTTTTGCGGTCAAACAATTTAAGTTTTTTCATTACATAAAGTCACAGTGTCACGTTATTGGAAAAACAACAAACTTTTACAATACAAGATTTTTGTTAGAAATTTAATGAACTGAATTAGTTTTAATATAATTTCTTTCATTATAAATAACAAAGTAGGAAAAGATTTATAAAATTTTATAAAGATTTATATACTTTATTGAATTACAACTAAATACTCGTAATTTTATGACCATATACGGCATGTAATATGAATAGAATATATAAAGTAAATGCTGGTAGATGTATAATCCATAATATCTAATTTGATTCAGAAAATTTCAATTTTTATTCATTCATTAGATTAATAGTAGAGTTAGATTATAGCTTCCAACAGTGCCAAAATCACACGACTGATTTCGCACTTTTTTGTCCCGATACGTAATCAATATAATCTATACTAATATATAAAGCTGAAGAGTTTGTTTGTTTGGTTGTTTGTTTGTCTGTTTGTTTGTTTGTTTGTTTGTTTGTTTGAACGCGGTAATCTCTGGAACTACTGGGCCGATTTGAAAAATTCTTTCACTGTTAGATAGCCCATTTATCGAGGAAGGCTATAGGCTATGTAACGTCACGCTAAGACCAATAGGAGCGGAGTCCACGCCGACGATGTCGCGCGCAGAAGCTAGTTTTACTATAAAGATACGATATCTAACTAAACAAGTATATTGTAAGAATCATAATTATTTCACAGAATATTTCTTTAAGCAAATTTTTAAATAATTACATTTTTGTCAAAGGTATAGTAAGTTATTTTTTTAGGTCCACTAGATTGCGCTGAATCCAGCGTGAGAGACTCCAGTCATTCTACTTCAAGTCCAGGACTATCAAACGACAGTGCGGTAGAATCCTGGGATCAGAACACTCCTGTTCGAACTAGCGCAAATTGTGGTATGACCAAAATTTAATTTACGTTCACAAAAAATGTTGTCTATTTTACTTTTAAAACCAGTTTTATATAAATAAGAATAAAAAAAGAAAAAAAATATTGAAAATTGTTCAAAATACATATATAGACGAGATAACATTTGTTTATATATGTGCAGTTTCGCATTCGCATTCGTTTAATTTTATGTTTATATTTATATATTTCTTAAACAATATTTAGACGTCATAGCAAAATTCATATACAATTTTTATTAAAAAAGAAAATTTAAATAAAACCAAAGAAAAGTGACATGAAATATAAAATAATTATTCTAAAACGAAGTAATCCTCTTAAAGACATATTTCTGAATCCTTTCTACAGGTAATTCTGAAGTAATAGAATACGCGGTACCGGATAAAAGTAGAATAATAGATAAGCAGCCCTACTCCCCGACAGATGAAGACAAACTTATGTCATCCAGTTTCAATTCCGCCGCTCCGTATAGTGTACACGATTTACCACTTCCCAACTATTCACTAAATAATTCCCTCAAAACTTTCCACTACGAGAATACCTGTATTATACCAGATAGTACTTTAAAAAATAAGCAGAATATTACTAGAGAAGATGACGTACAACAGATCGAAATACTGACATCAAATATGAAGGACTGTCAGTTACATAATATGGAAAAGTCGTCTTGTAAATGCGATTACGTCCAAATGGGTCCATATGGTATAGTTTCGCCGAAGAGTCGACGACCGAACTGGGATAGCGATTATCTGAATAATGGAATATACACTGTAACAACGCCACAAAAATCACCATTAAAACCGAACATGCCAGCAACTAGTTTTCAATTTTCGACGAGTCCTATTTACGAAAATGATATGCCCAGTAAGTATGAAGCGTATTATGGTTTGACCTTCATTTATATAGATGATTATATATATATTGAAGAGTTTAATGTGTTTGTGTGTGTTTATAATCAAATTATTAAGTTGCACAAAATTTACGTTCGTTACGGTTTTTCTCCACAAAAAAAAAATCTTTGAAAACTAGCTGCTCGGACAGACTACGTTTTGTCTGTTATGTGTTTTTTTTAGTATAAAAACCTTCCATGGGATTTAAGGAATATACAAAAGAAAATAGCCGAATTGGTCCTGCTATTCTCCTGTTATGCGCTTAGCAACATTCATTTTTATTATATAGATTTTACAGTTTTCGATATGTTCGTTCCTTGCATTTTAGATGGTATCTTAAATATTAAAAAAATATTTGTTTTTCAGGTCTATATAGCAGTGAAACATTATCGCCTGCTAGAGGTTCTGTCCACCACGTTATCTTGTACAAGGACGCAATTTATGATGACTACGGATTTTCGGTGTCAGATGGTTTATATGAGCGAGGGGTTTATATCAACAGGATAAGGAAAGGCGGTCCAGCTGACATTGTTGGATTATTAAGGCCTTATGATAGAATTCTTCAGGTATGAAATTTTATGAGATTTAGATATATAGATAGAATATACTTTATTGCACACCACTCAAAAAATAATAATACATATAACAGTTATTTACACAGACAGACAGAGACATGGAGATAGTCAATGTACAAAGGTGGTCTTATCGCTTAGTAGCGATCTCTTCCAGACAACCTTTTGAAATAGGAAAATATGCATTTAATACGTATTTTAAATATCCTTATTTAACTGTCCCGTATTGGAAATAATAAATTTCGCAAACATGTATAAGATTTCAGCTAAATATAATTTAATACAATTAAAATCAAAACATTAATTGAGGCTTGCTATTCGTATCGGTATGCCGATTTAATATTTATTATACCTATCGTCACTCTAAGCGTCAGTGAGCGTCAGCGTCAATTTTTAGGGTTCCGTACCCAAAGGGTAAAAACGGAACCCTATTACTAAGACTTCGCTGTCCGTCCGTCCGTCCGTCTGTCACCAGGCTGTATCTCAAGAACTGCGATAGCTAGACAGTAGGGTGGAGCGAAAAATTTTTTTTCATTTAACTGTAATGTAATAGTGAAAATTTTGTGTCGGGGGGGCTTAAATTAAGCTATGCAAAATATTAATCAATTCTGTTTAGAGTAACTGCCTCCGCAGCGGCACTGATTTTATGAAAATAGTTGGTTTTAAACCTGACATAGATGCCATATGTCTGTACAATATTTAAATAAACATACTTTTTTTTATAACAAATCGTTTACTATTACATATTGTATTTTCGATGTAAAATAAACAGAGTAGCCTGACAAGTGTGTTTATAATTTTAATGAGGGGTGTAAGGGAATGTGGAAGGAGACTTTTACCGGCACTTGTCGCGACACTCTTCATTGTTAGTGCTCTGTTCTTCTCAATTCGCATTGGTCGTACCCAAGCTATTTTTTAAAATCTATTTTTAACGCTATATGCAAAGAACTCGAAGTGTATTTAAATGTCCTCTTTTTGGGGATGTTACTGAGAGAAAAGAGAATGTTTCACCTACTAATGAAGTATTACAAATGGACGAGACATCAACTGAAACTACAATTAGAAACAGCAAAAGAGTCAACTTGTTGGATATAGCAGACATCGTGACATCTAGAATTGAAAATATATGACAAACTGCATCTATTCCGATGGTAACACGAACAAGGATCATTCAAATGTTAAAAAGCATATCATTTAAAATGCATAAATCTACTCAAGTCTATCTAAAGGCTCTCTCCGGAAAAGTTAGTAAGTTATCATCAAAGCAGTAAGATATATTTTGATATTTCAGCATATTGCAAGTACAATGAATTAGCTCAGTGCATCTGTTTTAAGAACAGAAAGGTTCCTAAACAAGAGCAGGCTTTTTTTAATTGATCAAAAAATGTCTCGAATTATGATATTAGGAATCGACGTAACTGCTACAAAGAAGTTGTAAGACTTTAAAAAGGAAACATCAACAAGAAAATCACTCAAACACTTCAACGTTAGCTAATTTAGCTAATTTAGATATTAGTATCTACTTCTTCAGCGGCATCATCAGATTCAGAAAAAGCCACGATTCAAATTCGCCACGATTGAAACCGTTCCTTGAAAAGAAAAGAAAAAAGTATGTACGCGTCGATTTTCCTACGTTATCAAAAATATGTCATAGATATGGAGTGTCAGACAGAGCGGCAGCAGTAATAGCATCATCTGTTTTATTCGACATTGGGTCTGATGTCAAAATCATTGATAGACACAAGCTACGAAGATAGAGATCTAAAATTAGGGAAAAATTAATGCAAAATGCAACAGTCACAGAGTGAGCTATGTGACTGTTGCTTTTTCTTTTGGCAACTGAAAGTCCGACGAACAATTTAATAACTCTGACTACTTTTGTGGTAGAAGTCTATGCACATTCCTGGTTTTTAACTAAGACAAAACCGCCATGCAAAGATGGTTGCCGTCATACCTCCAGATACCTGCCAGAAACATTAAGAAAGATTATAGATCTCGTTATCCAAAGAAACAGCTATTTCGCGCATCCTGAAAGTATTCTTCTTGCGATAATAACAGATGATAGAAAGCCTATTAAAGAGCTGGCTGCTCGTCGCAAACTAAGGCACGCAGTGTGAGTCACCCTTCGAAAAGAAGACTTTGTCAAATGCCATGGATACATTTTAATGCTACTTCATATTTTGATTTGATAAACTGGCAGGAAAACTTAACCGAACCGCCACTTTTAATAAATTTATCTGACCAAGAAATTCAGAACATTGTTGAATCTGGTGGTGAGATTAAACCATTGTTTTAAAGGCTTTCCTGCCATACTCAAGCTATTAAAGAGCTGTGAAGATAACGGCCCAGGCTTCCATTTGTATGTGCACAAAAAAGTCATGATTAGGTGCAATCAAAGCCAGGTTGGAATCGCGAAACGTGATGACTAAACTTTGAAACAAAAAAGGATTTTCAAGCTTAGTAATTGATGTAATTTATCAAATTCTTCTAAGTATTTTTATGTTCTTTGTCATAGTGTTGCCTTAATAAATGTCTAAACTATAAATAATCTATCAGTTATTACCTTCTTACCACTAAATAGGGCACAATATTTCACCTCCTACAACTTTAAACTTTTCATAAAATTTTAAAACTTTAACCCTCGGCATGCCTGGTGGTAAAAAGTTACATACTATGCCTGGTGGGTCCCTCAGACCCAGATTTTAAGTTGGATATTTTTATTACATTTTCTATATATCTTATTTATTTATTATTGTTTTCTAATTCCTTTTAAGTGGATAACCAATATAAAATAATAAAAAGTACATAACAATCGAATTATCTTTATTTAAATGTCTTTAATAAACAATACACATTTTTTAACAAAAAAAGTCCTTAAATTTTTGGTATCATGTTATTTAAATAAAAATATAGGAGACCACAAATCAGACTTTATGGCGCGTAAGACACTAACATACCCTTATACATAATTATAAAATAATCAGCATTCTTCACTCGTAGCAACATTTTCTCGGGATTTGGTTTCGAAGCATTTTGCGCATTGAAAAATTGAATGATCCAGGCAAATGTGGCTATTGCATGTCACACAAATATACTATTTTGCGATCTTTTTTGACTGGAGAAACGTGGCATCTCCGTTTTAATCCAGGAGTGGATTTTTCATTGGCGGGCTATCTTGTTCACCAATATTGTCAGCTACTCTTTAGCGAGGATCAACAGAAATGCGACGATTATCGTTTCATGATTTCAAATGTGGTTCAATGAGTCCAAGTCGTGCCAACTTTTTATAAAACTTCTGCGAATACTCTTATTTTCCAAAGAATTCTGAATTTAGACAATCTTAGCATTGATTCCAGCAGTATTGAGCATCCAAGAGAACAATGTTATTGGCAGCTGACCAATAACATTGTTCTCTTGGATGCTTGAATTTCACGATACATCATAAGAGCGAATAAGCTAATCGACATTGTCTACGCCACCATTACTAGAATTAAATATAATATCATCCTCATCATTGTCTTCTAGCAGTAAATTAGATATATCCACGTCGCACAGTCGCCTTTCCATTTTGTATATAAAAATATATAAATAACTTTTTAGCACGCACATTAAGAAAGTAAATAAGATAATAATACTTACGTTATAGTCTCACGTGAACACATGCATAAATAAATAAGTTTTAGCACACAAATATCAATATTAAAAAGAAAATAAATAAAATAATACTTACATTAAAAGTCACGCCGTATGCCTGGTGGGGTCTGAGAGACCCGCACGTACTTTACAGACGTGCTTTTTAGTCGAGAGTACGCTGTGGACTAAAGAAAGTCGGCGGAGATGTAGATAAGTTCGTAATAGCCAGCTACTGAGAGAGGTAGCGCGCAAAATTCAAAAGAAAGTGAACAATAACGATTTTCATTGCTGTCTGGGTCTGACAGACCCTACCAGGCATGCCGAGGGTTAAAGTCACTGCGGAGGCAGAAGTTATTCATTAAATAGAATAATAAATTACACTTATTTTTAATTTATTATAAGGCACAAATCCCCCCCTATTAGAACTTCGAAACGAAAAAAAAAATTCCCATACATCCGTGCTCCACCCTACTAGACAGTTTAAATTTTCACAAATTATGTATTTCTGTTGCCGCTATAACAACAAATACTAAAAGCAAAATAAAATAAATATTTAAGGGGGGCTCCCATACAAAAAACATGATTTTTGCCCTTTTTTGCTCGATATCAATAAATGGTAACAGGCAGGCACTTGAAATATTCACAAAATACTTAATTATACATTTACTTTAATAATACATAATAAAATTAAAATAAAATAAAATATTTAGGAGGCTCAAGCAACCAGTGACTTTTGCCGTATTTGCCCGATATTAAAATCAATGTACCTACTGTGGTTTACCTAGCCAATGGTACGGAACCCTTCGTTCGCGAGTCCGACTCGCACTTGACCGATTTTTTACATACGATTTTGCTCCTTCGTGAATAATTTATTCTTAACACCGGCCTTATATCGTTTCTTAGTAAAAAATCTTTAAAAAAAATACGAATTTTATATAAAAGGTCAAAATATATTTTCTAATTATATTTTGAATAAAAAAACTAAGGCATAAATTAGAACATTCAAATTAGTTTTAGTATAAAATATTCAAGAAAACATGATGACGTACAGCCGTTAACATTAGCTAACATTAGCGAGAAAATATAAATAGCTTTAAAGGAATATCGACCTAATTTACAATAGTTTTGATACAAATTTAAGTGTAAATCGCTTACAGGTGAACGGGACGAGGACGGTTGACTACGATTGCTGCCTTACGGTTCCGTTGATAGCTGCAGCCGGAGACAGGCTGGAGATCGTGGTGCAACGAATGGCTACCTCTAGAGTATGTTGATAACACTGTTATGTTATGAATTACATCACTACATATATCAAGCAACACTTATAATGTACTGAATACGCTTTACACTTGCCTGTCATGTGTTGTATGGATCATACATACGTACAAACATATCCAACTTTATCACAGTCCGTTTTGCGGGAACGAGTTACAAAAAAAAAAACTACATATTATTAAGTGTTGCTAGAATAATTACACATTTTATTTTAATCTAATTTTAATAAATTGATATTGTCACATTGAAACGTTTATAAAAAAAGTTGGTTAATAGTACTTAGGGATTGTACTCGTATCTAGGAAATAGCTAGATATTACTGTGTTTGCTCACAAACTAAAAAAATCTGATCTTAATTACATCAACAAGTAATACAATGTAGGTACACGAAAAAATAGTCAAATAAATACGCGTTGTCAAAGATTACTCAAAAAGTAGTCATTAGATCTCGATTAAATTTGAATGGGAAATGAAAGTTAAAATTTAAAGATATTAGAGATTAATAAAAAAAGTTATGCGGTATAATACAACGTAGGTCGACGACTGTGGTTGAACGACGACTGAATAGGTTGATGACTGTGTCAAGTAAATACGCATTATGAGATTTAACTTTGAAGACACTTGTCAGATCTCAAATAAATTGAAACGAAACCACATGACACTCAACACCTTTCGATTTAAAAAAAAAAAAAAACATCGAAATTGGTCCTCCCAGTCAAAAGTTCTGAGGTAACATACATTAAAAAAATCCAATCGAATGGAGAACCTCCTCCTTTTTAGGAAGTCGGTTAAAAACTGGAGTGACGTATGACGATAATGGCAATTTATATTAAAACACTATTTTGTACTAAAGTACGTTTCGAAATACGCAAATAATTTTTTTAAAATCATTACCATAATTATGTACTCAAAACTAAATAAAAAATAAACATAAATAAACGCTTCACATTCAACGGCCCCCAGTAGTATCTCCTGTGTCGAGGGTCCGGAAACACACACAATAAACAAGCACAAACACCCAGACCACGACAAACATCTATATTTACAATACAAATGTCTGTCGTGAGCGGGGATCGAGCTCGCAACGGCCAGCGCAACAGCTAGTGCTGTGACCGATGCGCCAACATGTCGTCTAAGTAAAATAAAGTTTAGAAGAAAAATATTCTGTAGACAAAATCACGGTTAACAGTAAGAAACTACGTTTAGATAAGATTGACGGCAAGTTTCAATATTCTATCTCTGAATTTGCTTATAGTCCAGTCGATAAGTTCACAATGGTCGAAAATAGAGATACTGCTCTTAAAATTTACGACGTCCTCCGGCCCGTTGGACCGACGATCTTCGTAAGATTGCCGGTGTAGGCTGGATGAGGATTGCGGAAAACCGGGATGTCTGGCGCGAACTTGGGGAGGCCTATGTCCAGCAGTGGACTGCAATAGACTGAACTGATGACTGATGATGATGATATGTATAATGGAGATAGAGTTCCGGGAGTAGGAGTTTTTTATTGAAAATGTCCTCCTCTTTTAGAATCTTTTTTTGAAATTTCTTAAATATTAATAGTTATGAAATATTAACAAAAAACAAAAGGCCATTTTTTCTTTTTTTAATTATTTATAACTTTTGCATTTTTTTATGTGATAATACACGCTTTTAAAACATTTTTCTAGACGCCATTCCGGGTTCAATGAGATATCACACATAATTTTAAGTTTATCTCTATTTTCAACCATTTTAAACTTGTCGACTAGACTATTGCTCGAGATATAATCATAACATAAGCACCATACAAATTGTGTCAAAATTTAGTAATAGGGAAAACCAGAGATAGGTATTGAAAACGACCGTAAATCGAATTTAATATTTCAACCGTAAATCAGCGAATGAATCGTTACGCTTCTGATCCTAAAGGCTATTGACATATCCATTTACAGAAAATAGTACGCTCAGTTGGCCAGGCAATATTAAGATCTTAAAAGCTTAGCTTGATTTTATTTACCTTCTAAATCCTAAGTCAATCAACTCACAAAAGCTTGGTAATCGTTTTATATTTCAGTAACTGAATTAAAATTATATGAGACGTTTTAAAATATATAGCATTATGGCAATTGTTGTTAATCAATTTATACTGTTTTTCGTGCTCTAATTATATTAATGTATGACTACATATTATAAAACAAAGTCTCTTCCCGCTGTCTGTCTGTCTGTATATATGCTTAGATCTTTAAAACTACGCAACGGATTTTGATGCGGTTTTCTTTAGTAAAAAGAGTGATTCCAGAGGAAGGTTTATATGCATAATATAGTAGAGGAACACTGATAGTTTTAAATTTTTCTAATGTGATGTCGTAAATAAACACATTAATTGCGCTTAGATTGCAAATATTTATTTTATATTTAGTATCAGCATTTTAGGTCGCTAGTAAATCTTATACTATTAAACGAGCAATTCTTGTATATATATATATATTCTGAATCTCGGAATCGGCTCCAACGATTTTCGTGAAATTTAGTATGCAGGGGATTTCGGGGGTGATAAATTGATCTAGCTAGGATTCATTTTTAGAAAATGTCTTTTTACCCCTGTTTTTAGGGAATGAAAAAATATCATTAGAATACGAAGCTTAATTTCACCGTTGTGAACATAGCTGTAATAGCTTAATTAGGAAATCGGCGGGTGTCGAATCGTGTTGACCCGGGTTCAAATCTCAGTCTCCAGATTAATTTTTTTTTTTTTTTTAATTTAACTCGTGATTTATTATTTAAATAAAATTAAAATATAAAAATACCGAGAAAAAAATAAATAAAAACAAAACGAAAATACCGAGCTAGGCTTGGTCACCCAGGTACTAATATATTAAGCTACGAGTATGTATATGCCACTTGCGGGTTCGATTCTAGCACGTGGTATACATTTGTGTTGGCCATACAGATGTTTGACATGGTCTGGATGTTTCTGCTTGTGTATTATGTGTTTCCGGACCCCCGAAAAAGAAGTAGATAATAGTGTAGGCCATTGAGTGCAAGGCGTTTATTCATTATTTTACATTTAACATTCAAAAAACGAATGTGCTTTAGACCACACGACTGCAGTAAAACTGCTTTAGTTGCCCCTACAGTAATATACGAAACGTAGCTCTCTCTATCTTTCTATCTTCACTAATTTACATCTCCCTCTCAACTTCCGTTCGCCTCGCCCGATCACACTTTTCGTTACACTCTCGTTACGCATTCACCAGCTTAATACCCAAATCAAGCGTGCGTAAAGAAGTTTTACTTCAATATTCTACGCTTATAATAAAACTCTAATACCTCTTCTGTGTCGATTTTGTATATAGAAAAAAAAAATTGGTGTGCAATCTATAAACGATACCTACTATACCCAAAACTATATTTTTACGCCATTCCATATTAATAAAGTCACAAATCTGGATACGATCTATCGTGCGATGTAATCGTAAGTGTTTCGATGTCGTTAGTAAATTATTCACGTCTTCTAATACTCTTGAGATGTTCATCGACCGGCAATAAGCGGCTTACTACAATATGGCATTTTAATGTGTATGCCAATGTGAATAAATGATTGATGAAAATAAAAATTTTGTTAATGTTAAAGCCGTCACTTATATGGATAAGTCCCATGGTCCATATCGTCCATATGGTCCATTTTAAGTTAATTTTTCAAGTTGATGTTCATATTCAAGACGATTTGATACTGGTCTAGATGTGTCTATAGGAATACCCTCTTCATTTTGTCTCTTGGGACCGTACGTCAAGCTTTCTGTACTGGTTTTTATTATAAATACCTGACCACCGTTAGCTTAAGAATGGAAATCATCTTTTGTATCTACAATTTGTCGTAAATGCAATTTATTTATTAGTTATTATTTAAAATTTTATATCCTAAATGTAAATTTTACTTAAATTGTATCCTATTGAATTATTATCAAGTAATGCTTTTATGAATGTTTCAATTATATATAATGAAACTGGGTTATAAAGTTCGTAATAATGACTATGTAACTGTAACTAATACATACAATAAGACATCACAATGCGACGAGTTAGAAAGCTTGATAATGTGCAAAAAAAATCCTTGTATAAGGCTAATCGTAGATCGAAGAATTGGGTATATTAACTCATCTGAGACTTGAGTATTCGATAATTTTGAAAGTAATTTTTTCGATCTAAAATTATATCGGGTATAGACTCGTTACATCATTATGTATATAATATTTCAAGGCTAAAACTTTTTATCCATGATTATCTTCCACAAAATATTGCGTTGGAAATAAGCAAGGGCAATACGTTGATATTATTAGAATAATAATATGTATTTTTCTATTCAAAACGTTATAAAATAAGGATAGTACATTTAAAAGTGTGCTTTATTTATATTAATATAAGAGTTGTTTTTTTTTCATGACATCGTTCATGTTAAGTAACAGGGGTAAACCTTTTTACGTGCGAGTGGTTTCAACTAATTTCTCCATACGTACTCATTTTCAAGCCATTCCATTTCGATAAAAAGCTTAATGCTATCGCTTTTCTATGTATCGATGAAATCATGTCATCTGTGAATTTTCTGCTGAAAAAACCGAAAACGATTTTCACGGAGAAATACACAACCTTTAATAATATGTGTACTCAATTCGATAATATTTCGTGTGTTTTATTATAAAAATTCAAGAGTCTTATTATTGAGTGTTATATAGTTTGATTATATGCAGTTTTAATGCTCATCAGTGTATTAGAATTACATAGTTGATAAAGATTTGAGAACTTAGTGACGCTATATTTCACAGTTTACATAATATTATTTTCAAAAAAGTAACTGCGGAGTTGATTGTCGATTCTTCGCTGCAGAATCTACATTTCGAATCGGTGCTAGCTTTACTTTTAAAAAATAATGATCATTTTAAAATTTAAATTTATAAAATTAAGATACGAAATTGCTTTAGGGCTATTTAAAAAAAAGTTGTTTTTGATTTGATTCTTCTCAGTGAAATTTATATTCCGAATTGGTAGTAGCTTCACCATAAATAATGAAATAATTTTAAATCTTTATTAAAAAAAAAAAAAGAATTAAAAAACCCTTTTGAAGCCTACTTGAATACTGAAATATTTTATGATGATTTTCAAGACTGATTACGCTTAGATAGATGTAAAATTGTAAATCTTTTTATATAAAGCTATTGCTCTGGTGTAGTGGTGCGAGTAGTCGTCTAAAGCACCGTCGGTTTGCAGGTTCGAATCCCGCTCGGGATGGATATTTGTATTTGTACAAATATTCCTTTCCTGTTTGGATGTCTATCCTTGTGGGTCACCCCAACGTGCCTCGGAGAGCAACGTTAAACCGTAGTTCCCGATTGTTATCATAAATACCTGATAGCGATCGTTACTCATAGTAGACAACATATCCGCCGCGTGCGTACAGCAGCGTGGTGGATTAAGCTCCAATGGAGAAAGAGGCCTATGCCCAGCAGTGGGATGATACAGGCTAATGCGTCTTTTACGAATAGTAAAATTATTGACTATATGAAATTTTATTAAATTTTGAATCCTAATCAGAATTTTTATTGATGTTTTAAAACTTTGTAGACGTTAAATTGTTGTCTGTTGTTGTTATTCTATCCCTCATCATCTACGCTAGACTTAATATCGTTATAAACTAAAATTTTGCAATTTCGGATCAAATACAAATTTTAACATTAAAAAGGTATTCAGTACACGTCTGCTAAGAGCTAAGTTGCTGTTATCTAAAATAATATTCGAATTTATACGATACTAAACCCTTTTGTTTTAAACTATTCAAATAGAAACTTAATAAACTTTGTATTTCATTCTTGTCTATAATTCAGTTAGAATATTATTTTGTAAGCGTCTACTTGTATTTCTTATTTGGACATCGCATTCATATGCATTATTCTTTTAATATGGATTTATATTAATCTATGTTAGTCTATTATGTTTTTTTTTTTTTTTTGTAAAGAAACCTTCTGTGGGATTTAAGGAAAATACAATAAAAAAAGAATTAGCTGAATTGGTCGAGCCATTCTACAGTTATGTGCTTAGCAACATTCATTTTTAACCGACTTCCAAAAAAGGAGGAGGTTCTCAATTCGACTGTATTTTTTTATTTTATGTATGTTACCGCAGAACTTTTGACTGGGTTGACCGCTTTCGATCAATTTTGTTTTAATTGAAAGATTTTGCGTGTCCTGTGGTCCCATTTTAATTTAATTGAGATCTGACTAGTACTTTTAAAGTTATATCTAAAGGGCCCCGTAGACGATCAAATATTTGATCAAACTTCATATTAAATTTCTGTTTGACAAACGTGTTTGTCAAATTATTTGATCGTGTGCGGGGCTGCATGCTTTTTTGATATGGTTTTTATATGAAAACATGAAGTTTTATCAAACATGTTTGGAAACATGTTTGATCGTTTACGGGGCCCATAATAATGCGTATTTACTTGACTACTTTTTCGTCGACCTACGTTGTATTATACTGCATAACTTTTTATTCGGTGTACCGAATTTGATGATTCTTACTTTAATCGAAAGCTAATACTAGTCATGTAGTATTCTTTAAATTAGACCGAGATCTGATTACAACTTTCTGAGTAATCGTTAATAGCGCGTATTTACTTGACAAGTTTTTCGTCTTATTACGTTGTATTACTTGTCGATGTAATTGAAGTCGGTTTTTTTTCGTTTGCAAGCAAACACAATTATTATAATATAGATTATTGTACTTGAAGTATTGTTTCAAGAACAATTCTAACTCCAATATGTTTGATATACAAACGAAACTAAAACAAAATTTAATTTATTTTTAAAATAAAGACATGATCATTACCTTTTTCAGAAGTATAAATTATAGTACAACTAATAATATTTAAATTTTGTTTCAGGACCTCAAAAACCAAAGATTAGAAGACAGTTCCAGCCCCAGTGATAGTAGTATTGTGACTAAGACCATTTAGTGTATAACACGACTTTAGTGAAGTGACATGAACAATTTAAACTTCTAGTTTTATAAGTTACTTCCTAAAATGTCGGTTAATCTAACATGTAACGTACTTACTATATTAGATAAGTTGTAATAATGTTGTTTAATTAAGTATTATCATATAATGCTGAAAAGTGTATGGATTGTTCACTAGATTTTTTATAATGCTCAAGTCGCTTGAATTCTATGAAAAGTAGTTTTAAAGGATTAATTCTGAACCCGAAGATTTAAGATTCTACTGAACAATGAAAATTGAGTATAACTTCAATTGTAGTTTAAATGTTTTGTGGTATCAGAATAGTCTTAACAGTGCTTAAAACCAAAGAAGATGTATTTGCAATTTTTGATTTATCTAAAGATATACATAATGATACCAAAGAATAAGACACCGCATAGAGAGCAGAATTTGTTAAAAAATTGTAAAATATAAAAGAAAATTGATTGATTGATAAACTTTTGTTGGTTGAATCTGATATGTGCCTGGATATTGTTATGGAATAGGGGAATGTAGTAAAAGAAGTGTAAATTTTAGACTTACAATACTTTTCGTTTTTTCATAACATTCATAAATTTTGGCAAAATAATATACTTCGTAAATTAGTATCAGAAATACAGCCGACAGCATTTCGGTCTGGATATAAGCCAAACACGTTATCTTTACTACTGAAATCTTCGAAAAATACAACCTTTTAGAATTTGTTGAACAATATTATTTTTAAAATAGAATCAGATCGCAACGAAATTTAATGAAAAACAGACACAGGAGAATTAATATTACGATAAAATGTTATTGTAAAACTGTAAAATAAAATTAGTGATAAATTATTAATAAATTATGAAGTGGTATCCATTGAAGTTGATAATAAAACGAAATAAAATATTGTTGATGTTTTTATTAGCTTAGAATTTTATTAAAATAAAATAACAACTAATAGCATTAAAGACGATATTATAAATGTAAATATCTATATTTACTTACTATAGCATATAATATTAAATTCTAAAATTACCGTAGAGTTACTGTTGTTGACAGACTGATAGCAAATGTAATAGAAATTTATGTAGGTATAGTCCGGTCGCTGAAGAGAAAGAATTTCGTACACTGACCTGTCATCTATTGTCTTTGTCGCTCGCGTATAAACATATTGCGGCTGCGCTCACACAATACGGCGGTCACTTCACCTGCGTGAGCGCAACCGCAATATGTTTATACGCGAGCGACAAAGACAAAAGATGACAGGTCGGTGTACGAAATTCTTTCTCTTGAGCGACTGGACTTAAGCATTTGAGTGTGCTAACATTAATATACGTTTGTTTGTTATAATTAAACGTAATTTAGAGAATCATTTTAAAGAACATTTGGATACATTAAAAACGTTTTAACGATAAGTTAGACATTATTTTCTATATGATAATAATACAGCAAATAACATTTATTCCAGTAAATACACTAAATATCAAAGTATAACATTTAAAAATTTTATACTTAGATTTAAATCGTCTATGAATATTCCTAGAGCGTTATGTGTCTGTCATACATTGTATGAAATATTTCATCGGAGACAAATTTAAAAAAAAATTTACTTACACTGAAATACTTGTAGTAGCATTTTGAGTTGAAGTAAGGCTGCGGGCACGAAACTTGCGACGGCCGAGCGACGGCGACAGCGGGGCGACGCACAGTGGGCGGAAGCGATCAAAACTACACGCGAGGCAGTAACTCTCCAAATGATTACCGTCACTCGGCCGTCGCAAGTTTCGTGCCTGCGGCCTTATGCCGGTCGACTGTCACTAACGACTTCGTTCAGGTATATGTTTCACAATTTGTAGCACATCTCAACTGCAACTTTGTAAGGTATGTTATTAAAAATATTTTGCTTGGATTTTAATATTTGATGTTATTTCTTCTTTTCCTAAAATATTTCTATTATGAATATGTATCTAATCAATCATTTGAAATCTCATACTTATTTTCGTAAACTATTATTACTCACAATATATATTTTGGCAAAAAAAAATTATTGGTTTCAATAATATATAATTCATAAATTATTTTATTAATTATTTATTAATGTATTAATTTACATCTGCAAAAAATATATTATTTTTTCAATCAATATTATTTTAAAGATTTTTCATTAAAATTGATATAAATACAAATCAAAATGAGAAACACTTCTCATCTTTCATCCTCGTTTTTATTTTAAGGTTTAGAACATTTTTAAACATGATAGTGACTTGAACATTGTAACAAGCCGGTTATGTGTAGATAGTGTTTTTTACATTTTATTTTTATACCCCTAATGATAATAATTTATATTAATTGTCAATTATGTAATTAATGAGGTATAGAAAAGAGCCTAGCTACACTCAACTTAATAAAATTATATGCGTGATTGGATATGTTGTTTTACTGAAGAATCCTAGATAATATCTACTACAAATGAAGAGTAGCTGAAGCGTGATTGTGTGTGTGAGTAATACACACACACACACACCAGCCTATCGCAGTCCACTGGTGGACATAGGCCTCCCCAAGTTCGCGCCAAACTGGCGTAGTAATACGTTAGGGAAAATCAACGAGTAACGTTGTATTAAATACTTATTTTTGTTTATACAAATATTTATTTCCGGTCTGGTTGTTAGTCCTTGTGGGTCTTCCCACTGTACGTCGGAGAGCATGCTAAACTCTCGGTCCCGGTTGTTATCATGTACACCTGATATCGATCATTACTCATAGTAGGGAATATATCCGCCAACCCGCAGTGGAGCAGCGTGGTGGATTAAGCTCTGATCCTTCTCCTACTTGGGGAAAGAGGCCTATGTCCAGCAGTGGGATGTTACAGGCTGAAGCGTAGTTATTAAGTGAAGAAAAATCAAATACTACAATTATCTATAGTTTAGTTCTGTAACTATTACTTATTAAACTTATATTTCATATTTGTAATATAAGTACATTCTTGGACTTATAATTAAAAAATATTTTATAATAAAAATAGGCTGTAGCGATGAATAATACGAGTTTAGACTTCAGTAGAATATATTGATGGAAACAATACGGCAAGACGAAGTTTCTGTTCACGCCACAGTTTGGCGCGACGATTGAACAAGTGCAGCTGTCATTCTTGTCAATACAATTGACAGTTCATTCCATCTAATCACTCTTAAACCACCGCGCGCGCGGTCGAGTCGTCGGCCCATCAAAATTACCTTCAAACAGTGTGTGACCTTAAAAGTAATTCTCTATATGGCCGGCCGGCCTTCTAGCATAAAACATAAGTAATTTACGTGTAAAACGAGTGCCGAACATAACCAGTGAACCCAGTTCGACGCCACCGAGTTTTCGACGCCACGAGGTCGAGTCTATCAGCTCCGCGCCACGCAACATTCCTCACCAAGTAAGTTCCCTTTTGTATCTCCTTCGTATTTCCTTAGCATCAATCCGCCCATCGTCCGATGTGGGGTTCGCGCCCACATTTTTGTTCCATTCGAGCCGGATTCTACCGGCGCCTGCCCCCTATGAATATTTTACAGTCCACTGCTCATTCTCAATTCTCTTAAGGTCCTTCGAATCATCCCCCTATGGATAAATAGTCCCTAAAACCCAAGAAAATTAACTCGACCACACCCGGTCTTTTAACTTTCAAGTACCCACATTTCAAAAAATAAAATATTAAAATCTCGTAAAATACGTAAAATATCCTAAGTATCCAGTTAAAATGTATCAGCCCAATCATTAAAATTCATTTATGCATCTTTTATTATTAATATCTGATAATAAATAGCTTGCATCTCAGTTTTCTATTGTTTAATGATAACCTATCGCATTCGAACATAATTATAAGTTCGATGCGTTTAGTGTAAGATTTGCAAAGTAATGTCCCATATTTTAAAGTGTTTAATTGCATCATTTTAAATTTATAATGTAATAAACGTTTATATAAAAGTTAATAGTCTGCTCAATATTGCATTGTAATGCGTGGCGCCCCCTAGCGACATGACACAGCTATATTACACAGTACACGACCTTGTAACGACATTCAACTCGCAACAGTTATAACAGGTTATATACATAAACAGAACTCTTTTAATCTCAGAATTATTAAAATAACTCTTAAATCTCAGTACAATATTAAATATATAATTATACAATATATAGATCTCTCATAATTTATATTTCGTCGTAAGTACTTAGTGTACGTACAATTGGTAATAAAGTTTCGACTTTCGTAGGTATTTGAAAAATAAATGTGTGATTTCATCATCGTCTCGATATAGGTCATTGAATGAGTACGAGTACAAAGCGGAAAGCGTTTATGCATTTATGCAATGTTTTATTGATTGCTTAGTAATAATAAATCTCAAATATATAATTTTCTTTGTATTGTGCGTGGTATTGTAGATTTTTATAATTGGTGCAGCGTTTTTAGGGTCGTAAAATATATAAAGTTCTATAAGTAGTAATTTATTCGTTATAATAGTGAACGGAGAAATTAATTTAATAATAGTATGTCGCCTCCGCTCGATAAATAGACCGTTTTCGTTTACGTACCTTTACTAGTTTTTTATTATGTAGTTTTTTTGCATTGCATTCTTAATATTATTATAGTAGTTACATATTTAGTATTTAGTGATCCACGGAATAATCATTTTTTGTTTTGTTTAGTCTTACATCCGCACTTTCGTATTACATATTTCTTTTGTCTTTGGTTATTATTATGTCGTAATTCCTTTCGTAGCGAATACATACATCGCGCGCCATTTTGTCGTAAAATCACATTGCTTACATTATTCTGGTGAAGAAGTAAATTATATCGGGTTGTCTCTCTTCAATATGCATTATTATTATTCATCTCATAAGTATGTAGTTAGTTTTATTATTCCGTTGGTTGCTTTTATTATCATTATAATTTCATTTTCATCATAAATACACAGTAGTGAAATCCCGCTCAGACAAATCTGTTATTCACGCCCTCTAGTGGCAAAAAGATCAACTACATACTAAATTTGCATATCGTAACACTAGTGGCGCCATCTGACAACGAATAGCGCAAGCACATTTCATTCAGCTCACAACTTTATTGCAATAAATATGTTATCTGCGCCATCTAGTTGCAAATAGCTTACAACTTAACAAAAGAGGAAATATTATTTCTGCGCCATCTGACGGCGATCGGCTTGCGATTCTCAATTATTATTCTCAACTATAACAAGGTATTTTTTATTTGCGCCACCTAACGGCGAGTGGTTTGCAGTTCTAATGTATTAACGTTAAATCAATATCACACATAATTCACATTTCACAGTTAAATACGTAGTTAGTTTTATTATTCCGTTAGTTCCTTTTATTA
This sequence comes from Melitaea athalia, assembly GCA_905220545.2. Lineage (NCBI taxonomy): Eukaryota > Metazoa > Arthropoda > Insecta > Lepidoptera > Nymphalidae > Melitaea > Melitaea athalia. The sequence goes on from HG992180.1 coordinate 3,077,239, forward strand.
TCATTATAATTTCATTCTCGTCACAAATACGTGGTAGTAAATTGTGATATTCTCGTTGTAGGAATTGTTTACTAATTCTATTATTGGTTAAACTACTTTAATTTATTTCAAATAAATTTATTTCGCATATCTATTTTATTCAGCTCAAGTATCTTAGTCGTTGTTTGCCCTAGTCGCATATTATAACATAGTACATTTCGGATTAGTCACATATGATAGCAAGCACACAGTTATTATTTTGTAAGTATACACAACGTATTGTGGTACGCACGCAGACATAATTATTAAGGCACTCGTATATTATTTATTGATACACACATAGCATATTGTGGCACAAATTCACATTCGTTTAGTTTTTTTATTTTCTCTGCACATCAAATTGTGATAAATCGAAGATGGGCGTCTGTGGCACGCCCAGCTCACGAACCACAATACTTGTGGGCACACGCCGCACAAGAAAGCACTAGGTCTCAGAACATTTAACCACGATACTCACACTGTAATTACAAATTCGTTCTATCATTTTAATCATTCTCATTTCCTCACATTAGTCACACACTGTAGGGACAAACGCATTATCTAAGTATAATCATTATCATTATCTCATATCTAGTCACACATTGTACGCACAAGTTAATTAATTAAATATAATTGTTCTCATTTTCTTATACATCGTCACACACTGGAAGCACACACTCATTCCATTAGTATACCATTCACAATCCGCTCAAGTATAGGTATCACAGATTCATTATGTCAGTACACACGTTCACAAATTTAATTACCAACTAATAATCCTGGTCAGCTCACGCATCGAATTCTCATTAGCAAAGAAAGCTCATGTTCAGCTTTAAATGATGATGCAATAATTCACATTTGATTCCCGGTTAATGGGCCCGGTCAGCTCACAGCCCTGCCCCCAAGGGGGTTGGGCTCTATAATCCGCTCATGCAGTCACTCAATGACTCTCCTCTCATGTCCAACCATTGGACTCTCAGCGCGGGTAATCGACCCGCCATCCGCTCATAATGACTCTCCTCTCATGTCCAACCATTGGACTCTCAGCGCGGGTAATCGACCCGCCATCCGCTCATATTGTCATTTAATGACGCCTATTCAGCCCGAGCTGTCGAACGATGACGCTCTCTTCTCATCCGCTCATACAAGGTACCTCTCTCACTACTCCCTGGGACACTGTGACTGGATCCTACCTCCATACCCTTCAGACCCACTCCACTTGACCTCTCCCTGCTCGCCTTCTTAAGCAAGAACACAACGGTCTCCGCTCCAATGAAGTCTGAGAAGAAACAACTACACAACACAACGGATGGAGTCGACACAAAGCTGTGGATCTGGACACAGCCCTCAATGTATGCACAGACCTGTGCTCAGAAAAGCAAGGCTGCTGCTGTATTCGTCCCAGGAGGAGGTGCTTACTCAGGCCCCCAAGAAGCCGGGGCCCTCCCAGGATGTTCGCGCCACAGTTTGGCACGACGATTGAACAAGTGCAGCTGTCATTCTTGTCAATACAATTGACAGTTCATTCCATCTAATCACTCTTAAACCACCGCGCGCGCGGTCGAGTCGTCGGCCCATCAAAATTACCTTCAAACAGTGTGTGACCTTAAAAGTAATTCTCTATATGGCCGGCCGGCCTTCTAGCATAAAACATAAGTAATTTACGTGTAAAACGAGTGCCGAACATAACCAGTGAACCCAGTTCGACGCCACCGAGTTTTCGACGCCACGAGGTCGAGTCTATCAGCTCCGCGCCACGCAACATTCCTCACCAAGTAAGTTCCCTTTTGTATCTCCTTCGTATTTCCTTAGCATCAATCCGCCCATCGTCCGATGTGGGGTTCGCGCCCACAGTTTCCATGTTAAATATCAGTACCTGGGTGACCGAGCCTAGCTCGGTATTTTTATTTTTATTTTATTTATTTTTTTATTTTGTTTCTTTCTCGGTATTTTTATATTTTATTTTTATTTAAATGAAAAATCACGAGTGAAATTTAAAAAAAAGATAAAAGATTTAGGTAATCTCAGACTGAGATTTGAACCATGGTTTTCTCGGTCAATCTCGACCGTCCGATTTCCCACCTGAGCTACTAAAACATTAATGACAATAGCGAATTAACCTTCCTGTTCTAACAATATTTTGGCCATTTTTTTCCTTGCCCAAAAACAGGGATAAAACAACATTTTTTTTAAATGAATCCTAGCTAGATATATTTTTCGCCCCCGAAATCCTCTGCATACTAAATTTCACGAGAATCGTTGGAGCCGATTCCGAGATTCAGAACAAGAATTGCTCGTTTAATAGTATAAGATTCACGCGTAACTTGTCACCTTATTTTTCTTTGAATTTTCTTTAATATTAAGATCGAGTAAAATCTTTTATCCATACATCCAGATATAAACTTATTGATGAAAACATTGAACATTTCTTACGTATCATCGAAGTTTTCACAACTTCGTTTGATTCTTGAAATAACTCAACAAACTGTTATATTTTTTTCCTTTGAAATAATTCATGATAGTCTTTTTCTTATACCATGCCTAATAATTTTGTTTGCTCACAAACGAAAAAACAGACTTCAATTACGTCGACAAGAAATACAACATAATTTATTTCTTGTCTTTCTCTTAATCCTAACCCTAAGGTTGCCTGGAAGAAATCGCTAACGAGTGATAAGGCCGTCTCATTGTGCATTATTCTTTTTACTTTAAAACTAGCTACTGTCCGCGATGTCATCTGCGTGCGTTCACTGCTCGTTCCCCGTAGGTGATAGCGTGATAATATGTAGCCTATGTTCTGACCCGACTTCTTAATAATATTCGTGCCAAATTTGAAGTAAATCCATGCATTACTTTTTGAGTTTATCCCGGACATACATTGACTTTCTTATCATTTTATTACCTATACTAGCTTCTGCGCGCGACTTCGTCGGCGTGGACTCCGCTCCTATTGGTCTTAGCGTGATGATACATAGCCTATAGCCTTCCTCGATAAATGGGCTATCTAACAGTGAAAGAATTTTTCAAATCGGGCCAGTAGTTCCAGAGATTACCGCGTTCAAACAAACAAACAAACAAACTCTTCAGCTTTATATATTAGTATAGATGTATAGATTCTGTATTCAATTACTTTATGTGGTGTACAATAAAGAATAAATAAACGTAGGTACACGAAAAAATAGTCAAGTAAATACGTGTTAACAAAGATTACTCAACAAGTAGTCATCAGATCTCAATCAACTTTAAATCGGACAACATTACAAGCGTCAGGTTTTGATTAAAACAAGAATTATCAAAAACGGTACACCCAGTGAAAAGTAATGTTAGTAGTGCTTTTCAAACGAAATAAAACTTATAAATACAAAAATTACATCACGTGAATATTTTACAAAGATTGTTAAACTATAAAATTGAGTAATTAAAAAATACAAGTCTTTAATTGCTATCCGACAAATGACAATGAATTAATAACATCGATTATAAATAAAATTTTAAAATCTAATGAGCGTGCCATACACATACTCGTATTAATAATGCAGAAATTACACTACAGGTGTCTTTTAAAGCTCCAATTAATTTTTCCATGAAAACCTTATTGCAATCTGGAACAAAGACGATAATAAATAATTGTGTTTGCTCGCAAACGAAAAAAAACCGACTTCAATTACATCGACAAGTAACACAACGTAATAAGACGAAAAAATAGTCAAGTAAATACGCGCTATTAAAGATTACTCAAAAAGTTGTAATCAGATCTCGATCTAATTTCACGAAGACTAGATGACAAGTATTAGCTTTCGATTAAAGTAAGAATCATCAAAATCGGTACACCGAGTAAAAAGTTATGCGGTATAATACAACGTAGGTCGACGAAAAAGTAGTCAAGTAAATACGCATTATTAGATATAACTCTAAAAGTACTTGTCAGATCTTATTTAAAAAAAAATGGGACCACATGACACGCAACTCCTTTCAATTAAACTAAAATTGATCGAAATCGGTCCACCCAGTCAAAAGTTCTGAGCTAACATACATAAAAAAAAAAAAAAATACAGTCCAATTGTGAACCTCCTCCTTTTTTGGAAGTCGGTTAAAAAGTATAAGTTTTCAATCCCACTTCTAAGATTTTTCAAAAATGATACCTACATCTATATTTAAAAACAATATTGAGTATTTTACATAAAAGCCTTAAAAACTGCAAAACTCGAGAAAGGTTTTTCATCAGATTCGGTAAATAAGCCAAAAAGTTTTTTTTTTTCAATTCTATTTATTTGTTTATTGTAGCAATATAAATGGAACGCATAGAACAATTATGCATTTACGGAAGTAATAACCCAAGTAATGTAAATCCGAAAATCATGTGATTTTCCGAAACAAAAAAATATCACTTCTTACACTTTTTCATTTAAATCAAAATATTAGGAATCGAAGTCTGAACATATAGACTTCGACACCTTAAAAGAAAAAATAATTCAAGCCTTGAAAAAATTTTTTTCCGATATCATGAAAAATTAACGATCAGCGCCTCACCTCCTTGTACTTATCAAGTTATTGGAGCACACGGCAACTTATCCGCTTATAAACTAAATAATTTACACTTAGAAGTTGACTTTCCCGCTTTATAACTTTCTAAGTTACACTGAACATTACGACTATTACAACAAATAATTTATATAGCAAATAAATAATCAATTACATATTCAATGGACTGTAAAATACTGAAATATATTATTTAAAACTTTAGCAATTAATAATGTTAGTTAATAATGGATTCATTTAAAATAATTAATCTGACTCATTTATTAGTAAACCACACGAATTTGTATTAGGATACCAAGGATTATATAATTTACGGATATCGATGAACATTATATGTATTATTTAAACCAATATATAATTTTATAGCTCCATACGAACATATTAGTACACTAGCTGTGCGCCGCGGTTTCACACGCGTTAATTTGAAAAAAAAATAGCCTATAGCCTTCCTCGATAAAGGAGCTATCTAACGCTGAAAGAATTTTACACATCGGACCAGTTCCTGATATCATCGCGTTCAAACAAACAAACTCTTCAGCTTTATAATATTAGTATAGATATGATCTTTTGTATAATAATTATAAAAGGTTAAACATAAAACTTAATATAAAATTGACATGACGAATGACTTTATCTTTACTATTAAGTACTAGATACCTACATACTTTTTGTTTTAACCGCTACAAATGTATGAAATTTCAATGCTAACGATGAAACTATCGTAGATAGTAACTATAAGCGCAATACAAATATCGCATAAATTGTTGTTAGCATATTATTAGCTGACAGCATTGGCCTCAAATTGACAACGAAAGAGAACTCTCTTTTTTAAATTAAATATAGAATGAATATTTGAATATAATATAATTTAAATATAGAAATAAATTAAAACGTCGGATTCAACAGGCAGTATTGAAACCTCACGCATTGTGAGAAGGTTCTTCAGCCTGGAGCCTCAACTACCTACTTGGCCTCAATTTGCAAGCGGAGAACTATTCTTTATAATATTTTAAAATAATTTTATCTTGTATGTTTAAATTTTTGTAAATGTATTACAAATATGTATTAAGTACTGAAACAAAAGTCAAAATGATAATAAGTATGACCAAAAAGAGTAGTATAGTCCTCCCGTGACCATGGTTGCTGTAAAGTATCCGAAACGTCGGGAAATTAAAAAACTTAATAAACCGCGATAAAATCCGTAAAAGTTTTTCATTTCAACAAAAAGAGTAAGTTAAGTTAGTACAGAGTGACTATATTTTAAATATTGGAATGATATATAATGATAATATATAGAACCTTTCGTGAGAAGTTTTGACCGACTTTCGCTTGGCGGGTTTTTTATTTTTTTATCTGTATTATTCCTTATCTGTATAAGGGAAAATGTAGAAGATATTAAGAACATAAATTATTACGATATATTGTATTTGATTTCCAATAGAAATCCCACCCGGAATTCCTTATAAAAATGTATAAACAAGTTTATTCTCATTAAAAACGAACGAAGTATTCCTATCACGTCTGACGCCATCACAATTCAGTAGAATATTTGCGTTTATCAAAACCGTGTGATTGTTAAAAACAACCTTATGCTTATAACTACAGAGCTGAGTTTCGTATACCGCAGTTCGTGTTATGAATTTTCGAAACGAAAACGTAAATTTGTCTCTCGCGATGCCAGAGGCTGCACAAAATTTCCATTTTCCACGCGATTTACCACAAATTAATGCTCCGAATCCGTCGGCGCCTCGCCAATTTATGTGAGGATCTGCATCTAACCAACAAGAACTAAATTCACGGACGAACGCTGATTGCTGTTCGCCAAAATATTTCCCAAGGATTCGAGTGTTTGTCGAAATTTCGGTAGAAAAAAAAATCAGAAAGAGAAAATTTAAACATTTACTTGTCTAAATAAGCATAACACTAATAAAAGTGACGGTAAAACATTTTTTGTGAACTACTTCAAAAAAAAAAAAAACGGTTGGTCACGGTTTATCGAAGTGACAATCATTATTTTAATGACAACATTTTATGCGACTACAAACCAGCGTACAGCTCTTAAACAACTTGACATGACCTGCAATTTATACGCGTGACAACTAAGACAAGTTTCGAAATAGTTGGCTTCATACTATATTGAAAAAAAAAAACGAGTTTGTCTTAGACCACACGACTGAAGAAAAACTTCTTTAGCTCCATTTAACTTATGTCTCCCTCTCAACTTCATCAATCAGTCAATCACACTTATCGTAATGCTCTCGTCACGCATTCACCAGCTTACTTCCCAAGTGAAGCATGCGTAAAGAAGTCTTACTTCAATACCTGTTTATTGAAACAGGATTTAAATTTTGATAAAGGCAGCATATCTTATATTATTAAACGAGCAATTGTTGTATATATAATTATAATATTTTCTGCATCTCGGAATCGGCTCCAACGATTTTCGTGAAATTTAGTATGCAGGGGATTTCGGGGGCGAAAAATTAATCTAGCTAGGATTCATTTAGAAAAAATGTCGTTTTATCCCTGTTTTTAGGCAATGAAAAAATATCATTATAATACGAAGCTAAATTTCGCGTTTTGTAATAACGTTGTAATAGCTCAGGTGGGAAATCGGTAGCTCGGGCTCAACCGATAAGACCATGGTTCAAATCCGTCTACAATCTATTTTTTTTTCTCTTGATTTTTTAAGTAAATAAAAATAAAATATAAAAATACCGAGCTAGGCTCGGTCACCCAGGTACTAAAATATCTATACACTAGCCGACCCGTGCCCACTTCGTTGGGCGTTATAATCCATTTCACATGAGAAGGGTACGGTGAAATTTGATATGTTCCAATACACTCTCACTATTTTCAGCAAATCAGATAAATAAAAATGTTTTAAAATCACCAATTAATTTCTAAGGCAAATAATAATGCTTGATTAGATTGAATTGTTGACACGGCACGTCAGAGGGCGCAGGTTCAAATCCTGCTGATTTAAAATCTTTATATATTTTTATCTTTTTCCTTTTATCTTGTCACTCCTGAATAGTGTAGCTTTCTGTTAGCGAAAGAATTTTCATGATCGGATCAGTATTTGCGAAGATTACCCCGTATATACAAACAAAGTTATAAACTTTACCTCTTTATAATATTAGTATAGATAAATTAAAAAAAATATATTACCTTACCTTTTTAGTTAAATCGTTTGTTGTAAACGTTGTTGTTGCTGTCCTATGGTACCCCAATGGTACAGAGGGCCTTCGTGAGACGTCTCCATCCGCTCCTGTCCCGTGCCTCTCGCTCCGCGTCCCTCCAACTAAGCCCGGCCGCTCGCAGCTCGGCGTCGACAGTTCGCTGCCACGTGTGCGCCGGCCGGCCCCGTCGCCTGCTCCCACGCGGCCGCCACGTGAACGCGACCCTGGCTGTGTTCTCCTCTGATCTTCGGAGGGTGTGTCCTATCCACCTCCACTTCCGCTGGGCAATTTCTTGTTTGATCGGAATTTGGTGGCATCGATTCCATAGATCCTCGTTGCTGATCGTGTTCGGCCAGAATCTGCGCAGGATGGATCTAAGGCATTTGTTGACGAACACTTGTAGTTTGTTCGTCAGACCCTTTGTATCCTTCCATGTCTCACAGCCGAAAAGCAAAATAGTCTTCACTATGGAATCGAAGAGGGAGATCTTAATCCGCCGGGTAAGCACGTTCGAATCCCAGACCGGTTTCATCAGGGCAAAGGCACCTTTTGCTTTCCTGATTCGCGCGTCGACGTCGTCATCGGAGCCACCGCTGTTGGTCACGGTGCTGCCGAGATATACGAACTTGGCGACAGACTCCAGTGGTGTACCGTTGAGTCTGAGAGGGCGATTTTCGCATGACTGAACTCGCATTTCGACGGTCTTCCTAGCGTTGATTCGTAGTCCCTTATCTAGTGCTTCCTCTCGTAACGAGTCCAGCTTAATTTGGAGATCGGGCAATGAAGACGAAATCAACACAGACGAATCAACAATGTTGTTGTAAACGTACAATTCCCTAAATAGTGACTCCATTTCCAGTATCAAAAGTAATCCTATGAAAAGGGATTATTATGCCTACCTAGGTCTCAGTGACGCAGGAGCGTTAATACTATTAAATATTTAAATACACATTTTCCTGTATGAGACAGAATTTAGGTGACATTATTTTTTATTTTCATATTACGTTATAAAGTTTGACTTTATTAGAAATATCTGTAATTTAAACAATGGCTTACAGTCATAAGGATAAAAACAAATTGTTATCTGGTTTTTAAAAACAAAGTAGAAAAAACAACCAACTTTACTTATTCAACTTAAAAAATAAATTTAAAGGTTAAATAGGTAAAAAACAAGAGTTTATTTTAAATGTAGGTACAAAAATAATAAATTCAAAATTTATAGGACATAAAAAGTTATCGTGAAATAAGAACGATTCTGAAGAGAGATTCTGATTAAGAACTTGTATTTACTTACGAGTTGCATCATGAGAAATTAAAATCAATCTGATAAAGTTTTTTCATGTCACTGTTTGTCTATACAGGTAAATTTCTCGACAACCTGTTACATTATGTTATAAATTGTATTTTTTTTTATTATTTTTTTACATTAATTTATTTTATAGTACTTTTTAGTAATAGCTGGTCAGGTTTCTCAGTCTGATATTCTCAGCAAGTCCTTTCATTTGACAACCATATTAATTTAGGAAGCTATAGAAATTTTAAGCTTCTTTCCAAACTGAACTTCAATCCAACTTCTTTAAGTCCGTTAATTGTATAGTTGTGATTGGGCAGTGACGTTTTGTTTTAGTAGAGGAGACGTGGAAGATCGACCTTCACCTATCTGATAACTCGATGAGACATATTTTTTATCAAATATAATGTACTAGCTTCTGCGCGCGACTTCGTCCACGTGGAATAGGACCAATTCTGTCATACATGATTTGTGCGAAAGTAGCGGAAGCTCTCAAAAGGAAAAAACCCGATTTTGAAACATTCTTCATTGGTGCTACGCTCCTATTGGTCTTAGCGTGATGATATATAGCCTATACTCTATAGCCTTCCTCGATAAATGTGCTATCTAACGCTGAAAGAATTTTTAAAATCGGTCCAGTAGATCCTGAGATTAGCGCGTTCAAACAAACAAACTCTTCAGCTTTATTATATTATAGTATAGATAAACAAATAAGCTTATGCTAACTTACCTATCGAAAAGTGTTCATAGCTATATATTTTTTTGCAGGCAAGCCGGCAGCAATGATTGGTTTTGTAATTATAATATCTTACCCATGATGTCAATTTCGATTGGTTAACAGATCGATGTAGTTACCTATATTGATCTACCTGTGCAGTTGTTCACATCTACATACTTAACAGGTAGCCGTAAACAGAAATAAGTAGGCAAGACTACCTAGGCATATTATGTGTGTTAAAAACTATCAATTGAGATAAAACTTATTCGGTTATCATATGAGTGAAGGTGATGAAAATTTTTTTTATTAAAATTAATTAAATTAAAAATAGCTTTGAACACTTTTCGATAGGAAAGTTATCATAGACATATTTGTTTATAAATTATGTTTGATAAAAAAAAAATATGTCTCATCGAGTTATTAGATCGGTGAAGGTCGATCTTCCACGTCTCTTAGACCATTTGCTTAGGCAAATGTAAATGTATCAATTGCTTCAATGTCGAATATTCAATCCAATTTACAGTAAATTTTAGGAATAAATCAACAAAAATCATCGAGATAAAAGCTTGCTGAAAAATAGTCGGATACCGGTAACAGCATACAAAAGAGAATTAATTTTATTGAGTGTGTTTCATGTATGTAAAGCGATCTTATCGATTTTAAAACACTTTTTCATTTCATGAAAACTATAATACGGAAGATGCAATTTAACTGGCTTTTATAATTATGTGCAATTTCGCACCCCTGGCTTTTATGTGTACAAATTCGCACTTATGAATTTGTTTGAATAATAACCTTGAAAACCTGTTTGTTATAAATTATACGTATAGTCTTGCGATTACACCTGCAATTACTAAAAATATTGCATTGCTATTGCAAAACTCTGATTGTAGTACGTACTGTCACAGTCTAAGGAAAAGAAGAAAATATAGGTTGGATGGATAATGGATTAAGACTGACTGCGTGATGTATGATAGATAGTTAATGGTAGGGAATGCTGAGTTTTTGGCAATAGGCCGTGTCAGCCATAAAGGGTTCATAGCCAATGTAGAACAGTACCAAGTTCAGTTGTTAGTTTAAACCATCGATTTTTGCTGTGTGGCTACGGCATAGAATTTAGCCTCCCCCTCTCTTCCCGTGGGTGTCGTAAGAGGCGACTAAGGGATAACATAGTTTCACTACCACCTTGGAACTTAAAAAGCTGACCGATGGCGGGATAACCATCCACCTGCTGGCTTTGAAGTACACAGGCCGAAGACGGGCAGCAGCGTCTTCGGTGCGACAAAGCCAGCCCTGCGGTCACCAACCCGCCTGCCCAGCGTGGTGACTATGGGTAAAACACATGAGTTCACGCCATTATTGGCGCGAACTTGTGGAGGCCTATGTCCAGCAGTGGACTGCGATAGGCTGAAATGATGATGATGATGATCGATTTGACCTCAACCTTGAACACCAGTAACTTTTACAAAATCAATCAAGAAGCTCGGAAGAGGTACAATGTATAGACCACAGATTTCGTTTGAAATTTTCTTCTGATAAAAATAAAGTAATACAAAGCTAAAAGAGTTACAATTAAAGGTTACGTTCTTGAACCTCTATTGTTACATATCCTGATAAAACTTTAGTTAATTTTAAACTTAGATTGCATTTTACTTTGAACAAGCGCAACTGTAAGTAAAAAACATGATTTTATTTTAAAGAAAGGAATTGCCTTTAAATTACCTAGTGCATGCTTCTATGTACGAGTTTTTTCCTAATCTATTTACTATCTATTATCTGATGACATTATTTTATTTTTAGTTTCTTGATTAATTCAGCCTACCAAATACAACCAGTGGGCATAACATGTCTCTTTTTCCGTGTAGTATCATATGGATATTAGAGCTTAATGCACCAGACTGCTCCCCTGCGGGTGTGGATATAATCGCTATTGTTAGTGACGATCGCTATCAGGCGTCTTTGATAACAAATGGAACCAACAGCTTAACGTACTCTCTGAAATACAGTGAGGAGACCCACAAGAACTGATACCCAGATCTCTCTATATCCACACAATGGTGATAAATAATAGGTCGGGGAAAAAGTATTTTAGTATTTTCTAGTAAAATGTTGAACATCTTTTTGGTTACGGTATTAATGGTTTTGATACCATTAAAACGTGACACTTTAAAAATGAAATTAAAAAGTAAAAAACATTTTCCCGCCACTTTTCATTTGTTTTGCTATCAAAAAAGGGAAAAATGCGATTCTACCCGATGACCTGATGCAGTGTCAGTAAGAGTGGCACAAGGTTTAAGCGTTTTCAGTCAGGAAATTTTGAAAATGTTTTTTATTATCATATCAAAATTTTCGATCCAGCGGGATTCGAACCCGCACCTCCCGACAATTCGTGTCCGGTGCTCTAGCCGTTAAGCTATGGATCTATGTGTCAGCTTTTTTTGATATGATAATAAAAAACATTTTTGATTTTCCTCATGTGTGGGTAACACAAAAATAAAAATAATAAGAAAGGAAAGGACAATGCCTATTTTCTATGAAGCCGTGCCCGGGTACGTGTTCAGACAATTCATATATTTAAGTATCCTTTATTAATCGAAAATAGATTTTTAATAATATTCTAAAAGTGATTAAAACCGTAGTTTATACTTTAGTTAAAAAAGATATTTTATTTGTATTCCGGGTTTGTGCTGTCAAAACATATTAAATATAAATACCAAGTCGGAAACGCAACTATAGAAATAAACGCTTTTTTTAATTAAATTATAAACCCCAACACGACCAGAAAATTGACATATTAAAGTTTTCTTTATTAATTAAAACTAGATTTTTAATAATAGTCTAAAAGTAATCAAAGCCGTGGTTTATATTTTAATTTAAAAAAAGCGTTTGTTTGTGTGGTTGCTATGACGACTTGCTATTTATATTTAAACTATTTTGACATGACAAACGCGGAATACAACTAAAATATTTTTTAAAATTAAATTATAAACCCCGGCTTTGATCACTTTTAGAATATTATTAAAAATCTAGTTTCAATTAATAAACGATACTTAAATATATGAATTGTCTAAACTAGTCAAAGCACGTACCGGGCACAAATAGGCATTGTCCTTTGATATCAAAGATACATTTCGGTCTGGTGTGGATACGCAGCATGGGCCTCTAGAGTCTAGACCATTAAAGGAGTTTTGTCACTGTACTTTCACGGATTAATTCACAACCAAGAGTTGTTATCAAACATGATATATATACCCAACCTATTGGGTTATTAAGTTAAACTATTAACTTACTCTCCAAAACGCAAGGAGATAATTATCTACAAAATCAAAAGTATTTATACAAATGTAAATAATACTTCTGAGTGGGAATCAAAAACATGAAAATTTGTATCAAATTGGCATTTATGGTTTCCGCTCTACTCTTAAATATTCCTACCTCTTGCCTTTATTATTGCTAAAAATGTTGTACAAAATATTTGTTTAATTTAGTTACAAAAAAAAAAGACGTGTGGCACTCGGGGACTGCCGCGGTAAAGCTATTGCATAGCATTTTGTATCAACTTATGCAATAATTATACTATTTATTTATTTTATTTATGCAGTATTTCTTTTTCTTTGATATTAATTCAAGTTACACTTTTTGAGCGTGGTGACCGATAAGAAAACAATTTTTTTTCTTTTATTAAAAAAATTAAATGCCAAATTTTATCCGGAAATAGTAACATTATGGGCAATATCATATTTGCATCAATGAGTAATACGCTCAACTAGATAATAGTACTAACGCCGGTACTATCCCATTCATGTAGGTCATATTTTTTATTTCATCACGCATTCATTGATAAATGCCGGCAAACTCGCGTCGAAGCTCAGACCTCAAGCACACCGCCTAGCCGCGCCCCCGCGCCGCTAGTTTCGTAGAGTCGTACAATACGTCTAATCGCACGCACACAACGCCGTGTCGAAGACTGGCGAACTGAAACGACGTTAGACGATGCACGGCCTTCAAGCCACACCTCCGTGCCCGTCGGAGTGGGGAGCGTGAGGTTTTTTTCGTTACTGAAATTCTTGAAACTGTCCCCGCGCTCAAGGCCCGCGAAAGAAGCTATGCAATAGCTTAAAAGTCTTTTGCGTTAATCTCAAAAGCTATCAATTTTATTGGAACACATGCTTTTTACTGCTTCGTAGTACTTTTAATTTTAAAAAAGTTTACATAAATCCAAAGTTGCATATTTTGATTACTCTGTATTTTAAAATTCAGTTCAATAAATGTACTTATTCTTTTGGGAAAGGAGGATCTTCTCTCGCTAATATTTTAAGCGCTGTAAAAAATAATAAAGTTAGAAAAAATAATAATAAATTTTCAATTCACACGAGACGTCTCGAATATGATATTATAACGTCTAACCCATTTTTCAATATAAAATGCATGCGGCGATGTCGAGGCTTACGAGCAATTTTGAACAAAATGAAAATATTTTTCTTATAAAACATATTACCCACTTTAACTGACTTTACTATTTATTAATTCATTTATACATTTTTGTATTTGTTTAATAATTACTAACATTGGTAAACGAATTGTTAGAATACAATACAAGTTTGGATGTACCTCAAACTTAGAGAAGATCGTCGCTAAATAATACTGCTTTTAAGTAGTAGGTATTGTGTTTCTGTGGTGAGAAGGTGGTCAGAGCTCCTGGCGATGGTCAGAGGCAGGATCAAATGATACCGTCAATAAACCAGGAAAATAATATGATGTGATATTGACTATCTGAACCTTAATATTAGTTACTTCATAATTTTTGTACCATACTAGCTATCCACCTTCACGTCTTGTTGATTATAAAACTCACCGTATCTTCCTCTTCATCAAACTCTTTTGTAAGATCTGATTTTTTTCGACGTCAAACATTAAGTTCTTTTCTAAGATTTAGATTTGTTTTTCTTTTTTTCAAATTTGAATCTTAATTTTTTTAAGATTTAGATTAAAATAAAAACAGCATACAAAAAAATATAAAGGTGATTTATACAGAATCAAATTACGATTAAGACCCAAAAATTGTAGCAATATAAATAGCGACAATGTGAATTTACCATTAAAAAAAACCACTTTGGTGTAGCGTGAGTCGCCTAAGATATTGGATGGATATTTGTATTTGTACGCATATTTCTTTTCGATTGGGATGTCTGTTCTCGTAAGTCTCCCCATCGTGCCTCAGATAGGACGTTAAGCTGTCGGTCCCGGTTGTTATCATATACAGCTGATAGTGATCGTTACTCATAGTGGGAATATACCCGTCGACCATCAGTGGAACAGCGTGGTGAATTAAGCACCGGTCCTTGTCTTATATGGAGAAAGAAGCCTATGCCCTGCAGTGTCATATTACAGGCTGAAGCGATATTTGTCTAAATGATTTGTGAGCCAATCATGATTTGAGATGAACTTGTCAAATATTACAACAAATATGGTCGTAATAATAATGGCTGTCTATGTTCTACGATTTTACAATTACAAAAACTTAAAGGGCATAATCTCTATACTACTTTTCATCAAAATATGTAACTTTTATAAAAATATAGTAAGAAAAGTATTCAAAAACTTTATCTCAAAATTTATAACAAAAGATGCTTTAAAACTACAATAAGAAAATGGAAACATAAAGATTCTTATGTAACATTCGTACTTATTCAAGCGCGTTGCAGATTCCTCAAATATTCGAAGCTCAGAGCTACAGTTGGCGACATTTTCGTGTGACTGTATTGTTACGTAATGCTCGGAACGCAGATAAGACAAGACAATAATTGTAAATTATTTCTGCACGAATTTAATTTTGACTTTCATTTACAATGAATTGTAATTCTGGTAACATTGTTTAGTAGGAGATATTAATAAATATAAATAAAAAATTGCGTGCGTACAAAGTACGCACGTCAGAAGTAAAAATTGGCAAACTAATTTAAAAAAAAAAACGTATTAAAACAAGTGCGAGTCGGACTCGCACACGAAGGGTTCCGTACCATTGATTAGGTAAACGACAGTAGGTACATCGATTTTAATATCGGGCAAAAAGCGTCTAAAAATCACTTTTGTTGTATGAGAGCAAAAATAGGCAAAAATGATGTTTATTGTATGGGAGCCCCCCTTAAACATTAATTTTATTTTAATTTTATTATTTATTATTAAAGTAAAAATACAGCTGAGTATTTTGTGAATATTTCAAGTGCCTACCTTTTGCCATTATTGATATCGAGCAAAAAAGGGCAAGAAAATCGCGTTTGTTGTATGGGAGCCCCCCTTAAATATTTATTTTATTATGTTTTTAGTATTTATTGTTATAGCGGCAACAGAAATACATAATTTGTGAAAATTTCAACTGTCTATCTAACGCCGTTCTTGAGATACAGCGGTGACAGACGGACGGACGGACGGACAGCTAAGTCTTAGTCTAATAGGGTCCCGTTTTTACACTTTGGGTACGGAACCCTAAAAACAAAAAGCCAATTAAAAATCACAAAACCGCTGAATAGCGCCATCTATTTATTACAGGCAGAAACAGTCTTCGCAGAACTAGTCCTTTGAAACAAACCCAACATCACGCGATTCTTATTACTTACGTAGTTCACGGTATCAACACTAGATGTCACTAGTTTATAAATATTTTTATATTACAGCCTGAAAACAATTTACATGAATATTATTTGCTGTTCTTAATTAATTATTAATTGAAATTACAAAAAAAAAAACTGATTGAAATTTTTTTTTAAATAACCAAAAATTCAACGTCACGCGGTGTTCCCAGGTGGTCACACATCCAAGTACTGACCGCGTTGCCGTGTTGCCACGTTAGCGGACACTTAAATTTTACTCCTCATGCGCCTAAAGAGTTTTCACTTCAATAAATAAATAAATATCTACAACATACACACACGGTTGTCAGTTCCTACGGTAAGCAACGTAATGCTTGTTATAAGACCGACTGATATAGCTACATATTTTTCCATAAATACATAATTATGATTAATACATACATACTCGTATATAAATGAATACATATCACCCAGACTCGAGGCGCAAATTGACCCCCGAAGCAGAAAGCAGGGCTGCTGAAACTTCGCCAACGGGCTATTGAAATCCCTACTAATATTATAAATGTGTTTATTTGTTCCTAGATGTGTTGCAAAACGGAGGGTGAGAACAGCTGGACTATTTCGCCAAATTTTCTTTTTTTGAATATCTAATACATTGTAGAAGGTTCTTTACGGAATGAACAATTTAAAAATACAAAGATTTTTTGACCTTCACGCGTTTAACAGTCTACAAGATGGAATAACGTTTATCAACTAGTAAATAATATAATCTGTAATAAACATATTAATTTAAAAAAAAAAACATAACAATCGGTCGAGTAACATTCGATGTCGATCATGTGTTTAGTGCCTAAGGGAACGTGTAGCAGAGCGAACCGATAAGTGGCCAAGAATCAGGACGGAGCTCATTTGGTACGGATTAAGAATTAATTTGCCCGAGGGCTCCAATGGTACGACGATTAATTTCTCGACGCTCGTGGATAAGCCCATTCAGATATTTCCAATTGAATTTTAATTGGAACACCTGATTTAATTCGTCGAATTCGAGATAATGTTAATCGTTTATTAAATTTGTTTGATTACGAAATGAAATATTAAATGCATACCAAGCTACTATTGGCTAACACAAATTGATTGATACTAAAATTATCTTAAATAAATACAATTATAATCGTAAAGGGAATTAAATAAAGTAGTTGTACCTAAAGGTATTATTATATAACTGTAATGAAATGAAATAAGAGCGTCACACTTAATAGCTACTAGTAAAACAACAGCGCCGTAAGTCCGGACACGTATTTAAAAAATAACCCACTAACGGTAAACATATCTTGCCCCATTTTCTCGAATGCATCATTGCATTGTAACTGAGGTAGGGCACAGCAGGAAATTTCCTGCTCAAAATATGGAGCAGCCCGACTGGGGTAGTACCTCGACCTTACAGAAGACCACAGCTAAATAATACTGCTTTCAATCAGTATTGTGTTCCTGTTGGTGAGTAAGGTGACCAGAGCTCCTGGGGGGGATTGGGGGTAGGGTCGGCAACACGCTTGCGATGCTTCTGGTGTTGCAGGCGTCTATAGGCTACGGTCTTACCATCAGGTGAGCCGTACGCTTATCTGCCGACCTAGTTACATAAAAAAAAAATTGCATAACCCGCCATCAAGAAAATATAATTAAAATAAATAAGAATAAACATTTTTATCAAAAAAAAAAGATTATTTTATCCTCGTATGGTGCAAATACCTAATTTTATTGGAAAAAAAAGGTCAAGGACGTCCCATTACAGTGCCAAAAATCTGAAATGGCAGCCCAGTCACCTAAACTTGTAACACTAAATGTAAGACTATTTTTTAAATTATAACTTCTACCAAATGTTATCAAGCTTGAACACATCCTTCATTTTAACAATGTCGACTTGTCATTTTCAAAGCAAACATCGTCGCGTTCACACTGCAAAGTGGAAGCGACTGTGGAAGAGAGATTAAGGTTTTAGGTAGCAACTATACTTAACTCATTTTAATACGTCAGGCCGTAGTTTAGACGCTATAATTATTATTATGATAAACATAAAACGTAAGGCATGTAACGTAATAAAAAGAAAAACTTCTGGTTGTGTTACATTTTTTTTTATATCTAGAAATGTTTTAATTTTGTTTTCTTTAGCAAAGTAGTATATTCTGTCAGAAGATATTCCGTCAGTTGTTTTACAAACGCACGCTCAATGTTTTGTCATTCCGTGTTTCGTGTTTCTGTATAAAATACAAGTTTACAAACGAGAATAAAACTTCTGTCAATATGTATTTATGTGCGTAAATTGTAAATAAAATGTAAATAATAACTAAGATTATAATCTTGTACAGTTTCCGGTTACATTTTTTATGTAAAAATTCCCAAGTATATCATTCATTATTAATTTATGGAAGATCAAAGGTTATAATACTGGCTTTTCGCAAGAATTCTTTGATCTTCCAAACATTCTTCTGAAAAAATTATTTAGTGACTCATGAAATTGAGTTTTATGATTATTACTCTATATAAAAAATATCAACGCATAACATCTTGTATATATTTCTATATTATATTTTATTGTAATTTATTCTAATTTATATAACAATAATTTCACTCAAAGGTTGTCTAGAGGAGATCGCTCTTTTAGCGATAAGACCGCCTTCGTACATCTTTCTGTAATTGTACCACTTTTGCTTTCGTATATGTTAATTTTGTACAATAAAGAGTACATTAGTAATAGTCAAAATCACGAAAGTTAGTAGTACTGAAACTGAGCTGAAATAGATTGGTAACATTTTACTACTGAACAACTTTCTTCTGTCCTTCTCGTTCAATAAGAAAAGGTTTAAACTAATAACAAATTTTAATCTGCCAAACTGATGTAATACTATCATAGTATTGATCACTTATAATATGTGTATTGTAGTGATCCAGAAATTTTAAATCCAGATCATTAACTAATATTTGTATTACATCTTAGACCGAAGTCCGAACAACGAACTAGAAAAGACCTTCCTGGCCTAGCCATGTATTTTTCAGTTAAAGCGTTCGCGATTCATTTTTTAATATACTAAAGTATATATAAAATAGTTTTTATCCATTAACAGGTGGCAGGATGTTGTTTCTATTTTGGATCTTAGACCATCCACTTCGAGCTAGGTTATAATATACATGATTATTATAAGCGTAAAAATGTTGTCAAAATGTATAATTTTCTGAATTTAACTTTTTTTTATGTTACTAGGTTGGCAAACAAGCGTACGGCTCACCAGATGGTAAGACCGTAGCCTATAGACACCTGCAACGCCAGAAGCATCGCAAGCGCGTTGCCGACCCTATCCCCTATCCCCCCAGGAGCATCACTTTGAGGAGCATCACACTGAGCATCACTTTCAGAAAACATTATTTTTTTTAAACTTGACAGGAAAAGTAAACTTCTTTGTAACAATTAATTAGGAGTACGCTAATTAGTCTTATTTATAAAGGTTTATAATGAACCGTCATCATTGGAGATGGGACAAGGAAACTGCACTTTGCTAGCTTCGTGTTCTAAAACAAAGCGTTACTTAAGCGTAATTAAATTAAACGAGTATTTAAAAAGTACTAACCCCACTTTGGTTTACGTAGGTATAATGTATTTATTGTTTTAAATAAAAAATGCAGAAAAGTAGAAAATGTATAAAGTAATGTAGATGTTAGATGACCTGTTTGATAAAATGTAGAAAAAATGACACTTTTAAAAATTGTACTCCACAAGGACATATTATATGTACATTTTTGTTTTTAATGTAAGTATACTAGCTGCTGTGGCCGCAACTTCGTCCGCGTGGAATTAAACAAAAAAGTTATTGTTCAGTTCGCAGACTTGTAACAAAAAAAAAGCCGAAGTTACGCCTTATTACATCAGCTATCTGCCAGTGAAAGTCCCGTCAAAATCGGTCCAGCCGTTTCAGAAATTAGCCGGAACAAACAGACAGACAGACAAAAATTGTAAAAAATGTTATTTTGGTATATGTACCGTGTATACATCCATATACATTTAGTAAAAAGCGTTTAATACTAAAAACAGATACTCCAATTTTATTTATTAGTATAGATATAGATTTAGATAACTTGTAATTTAATATACAGTGCCTATTATAATGATGCCAATCGTTTCAAAAATATTTCACAATTTAGCTTATAACATCCCACTGCTGGGGATAGGTCTCTTTCTCCACGTAGGAGAATGGTCGGAGACTAATCCACCACGCTGCTCCACTGCGGGTTGACATATATTGGGAGTTGTTGGATAATATTTTTTTGTTGGAAACAAAAGGAATGATATTTGTTTGATATGAGCAAAGAAATAGAGGACGCCGTGTATTAAAGGCTTGTGGCAATCGGATATATGTAGCACTCATTACCAATAAATACCAATAAATAGTAAATATACGATTCACGTAAGATTGCCGTAGTAGGCTGGATAAGGATTGCGAAAAAACGGAATGTCTGGCTCGAACTCGCTGAGACCTATGTCCAGTAGTGGACTACAATAGGCTGAACTGACTGACTGGCTGACAATAGTAAATATAACAAATCACACGATGATAATGACAGAACATATTCTTGAGTAAACTGCTAAATTTAAAATAACTCTTATTGGTCCCCGCTTACAAAAACTATTCTTAAATATAATATCTTATTCTCTATAAATAGTCATTATAATTTTTATTATACTGATCTTATGATTGATACTCGAATTGCATGATTTCAGCTATCAATTAAGAGACGCAGGGTCTTCCATTGTAGGTCCTTACATTACACAAACGTGGTTAGGTTTCTGCGATATCATTGATATTAAGTTTTTTTTTTTAATGTAATATCTTTGTATATTAATGTTAAAACAACATAGTTTTGTGCATATATTTGATACTTAAATAATCTTGTATACTATATACGTGAGTCATTTATCATATCAAATATAGCTATGCCACGAGGTTTTACCCACGTTCATTTGAGGGAAAAACATATTATATAGCTCTATAAATAGACTATCTAACACAAAAAAAAAATTATTCGAATCTGTAGTTTCTAAGATAAGACCGTTCAAAGAAACAAACCAAGTTTTCAGCTTTATAATATTAGTGTAGATATAACTTCGAAGAATACAATTATCTAATAATAAAAGTTCAAATTTTGCCAATACTCAAGTTCAAATTAAACTGCCTTGACTTACCTGAAGACAGGAATTATTTCAAATGCCGTTGCTAAAATTTCAAATTAATAGCTAATTCTGCAAATTTAATCAAGGAAATGACAAGGATTTGGTATGGAGATTCTAGACGAAGAGCTGGTGTCGTTTTGTTTAACAGGTTTTAGGAAAACAATATTTTTGATGATTACTGATTGGATGTTATTGTTGATCAATAAATAATAAAATAATATTAATAAATTAATATCTTTAACTTACACATACGATCGTCTGATCACAAGGTAACCAAATTAATGCATGTGTTATAGGTAACAGCCGAATGTTTTAATTATTATATCTCAGGTTCACGACGCGCTGATGCAGCGGTTACACCATAGTAGGTAGCGGTAAGTACGGTAGCGGTTACGGGTTCGATCCCCGCGAATGGAAAAACATTTGTGTAGGCCATGCAGACGCCACTTCCTAGATGTTTATGTTTGTTTCTAGACCTCTGAGAAAAGAGTAAATTTTACTGGGAACATAATTATAAATATGAGGTGTTAATCATGAGATAAACTGAAATACATTATGCTGAAATTAATGAACAACGTAGAACTTACGACAGTCAGACAGTTTTAGTTTGTAGTTAAAAAGTCGTTTGCCATCTCTCACACTATCATATTTGATTTTAAGATAAAATAGGAAGAGAAGTTATATTTAATCAAGAAACATTTAATGAATGATTTTAAGTCTTCAAATTAGAAATACTCTAATTAAAGTCCAGGAATTGGATTTTTGACATTAGAGAGTCGTTGTGGCGTCGTCGTATTGTTTTTTTTTTTAATTTTTTTGTATACAACAAGGTCGGCAAACCCTTATGGTAACCCTTATAACCTGCAACACCAGAAGCATCGCTAACGCGTTTTGACCCTACCCCCGAGAGATATGGCTACCTTACTTACCATAGGGACATAACACTGATTGAGAGCAATAATATTATGTAGCCGTGATCTTCTGTAAGGTTGAGGTACTTCACCCAATCGGGCTGCTCCATATTTTGATCAAGATTTTTCCGACTACAGTGGACCCGCGGTAATCGGACAAACGTTTTGCAGGGCAGTGTCGGATTACCAAATTTGTCGGATTATAGAGTACCCTGCCTAAGACCCCCTATAGTCCGGAATTTTTTTAAAAGAGTACCTTGTAATTCGACAAATTACAGGATCAATGGTAGGATTATATATGTATTCAAGAGTAAAAATGATACTTCATTATGTATGTCTTTAGTAAATTAAACAACTCAATAGAGAGCTTACGTTTTATTATAAAACTAACGTCATTAATGCTATAGAACTTACAAAAAATATGCAATAACTTTAATTAGGAAATAATTGTGTACAAAGAAATGAATACACTACGCGTCGAGCACAATAGTACCTACTAGTGCGTACAAGTTATAACTCGTTCAATCATGCATTAGCAAAATATTCAAACAGGCCATGTCGGATTACAGGGGGTGCCCGATTAGCCGGGGGCCGGATTACCGGGGGTCC
Source organism: Melitaea athalia (assembly GCA_905220545.2). Lineage (NCBI taxonomy): Eukaryota > Metazoa > Arthropoda > Insecta > Lepidoptera > Nymphalidae > Melitaea > Melitaea athalia. Next base: position 3,100,315 of record HG992180.1, read on the forward strand.
ACTGTATTTCCTACCTTAAAATTAGATTCAAAAGCACATATTCACAGAATATTTCCTACCATTCTCTACCTCAGTAAAATATTCTAAATAAATATCCGGTGTCTTCGATAACAGTAGCGACCTACAATATACCAGACCTCGACGCACAATAATATCGTAACAAGAAAAGTGCAAAGCGATTCCCAATCTGTCGCCAAGCGCGCAGTATCCGTTCCGTACCGATACTCATTCCCATTGACGTTAAAGTACATATTAATCTCTCTCCGCTCTTGTTATTCTTATATATAAATTAATAATAATAATATTCATAATAATAATTAATTAATATTAATAATAATAATCTTATATTAATACTAGCTGTGCCCCGCGGTTTCACCTGCGTTGATTTGAGGGAAAAAAATGCTTTCCTTTTTTTCAATAGTATAAGATTTAATTAGCTTGATATATTTTCCTTAGTTTACACTAAATAAATTTCTGAACGCACGCATAAATATTTGACCAAAGAGTATATTATAATCACTACGTTTTATATTTGACAACCAATATATATTATGTCAATCCGTTTTCATTACTGACATTATTATACATTTTTAAAATGTAAAATACGCCACTATCCGTATATTGTGGATATATGTTGTCGATTCGAAACCTTTATTTAAATACGTTCTTTAATTTTATCGGAGAGTTTACTATATCGACGGGATGAACATTAAATGTTTGACAGTTACGAAACACGAACACTATATCTCATACAAATTTTCATTCCAACCTTTCAACACCTTACATCCTTTTTTTCGCATTAAAAAGTAGCCTATGTCCTTTCTCAGACTCTAGACTATCTGTATACCAAATTTCATTTAAATCTGTTCAGTAGTTTTGCCGTGATTGCGAGACAGACAGACAGACAGACAGACAGACAGACAGACAGACAGACAGACAGACAGGGTTACTTTCGCATTTATAATATTAGTATGGATTCATAATAATAATTAATTAATATTAATAATAATAATCTTATATTGATATTAATAATAATAATTAATATAAATATATAAGATTGTAAATCAGTCTCTTCTTACTGTTGAAGAAAAATCTCTTTTCCATAGATGAGAAGTGTTAATATTTATCTACCTCACTGCTCTATTGCGGGTAATTACCCTACTATGAGTAACAAATGCTATCGGGTGTCTATAATAACAATTGGAACCGACGAATTTTCTCCGAAACACAACGGGTGACCCATTAGGACATAATCTATACATATAATAAAATGGTAGAAAAGTCAAAACTGTACATTGAATATTTTTTTAAAAGAATACTTGGGGTGTGATCTACAATCGATACCGAAGCCAAAAATATAGTTTTTAGAATTTTTGTCTGTTTGTCTGTTTTTCTGTATGTATGTCCGGGATAAACTCAAAAAGTAATGCATGGATTTACTTCAAATTTGGCACGAATATTGTTAAGAAGTCGGGTCAGAACATAGGCTATATATTATCACGCTATCACCTACGGGGAAAGAGCAGTGAACCTTTATTTCTTCAAATGTATGTCCGGGATAAACTCAAAAAGTACTGCATGGATTTACTTCAAATTTGGCACGAATATTATTAAGAAGTCGGGTCAGAACATAGGCTACATATTATCACGCTATCACCTACGGGGAACGAGCAGTAAACGCACGCAGACGACGTCGCGGGCAGCAGCTAGTTACGTATAAGAGACTAGAAATATATATTTATATAAATACAAACATTTATTATGAGCGAAAATCAAAACCATTACACCAATTTTTGTTATAGCTAATGACCAAATCACAAAATAGACGACAATTTAATTGATTCAGTCCAAATACATTTTTATTTTATCTTTTTCATTTGACAAAACATTTTTTGTTCTACAATAGTTCTAGTATATCACGGATTAGAAGTTCAATCGAATGTAAATCTCTCGTATAAAATACACCTCATTTTCTTCTCGGTGCACTAAGTTTTAACCACATCGTAAATCGTATTCAGATAGAAAATGTGCGGTAGCAAACTTTTGACTACAATCTTATGTTATACGATATATGCTTAAAACGTAGTTGTACGTGAAAACTTTTATTTGAATCCACATAATTATAATCATACAAATTGTAAAAAAAAATGGTGGTCTGTAAAGTTGATTTACGGCCAATCGATTGGAAGAGGGATAGATGCGGCGCAAGCGTACAATGAAAGTAACGGGACAATGAGCGTAACGTGACAATGAGTCATCCTTTTTCGTGAATGCAGCCGGCGTTCATCGATTTATTAGACGTTGTTATGTCAAAATTAATAGCTAGAAAATTTAACATGTAGTCTGCAATACATGTTTGTGTAGTGCGACACCCTTCAGGTGTCCTAATGGTAACCACAAGTATCTTCCCTAGGGAGAAAACACTATAGAGCTTAATCTACCAGGCTGATGTACTGTGGGTATATGTGCATATGTGGAGTTTTTTTTTCAAAACAATTTATTGAATAGCTTTTAATATCTTTAAAATACACTGACGATCGTCTGCTCCTAAAGTAAGCAACTTAGTGGTAACCTAAAGTAAGAAAAAATCTAAACTAAGAAAATTCAACTCATGAAGATTTTATTTATGCATCACGACTCTTTGTGATTGTAATTTCTCCGTAAGGAACCGTACATTAAAGGGCCTATCAATTTAATAGGCCTATTTACTGACTAAAATATTGAACATTATACTGTGGCTCATGGTAGTGCAATAAGATAAATAGAAGATATGAATTGAAATTGTACGCAGATGTGTTCACAAAGGCGTTAAAATTTCGTTAAGTAAAATATATGTGTGTGGTCAACTTTTTAGTTAATATTTTATTACAGTACAGTAGTTTTAACTGGGGTAGGGCACAGCAGGAAATTTCCTGCTCAAAATATGGAGCAGCCCGACTGGGGTAGTACCTCGACCTTACAGAAGACCACAGCTAAATAATACTGTTTTCAAGCAGTATTGTGTTCCTGTTGGTGAGTAAGGTGACCAGAGCTCCTGGGGGGGATTGGGGATAGGGTCGACAACGCGCTTGCGATGCTTCTGGTGTTGCAGGCGTCTATAGGCTATGGTAGTCACTTACCATCAGGTGAGCCGTACGCTTGTTTGTCGACTTACTAACATAAAAAAAAAAAATAATTTTTCGATAACGTTATTTTAAGTAATAGATGGCTTTTTTAGAAAAAATCTACAGTTCGTGGATATTAGATAGAAAATAAATTGAAAGGCAGCGGACGACCCTTAACGAGGGCTTGGGGATTTATTGGTAAATTAATGTCGGCTAATGAATTATGCAGCATTATAATTGATGTTAAATAAATAGATTCTTATAAACAGTTTTTTTCGTGCTTCGACTATTCCGAAGCATAAAATAAATCTAATTTAATATTTAATACGTTATGTAAGAATAGGGCGTTCAATGTAATATAAGCTTTGAACTTTAAACATCTTGTAAAAACTTTTATTTTATTTATTTATTGCCATAAATATATACGATCATTACAGGTTTATTACCTAATAAAATACTCAATCCTTCTCCTACATGGGGAAAGAAGCCTATGCCCAGCAGTGGGATATTACAGACTGAGGCGTTTTAATTGCCAACAACTTCTAACTACTAACTTTGTCCTGATTATGATCGTTAGTCGTCACTACATATTATTATAAAACAAAGTCTCTTCCCGCTGTCTGTCTGTCTATCTGTATATATCCTTAGATCTTTAAAACTACGAAACGGATTTTGATGCGGTTTTCTTTAGTAAATAGAGTGATTCCAGAGGAAGGTTTATATATATAATGAAATGAAATGAAATGAAATGAAATGAAAATATTTATTTCGTCATAAGGTGAGCCTCACACTTAACGAAAGTCAAAAAAAAAGAAAAGTAAAAATGTCATTTACAAAAAAAAAACTAAACAATAATAAAAAAAAATAATACATGCATAATATAGTAGAGGAACACTGATAGTTTTAAAGTTTTCTAATGTGATGTCGTAAATAAACACATTTTTTGCGCTTAGATTGCAAATATTTATTTTATATTTTATATTTAGTATCAGCATTGCACCCTTGCGAAGCCGGAGCGGGTCGCTAGTTACTCTTATTAGGGAAAAAATCCTCCAACCAGCAGTGGAGCAGCGTGGTGGGTTAAGCTCCGAACCTTCTCCTGCGTGGAGAAAGAGGCATATGCTCAACAGTTTAATGTCACAGACTGAATCAATCAATCAAGTGCTGAAGAAAACTTACTCAAAAAATAGTCAAAACTGGGTCAGAAAAAATAAAATCAACAGTTGCAAACTAGTGTTATATACAGATTCTAATCTTGGGCTTACCAAAGCTTCAATTTAATTAAATTTTCATCTTTAAGTTGATCTCGGAAGTAATTTGATTTAATTTTTGTTGAAAAGAATTAAAAGCAACTTTTCGAATATTCAATAGAGTTCTTGAGCTTTAAAAGGTGTTTGATTGTAATGAAATTAATTTCTTTTAACAGTGAAAAGATGTCTAATAGCTGATGAGTTGAAAAGGGGCTAAATTTAACGATCTACATTTTTTAGGCAACATTAAAAGAATTATGACAAAGATACAATCATTTTTAATCTTGATTCAATCTGAGTACTTTAAGCTATTTCAAGTTTTATTTTATTTTTACTTTCGTTTAATAGATGTTTGGTATATAATCGGTATCAAAAACTTAAAGACGACTTAAAAACTAAGTGACGAAATACAATAAGTAGAGATGTGAGGAGACGCGACATATTACGACCAACATTATTATGAACCGTCGATTTCATCTATTTTAAATCTACTGTATTTTTTCTGATATAATTATAGGTGACTGCACTTAATGAGATAAAATAATGACAAGAGGCATATTTACGATACATGTCATTTTAGTAAATAGATTGGGACCATGTCATGACTCATAGTGAAGCAAATAATAGCTAAGTATACGAGAAGTGTTTCCTAGATATTTAGTTTAATCATACAGAATTATGTCAAACAGTATGTCTATAGACTGAAATCCAATGTAATACACATTTCGTAAATCATTTTGAATATTATATTACTAGCTGCTGCCCGCGACGTCGTCTGCGTGCGTTCACTGCTCGTTCCCCGTAGGTGATAGCGTGATAATATGTAGCCTATATTCTGACCCGACTTCTTAATAATATTCGTGCCAAATTTGAAGTAAATCCATGCAGTACTTTTTGAGTTTATCCCGGACATACATTTGAAGAAATAAAGGTTCACTGCTCGTTCCCCGTAGGTGATAGCGTGATAATATATAGCCTATGTTCTGACCCGACTTCTTAACAATATTCGTGCCAAATTTGAAGTAAATCCATGCAGTACTTTCTGAGTTTATCCCGGACATACATACAGACAAACAGACAAACAGATAAACAGACAAACAGACAAAAATTCTAAAAACTATATTTTTGGCTTCGGTATCGATGGTAGATCACACCCCAAGTATTCTTTTAAAAAAATATTCAATGTACAGTTTTGACTTTTCTACCATTTTATTATATGTATAGATGTCATCTACAAAGAGACTGAGAGATTAAAATTTCATATTCGTAACATTGATATTTATTTTTTGTCTGATTCTTTTGGCTAAAAATAAAATAATCTCTTTGGCCATTGACACACATGTTTATTAATCTTTGACTTTCATTTTTTATTCCCATTTTCAGATTACTTTACACAGTACCTAAAGTTAATACGTTCAAACGCATTTTATTAATATTTATGAAGTTTAAAGTCCAAAATAAATTAAAATTAACTTATTTCTCTCCTGTAGTCCTCTGTTCAGTACGTATTTTATCCAATATGTATTTTGAAAATGAATTGTAACACTATACGACATCCATATCCAAAAGGGTACTTGCTGTACCCTGTTTGTAATTAATTGAAATAACATACATTGATTTGATATTCAATATACGAATTTTAGCTTGAATTTCTAATTAAATTGACAGGCATTGTACTTAATATCGACGTGTAGTACGTGTTTGTGTGTAGGTACTTGTATATTAGAGTACGTATATGTGTAATAGCCTTACCTTGATATTGTTTTACTAAAGACATGCTTTAGCCTATTTGAACAAATTACTTTATTTCAAAAGATATAGAAATATTTATTGTATACGCCCATGAGTCCGAGAAGAATACTTTAAAAAAAGAACAAAAATGTTAACCTCACAAATTTTTTTGTTACACAAGTCTTTAAAAAATTTCCGCTTTTTTAATAAATAATTAATGCAAATCAGCAAATTACAAAATTAAAAGGGCCTTAACCCTGGAGTGGTCGCGTGGATTACACAAGTAATCCACACATGTTAAATCTAAAATTTCTCAAAAACTTCCAAATTAAATGACGAGCGTTTCTAGGTATTCTAAGTTGAATAACTAAGGAACACGTTCAGTGCTGTGCAAGCACCGGACGCGTGTTTTTGTGTTGCAAGAGGGCTTGTAAAGTTCGTGGATTACACCTGTATGCCGCGCGACCAATTATGTAAGTAATTTGAACATAATTATTTTTCTTTTAATTGTATTTTTATGATTAATTCTTTATAAATATAGTCGTTTTACTACTGTGCGTGTTTAAATTATAAGACACTACAAAATAATATGTACATTTTTAGAATAACAATGGATGATCGGTGTAAAACTCAGATAGAGGTGTGCCTAGCTGAAGAAGACTATCAGAACGAAATATACGAAGATCGTTCAAGTTCAAATGCCGAAGAAGATCACCTTGAAGAGCAGGAACATCTATCGGAGTCCGAGCAAGGCGAAAAACTTCCAGCTGAGGCAAGCAATTCTGAATCGGAAGATGTTGAGCCACCTCAGCAAAACGGACGCGTTAACTTTTATTCTGGACTTAGTAGACAAGATGTGCTCCCTCTACAACGTGTCCAGGAATTCAAGAAGATGGCCGCTAACTGTCTTTTTTGACTTGATTAATCTAACCGCACGCGTTATGTATTTATACCGCAAACAAAAATTATGAAGCTGTCCGTCGACGTAACTTCCTTATAGGTCTGTCCTTGGCTTGGATGAAACCTCAGGCTTGATGAAGATTGGATAATAATAAATTACCAAGAAGTCTGGTATTTAAAATAAAAGACTTTTTTGGCATTATTCAAACGGAAAACCCGGCAACAACGTCAGCACAGGCACCGAGTACTTTCATAGGTCGCTGCTATGACTGCGGTAGAAAGCGCAACAAAAGCACTCGAAAACACTGTAGCACCTGCAAAAAGTTTATTTGTAGCGATCATTCAAAGATTGTCTGTCTATCTTGTTTAGAAAATAACAATTAGAATTAAGTATTTTTGATTAGTTTTTCTATTATCTCAATTATACCAAAATATGTGATTTTTAGCGCCATAAAGAGGTATTGTTTAATTTTGTTGATTTTTTAAAGCACTGAGGTTGTGATTTGTTTATATTGTCTATTTTTAAGTAAAGGAAACTTTAATTATTACATTTGAAAAGAATAAAAAATAACTGAAGCCTATTACATGTTTTTATTTCAATTTATAAATGGCATACACCTGTAGTCCACGCGACTAATCAGGTCAGGTTTCAGTACGCGACCACTGTAGGGTTAACAGACAGCTCGTTTGAACTTATTTATCGTTGCGGGGCACTAAAATTACCACTCAGGGTGAACGCTGGACAGAATATTTGTTTTTACGAGAAATCTCAAACCCTGTTATCTTTGAGGGGATAGCTGTGATTCTTCTTTTAAAAAAATCGCCTCGTTTTATCTTCACCGTTTTTTGTTATAAGTATTTATTGACCTAAACAGTTATTTTGCACATTTAATGAAAAGGTTATTTATTGTTTCTTTTTTTTTTAATCAACTAGTTTTGTTGATAGATTATTTTTTTAAACTATTTGTTACTTAGGAATGAGTAAATACTGCAGTCGCTACTTCTGTACCAAATAACACGATCCTACGGTCATTGGTTCTATGGATTAAATATTTTTCAGGTTCGTAAGGAAGTAGGATATGCCAGTTACTATAGTTTTTCTATTGACTTAATTTTTTAAACAAAGGCCTTTCTTTTTTCTTGACTTCTAAAGAATGAAAACATAAAAATAAATTTATGATACTTTTTGAGTATATTTTACGGGGGTAGTGCTTGACGTATACATTAGTTGTGATGTTTTCTGGAAGTCTGTTCCATAATATAGGTATGTGTTTATTATATGTATATTGTATGTGTTTTTCAGAGGAAAACGCAGTCATAGATCTTTCACAATCAAGCAAAAAACCTGATGATTCATTTGTACAAATGTTTGAAAATGAGTAATTGATTACACATAATATAATGCTTTAGAGATTATATATTTTAGATGTACTAATATTACTTTTGGTTTCAGTAAGCATATAGTTCTTGGGTAGATTGGAATATATTTGTTTGTATGTTCTAAAGCAAAGATCTTATACTATTAAACGAGCAATTCTTGTATATATATATATATATATATATAGAATTTGAATCTCGGAATCGGCTCCAACGATTTTCGTGAAATTCAGTATACAGGGGATTTCGGGGGCAAAAAATTGATCTAGCTAGGATTCATTTAAAAAAAATGTCATTTTATCCCTGTTTTTAGGCAATGAAAAAATATCATTAGAATACGAAGATTAATTTCACAAATGACAACATAGCTGTAACAGCGTATTAGGAAATCGGCGGGTGTCAAATCGTGTTGACCCGAGTTCGAATCTCAGTCTCCGGATTGATTTTTTTTTTTTTATTTCACTCGTGATTTATTATTTAAATAAAATTAAAATATAAAAATACCGAGAAAAAAAAGAAAAACAAAAAATAAAATGAAAATACCGAGCTAGGCTCGGTCACCCAGGTACTGTAGTTTTAATCAAGCTAGCATATTATGAGGTTAGCGCTTTCAAACAAAATCCTTTAATTTGTAACTTAAGGAAAATTTATTCTGAGCAATTATTCACATCTCGAATCGATACAAACATGTTCAAATATTTTGAATTGTATCTAAATCATAGATAACTATATAACTACTAGCGCCCGCTACCCGCCCCGGCTTCGCACGGTTGCAATGCTGAAACTAAATACTATCTACAATAAAAGATACGTTAGAAACCTCTAAAATTACCAGTGTTCCTCTACTATAATATGCATGTATTGTACATAAAAACCTTTCTCTTGAATCACTCTATCTAATAAAGAAAACGGCAATAAAATCCGTTACGTAGTTTTCAAAATTTAAGCATACATACAGACAGACAGACAGACAACGAGAAGCGACTTTGTTCTATAATATGTAGTGATAGTGATTATAACAAAACAAACAATTTAAATCAAACAAAGATTAAAATAGGCGTACATGAACTATTTAAATACGAAAAACGTGACAGTAAATGTTTGTTCAAAGCATAAATGTGACATCATCAAGCCTCGTATCCTAATACCCCCAGCATAATGAGAGGATGCCGCCTAAAGCGTCATGCGCGAACAACACTCAACCACTTCATTACCGTGGTGCAGTAAATCCTATTAGTCGAAAATATGACACTTATTTCCTTATCCATAAAGACGATATTCCAGTAAAAACATTACCCACTAAACTCGACTGTCCGTGTCTAACATCAACGTGAGCATGCATAATAGCAGGAAAATGAATGCTTTGTGCCATTTCAGATATGGACCAGGTTACTATTCGATGTTCCGCTTCTTGTATATAATTGTGCAGTCGAAATATGAATGTGTGCAGGAATTCGTTCTAGAAATTCCTTCAGATAAATCCTTAATCTAAAGAAAAAGCAAAAGATAAATCTTATCTGACTTCCATATAATTAATTTATTATCAATGTAACATTTAATAATACGATTATGTTAAAATGTTGTTATTAAACGATAATAAAAAAATTACTTGAATATTTAATTTATTCTTGACTAATAATAATTATACAGTATAAACAAAATTATCCATGTTTGTCTTGATTAGACCAATTAGAGAAATCCACAGAGAATACCCTGCCTGGATTCAATCAAAGTCCTAATTGCAGATTGAAGTTAATTTCCCAGCTGATTGACTAATTAATGACAAGACCAAGAAGGTTTTGTGTAAATTAAGTGCTTAAACATTATCATCCGAATACTAATTCATTTTCATTCAACCAACTTGTTCTTTTGGAGTTTATGTTATGGAAAAAATATGCTGCTGTGTGGCTACGGCAGTAAAGAATATGGGGTGGCTATGGGTTGACATTACAGGAAACCATATTATGGCTATGGGTACGATATAATGTTAGATAAATTCGTATAATTTTACCTATTACAGACCGCCAATCAGCTTAACTCACGGATTTGTACCGCTTGGGCTAATTGTTCGTAGCCTCTGATTGCTGTACGGAAAATTAGCCAGAACAAATACGAAATACTAACAAATAATCCTTCATAATATGACATCCTACACAATTAATTCTAATATTATAAAACTAAAGAGCTTGTTTGTTTGAACGCGTTAATCTGAGGACCTACTTAGTTAAAGAACTACTAAGAACTACTACTTAGAACAACAGGAACGTAAAAAAAATACTTATAACAGCTAGATTTCAATATCGACATCAGCATATTTCAGAAGCAAGCAGTCACACAAACATCAATTATACTCAGCAAAGTGCTTGAAGATACCGTTTTTGTACACAACATACAAGACCGACTTTCACAAAACACACAACAATCACTAGACAGAGACACAGAGCAGTTAGCAAACACTCCACAATTCCTCAATCCTACTCACGAACCTGACACAAAAAATTTACATAGACGAGGAAGAGGTAGAGAAAGAAGGAGGAGAGACATGCAACGTGTGCGTAGGTATAGAATAGGCGGAACATAAATGCATATGTTCTCGTGAGCTAGGAAACGGGGCGCTTATTCAGATTTATTTTGTGTTAGAACAAGTGGTGATTCTGTTTTCAAACCAAATTACAAAGTTGTTACGAAGTTAATAGCTAAAAAAAGAAAGTGTCTGTAGTTATGTACGCACGTAAGAAGTTATACTTCATTGGGTAGCTAACTTCACGTTGCTAACTTCTTCTTCGTTGACTATCTAACTTCAGGGTGTCGGTTTTTTTGTGACCATAAGTAAGAAGTATAACTTCAATAATTTGTCATGAATTTTTTAACGATTCACTTCTTTTAGATGACTATAAATATTGCATTCAAGTATTCATATAATGAGACAAACGGAAAATTTCATGGAATTTTCCCAAACATTAGACAAATTTCAAAAGAAATTTGTCTGATGACTTACTCTAATGAGACTATTGAACCTGAAAAGCATCTTTAACATTCTTGATATTACATGAATACATAATTTTTACTACAGTAGTTTTGAATTTAAAATAGCAAAATACTGCAAAATAATTTTATACTTAGCTGAAAAATTGCAGTGTACGTAAATGAGCCATTCGTCTTTAATTACCTTAATGACCGCTCGCCGCCTAGTTATATTGTTGTCTCAAAAGCCTTTTAAACTTGACTTACTCGTAAGTCTACTTATTCTAATTTTTAAAACCTTCACCTAAAAAATGTTTATGTTTTTTGTTTATGCGACAAAAAAATTATAAAATCGCAGCAGAATATAATAATTTTTATGTATTTTTGTATTTGAACATCTATAAACTAAAATGATTACTGGTCCATATTTATTGAAGTCGGTTTTTTTTCGTTTGCGTAATATACAATTATTATACAAATATTGCATAATATACTATAATGAACATTTCACTTTGATTACTACAACGAGTTAATAAAATTGATGTTAAACGGCAATGCATCCCACAATGATTTTGTAGACTTTATGAAAACAAAGAGACGCGGCTTGTGTTATTTGACCGGGAAAATATTAAAAAGTAGCAAAACATTTATTTTTTTCAATTCCCTCCAGTGATCTATCCCTGAGAAATTATCTTTAAATTTAATATCTGTTAATATTAAGGTTACGGATAAATTTTTATTTAGGATATCTAATATCCAATAGTTTGAATATTTCGTGGTATTCTGCATACTTGCACAGTCACTACAATTTGAAGTTCTTTGATTCCCGCACGATAAGTCGGTAACACAGCTCTTTATTGTTGTTTCAGCTGTAAATAATCATCTAAAGTTAATTTAAATGGCTGACAACCATCAATCGAATATTTTATCTCAGCGTCAAAAGGCTCATACACTTAAGAACCACGCTCTATCTTTCAATTGAGCGTTTTTTTTTTTAAATGCCATCACCGGATCCGGTCACCGGATCCAGCAATTGGCACTGGATCCAGTAAGTGCAAAATGATAACAAATCCGCCAGATTACCGGAACCGGTCTTCCGGATTGCAATCCCTAATGGCAAGCAACTGTCCAATCTGGAACGAAAATTCCAGAAAAAACAGTAACAAATAATACACTTAGGCTACTACAGGTGATTTCTGTATAATCATCTTAACTCGGTATTTCAGCAAGATCCATTTAAACTTAGCTTTGTCCGTAATCTCACACTTCTGATAACATTCGAGAAATCCTCAAATAATTGGGACTCACGTAGTATCTGAAACTAGCTTAATTGCCCATTGTTCCCTAATTTGTTCGTGTCACCACTGCCTCTCGGGAGAGCCACTGGTCATTAGAACCGGACAATTTTATTACGTAATAAAGCCAAGCGATTTTGAACTTTATTTTGAACATCATAAGAATCCCGTTAAGGTTATAATTTAACTGGCCAGTGAAGGCTATAGTTGGTGTGCATGTCATGGGCAAATTGTATCAGCATGCAGGATGTGGTGACGTCCTTCTCTGATATATAAGGTTTGGATGATGTTAAAAAGAGATAAAAAATACTCGGCTTTTTTAAATAGTTTTTTGTTTATAAGTACGGACGGACGCGTTGAAATGTTTTTTTATTAAAGGAAACTTTGTAAAAAATCTCAGCACAATTTTGTAAATTACTGCTAAAAAAAGCAATTTTTTAAATTAATTTTTCATTTCTATTTAATGTTTACGCAAACTAAAGCTTAATTAATGTTTTATTTTCAATTCATTCCTATTTAAAAATTTAAATGCTAGTTTTCTGTAATCTTTATGATTTAACGCGTTTATTTTCCGTTGAAAATGTGCTATAAATAAACCATCTACTTCAGCTACGAGCATATGAATCGCTCTAAATATTAAAGGTCAAAAGATTAAAAGGATTTTTAAAGTTTACCAACATTTTACATCAACTAATAATATTTGCTGTAAACTAGATAAGCAACTTAAAAAGTATGACACATAATTGGAAAACATTTTTTTTTCGATGTCGTATATTGATCTCATTTAACGGTAGTAGCGAAAATCACTATTTATCCCTGGTCCTGTTTTTATAATACAATAGCGTTTCTGATATCTGTATCTTCTTACCGCAGTAAATTTCAGGCACCTGAGTAATCCTTTCGATTACTTTATTAAAATACCAATCCACCTACATATATATATTGTTATAAAATGTATGCACACATATTTATAAATCTTGCAATGAATACACGTAAAAATAATAAGAAAACGTCCACATGATAACTCTAGGCATTTTCGAAACAAAGCAAATAACTTGGATAAAACGTTTCAAACGTAGAATCTTCTGAAAGGCAATTTGTAACTCTGTCTCTTTAATATGAAATAAAAACTTAATTCTCTCATTTCACCCGTGAACAAATTTGGGGGTAAATCCTGTAACGCTTCCCCGGGCAATATTTAGGCTTAAGCGGGCTTTTATTCCTCTAAAATATACCCTATTTTACCGCTAACCTAGTGGATTCGCTTAAGATACTGAGGATTTTTTTTTAGCTTACGCAAACTTATAGTAAATGAAATTTCTGTTTTCGAAATAATGCAGTAAATTCAAAGTAGGTTTGATGGTATTACTTCATTATACTGTTGTCATAAAAATAGAGAACTAATTGAATTTATTTGGTTTTAAAATGCTCTCTATGAATCTTTCACATTTAATTTTTATAAGAAAGCCTGTTTATTGATGAAAATTATAGGCCATAAAACATCACGATGATGATATGACATACAAAAACTACACAGTAATCAACCAATAATTTCGCACGTATTTAAAACAACCTTTTACTGATCTTGTAGTAAACACCAGTGTCATACTTGACGTCAATACGTGTTAACGTTCTATGCAAAACACAAAAACAAACACGCAAATATCATTACATCAATATTTGTCATGAGATGTCATTTAAAATACTTTTAATCTCTCTGAATCGGTAAATAGCCAGTCCACGTGGCTTCAACCGCCTTAAGTTAGAAAAAAATATATATAGATAGTTTACACCTTAACATTTACAGTGATCAGTTTTTATATAAAGATTTGTACCGCATATATCCATCAAACCCATTCCACTGTACGCACACACACCACAAACACACGCACACACTCACGCACGTACGCACGCATGCACGCACGGAGACACACACACACATAAACAGGTAATAATTATCGACAAAGTCTATGTTAAATTTCCTTTATCATAAATATTTTTTGTTAATACTGGGATGATAGCCTTGCATCGACACTCGCATGAAAGGCTTATGGGCTATAAGAACATGGTTTATTGCGTACTTAATTTGTATGCTACTATAATCTGCTTCCACATATAATCGTATATCGATATTTTCACATTAATTATATTTAAATGTAACAGAGTAGGGTGGATTTAGCGGGATTTGTTTGATGTAAATTATTTTGATGTTGCCTTTTATCCCATGTTTTTAAATTTACGTGCCCTATGAACATAAGTGTACATAAATTGACTCTTAACAAAAACATAGTTTCTTTCTTGTTAGATATGCACTCTCAGTCGGTTCAGGCTTCAACTTATTAAAGTTTTGCTGTATAAAAGTTGCTCGGTTGCTGTTCTTATTGTAGATGTAGCACCTAAATGGAGACTTGAGTAAGGAAAGTTCTGATTTTTTCTACTAAGTATATAAGGATTATAATCGGTTTATATATTATATTTTCATTTACATAATATAGTACGTACCTATAACTGGGAAATTATAATATGTTGTTTCCAAATTATTGTTATTTTATAGTGTGCCTAATTTGGAGTAGGTAATACAAATTAATTTCAATGACTTCAACAAAATGCCCAGAAATTCTAATATATAATAGCTTTGAACCTAGAAATCATTTGTCGAATAATTTTTCCAGGCTTCATCTATATTATTTCTTAATAATTCTTTCTCTCTAAATTAATGTTACAAAAAATATTCTAAAAAATATACAAATCAATCAATCACGATCGATCACGATTCAGCCTGTAATATCCCACTGTTGGGCATAGGCCTCTTCCTCATGTAGGAGAAGGATCGGAGCTTAATCCACCACGCTGCTCCAATTCGGGTTGGCGGATATATTCCCTACTATGAGTAACGATCGCTATCAGATGTACATGATATTCCCGGTTGTCCGGGACCGACGGCTTAACGTGCTCTCCGAGGCACGGTGGGGAGACCCACGAGAACTGCACAAACACCCAGACCACGACAAACATCTGTATGGCCAATACAAATGTTGTAGTGTGCGGGGATCGAACCTGCAAACGCCCGCGCAACAGCCAATTGCAATCCAGCGCTGTGACCGCTGCGCCAACGCGGCGTCAATCAATCAATCAATAGTTATATAAAAAAAGACGATTAAATAATGCAAGAGCGCGTTTGTTTGTGTCTCAACATAATTATCTGTCGTATGTTGTTTATTTCATAGAGACACCGAATTCTCGTGTCATTATCGTCAAAAATTTCTGGACGAATTTTCACGCGGTCTTTAAAAATAGACGGATTGTCAAGAGGAAGGTTTAGGTTAGGTTAGAAAATAAATCCAAGCTTGGGTCTCACCCCAATGATGGGACTCGCTTTACGCGACCAGCGCAGGCCTGTGCGAAGCCTGGTTGACCCGCTAGTATTTTAGGCTATAAAAGATAATCATATACCAAAGAAGCTCCTAATTTTGCCGCAAGCACAATCGCGGGTGTTGAATACTTTCACCTGTGAAAAAAAATTAGAGTTCGTTCGATTTTTAATAAAATAGACGTGTTTACAGCTTTGGAAGTTTGTCAATTTATCTTTTTTATATACTTTTTTGTTCCTCGATTTACTTTGTGTTTGACGTAGATTGAGCTGAAAGTTATTTGTGTGTGTTTTTGTATAGACCGAATTTCACAGAATTCAGTCTATTACAAAAACACACACAATTTGTAAAAAGTAATGTACCCATTTAAAAGTTTATCGCGTGGAATTTATTTCATGCGAAATTGGTCAAAACAGATGTACTAATTTGATAGGATGTTTTGATGTGCTAAATGCAACGATGCATTGGGGATCGAGGGTTCGATCCCGGCTCATGCCAAATATTTGCGTAGACCATACAAATTATGTATGTTTTCCATTATCTGGTTGTTTGTGCTCGTTTATTGTTTATGTTTCTGGATTCCCGACACAGGATAAATTCGTTCTTGAAACCATTGAGTATGAGGTGGTTAAAAATAGGAAAACATAAAACATGAAATCATTCATAAAAAAAGTTTAAACATTTTAAAATATAATTTAAAGAAATATTTTACTAGTAAATCCAAGCAATAAAGCAAATTGCAAACTCCGTCAGATAAAAAATGACTATAATTACGAAAATGGTTTACCATTCACGATGCTACAACAAAAATAACATTTTACGTTCGTCGTTTACGACTTAAATTGAAAATGACATATTTGGTGTGTTTTATGTGAAAAACTATATAAAAATATTTTCACATTCGCTTTTAAAAAAATTGTATCGAAATGTTTGTTTTATCAGAATTACTTCGTATTGCAATCCGAAATGGACGATGATATGACTTAAATTGTTATTAAATTCGTCGTATTTTTTTGACGTGACATCATCTCCCTTATCCCATTTATGTAGGGTCGGCACAACACGGGGGAGTAATGGAACTCATATTGTAAAAGATTTGGCACGGTATATTTTACGACCAGCCGCCTGCCTGACATCAACCCTCCTTGGGAATTCTTCGCTAAGAAGCAGGATAGGTGGGAAGGATTTATGTGAGCACAGGATCTGGTGTTAGGGATACCAGTGCCACGGATTATGGGGAGGGTTGTGTGACACTAGCAGCTAGAGCAGTCCGGGGTCGCGGGGGGGTTTCAACCAGTTATCGGATAGATATCTAGTGGTCCCACCCTCTGACACGGACTGACGTGACAACGTCTCATAGATCTGATAACCTTTTGAGTTATCGCTACTAATGCGTATTATCTGACTGCTTTTTCGACAACCTACACTGTATTACTTGTCGATGTAAATTTAAGTCTGTTTTTTATTTCGTTTACTAGTAAACACAATTATATAATTACAAATTACCTCATCCATAAATCATTTCTTTCATAATATTGAATAACCTCATCAAATATTGAAAAATGATTGTTACAGAATCTTTATTCCATTGCCCATCTAAGCTCAATTGACTATGCCTGAACGAGAGTCTGTACTCTAGTTACGTGCGTATGTTACGTATTACGAGTATGAATGTAAAGTTAGATATTTAATGCGTTTTAATGTAATTTGATGTGACGACGCGTTGGTTCAACGGTCACAGCACTGGCTTATGGCTGTTGCGGTTTTGATCGCCACACATGGGATACTCGTACATTTGTATTAGCTATACAGACGTGTGCCGTGGTCTGGGCGGTTGTGTTTGTGTATAGAGTGTGTTTCCAGATCTCACGGGAGTAAATTCTAACGGGTGTTGTTGAATCTAGGGCGTTTATTTGTATAGAATACTTTCAATGTGTATTTAAATTAAATTTTTAATGATTGCATATTATTTATTTTTACTTATCGGATAGTATATGGCGAGTTTAAATAACAAATTTTAATAAAGCACAATACATATTTTGGAATGACGTCAACACATTGACTGCGATAAACGTCCGCCATTACGATCCACGTTTATATGTATTTAAAACAATAAAATATGCTAAATGGATCCTTTCAATATGTTTATTGTTTGTCCCTTGATAATGATAAAATTAATGTTCGTTTATTGATAAGTCAAAATAGTTTAATAATACAAACTTTTTATTACTTCGTTGCATTGTTTTTATGATTAATTTTAGTAATTAAATTAAAAAATATATAGGTAAATAATTTTTTTCTATTTTTTATAACCAGAACAATGTTGTAAAATTAAAAAAAAAACATTTAGGAATAAAAAAATGACTATGAATTTGCCTATTTGACTATCTATCTATACATAGATATATAAATCAATTGCTGTTCGTTAGTCTCGCTAAAAATCGAGAACGGCTCGACCGATTTGGCTAATTTTGATCTTGAAATATTTGTGGAAGTTCAGGAAAGGTTTAAACGGTAAGAAACATAAATAATAAGTAACGGAAAATAGTAAAAGCGACAATTTAATTTTGCAATACAAACTGAAACACTTGATGTCTTTTGTCAAAAAAATTGTCCCCCCACCACCACCACTACAGCCTATCACAGTCCACTGTTGGACACAGGCCTCCACAAGTTCGCGCCCGACATTATGACGCGAACTCATGTGTTTTGCCCATAGTCACCACGCTGGGCAGGCGGGTTGGTGACCGCAGGGCTGGCTTTGTTGCACCGAAGACGCTGCTAAAAAAATTGTCACTTGGTTTCAAATATTATTTATTGGTGCGTTCAGAAACTGTTTTGTCCATATTGTTAACCAACATAATTATGTAGGTGATACGAAGTTCACCGGGTCATCTAGTTTAATATATAAAATTAAAAAATACAAAAATATAAATTAAAATTCAAAATACCTAAACTAAATATGATTTCAATTGAATGAAAACTGAACGCATTTGAATCAAACGATATCGTCGTCTCGGCAACAAACAACCAACAGCGGTGTTATTGTAAAATTTAAAAAAATATAGCGGTACGAAGTTCGCCAGGTCAGCTATATATGACGTTTCTTGTTTGATCTGTGAAGTAAGATATTCTTCCTGATAGTGAATGAATATTTAAATAAATGATTAGATTTTTTTTTTACGTTACTAGCATTTTTTGATTATTCGACGTTGCGTGCATTTAAGTATTTTAACTGCATGATGTCTCGGTTAGTAGAGGAGACGTGTAAGAGCGACCTTCACCGATCTGATAACTCGATGAGACATATTTTTTATCTAATATTATTTATAAACAAATAAGCCTATGCTAACTTGACTATCGAAAAGTGTTCATAGCTATTTTTTTTTACAGGCAAGCTTATAATATGATTGGTTTTGTAATTACAATATCTTACATATCGATATATCGATATCAATTTCGATTGGTTAACAGATCGATGTAGTTACCTATATTGACCTACCTGTTCAGTTCTTCACATCTACTTGCCAGGTAGCCATGAACAGAAATATGTAGGCAAGCCTACCTAGGCATATTCTGTGTGTTAAAAACTATCAATTGAGATAAAACTTATTTGATGAAAAAAAAAAAGATTAAAATTAATTAAATTAAAAATAGCTATGAACACTTTTCTATAGGAAAGTTATCATAGGCATATTTGTTTATAAATCATATTTGATAAAAAAATATATCTCATCGAGTTATCAGATCGGTGAAGGTCGCTCATCCACGTCTCTTAGACCAGGTTGTTACAAATGCCATTACATCCGAGATTATGTCATTTTAATGATCTGTTAATAAATCTAAACGGTTGAATATACATCAATATAGTCACATTTTAACAATGTGTTACATAAATTATCACTTACGAATACCTGATACGCAGGTTGTTTGCACAAAACAAACATAATAGCCATCAAAATAAGCATTTCGAACAGCTAAATTACCCGCAGTTTGTTTATACAGCATCGAGCGGTTAGAGTTTGTTGATTTTTTTTTTAAATTAAATGTATTTTTACGTTTGTGAGTTTTCCTTATTTCATATAAACTACTTAACACTGTTACACTTCACTTCGAAGATTCCGCAATCCTTAAAGACAAAAGTTTTCGAGCAATGCGTCCTGCCTGTGTTGACATACGGAGCCGAGACGTGGACACTGACGAAGGGACTGGTCCACAAGTTCAAAGTCGCTCAACGCGCAATGGAGCGGGCTATGCTTGGGGTTTCTCTCAAAGATAGACTTAGAAACGATACTATCCGCGAGAGAACGAAAGTAACCGACATAGCCCGCAGAATTAGCAAGTTGAAGAGGCAGTGGGCTGGTCATCTGTGTCGCAGGACCGATGGCCGTTGGAGCAGACGTGTCCTGGAGTGGAGACCGCGTCTTGGCAAACGCAGTGTGGGACGTCCTCCGGCCCGTTGGACTGACGATCTTCGTAAGATTGCCGGTGTAGGCTGGATGAGGATTGCGGAAAACCGGGATGTCTGGCGCGAACTTGGGGAGGCCTATGTCCAGCAGTGGACTGCAATAGGCTGAACTGACTTAACACTGTTGTATGTAAGAAGATTTATATTGACAAGCAAATACAATTCACGATTAGAACCTAAAATATTTTTTTCGACAGAATAAGACGATTTTTGTTGAATTACGCACTGTTTTATTTTTCGTACCATCTTTTTGATAGATAAGAATGATAATTAAAATACCAGTATTTATTCCTTAATTAGTTTGAAATACAGCGCAGGTGAAACTAAGTGTAATGTGGCAAACTTATTTCTTATCGTAATAATTATAACCTTTAAACTACGTTGTATTAAACGACGAAACTTCGACTAATGTTACTTCTTATTATTAGTAATAAAAATAAGAGTGCTCTGAAATTTAAGGGCAGTGGCAATAAATAATGCAAAACTAACAAAGTCGTGAAACCTCAGGCAAGTTCGACTATATAAACAGATTTTCACATCAGATAAACAGAAAAAAAATCCTATCCAAATATTCAAGTCAAATAAAAAGTGACCAGGGCACTATAAATCTAGCGGAGTTAAACTCTACTTCCCTAGGGGCTCCTCAAATCTGAGTTATGGAGAGGATGTATGTAGAATTGCCTCAGAAAAATTCTTAACTTTAGCTATAAAAAGGTGCATAATGTTGTATGACTTTGTAAAATAAATTATTCCCTGTTCGAGAACACATCCTAATTTTTGAGACATATAAAATAATGAGACTGTTATTGTCTAGAAAGCGATAATAAAATAATATAATTTTAATTACAAAACAATAACATCTGCCAACCCGTATTGGAGCAGCGTGGTGTATAATTAAGCATCGCTCCTTCTCCTACATGGAGAAAGAGGCCTATGCCCAGCAGTGGGATGTTACAGGTTGAATCGTGATCGTGTCAAAATAATATAATTCCTAAAGTAATTCTTTTGAAATGATTTTGAATTAATAATACACTAATCAAGAATAATTCGTAGTAAATTATATTATATTAAATACTAGCTGCTGTACCCGCGACTTCGTCCGCGTGAACTTAACAAAAATGTTATTGTTCAGCTCGCAGTTATAAAAAAAAATCTAAAATAAAAGTAGCCTAAGTTATACCTTATTACATCAACTATCTGCCAGTGAAAGTCCCGTCAAAATCGGTCCTGCCGTTTCAAATATTAGCCGGAACAAACAGACAGACAGACAACAATTGTAAAAAAAATGTACCGTGTATAGATTCATATGCAAAGCGGTAATTTTAATATTACAAACAGACACTCCAATTTTATTTATTTGTAGATTTGTATTATAAATATTAAAATGAAATTAAGATCCTATGTAAACATTGCAATTTCAACAGTTACATTATATTTATAAAAGTTCTACTTATTGAAGCCGCAACCGTCAGTATACTACATTAAACCTGTGTTGACTGAGATTGATTTGAATAAATCTAAATTAGATTTCGAAACATATATGCACCCGCAGATTGTCAGATAATAATATAAAAGTGTTTTGTCCTCGAATAAGACCACAATCATTAATCTTCACAGTCCTCTCTTTATACTATTATTATTATCAAAGATGACATCGAATTTTCGAGAAGACGAGAGTCATGTAAGATTCTATAGGATTTCATTTATCATACCTTTTATGTTTTGCACAAAAGCTATAGTAATGCGTTGCGATAAATAATATGGAATTTTATTGAATTTAGTTTATAACAATCAAGTTAGAACCTCACATTTCCACTAGCATATACCGGTCAGTATTTTTAGATACAATGTGATTACACTGTATTTTACTTTAAACGAAATACAATCATAGTTTTGCGTATATGTATAACATCATGAGAAACTATGATTTAAGGTGTATTTAACAAAACTTAAGTAACCATTGTTTATAGAAAAGAAACATTGTTGCTGTGGTTACAGCAACTGTATGCAACGCTACCTAAACCTAGCGGGCTTAATCCTGCTCATGGCAAATGTTTTATAGACTATACCGGTATTTGCTTTTTGCGATTTTTTTTGCTGACGCCACGTTAAATAATAATAATAATAATAATAAAATAGTTTATTTGCTCAAATTATGAAGTTTACAATATCTAGAAGCCCTGCGACCTGTGCTAGCTTAATAAAAGCTGTGTTACAGGCCACAGTGTCTTCCCCAAAAATTAATTTATTGTTACATAATCAGACTGCGTTCAGATAGCGAAAACATAAATGCAACTAATCTATATACAAAGATGACAACAGCATAATAATAAAACAAGAAATACAAATACAAAGAAAAAAAAGAGTGGACAATTATTAAAGTATGGAGAAAAAAAAATTTTGTGTTCCAATTCTAACTTTAATAAAATAAAAGTCAGAATCGGAAGAAAGGGACAGAAGCTTGATGATGTTTATGATAAAATTTTGAAAAACCAGTCGTGATATTAAAGCACAATACATTTGTAGAAATAACAATTTTTTTACCATCAATTTCGATTCAAACCATTTTAATAATTAAGTACAATTTTTAGTATGTTTAATTTATTACAGGAGTATTCAATGTGTTGAAAGTTAAAACTATTTCTAACGAATATTACGAGCGTCTGCTAGTAGCGTCTGTTCTAGAACAATAAATTTTATGGTCTAAGATCCGAGAAGGTAAATCTTCCCTCATCTGTTAATTAGATGAAACAATTTTTTATAGGCTTATTTAAATATTGTGAGTTTATAAAAACAACCTCTGCCACCATAAGCCTGCTGCAAATTTTTTTTTTTTTTTAGCTTTTCCCTCTCATGTTAATTACATGTAGTAAGCTAAAACCGTTAATATTTTACATTATATACCTGACTGTAGTAGGCAGCCATCTCTATGATTGCTACACTTACCTGCAGCCAGGTCAGTAACCTCAGTCAGAGTAACCTGGCTGCAGGTAAGTATAGCAATCATAGAGATGGGTGCCTACGATAGTCAGGTATATAATGTAAAATATTGACGGTTTTAGCTTACTACATGTAATTAACATGAGAGGGAAAAGATTTTTTAGTGTAAAAAAAAATTTTTTTTTATGTATTATTATTTGCAGCAGGCTTATGGTGGCAGAGGTTGTTTTTATAAATTCACAATATCGAAATCAGCCTATAAAAAATTGTTTCATCTTATTAACAGATGAGGGAAGATTTTGTTATATTCCGGATCTTAGACCATTAGTAAATTTATACGTCAAAGAATCGTTAAAACGGAGTTTTTATTATTATAATCTAACACATAATCGATATCGGAAGTTCAATCGAATCGAAGTGAATTAGTAAATTGGAAAAGCATATTCGATGTTCAGGGAGCGCCTTTTAATAGGACTGCGTTCAGATAGCGAAAACATAAATGCAACTAATCTATATACAAAGATGACAACAGCATAATAATAAAACAAGAAATACAAATACAAAGAAAAAAAAGAGTGGACAATTATTAAAGTATGGAGAAAAAAAAATTTTGTGTTCCAATTCTAACTTTAATAAAATAAAAGTCAGAATCGGAAGAAAGGGACAGAAGCTTGATGATGTTTATGATAAAATTTTGAAAAACCAGTCGTGATATTAAAGCACAATACATTTGTAGAAATAACAATTTTTTTACCATCAATTTCGATTCAAACCATTTTAATAATTAAGTACAATTTTTAGTATGTTTAATTTATTACAGGAGTATTCAATGTGTTGAAAGTTAAAACTATTTCTAACGAATATTACGAGCGTCTGCTAGTAGCGTCTGTTCTAGAACAATAAATTTTATGGTCTAAGATCCGAGAAGGTAAATCTTCCCTCATCTGTTAATTAGATGAAACAATTTTTTATAGGCTTATTTAAATATTGTGAGTTTATAAAAACAACCTCTGCCACCATAAGCCTGCTGCAAATTTTTTTTTTTTTTAGCTTTTCCCTCTCATGTTAATTACATGTAGTAAGCTAAAACCGTTAATATTTTACATTATATACCTGACTGTAGTAGGCAGCCATCTCTATGATTGCTACACTTACCTGCAGCCAGGTCAGTAACCTCAGTCAGAGTAACCTGGCTGCAGGTAAGTATAGCAATCATAGAGATGGGTGCCTACGATAGTCAGGTATATAATGTAAAATATTGACGGTTTTAGCTTACTACATGTAATTAACATGAGAGGGAAAAGATTTTTTAGTGTAAAAAAAAATTTTTTTTTATGTATTATTATTTGCAGCAGGCTTATGGTGGCAGAGGTTGTTTTTATAAATTCACAATATTGAAATCAGCCTATAAAAAATTGTTTCATCTTATTAACAGATGAGGGAAGATTTTGTTATATTCCGGATCTTAGACCATTAGTAAATTTATACGTCAAAGAATCGTTAAAACGGAGTTTTTATTATTATAATCTAACACATAATCGATATCGGAAGTTCAATCGAATCGAAGTGAATTAGTAAATTGGAAAAGCATATTCGATGTTCAGGGAGCGCCTTTTAATAGCTAATGCTTTTAAACCGAACCCAGTTTCATCACGCTATGAAAACTATTGCAGATATGCTAGCATATTTCATAGCTTTGTTTACGTGGAGCTAATTTTAAGTATAAATTTTGTAATATAAACCGAGTATATGCTTAAATAATATTATTTAAAGCGATTTATTATTTTACCTTAAAATACAAGTAAGTAATGGTAACATAATAGAAAGAAGAACTTTTGATTAGGTTAATTACTCGGTTTTTTTCTTTGAAAATATGATAAAAAGAAAAAGTTAGTCACGGTGAAAAATACTAATTATGTCTGAAAAATATTTGTCACGTGGCCTTGTCTCACTTGTTTGTATTGAGCGTAAGAAAGGGAATAGAAAAGAAAACGCTTTGACATATATTTCTTACTAGCTTTTCACTCGCGGCTTCGCCCGTATGGATTACAGGGGTTTTGCCTGTTCCATTTTATCCTATTAAATTAGAGCCTATGTTACTAGTAATAATACTTTATTTCGTTCTCCTGGTAAGAATTTTCTAAAATCCGGTTTATAAATCGTAGTAGTTCTTGAGTTTATATTTATTTGTTTTGTATTAGCAAAGGTTTAAAACTACAAAAAATACAAATCCCTGTTTACTCTGAAAAATAAAAAATAATGTTCATAAAGTTTTTTCTAAAGAGTTTAGACTAAACCCTTGCTGGTCAAAGCTGAAAAAGTTGAAATCAGGAAGGACTCGTTCAATTTCTATGCATTCAGTTTTTATAGATTTTATGCACGAATGCTGGTCTGAATAAACTTAGTCTGAATAATACATAATGTTTCCAGTGAGAAAAGTAAATTAGTTGTTATTATAATCTTATTAGCTAGCAGGGCTTTTAATCTTTACTATTGGTCGCCCAGTGGTCGAAACTCGACCATATTTGATTTAAATTATAATTTTGGACATTATTAAGGTTCTGTTATTAAAGACTATACTTCTATAATAATAAAAAAGAGCTATATGGGTGTATGACTCTGCACTCCTTCTCTATATAAACTGCAAATGTGCGAAATTTCACACTCCGTTTCATACTCTCCATATTTTATTAAAACAAATAATCTGAAAATAATTCACCTAAAACCCTGTAAAATTATACGTTACCATAGAAACTGTTAAACAAAATCACTCACAAAAATAAGCACATGAACACGTACTCAGATACACACTCGCATACAAACACACATAATCACAAGAAAATAAGGAAATTAAAAATCATATTTTCTTCTGTGCCCTGCCTTAAATCTGAATCTCTGTGAATCGGTTAAGCCAGCTTCTAACCTCCGATCCTTTTATTAACATCTCTAGAAAGAGTGATGATATTTGGTTAGACGGTAATGATAATAACTAAGACCGTCAGCTATATGTGCCCTCCGTGGTCCTGTGTCGTGACACACGAGGATAAAAACCAAGACGTAGAAAATAATGTTTGCACAAATACAATTGTCCATGTTGACTGGGAATTGTAACGACGACTACAGTACATTATATCTGCTTTATTAGAACTCTGTGTAGGTTCAAGACTAATAAAATTTTATTTATACATTACAAGGACGCAATAATAATTTTAAATTAAAATTTTTACAATAAATATTTTATTCGTTTCATAAAATATATTTAATATCTAGTGTACTCGCAACTTCGGCGCGGCGTGGAATTGATAAAATAAATAAATAAGTAAATAAATTTCTAAAATAAAAGTAGCCTAAGTTACTCCTTGTCACATCAGCTATCTGCCAGTCAAAGTCCCGTCAAAATAGGTCCATCCTTTTCAAAGATTAGTTGGAACAAACAGACAGACCAAAATTGTAAAAAAATGTTATTTTGGTATAATTATGTACCGTGTGTACATCCATGTGCATTTAGTAAAAAGCAATTATTTTAATATTGCAAACATACACTCCAATTTTATTTATTTGTGTAGATGTATAGATTGTACAAGTAAAAAAAATAATAATCTTGACATGACTTTTACTTAAGAGGTTTGAGAGGTTTGAGAGGTTAAAAAAACCCTTTTTTGTAACAGCAAAAATGAGTTGTGCCCAATCGGCACGATTACGAGTATAAGTTACGAGTATAAGTAAGCATTGTCCATAATGTAATTTGTTATTTATTATAATAATTGTTACTAACATAGTTTTATAAGATCATTGCTACTAACACTTCCTAACATAGTTTCATAACATCATTGTTACTAACACGTCTTAACATAGTTTTATAAGTTCATTGTTACATACTAACACTTTTTATGGACAATGTTCTTGTCTGAAATAAATTATTATTATTATTATTATTATTATTATTATTATTATTATTATAAGGCTTCAACCAAACCACTAATTGCGTAACGATTACAATTGTATTATAAGACAAATACACTTTCTAGAACATAGAAAGCAAAAAATAATTAATACTGAAAACTCACAGAAGTAGGGCGAAAATCTTGTATCGGGGTTTCGAAAACACATACATTTTTAAAACATTATGGACATCAAAACATATTTTTTTGTAAGTGAAGGTCAAATCAAAGATTATTATTAACAACACGCAGTGAGGAGCGTTTAATAACGTGACTTATAACAATTTTTAAAAGTCGGTTTCACTGTTTTATACAATAAATACACACCAATAGCACATTTTTAACACTCATTTTTTATTTTTTTATTTATTATTACCATACAGACATGTAACAAGAATACAAATTACACATTCACAAAAAAACCAATTAGGTTTACTTAGGAATATGGCGTTCAACAATCATTTGCAACACAATAAACACACTACAGTCAATTATGGAGGTAGTATTAGAATAAAACCGACAAGCCGGTCAGCTCAGTAAATAAAAATTTACCCATCCATACAGAGATATTATTTTTACGAAACAATATTTACACATACAGGCTGTTATAGTTTTTTCAAGAAATGCATCTTAAGTTTATATTTTATATTTGTTGGAGTTATATTATTTCTTAATTCTAAATCTAGATCGTTGACTAAAACAGGAATCAGATAGGCGCTGGTACGTTTGCCGTAAATATTTTTGACTTTAGGTATATTTAATTTTTTGTTTGTTACTAGACGTGTGGCAATTTTGTGTTCCTTTAAATTTTGAATATCTAAATTGAAGAATTGTTCTTTAAGTAAATTGTATAATTAACAAGGTCGTGAACGAGAAGTGTTTTACAAATTTTGAATAGCAAATTATCATTATTAGCGCAGTCCAATTTAATTTTAGGTGGTACAATGTTTTTAATTATTTTTGTTTGCAATCGATAAATGCTATTTAGGTAAGTGCGATAGGTACGTCCATAACTACTGAGTCCGTAGGATAAGACAGAGGCTATGAAGGCATTATACATCAGCAAGCGTGTATGGAAAGAGATACGGTTTTTTATTATCACGATGTTGGCCAAAAATGCTCTTAGTTTTTCACATATTCGATTAATATGTGGTTGCCAGTTTAAGTTGCGATCTATTACAAGACCAAGATATGTATGGTTGTCTACTACTTCAATGGGTTGGCAATCATTAGGACAAGTCACAGGTAATTGTGGGTTATGAAGACATGCGTGACAGCGGGATATTAAATGGTTTTGAAGAATATCTCTTATATGAGTTGAGCTAATGTGGACTAATTTTGTTTTTTGCGAATTAAGAACCAATCCTGCATCGTGGCACCATCTGCAGAGAGCGTCGAAATCTATCTGTAATTTTTTCATTGCTTCATTTATATTACTATCCGCAACAAGTAAACAGGTATCATCTGCAAATTGGAAGGTGGTGCTGTGGCTCAGCGTTCTATTAATGTCATTGACATACGCCAGAAAGTGAACAGGCCCTAGGACTGAGCCCTGGGCTGTACCCTCGGTAACTTTCACATCCCTGCTATAACAATTTTGTATTTTAACACTTAAGTACCGTTCCTCATTCCGTTCATGTTTATTTATTTATTTATTTACACTTTCGCACACTAAGGCCCGTATTTATAAATCGCTCTCAAGTACGATCTCAAGAGCGATCTCAGCTGATACGCTCTCAGGATGTGATCACGATCTCAAGATCACTACTAATTAATAAATCGTCATCAAGAGCGTATCACCTGATACCGATCTCAAGATATCGAACTCAAGATGTTGTTCAGTTTTGAATGAATGATTGACAAATCTAAACATATATTAGAAATAAAATGTTATGTACATATGTGGAATATTAAAGCTATAAAAATAAAATATATATAATAAATCATTGATATTTCTAGCTTGAATTATAGTACCTACATCATTTTTGTTTCACCTGTTTATATTTAGCTTTTGTATTGTTTTATTTTCTTTACATGACAGTGGATAGACGGAGTCCAAAATAAGGGGAAACTATTGAAATTAACATAATCAATATTTCCTTTCCAGGTAGGTACTAATGAATAGAACATCTATACTAATATATAAAGCTGAAGAGTTTGTTTGATTGTTTGTTTGTTTGTTTGTTTGTTTGTTTGTTTGAACGCGGTAATCTCTGGTTCTACTGGGCCGATTTGAAAAATTCTTTCAGTGTTAGATAGCCTATTTATCGAGGAAGGCTATAGGCTATGTAACATCACCCTAAGACCAATAGGAGCGGAGTCCACGCCGACGAAGTCGCGCGCAGAAGCTAGTCTTTTATATTTACAGCTTTTATTTATATTTAATAATTATATTTTTTTAATACAACATTTTATAATAATTGATTCGATAAATTTATTTAATACTAGCCGTGCCCGCGACTTCGTCCGCGTGGCATTTAAGAAAATAGTTATTGTTTAGTTCGCTGTTATAAAAAAAGGTGTGTGTGCGATTCACACACGATAGAAGTGAAACTTCTTTTGCAAACTAATAAAAAAAAAACTAATTTAAAATTAGCGGCGTGCAGCGCAACCTTCCCTGTCGTTGCCTTAAGGTTTTAAATCACAACGATTCTAAAGAAGTTTCACATAAAAAAACTAATTTAAAATTAGCGGCGTGCAGCGCGACCCGTCCGCACTGCGGCGCCCTTCCCTGTCGTTTTTGTTGTTGCATCCGGTTTGAAATCAACGATTCTAAAGAAGGTTCACTTAAAAAAAACTAAAATAAAAGTAGCTAAGTTACTCCTTATTACATCAGCTATCTGCCAGTGAAAGTCTCGTCAAAATAGGTCCAGCCGTTTCAGAGATTACCCGGAACAAACAGACAGAAAAAAATCATAAAAAAAATTATTTTGGTATATGTACCGTGTATATATCCATATGCATTTAGTAAAAAGCGGTTATTTTATTATTACACTAGCGAGCCGCCCCGGCTTCGCACGGTTGCAAACGAAAAAAACCGACTTCAATTACATGGACAAGTAATACAACGTACGTAGACGAAAAAAAATTACAAACGCACTAGTCACTACGATTTTCGAGGGTTCCCCTCGATTTCTCTGGGATTCCATCATCAGATCCTGGTTTCCTTATCATGCTACCAAACTGGGGATGTCTTCTTTCTAACAAAAAAAGAATTATCAAAATCGGTTCGTAAACGACGAAGCTATCCCCGAACATACATAAAAAACCTCATTTTTTGAAGTCGGTTAAAAAATGACAAATAACAAATATTTAAAAAACTTATCAAAAGATATCATTATAGTGATCTAGCTCATCGTAGTAATTAATTTCATTTAAAATATTATCAAACTGTACTAGTTTATTTCACAAAAACAATACAGCGCACCACGAATCTCTAACTCAAGTCAAGGAATTTCGCCACTTACGAAATGAACTCCTAAGATCGATCTTGAGTGCGCTCTCAAGTGCTGAGTTTGATTTATTAATATGCGCGTCACTCAGTTGATACGCTGAACTCAAGGCAGTACTTAAGTTCGGTCTATTAATTAGAACGGCATCTCAATATCGCTATTGAGATCGATCTCAGATTTGAGAGCGATTTATTAATACGGGCCTAATACAAGGTTTAACAGTATGACAAATCTCTATCTCTATATTATATAAAAATGAATCGCTGAATGTGTTGCTAAGCGCAAATCTCGAGAGCAGCTGAAGCGATTTCGCTAATTATTTTTTTATAATATTCCTTGAAGTACGAGAATGGTTGATACGGAGAGAAAAATTTTAAAAATTCCCTGATAAAGTCTAAAAACAACACTTTTCTATTCCCATACTTTCGTATTATACTTATTAATTCGTAATAATAATAATTCGTATAATTATATTGATTCGTAATAATACTTAAGTCAATTTGAACTTTAATACTATACCATAAGTTTAAGTGTTAGAGGAGGGGTTCCAGGAAGGATAAGTATTTTAAAGAATTGACTGTTAGGCGGTACGAAGTTCGCCGGGTCAGCGAGTGATATATAAAAATAGAAGTTGCATCAGTTGCTACAGGCGGCCTTATCGCTAATACAGCGATCTCTTCCAGACAACCTTTGGGCAGAGGACTAACAAAGGACTTTAATGTGTAAAAAATAATGTTGTTTTCTCCTAAACGAACATCCTTCAGTTAATCTGGCACGACCTCCAATGGGCTGGTACGGAATATTGTTGAACATCCTGCACATACGACGACTCTTTGCGCGTGACTGAATACCGTTGTGATTTTGTAGCATGTTTCTTTTCTGTAACAATAAGTTGAATACACAAACATAGACAAAGCTAGACGCCGCGTTGGCGCAGCGGTCACAGCATTGGATTGCGATTGACTGTTGCGCGAGCGGTTGCGGGTTCGATCCCCGCACACGACAACATTTTGTATTGGCCATACAGATGTTTGCCGTGGTCTGGGTGTTTGTGCAGTCCATGTGGGTCTCCCCACCGTGCATCGGAGAGCAAGTTAAACCGTCGGTCCCGGTTGTTATCATGTACACCTGATAGCGACCGTTACTCGTAGTTGGGTATATATCCGCCAACCAGCATTGGAGCAGCGTGGTGGATTGAGCTCCGATCCTTCTCCTACATGGGTAAGAGGCCTACAAAGCTAGAATCCGATGCTTAATAATCATGCTTAAGCATCATATTTCTATCGTTTATAATTAAAAAAGTATTGGCACGGCAATAGTATATAAAGGCTAGTACAGAACTTTTAACCACTATAATAGTGGGAAACAATTATACGGTCTACCTAATGGTACGTGGTCAGCGTAGGCTACAGACGACTGAATCACCAGGAACATCACAAGCACATTGTCGTCCTTACCCCCGCTAATAGCACAAAGCATTTTCAGGAGCTCTGGCTGTATTACTTGCTACCGGAACACAAAAATATTTGAGAGCAGTAGTTTTTGGCTAATCTTGATTCAGAGGAAGCCATTTTCTGCTCTGCACTAACGCAACTAAACACACGTGAAATAATACAATCCAGTTATATTACGATTATGGTTAAGTAGTAAGAAGTAGGATAACTCAAAGGCTGAAAAATAACGCTTAACATTCGTAACACAAACCATTACTCGTTCTAGAATCGATGCAACTAAAACTTTTTCACTGAGTTCGCGACGAGTTGTCGAAACTGAAAGCAGTACCCGCACTCGATTTGCGAGCTGTGTTTAACCACGCGGTGTTGTTTAGGGGTCAGGATTGCGTGAGGACGATAGCGGAAGTTGAAGCTTTTTTATGAAGCCTATACATAAATAAAATCTTTAAGACACGTGGTTATGTTTTCCTAAGGCAACTTAATGTCTGTGTTATATGTAAGATATGAATGATACACATTTTTGTAATAACTTAATGTACATTACACCTATATTTAAGGTACAAATCGTACCAACAGCTCTTGGAGCAGAATACTAGGTTACTACCATCTTTGCCAACGAGTCAGTATAAAGTAATAGAAATGATTTCTTTTTATCTAATATTTTACTTTTAAATAAGAAAGATTGTCATAATAAAAGACTACTGTCAAAAGTAAAGCTATTTAATTTCAAAATTTTTGGAGTTTACTCCTTAAGAATCGATTTTCATATTAGGACCCCGGCATGAAAAAAATATAAGAAGTAAAATCTATTGTACGAATGACCTCGTTACGTTTCTCGTTACGCCATCTATCGCGTAAAGTCTAAAGGCGTAACGACGTTTTCTAATAACGATCTCGTTTTCTAATAACGTTATTTGATTCGTTTAACATATTTACCATTTGATATGGTATTAATGTTTTTCTTAGACTAATAAGCCTTTTTGTGCCTATTTAGACAATCGATCTGAAGGAATAAACTCCAGTCGTGCTTCGGAGCTGACGCACATTTTTTTTTTTTTTTTTTTTGATAAAAATATATTCGAAAAAATAACAAAATTCTAACAAATAACAAAACTTTAACGAATCCATATTTATTTATCAAATAAATAATTTACTATTTTATTTATATCTATCTACATTCGTATGTAATCTTTATTTACCTGTAAATTTGTAACTCGAGCTGCTCAGCAGGCAGAGTCATAGATATTATACTGAAATAGGCCTGACGGCGTATGTACCATACGGCAAATTCATTCTTGATTTTAAAGACAATATAGTGGAGCGTCACTGTCGATGGGAAATTGGCGGCCATCTTGTCAGAATCATGCTTGACATTTGGCATAGTTTTGACAACACGCCGCCCAATAATCACGCTTATGACGAATCGCCTGGTATTTTAATATCGCTATTGAAAATGTATAATTGTATGAAAACCTGAAGAATAAATATTAATATCGTCCACCCTTCTATTATTTAGTTTATAATTATGTTATATCTCGCTTCCGCTTATCACTATTGTATAGACACAAGAGTTTAACTCTAGATATTGAAAATGCACGGTTAATGCGCCAAGCTTCGGCAGGCTGCTATGAAAGTTTGAAATTGACGTTATACCCGCCTAGATTAAGTATAAAAGGATGAGTTATTTGCTATTCTACTCTCGGAGCACGTTTGAGAGGATGTGTAAAGGCCATTGTTAAAATCCTTGTTTAATATCGCTGTCTCGTGGCGATAAAAGTTTTTCATAATGAATTTAAACGTATTTGTCTTTTTGGATTTGATTACGTTATGATGTTCCACTTCGTTTTCATTACTAATTCTTTGTTATATTTTTTCTTTTCATTGCAATCATGCATTTGTTACATGATTGCATTCTCTGACCAGATCTGCCAACTACCAACTTGACTGTTACTAAATTTTACTATGCTGGTATTTCTCATGCGAATGTCTGTTTGGTTCCAAGCAATTAAGATATTTAACCTTAAAGTATAAAAAAAATGGGTAAGAAAAACGAACGGGAAATTCTTTTTTTTTTATTCTACTTTTTGAGAGGTTTTAACTGCAATGTTTATTTTAAAAAGTGGATTTAATATGGACAAAAGTTACTATATCCAGCTATAAATCCATTTTTCTATAAAACTCATTTTAAACGCCTTTGATCTAGCATAAAATAGTTAACGCCACTCAAAAAGATACCAACAGTTTCATCAAAACCCGAAAAGAACGCCAAAAAGTAAAACTAAATCTAGTTTGCCCAATTTTTTCCTCACTTCTCTACAATATCTGAGCTGTGTTCGATTGATTTATGGTGAATATCTTGCATTTGACGTAAGTATGATAAATTCACACTCTACTCATTTATACCTTCAACTATACTATATCTTAGAACAAATATAAAAACAGACTAGTCCAGCTTTCATTCGTCTGTCATTTAAAACTATTATAATTAAAAGATAAGACTTTGAGAAGATATTTAGATAAGCATTTCTCTCAAAGCCCATCTTAATTCTCGGTGTATCTTAATTTTACTGCCAACTGTTGTTTAGTTCGATTTTACAGACGGTATGATATTGATTTGGCTTTGCCATATTAAAATACTTATTCAATAACATAGTCTGAAATTGATGACGCTTATAAAAGTAGAAAATGACAAACATTTGTATTGGCCATACAGACGTTTGCCTGATCTGCGTGTTTCTGCAGTCCTTGTGAGTCTCCCCACCGTGCTTCGGAGAGCACGTTAAGGCGTCGGTCCCGGTTGTTATCATGTACACCTGATAGCGATCGTTACTCATAGTAGGGAATATATCTACCAACCCGCATTGGAGCAGCGTGGTGGATTAAGCTCTGATTCTTTTCCTACATGGGGAAAGAGGCCTAAGCCCAGCAGTAGGATATTATAAGCTGAAGCGATGAAAGTAGAAACCAACATAAACAATGCTTAGCACCTCCTGTGTAAGACAAAGAGATTTCGAGGCTTCGAGGAGAAATTAGCCAAATTGGTCCAGCCATTCTCCAGTTAGGCGCTTAGCAACATTCATTTTTATTATATTATAGATGAAGGACAATTCTTCTCCCGCCCAGCTTGCAAGGACCGTACTTCAACTCATCGTTCCGTTTCATTCGTATACATTATAAACTTTATACACAATGCTTTTAGTGACAAGTGGAAAGTTGAAAATATTTAAATGAGAGATAGTAATTATGCGCAAACTTCGCCTTTTAGATACTTCGGCTTGAAGAAACGTTTCGCATAATTCTGTGTGAATTTTTTTTTTTATAATTCGGTGTTAAATTTTTGAAGTGAAAGACTTCTTTAGAATCGTTGTGATTTCAAACCGGATGCAACGGAAAAACGACAGGGAAGGGCGCGCCGCACTGCACGCCGCGCTACTTTGTAAATCTTTGTAAATAATTTTAAATTAGTTTGCCAAAGAAGTTTCACGTCTGACATGTGTACTTTGTACACACGCAATTTTTTTTTCATCACTCAATATATCCAGCAGCTTGAAAACGTCTTTATTTGTTGTAATTTAATTCCTCAAACCAGCTTTATATTTTAAGCGCTTCGTTTAAATTGTGCATTTCACGAAATTCACCGACGTTGTAATTTATTTAAGGGAATTAAATATGAAAATGCTGCAGACTTATTTTATGCAAGAAATATTTATTTTTATTCACTACTCTGTTAATATTCCAAAACAGTTATGAATTTATAACTTATTTACTTCTTTTCTATTAAGTTTATACGACAAATTTTGATTAAATAGCAAAATATATATATCAAGGACAACACGTAACATGCAATCAAGTTTTCAATATCAGTAATATTACTAACGGTTTCACCAAGAACATCTTTTTAGGTTTATTCTCAATCTGATATAATAAAATACTATATTAATATTTATATATAATATTAATACGTGAAGCAAAAACTTTGTACGAAAATTGCGAGGACAGAGTAGTGTGAAATTTCGCACACTTATGGTTTATGTAAAGAAGGAGTGCAGAATGCTAATATTTTCTTTAAATTATGCATAAAAATACATTAAATCAATTTAAAAAAAAACATTACACACACTACCACGTATTTGACACACAATACGAGTATATACTCTTTTGTTTATTATTATAGAAGCATAGAATTTGACAACAGAATCTTATAGGTAGGGATCCCTACTACATTTTTTTCACCTGATTAGTATCAAGCTAATTTTCCGGGAGTAGCTTCACTTTGATGAGACGCACAAAAAATTCCTCTACGAAAACTCTCGATCGTGGTAGCTAATAGAGTTAGCAGGAGATAGAGCAATGAGCGTAGGACCGGGATAACGTACCTAGCAATTTTTAGGACAATATTACTATTAAATATGTAAATATTTACTAACTAAAAGAAAAAAAACAGAAAAAAAATCAATTTTTGATGACCTAACGAGGTCATCAAATTCACGACCTCGTAAGGTCATCAAAAATTATTACTAACCAGCTGATTTTTTAAATAATGTTCAAGCTTATAATTTAAATTAATTATGGTCGAATTTTGACTACTGATTAAACACTAGTTTGTTTAGTTACTCACATGGTTAAACATAATTATGTTAATTACCAAGAGCCTACAAGCTATTTGCGAAGTATACCTATAGAATTATTTTATCACCTTCGTGAACACATTCCCCTGTTCAAACTAACCTGTATAAGCTTTTACAGTTAAAACTGTTACCTTAACAAAGACGGAATTCTAATGTCATGTCAGCAAATGTAGTTGCTCAAATGTTACCTAAATGACTCCCCGAGTTACGGACAATTACTACCAGAGAGTCCAGAGACTACATCGTTGCCTAAATTGCAGCATAGGTGATATTCGGTTTGTAGCATGCTAGTTTAAGCGGTACGACACTTATGATTAAAGAATAAAGTAAACAATAAAAGTTTTCGACGTCATTCGTATATTAATATAATAATAATAAATACTCTTTATACTCTTTATACACCAAAAATAAACATTTTAAAAAGTAATAAATATATCACATTATAAAACATTATCGATGTCAACAAAACACGAAATATGCCATTTTACAAAGAATTCTTTAAAATTATGTATCATTTAAAGATTTTAATGTATTCAAATTGATGCGTTATAAAAGAAATGATTTAATTACGCTTAATCACTTTACTGGACAAACATTAATTAAAAATACATATGTTAAAAAATAAAGCTTACGTCATATAGTATATGTGGGAATATAGTGAATGAAACGTTTTAAAATAAGTGATATTTCTTTAACCCTTGGGGTGCCTGGTGGGTCTAACAGACCCGTTACTTAAAAAAATCGACATTATTTCTTCGAATTCGTAACCAAGCCGGATGCACTTCTGAGTAGCTTCACGATATAGACTAGCGGCCATTTTGCCACCACCCTCGCAGTCCGAAACGCGCATCCGTAGCAGTAACACGCATCTCCTGTGCGCACGGGTCCGTGGGACCCGACCAGGCACGTGGCGTAACTTTTAATCGGTAAGTAATTATTTTCATTTTTATGTTATAACGTGTTTTTATTATAAATTATTCATGTAAATTATATCGTTCCAGTTAAAAATGGCCAGACAAATCACTGATACTGAAATAAGACACAGAACACCACACTTTTTGGGTTTCAAAAGGATTTGACAATTCTATCATATGTTCCAAAACGAAATAAGAATATTTTCAAGCTGTCTTCATACCATCACAATTGCGAGATAGATCTTGAAACAGGTGATCAACAAAAACCTGTAATTATAACCTTCTACAACCAAACAAAAAGTGGCGTAGATAACGTGGACAAACTGATACGTATTTGATGAATCGTATCGTGATACGATTTTGAGATACATCTTATGATGTATCTCAAAACTCAAAACTGACAATTTTTTTTGGATTCTCAATAACGCTGTAATAAACGCAAAAATTGTTCACATGTTGAACAATCCTGGTACAGTTGCAAGTAAAAGACAATTTATAAAAAAATTAGGCATGGCATTGACGCCTCCACATAAGACTGAACGACATAATAATATGCGTCTGTCAACTACCCTACGTAAGAGAATTGGCTCTCATGTAGGTGAACCCTCAGAGTCAGCACCCAAAATACATGACGCTGCTATAGAAAGGCGTTGTTATTTATATCCGAGCAAAAAAGATCGCAAGTCTAAGTACATTTGTGCCTCTTCCACGAGTTACATTTGCCTGGAACACGCAAATTTTATATGCTAAAATTGTCGTACAAATACAGTATGTATCCTTGTATAATTAGTCTGTAAGTTAATTCATCTGTGTCTTAAATTATTTTAATATATTATGCTTTTCAATATTGACCAAAAAAGTTTAATATTGTTCATTTAAACTTGAAGAGTTGATTTTTGTTACCTAAACTTAGAGGTATTTTCATTTAGTAAACAAAACTTTTTAAAACAAATTCTGTTTGATTTTTTTTATTTTATCATATAAAGCAATATTCACAAATAACAAATACTGATTATTTCGCCTTTTCAAATATTGAATAACATAAAAAACAAAGATTTTGTTTACGGGTATGACAGACCCACCAGGCACGCCACGTGATTTTTGCCCACCAGGCTCCCCAAGGGTTAATAACTTCGGAACAACAATTAATACGTCTAACATCGAGTTACGATGGAGTTACGTTATATTATGACAGCTCTCTAGTGTTACCATTCTTACAAAAAATAAATCCTCTAGTAATGAGATGTACAGATACAAAAGAAATAAAAAAAAATTAAATTAACTATCTTAGTACCTATACCTACCACATAATTATATGTAAAAAATATTTGTTTAAGTACATTTTATATGTCTCTATAGCTTTATAAATTTTTCTCAGTGGACTAACTTTTAGACTTGCGGTTCATTAACTGACTTAAAAAAAAGGATGAGGTTCTCAATTTGGGAGTATATTTTTACATCTATATACTTACACTATTTATTACATCTACATCTATCTAGTGACACTATTTATAACTCAAGAACGGCTGAACCGATTTGGCTGAAAATTGGTAGGGAGGTAGCTTAGAACCAGGAGACGGACATAGGATTTTTATCTCATTAAATTAAAGTTTTTTTTTTCGGAATAATGTACAATAAAATTCTACAGTAATGTCATATTTTATTGACAAGTAGTGAAGTGCCCTGTGCATAACAAGCAAACCACAGACTACAGTTCTTGAAGTACGATAAATCGATCATATGATAAAAATAATTTGACGTCCGGGGGGTGGGGGGATTAAGAGTGTTAATAACATAATTATATGGCAAAACAACGTTTGCGGGGTCAGCTAGTAATATAATTATAAAAAAAAAACATCAACAGGCTATTCGTTGCCCATGCCATTTTTACTACATAAAATATTTGTTACTATACGGCGTGAGTTTTTTTTTTTACAATAGTTTACTAATAATTTCAGACCAGCAGTACCTACTCAAGAATTTAGTAGATGTATCTTACGACCCAAAACTAGACAACATTTTATGAAGGTATGTATTAGTTATTATCACTGAAAATCTACGTATTGAAGCGAGCAAAGACAAACGCTTGAACTCGCTAAAACGCTAACCAGGGTGCGAGCGTTGTTTAAAAATGTTTTGACTTTCGACGATATGGGATCATTTGTATGAGCCTTTTGATTAGATTACTCTGGTGTGACGAACTTGAACTGGCGTACAGAGAAATGAAATGATGAAGATTGCTTATTATACATTCAAAGTAAATTGCGTACGCGATTTTTTTTTTTGACGTGCCTTAAGGCTTTGAATTAGAGTAAGGAGTAAGATATTTAGTATTAATATGAATTAGTAAAATGTGTGTAATAAAGTTGTCGAAATAATATAAAATTTAAATGAGGTAGGGCACAACAGGAAATATCCTGCTCTAAACCTAGAGCAGCCTGAAGAGGGAAGGACCTCGACCTTATAGAAGATTACAGCTAAATAAAGCTACTTTCAAGCAGTGTTGTATTCCTGTGGTGAGTAAGGTGACCAGAGGTCCTGGGATTGAGAGTAGGGTTGGCAACGCGCTTGCGATGCTTTTGGTGTTGCACGCTTCTATAAGATAAGTTAATCGCTTTCCATCAGGTGACCCGTACGATTGTTTGCCGACCTAGTATTGTATAAAAACTCAAATATAACAGTGTGATGACAAAGTAACTATTAATTATATTTAGATCCAGTCTGTAGCATCCAACTGTTGGGCATAGGTGTCTTTCCATATTTGTACAAACATTTACTTTCTATCTGGGTGTCTGCCCCTGTCGGTCTCACCATCATGCCTCGGAGACCACGTTAAGCTGTAGTCCCGGTTGCTAACGCAGAGGTTAGATGGCGATCGTTACTTATAGTAGGGAATATATCCACCGACTCTCATTGGAGCAGTGTGGAGGCTCTGATCCTAAACATTTTTGTCATATCAATAATAGACCGCTCCAGCGTGTTATATGAAGATGCGTGTAATATGTAATATGAGATCCAGGTTCGATCCCCACTGGTACGGTCGATTTTTGATATTATGATAAAAATATTTAGAATTACCTAATGTGTGGGTAACACAATAAATCATAAGGTGTGATCCTTCTCCTAGGTGGGGAAAGAGGGCCCACCTCTGGCCCATAGGCCAGAAGTGGGATTTTACAGGCTGAAGCGAAATGTTCTACTATTGTCCTCATTCATTATATAAATTTTAAAGATTATAACTTATCGTAACTTGTACATACCTAATACACTGAAATTATATATATTACTAGCGACCCGCCTCGGCTTCGCACGGGTGAAATGCCGATACTAAATATATTACAGAATGTCTTTATAA
Organism: Melitaea athalia; assembly: GCA_905220545.2. Taxonomy (NCBI): domain Eukaryota; kingdom Metazoa; phylum Arthropoda; class Insecta; order Lepidoptera; family Nymphalidae; genus Melitaea; species Melitaea athalia. Next base: position 3,141,459 of record HG992180.1, read on the forward strand.
ATAACGTTCACAGCTTTTTTGTCATTAGACAATACAAACATGTTTTCTTTAGAGGTTACTCTTGACTTGATAAATTATGGTTTTAGTCTTAGCCTATCCAACCTAATGTAGTTACGTACTATAAATTAGATTAAAAAATAATAAATTACGAACATACAATTTCGAAAAAATTGTCGCGCTGGTCGAGGCTCATGGTCGGTACCACTGCAACCGTCATGTCCTTGCATTTTAAATCTGTGCTATCTTTGAAAACATTCATTTACATTACATGCTGTACAGGTCCATATTGATCTATATTAAATGCACAATGTATTTAAGGTACTTAATTGCTGGATTAATGCTGGATTGCTTAAAATCGCTTCGTAAATAAGCCATTATTTCTCGTAAAAGGTAAAGGATAAAAAAATGGTTATTGTGGGTTATCTCTAAGAGACAGACTTATACTATCTCGGACTTATTTATAAACCTTTTTAAGTTGTACAATACTGTAGTACATTATTTTGATCTATCTCGGTTCAGCCAGCGTTTGCAATGAAAGCGCAAAAAATGTGTTTATTTATGACATCATATTAGAAACCTCTAAAATTATCAGTATTTATCTACTATATTATGTATGTATAATACATATAAACATTCCTCTTGAATCACTCTATCTATTAAAAACCCCACATCAAAATCCATTGTGTAGTTTTAAATATCTAAGCATGTATAGAGACAGACATACAGCGGGAAGTGACTTTGTTTTATACTATGTACTGTATGTCGTAATATTTTATAGCTATAAGTGATAACAAAATATTACAATACACATCTGCAAACTTTGTTATTTCATTAAGCGTTATTTTCTATTAGCCTCGGAAATTTAAAATTTTTATTATTAACGCCCACCCCGCAATCCTTATTGGGGATGAGTTACCATAAAATCCGCTCATTTATCATTTCTACATCACATACAGGTGATTCCTACCAAATTTGGAGTAGATAGGAGCTATAGTTTAAAAACGGAAATTTCCCATTATTAACACCTTCTCCGCAACCCCTCTTGTGGGTAAAATTTCGTAGAATCCGTTCATAGCTGACCTCTACTCGGTGAAAGGAATATATCTACCAAATTTCAAGTCTCTACGCCTTATAGTTCAATTTTCCATTGTTAACACCCCGGCAACCCCCTCTTGTGGGTAGAATTTCGTAATTCCGTTCTTAGCTGACCTCTACTCGGCGAAAGGAATATATCTACCAAATTTCAAGTACCTACGGCTTATGGTTCAATTTTCCATTCCCGCAACCCCCTCTAGTGGGTGGATTTCCGTTAAAGCCCGTTCTTAGCGGACGTCTACTCTCTATAAGGAACCTATCTGCCAAATTTCAGGTTTTTAGGTGTATTTTTCATTCGACTTTCATACAAACTACAATCCCTGTTTTAAACCCAAAAGGGGGTTGATTTCTCAAAATCCATTATTAGTACACCTCAACACCATCTAAAGAGCATACACTTTGAATTTCAAGTCTCTTACTTCAAAAACATAAGACTTTCATGCAAACTTCCAACCCCCGTTTAACCCCCTTAGGTATGGAATTTCGTAAAACCCGTTTTTAGCGAATATCTACTTCATATAAGGGACCTACTTGCCTACTTTCAAGTTTGTAGGTGTATTTTCCATTGGACTTTCATACAAACTATCATCCCCTGTTTTAACCCCAAGAGGGGGTTGATTTCTTAAAATACATTATTAGTACACCTCAACACCTTCTATAGAGCATACGTTTTGAATTTCAAGTCTCTTACTTCAAAAACATAGGACTTTCATGTAAACTTCCAACCCCCGTTTTACCCCCTTATGGGTTGAGTTTCATAAATCCCGTTCTTAGCGGATGTCTACTCCCTATAAGCAACCTACCTGCTTAATTTCAGGTTTGTAGGTGAATTTTTTTTCGACTTTCATACAAACTGCCATCCCCTGTTTTAACCCCAAAAGGGGGTTGATTTCTCAAAATTCATTATTAGTACACCTCAACACCATCTAAAGAGCATACACTTTGAATTTCAAGTGTCTTACTTCAAAAACATAGGTTTTTCATGCAAACTTCCAACCCCCGTTTAACCCCTTTAGGTATGGAATTTCGTAAAACCCGTTCTTAGCGGATGTCTACTCCATATAAGGAACGTACCTGCCTAATTTCAAGTTTGTAGGTATGTTTTTCATTGGACTTTCATACTAACTATCAACTACTGTTTTAACCCCAAAAGGGGGTTGATCTCTTAAAATACATTATTAGTACACCTCAACACCATCTATAGAGCATACATTTTGAATTTCAAGTCTCTTACTTCAAAAACATAGGACTTTAATACACACTTCCAACCCCCGTTTAACCCCCTTAAGTATAGAATTTCGTAAAACCCGTTCTTAGCGGATGTCTACTCCCTATAAGGAACCTACCTGCCTAATTTCAAGTTTGTAGGTGTATTTTTCATTGGACTCTCATACAAACTATCATCCCCTGTTTTTACCCCAAAAGGGGGTTGATTTCTCAAAATACATTATTAGTACACCTCAACACCATCTATAGAGCATACATTTTGAATTTCAAGTCTCTTACTTCAAAAACATAGGACTTTCATACAAACTTCCAACCCCTGTTTAACCCCCTTAGGGGTGGAATTTCGTAAAATCCGTTCTTAGCTGACCTCTACTTATCGAAAGGAATATTTCTACCAAATTTCAAGTCTCTACGCCTTATGGTTCCAGAGATATCGTGATGAGTCAATGGGTGGGTTACTCTTTTATATATTACTAGCGACCCGCCCCGGCTTCGCACGGGTGAAATGCTGATAATAAATATACTACAGAATGTCTCTGTATACGACGTTCACAGTTTTTTTTTGTCATTAGACAATACATTACATTTTATAGCTATCAGTGATAACAAAATATTAAAATAAGTTATCGATATCTCCTATTAACCTCGGAAATGTAAAATTTTCATTGTTAATGCCCACCCCCGCAATCCTTATTGGGGATGAGTTATCATAAAATCCGCTCATTGATAATTTATAGATCACATATAGGAGATTCCTACCAAATTTGGAGTCGATAGGAGCTACAGCAAGAAATTTCCTGCTCAAAATATGGAGCAGCCCGACTGGGGTAATACCTCGACTTTACAGAAGACCACAGCCAAATAATACTGTTTTCAAGCAGTATTGTGTGGTTGGTGAGGTTAGTAAGGTGACCAGAGATTCTGGGGGTTGGAGATAGGGTCGGCAACGCGCTTGCGATGCTTCTGGGGTTGCAGGCGTCTGTAAGATACGGTAATCGCTTACCATCAGGTGAGCAGTACGCTTGTTTGCAGACATAATTATATATTTTAAAAAAATATTGTTGTAACGACCCATCCCCGCAACCCCTTGTGGGGTAGGATATCGTAAAATTCGTTCATAAATTATTTTTATATTACATTATTTATAATAAATTATTAATATATTACATCACTTACAGAAAATGCAAACAAAATTTGGAGTCTGTAGGAGCTATAGCTCGGAAATTTTAAGTTATCATTGTTAACACCCACCCCCGCAAACCCCTGTAGGGTGGGATATCGCACATTTTGTTCATAAATTATTTTTTAAGCACACAGAAAATTCATACAAAATTTGGAATCTTTATGAGCTATAGCTCGGAGATTTTAATTTTTTATTGTTAACGCCCACCCCTGCAATCCTTATTGGGGATGAGTTATCATAAAAAGCGCTTATTGATCATTTCTACATCTCATATAGGAGATTACTACCAAATTTATAGTCGATAGGAGCTATAGTATAAAAACGGGAATTTTCCATTGGTAACGCCCCCGCCACCTCCTCTTGTGGGTGGAATTTCGTAAAATCCGTTCTTAGCTGATCACTACCCAGCGGAAGGAATGTTCCTACCAAATTTCAAGTCTCTACGACTTATGGTCCAATTTTCCATTGTTAACGCCCCCGCAACCCCCTCTTGTGGATGGAATTACGTAAAATCAATTCTTAGCTGATCATTACTCGGCGAAAGGAATATTCCTACTAAATTTGAAATCTCTACGACTTATGGTCCAATTTTCCATTGTTAACGCCCCCGCAACCCCCTCTTGTGGATGGAATTACGTAAAATCCATTCTTAGCTGATCACTACTCGGCGAAAGGAATATCCCTACTAAATTTGAAATCTCTACGACTTATGATCCAATTTTCCATTGTTAACGCCCCCGCAACCCCCTCTTGTGGATGGAATTACGTAAAATCCATTCTTAGCTGATCACTACTTGGCGAAAGGAATATTCCTACTAAATTTGAAATCTCTACGACTTATGGTCCAATTTTCCATTGTTAACGCCCCCGCAACCCCCTCTTGTGGTGGAACTTCATAAATACCATTCTTAGCTGATCTCTACTCGGCGAAAGGAATATTCCTACCAAAATTTAAGTCTCTACGCCTTATGGTTCAATTTTTCATTGTTAACACCCCCGAAACCCCCTCTTGTGGGTAAAATTTCGTAGAATCCATTCTTAGCTGATCTCTACTCGGCGAAAGTAATATTTCTACCAAATTTCAAGTCTCTACGCCTTATGGTTCAACTTTTCATTTTTAACACCTCCGATTTAACCCCAAAAGGGGGTTGATTTCTCAAAATACATTATTAGTACACCTCAACACCATCTATAGAGCATAGATTTTGAATTTCAAGTCTCTTACTTTAAACACATAGGACTTTGATACAAACTTCCAACCCCCATTTACCCACTTAGGGGTGGAATTTCGTAAAACCCGTTCTTAGCGGATGTCTACTCTCTATAAGAAACCTATCTGCCAAATTTCAGGTTTGTAGGTGTATTTTTCATTCGACTTTCATACAAACTACCATCCCCTGTTTTAACCCCAAAAAGGGGGTTGATTTCTCAAAATAAATTATTAGTACACCTCAACACCATCTATAGAGCATACATTTTGAATTTCAAGTCTCTTACTTCAAAAACATAGGACTTTCATATAAACTTCCAACCCCCGTTTAACCCCCTTAGGTATGGAATTTCATAAAACCCGTTCTTAGCGGATGTCTACTCCCTTTAAGGAACCTACTTGCCTAATCTCAAGTTTGTAAGTGTAATTTTCATTGGACTTCATACAAACTACCAACCCCTGTTTTAACCCCAAAAGGGGATTTATTTCTAAAAATACAAAATTAGTACACCTCAACACCATCTATAGAGCATAAATTTTGAATTTGAAGTCTGTTACTTTAAAAACATAGGTCTTTCATGCAAACTTCCAACCCCCGTTTTACCCCCTTAGGGGTGGAGTTTCGCAAAACCCGTTCTTAGCGGATGTCTACTCACTATAATTAGAAACCTACCTGCCAAATTTTAAGTTTGTAAGTGTAATTTTCATTGGACTTCATACAAACTATCATCCCCTGTTTTAACCCCAAAAGGGGGTTGATTTCTCAAAATACATTATTAGTACACCTCAACACCATCTATAGAGCATACATTTTAAATTTCAAGTCTCTTACTTCAAAAACATAGGACTTTCATACAAACTTCCAACCCCCGTTTTACCCCCTTAGGGGTCGAGTTTCATAAAACCCGTTCTTAGCGGATGTCTTCGCCCTATAAGGAACCTACCTGCCAAATTTCAAGTTTGTAGGTGTTATAGTTTCAGAGATTTCGTGATGAGTGAGTGACCTTTCGCTTTTATATATATTATAGATATAGATTTCAAAAATGTTCTGTTGATTTTTGTCTGTAATAAAATTTTAATGTCATCTTACTTAAACAAGCTCACAAAGAAACTCTTTTGTTTTAAGTGTATTAAAAGCTTAAAATCATAATTTGATTTACGTTAATCTGAAAATATAAAACGGCTTTTGAAAGGTAAATTTTTGCGGTCTGACAAATCCGCAAAATCATCCAACGCGAATCCTGAACAAGTGTTTAAGGACTTTTTATTGAACATTGAGGTACGTTTGCTGAAGGGAAATTTTTAATTAAAACACGATAAAATATACACTTCAAGTACGACGTACGAGCGTACTTACGTCACTATGAATTCCGATGACATCGATTTCATTTTTGTTCTCGAAAAACAATTAAATTAATTTATAAAATTAATTTTATTACGTTTTTATATACGAAGGTATATTCATTTACCAATAATTGTGTTTTCTCGTAATTGATAAAAAACCGACTCTAATTTACATCAACAAGTACCTAATACAACGTCGAAAAACTCTTAAATTAAAACGCACCACTAAGGATAATTCAAAAAGTACTTGTCACATCTCAATCTAATTAAAATGGGACATACGAGCCATACGACAAGCACCCGCTTTCGTTAAAAAAAGTAATTATCAAAATCAGTACTCCCAGGAAAAAGTTATGAGGTTAACATACACAAAAAATCCAACCACGTGATCCATTTTTATTTATGTTAAAATTACACGTATTTTGTACATTATATTTAAAGTTACTTCTATATTACAATTTAGTGTAAACGGTCCTAAAACTTAATCATATTTAAAGTTACTTCGGTATTACAATTTAGTGTAAACCGTCCTAAAACTTAATTATATTTCTCTGTAAATTTTCTTCAAAAATGAAATATACACATTAAGTAGAAACGGCTTGCTAGTACCAGTAAATTACATTTGAAAGGAATTCAATTATACGAAGCGTATACAGTTAAAGCAGTACAAATAAAATTAATCACATTAATGTCTCGCTGTTTCACGATTCAACCGTTTACCTTAATCGAAATAAGTCACCGAACGTTATCTTAAATAACAATTCAACCCACAACGCACCGGAGTGATAATTTACGTAATTTCATCTACCTAATTAATTCAGAACGCGCACTGAATTCATAGGAGATAACAGTGTTTCAGTTAAAAGACACTTAGGTTAAGTCGAGGACACATAAAGGATACGAGTAACAATAGATGGACTTTTAACTTTAATTGACTATGCTTTTCATTATTATAGTCAAGATAAATTGTAACTCTTGATTGTAACTCTCTCAGTGATCCAGGGCCTATGCAAACCACGTTTTTTAATCGTCGACGACAAGCGTCAGTTTTCAAGCGTCGACAGTGCGTTTGTATCGCGACATACGCGCGTTTGCATCGCGTCTGTATCGCGTGACACGCGCGTCGACGGCGCGTTTTTATCCTACAGAGCAGTTTTTTTGGCGTTTGTATCGATTCAAACGCGCGTCGACGGCGCGTTTGTATCGCGACATACGGGCGTTTGCATCGCGTTTGTATCGCGTTACACGCGCGTTTGCATCGAGTTTGTATCGCGTTTAAAAAACGCGGTTTGCATAGGCCCTAAAATCATTTTTGAATATAATAAATTATTAAAAATTGCTTGGTAAATTTATGTTGTTGTTTTAATATTATTGATTCTTCTCAGCAGAATCCACATTCCAAATACCTAGGTGGTTTCTATAGTGATTATAATTACTATATAGGTATTTATAGTCTTTCCGTGACCATGGTTGCTGTAAAGTATCCGAAACGTCGGGCATCTAAAAAAACTTAATACTTAAATATAAAATTTAAACTTAAACGATAAAATCCAAAAAAGTCGTTTCATAATTTTCTTATCAATATATATGAAGCAGAGAAATAAGATATATATATGAAAATGAAATATGGATATACATATTGGAAAATGACACTGAATGGAAAAGACGAGTGCAGTGAGAGGATATTGATGTTAGCAAATTCGATCTCAACTTACAAGTTATGTACATATATGTGTGTTTTTGATTATAGAATTTTCTATTTAAGATATGATTCCATACACAACAAATTACTGTAGTGATTGATTTATTAATTGCCAAGCCCACAAATAAATATTTTATTAAGAAAATAACGATATATAAAAATTAAAAAAGTAATGCTTAAGGCATTTTCTTATATAATTATACTTTCTTATATACAATGAATTTTACAGAGCGTTTGTATTTTTTTATTATTATTACATTGTAATTTTTAATTAATTTTAGTATAAATAAAAATTAATCGCTTTCCAACGACTTCTCTAAATTAGGATTATTCATTTTTTAAGTTTCGTTCTTGTCGAAATGAGGTTTGTATAAAAGGAAAAAGAAAAAAAATCAATTTTATTACAAAAAAATATGGCAACACGAAGTACGTCAGTCTGCTAGTTTGTTATATGTATTTTACATTATTTACATTATAGTCTGATTATATTAATTTTGATATAAAATAATATTATAAAAGTTACTATTATTTCAACTAAACACCGATTTGTAAACTGTCTGTATTGTACAAAGCTTTAAATTAGTTTCAAAGGGGCGAACTCTACAGTGTACAATAAAATTACCAGTTTTACGATTAACGAAATTGCTCCAAAGGTATGCCACGACATAAAATGTAAATTTTTATTGCGACAATTTCAAATTCAGAATTAGATTTAAACTGGTTGTAATTTTGATAACATTAATTAAATTTGATTAAAAATAAATTTGATTTAAAATGAAAACTAATTAATTGAACTAATTATTCAAAATTATGGCCATCCATATCTTTAGTAATAGATTATGCTGAATGCGAATTCTTACAATTTATGTAATGTGTATTTTCATGCGTTATTACTTCTTGTGTTTCGACATGTGTCTTGTCGTCTAATAAATCGATGAACACTGGCTGCATGCACGAAAAAGGATGACTCATCGTCCCGTTACGCTCATTGTACGCTTGCGCCGCATCTATCTCTCTTCCACTCGATTGGCCTATGCGTCTTCATCTCTATTGCACCTTAAACTATCGTCCGTAAACCAACTTTACAGACAAACAATTTTTTTACTTCCACTAAAACCCAATAGGTCATCTGAAAATTTGTTCATGCAATATTCTCGTTTTATAGGGAGTGCGAAACACATAGTGTACCAACGTTTATTAGTGATTTCCCAGGGGTTCGCTGCCGTTCTGCCAAATTGCTACACGTGTACAGAAAATACGAAGTTTAGGTAAAATGTACATATATTTCATAGATAATATTCATAGAAATGTAACACGTGATCAATCAAGCGAATGCAAAATCAAACATAAATATACGCCTTGTACATATGTAGTTCGGATATAATATGTTATCTTAATACGTGTATGTGAATTTATTGCCCACTAGTGAACTGACACTAAAAGTAGACATAATTATATAATACAAATGTAACAAATTATTTGAAGATCAATGCATACAGAGATTCTGTTACTTGCATTAAGCTTCAATTAGCACGCTATGTTTAACGTCTGTGAGATTATTTTAATACTAGCTGACCCCGCAAACGTTGTTTTGCCATATAAGTTACTAACCCCTGTAACCCCCTATTGTGGGTGGAATTTCGAAAAATCCGTTCTTAGCTGACCTCTACGCGGCGAAAGGAATATTCCTACCAAATTTCAAGTCTCTACGCCTTATGGTTTCAGAGATATCGTGATGAGTCAATATATGGGTGGAAATCTCTTTTATATATATACATATAGATATCTATCAAACTCTTTTATAGTTATTTCTGGATCAGATTTCGCGTTAGTAGATGGCAATATTGAAATAGTAAACGTCCAAAAGTAAACACAATGAAAATACAGGTTCAATGAAAGTTCGATGGTAATTTGACCGTTGGATTGGTTTTGTATTAATTGAAAAGCTCATTGGTATTGCTTTTTAAAATATTGGTGACGTGAAATTGACTGATATATTCAATGTTTGGCAGAATGGTTCACGTCTTATTAATTTATTAAAGGATCATCAGCTCTTCATCTATACTAATATTATAAAGAGGTAAAGTTCTTAACTTTGTTTGTTTGTAAGGGGTAATCTTCGCAAATGCTAACCCGATCATAAAAAATTCTTTCACTAACAGAAAGCTACACTATTCAGAAGTGATATAGGCTATATTTTATTGTTATTGAATAAAAAATTCAGTGAAAAATAATAGTATATGTAAATCAAGTCGGAGAAATGTAAGTGAGATGAAATTTTTACTTCATACCTATCTGCATTAATAGTAGATTAGTAGCCGAGGGCTGTAAGGCATCAATTGTAGCCCGAGATATTACTCGCTATATACTCGCTGCGCTCGTGCGCCTATAGTTCGAGGGTGCAATTGATGCTTACACCCGAGCTAACTATTCTGCTTTACATCTCGATTGTGAGGTAAGTAGAAAAAAAACGGTATTATAAGAATAAAACATTTTATTTGTTGTTTATAGTGAAATGAGAACAATTTTCAAATTGAGCTTCGCCGTTCGATATTTAAAATTGATGACTATTATACTCACACGAAAACAAGGCTGAATAGCAAAGCGACCTCTTTGGTCATTGGGCTGAATGCATGATGTCCATTGCCAGTATGATTGTTAGATGTACGCGAACTAATTGAAAGAAAGAAGTGTTTTTTTTTAAATTACTTACCGCCCTAGGGCGTTTCTAGCTACATGATTACCCTAGAGCGGTAATGTGTCACCTACAAGCCCCATTTGGAGGTAATAAGAACCTACTTACCGAACATGAGAGATGTAAAAATAAATAATTAACGCCCAACGAAGTGAGCACGTGTCGGCTAGTAGGTACAATATAATTATATCAAAAGTACTACATCCAGTGATATTTATCTAAAGTGCATACGTCTTTTTAAATAAATCGTTTACCTGCAATTATGGGTATGACTTTGACAATGAACATGATCAGGTAATTAGTTAAATAGCTATAAATATTAACTGAATAAAATTTAAAAATTTGTTTTTAGGACAACGTGTTTTACTATTATCGCTAAATAACTGAGGTAGGGCACAGCAGGTTTCCTGCTCAAAATATGGAGCAGCCCGACCGGGGTAGAACCTTGACCTTACAGAAGACCACAGCTAAATAATACTGTTTTCAAGCAATATTGTGTTCCTGTTGGTGAGTAAGGTGACCAGAGCTCCGGGGGGGGGGGGGATTGGGGATAGGGTCGGCAACGCGCTTGCGATGCTTCTGGTGTTGCAGGCGTCTATAGGTTACGGTCTTACCGTCAGGTGAGCCGTACGCTTGTTTGCCGACCTAGTTACATAAAAAAGAAAAAAAAAAGAAAAACGCTTTACACGTAGGCAAGTAGGACGTCAAACAAGCGTACGGCTCACCTGATGGTAAGTTGTTACCGTACCCTATACATATATGTCTGCAAAAACAGAAGCATCAGAAGTCCTATTTCAATAACACTTATATGTATATCCTATGTCGCGAGTCCGGAAAAACCATACAAAACTAAACGAGAAAACGCAAGTTCGCTAATTCAAACCGGATTTAATACTGCTCAATTTTTAAGTATTAAATTAAAAATGAATACTAAGCTGAATGCTACAAAAAACGGGATGAAATATTCAAGTTACAAAATAAAGTCAACTTCATATATATCCACACTAGAACAGAGTGACAAACTAAACTCCAATGCGTTCACGGAAGAAGATCATTGCTAAAAAATAGGACCTTTTCTTATACAAGAGTAAAACTACTTTATTTTCGTTAAGTTTGTTGAATATTTTAAAATTGTAAAACTTTATATCTTAATTCAAACACTCTGATATAATTATAATTTCAAAGTTCCTTTTCAATTCCCTTCCTTCCAAAGTAATGTAATCGCTTAAACTTTCTGTTTTCATATTTCACCGGAAATATCCACTTTGAATGTTCCTAATTTAATTTTAATGGTTTGAACTTGACTCCCGTTTAATATATCCGGGGTGAAATTGTATAAAGCTTAAAAGAAAAATATCGCTTTCATAACTTGTCAAATAGTATAAGAAATTGTTTGAACAACACTAAAACGAAAGAAAGAAATAAGTATGAAGAATGAAAGTGCGAGAAGCATTAATGATAGAACTGGAATCAAAGAGTAACTGTAGACACTGTCTCGGATCACGTCCGGGGGCATATAGAAAAAAAAAACAACACAAACATTTTTCCTATAAGATTTCCTGCAAATGTTTAAAGTTTGTATGAAAATTTGTCATTTGGGACAACGCTTGGAACAAAAGGGTCAAAAATAATTTCTCAAAATTTATAATTCACACATTGATATTGATTTGTTTATTTGTGTGTACCAGTATGATGTCACAAATTGGATACTCAAAAGAAAAACAATATTGAGTTAGTAATACTATCTCGTTTGCTCATATTTATGTTGCTGATTTCCATTTTTCGTGACTCATCCATCTCTAGTTTCATAATCATAAATTACGTTGACGTATGAACAAATAAAGTCGTTCGATAATTAATTCCCGAGAAAGACAATAGCCTTATAAATTAAGAGAGATTTATAGAGTTTTCATTAGATTAGATTAAAAACGCAATTTTTATGGAAAAAGACAAAACACGACCCACTATTATTGGCTAACCGTTGTTTAGTGGACTTAACTGTTCATAAACTTTTGCAATTCAGTCAATGTCGAATGTTTTGATGGCTAAAATGCAAGGTAAGTAATAGGAGATCAAAACGAGGAATATTAAGAGAAAGGAGGCTTCTACGCTGACTCTCTGACTGTATCTAACAGAAATTCCGTCCCAGCTTTTATCTCAAAACTTTGGGCCGTACTTTTACATGGCATTGATACTAGAATTCATTGAAAATGAAAAGATAATACATACTTTCATTATTACAAAAATTGCGTGCGTACAAAGTTAAAATTGTCAGAAGTGAAACTTCTTTGGCAGACTAATTGAAAAAAGAAAAACAAAAAGCCGTCGTACTGACCGTCATGACGCTGCTGCGTTACGGGTCGCTCAAATTTTACCCCTCATTCGCCTAAAGAAATTTCACTTCAATAAACAAAGGGCTTTTTAAGATGCAGACATAAATAGACAAAATGCAGGTTTTAATTTTACACAATGACGTCAAAAACCTTTCAAAAGCTTATAATACATAATTAATAGGTCGAGGAAAATTTTAGTAAAAAGTTGCAATAAAATCTTTTTTCTTGTATTGTTTGTAGCTGGTTGGTTTTAATCCCGTGAAAAGTTGATGTTTTAAAAATTAAATTAAAAATTAAAAGCAGTTTCCCTCCACTATTCATTTGTTTTTCTATCCGCCGAAATGGGTGAATCCAACGAAGAAATTCGATACATTTTAATGTTTCTAAAATTATTTAAAACGAGATAATATACTTTGTTTTTTATTTTTATTTTATAGAGCTCGCAAAATGAAAATAAAAACATGGTAAATATCTCATTTTAAATAATTTTAGGAATAAAAATAAACATCTTAATTTAAAATCTTGTAAAAAAGTTTTACTTTGAAAAAAGGGAAAATGCGAATCAAGCCACAAAAAATAACTTATGACGTTAATGGACCTAATATAGTGTAAGAAGAGTAGCACAAAATTAGCTTGTGTTTTCAATTAGGAAATATTGATGTCAAAGATGCATTTCGCTCTGATTGCCAAGTTACGGATAAACGTGATGACATTTTTGAAAAAGTGGAGCTAGATCGATATTTGAGTAGTTAAGATATAGCTGGAGATCTTAGGGCCTATGCAAACCACGTTTTTTATGCGCGCCGTCGACGCGCGTTTCTAAAACGCGCGACGACGGCGCGTTTGTATCGCGACACACGCGCGTTTGCATCGCGTCTGTATCGCGTTTAAAAAACGCGGTTTGCATAGGCCCTTAGAATTGACTGTTAAACTGTTTTGACGCATTTGAAAAAGGCTGGCTCTACAAAAATGCTCGATATATGGGTGCTACATAAACTCACTGATAGAAACCTATAAATGAACCGTGTACTCATTTGTGATTCTTTCTCTCCTAAGACGTAATCATATCGAACCTCCTAGGGGGGATTGGGGATAGGATCGGCAACGCGCTTGCGATGCTTCTGGTGTTGCAGACGTCTATAGGCTACGGTCTTACCATCAGGTGAGCCGTACGCTTATTTGCCAACCTAGTTGCATAAAAAAAAAACATTTTTGAAGAGATTATTCACTGGTGACGAAAAGTGGATCATCTACGATAAGAATGTACGAAAGAGGAACGAACGAAGTAGGTAGAGGTAGTCAAAGGTCAGTCAAGCTGCACAGACTATCGCGAAACCCGGGTTGACACGCAATATCATGCTGAGCACGGTCATGTTGGGTGTCTGGTGGTATTGGAAGGACATCCCATTATAAGCTTTTCTGTGATGAGACTTAAGCAAGAGATTGAGAATAAGCTGCGATAATTGATCAATAGAAAAGGCGTGGTCTTTAATAGCGACAACGCCCAAACAAATAAGTCTTTAGCCATTAAAAAAAAACTTGATAGTGTTTGACTGGGAAGTCTTAATACATCCACCATATACAGCCCCAATCTTGCACCTTCAGATTTCCATCTGTTTTGGTTTCTTTAGAATTATTTAGATAGTGTAAAGTCAATATCAGGAAAGGACTGTCAAAATTACTTGTCGCGGTTTTTTAATGAGCAGTCTTAAAACTTTTACGTTTACGAAATTCTGTCACAACCAACGAGATAGCGGTAAGTTATCGAACAAAATGGTACATAAATATTATAATTATACCCCGTCCGGCGACTAATGATCTTTTTGACACTTCAAGAAATTTTGACATTAGTGACTGCCTCACACGTTATTTATTCGATTCGAAATAATAATCGATTTTATTTAAGAAGAACTTTCAATCGATTTAATTAAACACATTTAGTTTAAAAATATTATTTATTTATGCGTTTATTAGTTTTTTTAATTATAAATGAAATATATAAATAATAAATAAATGAATTAACAGAGTTATTGCTCTTTATTCTTGGTTTGCAATTAAATTTCAAGATTTCGACTTAATTCCTTGCAAGTAATCAATCTTGGGGTCATAGATACCATTTTTATTTCCTTTTTTGTATTAAATTTATAGAAACAATAATCACATGACGTAAAATTATTTTTATCATATGATCGATTTATTATTTCAAGAACTGTTTCATAGTCTGTGGTTGTTTGTTATGCACAGGGTACTTCACTCAATCAATCAAATCGTCAATAAAGTATGACATTACTGTAAAATTTTTAGTACGTTATTCCGGAAAAAAAACTGTAATTTATAGGCGTGAGCTGTCAAAAAGCTATTTAGTCGCCGGACGGGGTATAATGTAAATAAATTTTGTAAAATCTTACCTTCAATTTCTATATAAAATACGAAAAAAACTTTTTTCCGACTTAATAGAAAATTAATTTAGTCTACTTGGCTACGTGCTATTTAAGATATTTAATATCAGTATCTAAAATTAAGTGAGAGACTGTTACGACGCCTTTTGAATAAATATAATTAAAATAAATTGTGAGTTTCTCACATTTAAATTGCAAATTTTATTCAAGATAAGTTAGTTACACATAGTCTGTTCAGGTAAAGTATAAATTACGATTTATAAAAAACTTTGCGTAGACTTTGTAAACAATAACTTATTAATATGTATTTAGTGAGCGAAATATATTACCGTTAATCAATACAATTTTATTTAAAAAAATGCACAAAATAATTGTGTTAACTCGCAAACGAAAAAACGACCGACTTCAATAAAATTACATTAACTAGTAATACAACGTTGGTAGATGAAAAAACAGTCAAGTAAATAAGCGGTATCAAAGATTACTCAAAAAGTAGTCAACAAATCTGCATTAAATTTAAACGGGACCCCGAAAAAGCATTAATCGACTAAAATAAGAATCATCAAAATCGGGACCTTTACTACTACTTTCGATTAAAAAATCATCATAATCAAAATTTGTAAGGTAACATTACATAAAAATAATACAACCTTATTGAGAACCTCCTCTTTTTTGGAAGTCGGTTAAAAAAGATAGTTTCACGAAATGTTCGTGAAATTTTTAAACTCTAATATACAATTTTTTTTAATTTTTCGGTTAGGAAAAATATCACCAACCCGTATTCGAATAGCGTGGTAGATTATGCTCCTTTTCCTACCTGGAGAAATGGTCCTATGCCTAGCAATGAGATATTACAAGCTGATTCTATTAAACAATAAACTTAATTATCAAATGCAAAGGCACCTGAAACTACAAAAATGTGTACTAAATATAATATTACTATTCATATTAAAACAGGTTGGTTTTATACAGGTCACGAATCCTGGCACGTGCTTGTGCCTTCTGATATAATGGTCGCAAGAGCAAAAAGGACGTAGGAAGTTCTAATGACCACGAGATTGTGTAAAAAAGTTAACTTTTTGAGATGCGGATAATTCTACATTAACAATGGTTTTAAGTTAACTAAGGAAAATATAATATCGTCATCTGATTTAATAAAATCTTACCATTTTATTTGCTTGATGTAAATATCGTAAAGATAACTTGATATAATAGATTCAAATTTCCATTATGTCAAAATTCCAAAATCAAGTGAAAGCAAAATCAAACAAAAATTACTTTGCTCAAATAGACCTTAAAAGCACTTCTGAATCGTCATTTTATAAAGTGAAAGTATATCTGATTGTAATTAATTCATAGTAAAGCTACCATTGATTCGAAATGTAAATTCTGCAAAGAAGAATTCGCAAGAAAATGCGCAGTTACTTTAAAAAAACTGTGTTTATTATAAAGATCTTCTTCTCATCTATCTTTATCATAAAGATTATATAATCGTGAACCGAATAATATAATTTAACTTATTTAAATATTATATATCCTTCCCTTTTTTGGAAAATAAATACAATATTAATAAACGCTCTATTACCTCACAGTAACAGACCGTAAGACATAACACTATGGATATAGCTAAAATATCTAGCAGTGGCAACGTTTGTGGAGCTGAGTCTTCTAGTCAAGGATGATAAATGGGAATTCCACTTTAATTTTAGAAACCAAATTTATACCTAAAAACTGTAGTGTCACTAAAAATAACACTTGTTACCTACTTTCAATTTATTTTTCGGATGTTTAATGTTCGTTGCAAATACAACACTCTTCGTAGTTCACATTAGCGTTCAAAACCTTGTTTTTATTCGTTTTAAACTATTCTTGATTTCAACCTTCATGGAAAATAGCAGATCATTTCGGTACATTACAAAAAGAAAAGGATCTAGAATTCATCCCTATTAAACGCCTCTTTTTAGCACAGATCCAGAAGACTTTGTTCTATTTGTTGATACATGTTGAATTCCATTAGTAAGGTATGAAGCAATAAGATTAAGAAAATTGCCACCATAATCAAGTTTACTCAATAGAATCCCGTGGCACACGCTACCAAACGCCTTCAAAACGAAATCATACTTTTAAAGATGTTGGCTCAATATAGTTTTATCAAAAGTTTTGACTAGACACCACTTTTCAATAGGCAAGTTATCATAGGCATATTTATTTATAAATTATATTTGATAAAAAATATGTCTCATCGAGTTATCAGATCGGTGAAGGTCGCTCTTCCACGTCTCTTAGACCAACAGAGATCTCTTCGATTTTCCTTTAAAAAAAGTGATAAAACTTTTTCTAACAAATCAGGGAAATAATGAACTTTGAGGTAATTGTTATAAATTAATGCTGAGTACAGAATGAGATCATAAATTATATTTTTGTTGATTATTCTAATTAATTTAAGTGAAATTCCCCACAATTCTTTTTTTATATTAAGAGTCTTAAATTATTTTGTAATATCTAATAAATCAACCTACGAGAATGAAAAATCAACATTACATTAATTGCAAACACTATTTTTAAGAAGTTGAGTAGAATTTGAAAAAGATTATATAAATGGAAAAGTTAATTCAAAGAGTATTTTGTCAAAAAAGGCTTCTTGGACGTTTGCTAACTTGTCACGAGTGGTTTATATCGTTCAATGGGACATTTGCGGGCCATTTCGCAGCATATGACCTACCAATGTTAAGCTAAATAAGGATTGATTAAACATTAAAAATATTTGGAAAATCCAAAAGAGCACGCCTTCTTGAACTATTGTTTGCAGCATTTACCTAGTATAGCCCACTAGATTGTTCAGAAAATAATAATTAACCATACATAATAATAAGTTCAATTAGTTCTTGCCGATATTCACAGATGGCTCTGATACTATATTATTATGATAGAGACATGAAAATATTTATTGTAAAAATTTAAGAATTTTTCAGCATTCATATTCAATAGATGACATGCGCTAATGACGGCTTTAATAGAAAGACTTAAGGATTTGTCACAATTTTTCTGTAAAACTTTCTTATATTTACTGTCATATTTGGAAACTACCTATCTGTTGTACAATCTTCGAACTAAATACCTAACACAGGTCCTACCACTAACTGGGAACGTTAAATACATAAACGTCTACTAGATGGCGCTTAGCTGGCACAAAAATTTATTTCAGTTATAAATATTATTTCTGTAGGTATATATCAGAAAAATATGACTTAGTTTCATTAAAATTCATAAACTGTAAGATGTTTCTTTATTACACAGATATAAGAAAAAAGACTTCTATTCTTTGTGGAAAGTAGCCTTGCAAGTAATCATTATCAAACATTATATAAACTATAATAATAGTAGCAGGTATAAAAATTAAGCAAAAGAAAAAACAAATGTTTTATTTTTATTAGTTTAATAATTATTAGGTATATAAACTCTACAAGTACGTAAACAGTAGGTCGGGGAAAAAGTTTCTCCACATTTTATATAGAAATTCAAGGTAAGATTTTACAAAATTTATTTACATTAATTAAAATGTATAATTATGTACATTTTTTCTATGACTTGCTGCCACCTCGTATGTAGTGCAGGATTCTGTTGCTGTATAAGTTTTGGAACTTCTCATTAAAAATCGCGACAAGTAATTTTGACAGTTTCTCTGGATGCTAGATTCACACTACCTAAAGAATTCTGAAGAGAACGAAATATATGGAAATCTGGGGGTGCAAGATCGACGCTTCATGGTGGATGCATTAAGATTTCCCAGTCAAATTCCCTAAATTTTTGTTGAGTGGCTAAAGACGTATGTAATCGGGCATTGTCGTGATAAAGGACCTTTTCTGTTGATCATTTCTGGCCGCTTATTCTCAGTTTCTTGCTTAAGTTTCATCAGCTATCAACAGAAGAAATCCGAATCGATGGTATTCCCCGGCGGTAAAAGCTAATAATGAATGATGACTCAATCCCACCATACACTCAACATCACGTTATTGCGTGTCAAGCCGGATTTCAAGATAGTCTGTGCAACTTGACTGACCTTTGATTACAATCTCGTACATTCTTATCGTAAGTGACACGGTCCATTAGGTTTCTTTCAGTGAGTTCATGTGGCACCTATATATCGAGCTTTTTTATATAGCCAGCCTTTGTCAAATTCGTCTAAACTGTTTTATGTTCATTTCTCAGATCTTCAACTAACTTCTCAAATGTCGATGTAGCTCACTTTTTCAACAAATGCAACTAAATGTAAATGCATCTTTGACATCAAAATTTCCTGATTAAAAACGCTTAAACCAATTTTGTGCTATTCTTACTTACACTGCATTAGGTCCATAAACGTCGTAATTTTATTTTACGGCTTGAGTCACATCGTTCACATTGTTGGCTTCACGCATTTCACTCATTTGTTTTTCTATCCACCGAAAACTAGTAAAACAAATTAAAAGTGGTGGGAATCTGTGTTTTACTTTTTAATTGAATTTTTAAAATGTCTCCTTTCTTGATAACAAAACCAGTTTTACAAACAATACAATCAATAAGATTTTATTGCAAATTTTTACTAGAAAATACAAAAATACTTTTTTCCCGACCAATTACATATGACAAGCTTTTGAAACATTTTTGAAGCCGTTCTGTGAAATTATTATCTACATTTTAGTAACAGAAATACAATAATTTTTCAACATAATATACTGAATATTATCAAAAGAAAATTTTCGAAAAAAAGAAATCAACACAATTATCATAATAACAATAACTATCAACCTCTCATCATTATAATTGTAAATGTCGTAAACAAAACAAAACGAATTGTAATGAAATGCAATTAACATACACAAACGGTTGCCTTTTCCTACAATAAATAAAATTATGCTTTTTATAAGAACCGGTTATAACAGTTGCATATTTTTTTTATGTAATTAATGCACGTATAAATGAAACAAACATTAAGAAATACGTATTATCACAGACTCAATATTATTTAATCTTATCAAGATAAGCGGCTGAAAGACCTAAATCATTTTCTACTTCGCTTTTCTGATCTTCTGGCACTTTTGTATTGATATATGTGTTTATATAAAATTTACTAAATAGATAGATAAATAGTGATGCGTTTATGTTTATCATTAATATTAGAGTGTATGTCGGAGGACATCCAGGATAGATGGCGCTGGCTGCTGCCTGGAGCAAAATCAACACGAACTGCACCTAGAAAAAATATGAATTACATATAATTTACGATATGTTAGCACTGCGAAAACGTAACATTTTTGTTATGTTAATCAGTCAAATATCTAGTGAGAACTATTAATTTATGACAAATATTTGTAATGATGTGGGATTGTCTACTAAAAATCTCGATCAGAAGTTTTATCATAAAGTAGATATGAAATAATTGAGGGCGCGTAAAGCAAAATTATCAATCTGCTATTTGATTTTACATGAAAAATTCCGGACCAAATCTTAAAATAAAAATATATGACAAACTACGTGATATTTTCAAGACTATAGTCTAATCAAAAACATAAAATAATGAAATTTCCTCGATAAAATATAATCACGAAGTAACCTCTAATTTTTATGCGTTTTCTATTTATACTCGATATGGCTATGACCATTAAGACAAAAATTTGATAATTAATTACATTTAAATATGACTAAAGTCAATGTCTAGGCATTTAATGTAATTACTTTTAGTTTCGGAATTATAAATAAAATAAGATTTTTGTCGTTTTTTACATTCGTAATGCGCTCAAAACTATATCGTCTATCGCACTCTGACACGAGGCTTTGTGTATATTTTGTTTCATCGGGCGCGCGGGTGAAATCTGATTTTTTGCTCGCCTTAATATGCACGCTCTTAAACAGATGGGTGAAGATCGTGTCTAGTTCGGATGTTAGACTATATTTACTGTCACGTCAGTACTGACAAGCCATCACTTGTGATTATAAGTATTGGTATTAATTAAAATTAATTTAAATATAATCAATTTAAACGATTAATTCAACAAAACAAGGTTAGTGAAAAATAAATTTAGTATTCATAAAAATAACTAATTGTAATTTTAAATAATTAATGCTGATGATTTGTAAAAAAAAAAAACTTGTGATTTACGCGTCGGAACTATACATTCCTTATGTGAAGTGATCTTTGAACTTGTAATAAAAATACAAATTAATGCATATATAATTTACGTAATAAATCTATACTAATATATAAAGCTGAAGAGTTTGTTTGTTTGGTTGTTTGTTTGTTTGTTTGTTTGTTTGTTTGTTTGTTTGAACGCGGTAATCTCTGGAACTACTGGGCCGATTTGAAAAATTCTTTCAGTGTTAGATAGCCCATTTATCGAGGAAGGCTATAGGCTATGTGTCATCACGCTAAGACCAATAGAAGTGGAGTCCACGCCGACGAAGTCGCGCGCAGAAGCTAGTTACAATATAAAAAAACAACTGTTCCGGTATAGACGTAGGTTTAGTGGTAACGATTAATGTCAAAGATAGCTATTTTCAACCGACGAAAAAACGGAGGAGGTTATGTATTCGACGCGTATATTTTTTTAAGTTTTTTTTTAATGTATTTTACTCATAACTTTTTACAGAGTAATCCTATTTTGATAATTCTTTTTTTATTTAAAAATTCTTTTTTTATTTAGAAATTGGTCCCATATAAATTTGAAAATAAAAATCTAACCCGAAGGGTAGGAAAACAGGAATTGATTGATTATTCACTCACTGATTGTAAGGTATGACCACGCATAACTTTTTACAGAGTAGTCCGATTTTGATAATTCTTTTTTTATTGGAAAGTGTACACCCCGAAATTGGTCCCATATAAATTTGAAAATAAAAATCTAAAGAAGTATTATATGAACGTTAACAGCTTAAGTAAGGTAGGAAGATATTTTAAAGGTAATCAAAAATTAAGCATGTAGTAGGTAATTAGAGGATTATAGCCACAAAAAATATGTAATAAAAACTTTTTAACAAAGAATTAAACCACCGAAAAACTGAAAAGCAAAAAATAATAAACCTTTTTTTTTACTATTTAATACCTTTATATGTCAACGACCTGCCCAGAGAACTGTAGGAAATGTATAACAGTACCACGAAAATCAAATCACGTTTTTAAAAATATTTTTTGTACCCAGATAAACCCGCGAGGTTAAGTACTAAATTGCAAATTATTATGTATTTCTTATGTATTGGCTAATAAATTGAAAAAAAATTTTTAACCTTAATAACTAAGTTCTTAAACGAATTTAAGTATAGCTAAGTAATTTTGAGTTGGCACCAAACAATCACTGTACAAAGATCACTAAATTACCTTAAATTTAACGAAATAATCAAATCTTACGCTTCGCGCATTACGCTTTACGTAATTAATCAATTACATAGCTTGTTTGGCGCCGACTCAAAATTACTTAGCTATACTTACATACGCTTAAGAACTTAGTTATTAAGGTTAAAAACTTAACTATTTACAAAAATATATACTTAGATATTATTGTTTCATTACTTTAAGAAGTTAGTTATTAAGGTTAAATAAAAAAAGGTTTATTATTTCTTACTTTTCAGTTTCTCGGCGGCTTAACTCTTTGTTAAAATTTTTTTATGATTCCAGGTCAACAAATAAAAATATTATTATATGATTGACTGACTGACTGACTGGCTTCACTTGTACAAATACAAGTATACTTCTAATCTAGGTATTTCGTCTTGTAGATGTTTCCACTATGTCTGGTAGAGTACACAGATCATCTGGTTTTAGTTGTTATTTAAGATATGTTTGACAATCATTGATGGCGACTACTATTATTCGATTACTAATATTCAATATTTATGATTAAAAAAAAACAAGCAATATGTAAGTAACGTGATTGCACCATCCCAGTCTATTAAGAGGCATAGATTAAAAATATCAACTGTCAAATAGCGCGCAAAAACGTCAAAGTCAAGTTTAAGATATTACCACACTTACCTCAAGGACCTACTTACCTCGTGAAGGCTGTTCACAAAGTAAGTCTTTTAAAGCAAGTTCACTACTGAGCTCCATAGTTCAAAGATTTTACAGACCTGTGTGGCGTTGTCTTATTATAAATTAACTTTTATAGATAGAGGTACTTACCAATTGCAAAGACGTTATATACTTTTTCCACCATAAATTCTTCGCCAGTTCAGGAACAGCAGACATTCCATAGTATGTGTACATGATGACGTGGACGTAGGAATTTAAGGTGCCAACGAATATGGTGCTGTACGATGGTTCATACTTCAGATTGAACCAAGTACACCACAATATTGTCAGGTGATGGTAGACATGGAGAAACGTGACTTGGTTATCCTTCTTTCGGATGACGAAGAATATTGTATCCAAGAGTTCGGTGACTTTTGCTATGAAATAGGCGTATGTACTTGTCGTAATCTAGAAAACAACGAAGATGTACACTTTTGGTGATAAGTATTATCTATACTATTAATATATAAAGCTGAAGAGTTTGTTTGTTTGGTTGTTTGTTTGTTTGAACGCGGTAATCTCTGGAACTACTGGGCCGATTTGAAAAATTCTTTTAGTGTTAGATAGCCCATTTATCGAGGAAGGCTATAGGCCAATAGGAGCGGAGTCCACGCCGACGAAGTCGCCCGCAGAAGCTAGTAATAAATATTTTGTTTCGAATTCAATGTACCATTGAAGTTTGGTAAAATTATTCCTAAGTTTCGAAAAATATGTATATGTTTGTTTTCCATAGCTTAAGAGGTTACATGGGTTTCACGGTTTCAAAAAATTCTTTTTTTTGTCTTATTAAATTTTACAACATCTCTAGAATATTTTCCTAAAATTTCAAATCGATCAGAAAAATAGTTTCGGAGATACAGTCTTAAGAAGTGGCCCGCTCAATGCGATTATGCTGACACGTTAACACGTTAAATGAATCTATGGTTGGTTGTGGTTGTGAAACAGATGTTCCCAGGCAGACTGATTTTGAAAAGAGGTGATATCCCATGGCCAGCTCGTAGCTCAGATTTTTTTTTTGTACACCCTCAAACACCTGAGTCTACAGTAATAATCTGAGAAACATCGACCACCTTAAAAAGAATATCCGTGGTGAAATGGCAGTAATTACATCAGTATTACTGAAGAAAATTTTCAATAATTTCCGTTCGAGGTTAGAGGGGTACCGTCGTAGAGAGGGTCGTCATTTAGATAATGTTATGTAAAAAAAAACACGATTATTACTTTAGGATTCCTTAGTTTTATTTTAACTATGCCTTTTGTATTTATTTTTTAATCTATTTTTTAAACATGCACGTTCTATTGCGCCACTTTTTATATTAATATTTAATTTTCTACTTACAATATATCTACTTTCTGGTGTTTCTATTAAGCATGACTTTCCTATTAAACCATTTTGCCAAATAAGGTTTGTACCCTGAAATAATTCAAATTAACTCTTTATATAGTACATAGGTAAATACATCTTGATTACATTCTTAATTTGTTAATATAAGTATATGTATAAGTACATAATAAAATAAGTGTTATTTATAAAATATTACGAACAATGAATTAAAACAAAAAAAAATTTGAATGAGTCATTAAAAAAATGCTGCAATGATGATTAATTAAATTACGTATAATGTAGATGATCTATATGATAAAAATGAATGTTGCTAAGCGCATATAACTGGAGAACGGCTTGACCGATTCGGCTATTTTTTTTTGTATGTTCCTTAAATTCCACGGAAGGTTTTTATACAAAAAAAAACACAACAGACAGAACGAAGTCTGTCCGGGCAGCTAGTTATATCATAAAAATAGCGTTAAGTGTAAACTTTAGATTAATGATTTTAATTAAATAAAAAATTTACTCAATAATTCTTCAAATATAAAGTTGAATTTATACGTTACGAGTATAAATATACTTACAATGTAACATAAGTATAGAGAAAACGCCACTTGAAACATATTGTATGTAATAAGAAGATTATTAATAGATACCGGTGGACGATTTTTCATGAGTCTTGGACCAACATTTAATACGAATAATAAATATGATATAGTTATTATAATTAATGGATACGGCGTTTCCATAAGTATCCACTGATCGACATATTCCACTGAAACAAATATATGTGTAAATACATATGTATATATTATATAGGTACGCATCACCTTGATTGATATCTTCCTCACAATTTCCATCATCGTATGTCTCCGGTTCTGTTTGATTTTTAAAATATTTAACATAACATGAAAGGATTGTTTCAAAATTTAACCTGTCTCTTTTTATTATACCACTAATGTGAAAAACAAACGTACAGTTTGCCTTATCATAAGCGGTTACCATAGGCAATGGAAGCCTGCAATACAAGGCAAAAACATCCTACCTTCGCTACCAATGAAGTGGACCTTGAGGAGGTTTTGATACCTTACCGACCATGGAATCGCTTCTGCCTGTAATATCTCACTGCTGAGCATAGGACACTTTCCCAATGTAGGGCAAGAATCACAGATTAATTCACTACAATGCTCGAATGCGGGTTTGCAGATATATTCCCTGCTATGAGTAACAATTGCTATCACGTGTACATACTAGTAATAACAACCGGGACTGACGGCTTAACGTGCTCTACAAAGCACGGTGGGGAGACGCACAAAGACTGCACAAACACCCAGACCACGGCAAACATCAAAGTCAAAGTCAAAAATAATTTTATTCAAATAGGCTTCAAGAGCACTTTCGAATCGTCATTTTACAAATTAAAATTTTAAAATGATTATTATTTTTATGAAAGTGAAGCTATCACCGATTCGGAATGTAGATTCTGCAGAGAAGAATCGGCAAGAAACTCCGCAGTAACTCTTTTGAAAATAATGTACAAACTGTGTTTTAGTACAGAACTAGTAATATCTTGCATGAAATACATGTCACTAAGTCCACACATCTTTATCAACTATGTACTCCTGCACCGAATAATAAGCTTTATCTATTAATCTCTTTTTAATAAAAACTTTAAAATCTTTAGATAATTCCAAAATTCCGATAAAAATTATAAGTTAAAGGTATTAAAAAGACTTACCTGAACCATTAAAATTCCACTTTCCACTAGTTAAACCATTTTCCAACATTAAATTCTTTTCCATTTTTATTTTATTAAGATTTATATTTAAAATATTAATTGCTTTTTTTACATTTATTAATTTTTGTTTTTA
This sequence comes from Melitaea athalia, assembly GCA_905220545.2. Classification (NCBI taxonomy): domain Eukaryota; kingdom Metazoa; phylum Arthropoda; class Insecta; order Lepidoptera; family Nymphalidae; genus Melitaea; species Melitaea athalia. The sequence goes on from HG992180.1 coordinate 3,167,886, forward strand.
CAACAAAACTGCATGACGATCGTTTGTTGAATACGTTATAATCGAACAATAAGGTATTATAATAATGCTTTATAATTATTTTAACGATGGTTTTGTTTGTTGTTTTTATATATAAATATTAACAAGTTTCATGCAGGATTCAACAGACAAAATGTAATTTAATTACTTTATTAAGGTTTATTATTTTACATAAATTAATTGAATAGGGGAAGTACCACAGTGCCAAACACCTAAGCTAAAGATGCATAAAAAATGTTTAAGGAATCTGTACGCATTTATTCGACATTATAAGCCACATAACAATCACAGACATTTGTATAAATCAACAAAGGATCAAAATAATACAAATTCAATTAGAAAACCAAAGCTAAACATTGGCATTATTTTTTGATTTATTATGATGTGGCACCTATTACCGAACAAAGTTATAAAATGGTACATATGACATCTTTCACAAATATACTGGTGACTTGAGGTCGGAACACACTGGAATATCAGCCTCATGAGTCCATTCGTTACATGATAAGCATGTTTTTCTTCTTTTTATATACTACTAGGTCGTCTTTTGGTGGGTTACTTTTTCACTCGCAACATTTGAATTTTCGGTTGGCCAGCGAATTTTATTCATTCTCTCTATTATTTAAGACATAAGTTTACCTGAAATAATAAATGCAGCCTTTAAAACTGTTGAATATTATAAAGAAAGTTTAAAAATGAATATTATAAAAAAGTGTAAAAATAATAGTTCGGCCATAGGGGAAAGTACACGTCTTGTTCGGTACTAGGGACTCATAGAACATCACTGAAATGGAAAAAACCTTAAATATATTCATGTAATATAAGTTTTAAGAACAAAATGTAAAAAAATACATAACAAACAAAATTTAAATGCTGCTAGAAATAACAGCACGCGTAAATATTGCATCAACCAGTATTTTTAGCATACACGTGAGGTGCCGATCCCGCGAAAAATAAATGAATCTGCTCTCACGACCTAAGCTAACGTATTTTCATTTAATAATAATTAATTAAGAAAAGTAAATAATATACATGTAAATTGTTTTCAGTCTGTAATATAAAAAAATACTTAAAATGACATCTAGTGTTGATAACGTGAACTACGTAAGCAATAAGAATCGCGTGATGTTAGGTTTGTTTCAAAGGACTAGTTCTGCGAAGACTGTTTCTGTGCGTAATAGATGGCGCTATTCAGCGGTTTTGTGATTTTTAATTGGCTTCTTCTTCTTGAGTGACCGGTAACGCGGCAGCGTCGTGACGTTCAGTACTTGGATGGGTGACCGCCTGGGAATATGAGTGAGGTTGGGTTTTTGTTTTTTTTTTTCTAAATTTTTTTTTTATTTTATATTCGTTCTTTTTAATTAGTTTGCCAAAGAAGTTTCACTTCTGACATGTGTACTTTGTACGCAAGCAATTTTTTTTTTATATATAACAAACAAACAAGACTTCTGTTTATAATATTACGTATTAAAACAATTATAATTAAAATATTCTTTACACTTACAATATTAAATCATGTTCTTAACAGTAATACATAATTATTTAAAACCAGTAATTATTTAAAATATAAAATAATTTAAACGTATTATAAATATGAATTAAAAGAATATTATTATTATTACTACACGAGCTGCTGGGTGGTTACAGCAGTAAAGAAAATAGGCCCTCTTCCCGTGGGTGTCGTAAGAGGCGACAAAGGGATAACACAGTTCCACTACCACCTTGGAACTTATAAAGCCGACCGATGATGGCGGGATAAAGATCTAACTGCTGGCTATTAAATACACAGGGCGAAGACGGGCAGCAAAATCTTCAGTGTGACAAAACCAGCCCTGCAGTCACCAACCCACCTGCCCAGCGTGATGACTATGGGCAACACACATGAGTTCACGCCACTTTTGGTCCGAACTTGTGGAGGCCTATGTCCAGCAGTGGTCACTCCTATCTCTCAAGTTGGACCAAATTACAGATGCTTACAAAATTTAATAAAAATTGGTTCAATAGTTTCGGAGTTTATCGCAAACATTGCATTTATATTATAATTTTAAGTACACTATAATAATATGATATTCTATTGTATACGATACGATCCCGCCTGTAACATCCCACTGCTGGGCATAGGCCTCTTTCTACATGGAGAAGGATTGGTGTTTTATCCACCACGCTGCTCCCCTGCTGTTTCATGCATGTATATAAGTAACGATTGCTATCAGGTGTATTTGATAACAACCAGGACCAGCTGTTTAACGTCTAAGGCAAGGCCATCTAAGGCACCAACAAGGACAGACATCCAAACAGGAATGAAATATTTGTACAAATACAAATTCAAATTAATATCAATCGTTATCGTATCGTTGTTATTATATATATATAGGTAATTATTCTTTTCTTATACCTTTATTTAGGTAATTTTATGCATACGTATATGACAGCCCTATATATATTCCTTTATAACTAGTTATTATTATTATTTGAAGAATAAATATCACAAAAATAATATTATTAGTTACGAATTGGTGCATTTTGACTTGACCATGACCGAGATGTAAGCCCTCAGCGTCCGCAGCTCCGTGCCAACCCCCCCCCCCCCCCCCCCCAACCAACCTATCCAGACCCAACCGGTCACAGGTTTGCCGAGATCCTCCCTCGGTGGTCCAGGGCCAGGTCCAGGTGACCCAGAGACTTTTGGCCCTAGCATGTACAAGGCGGACTACGATCCCAGCGCCTAGATGCGCTTTCGCGCCCTTCCCTGCTGGTTTTGGTCCATGGGGATCCGAAAACCCCTACCACCTACACTTAAACTGCGATATAAAGCACAGAAGGAAATTTTCCGCACAAAATATTGAGCAGCCCGACTGGGGAAGTACCTCGATTTTACAGAAGATATTTATATATCTTCTGTAAAAAACTATTATTGAGATTATTCTCAATAATAGTTTTTTTAAGCAGTGTTGTGTTCCTGTTAGTGAGTAAGGTGACTAGAGCTCCTGGGGAGTATTGGGGATAGGGTCAGCAGCTTGCTTGCAATGCTTCTGGTGTTGCAGGAGTCTATAAGCTACGGTAATAGCTTACTATCAGATACCATATACTTTGTTTACTGACCAAGTTATAAAAAAGCCACTCACAAACAGTGCTAGTGGCACTCTGCCAATAGGGGATACGCCCATTAGAAGGTCAAGCAACTCCCGAGGGTTGTTTCTATTTAGTTTAATATAAATTGACGAATTGTATAGTATGACGTAGAATGACGTCAGGGTTACCTTCAAATCCGGCACTGGCAAATATTTAATGTATTTAATGCTAACACTTAAGCTCATTATGAGCGTGAAATACAAAACGTAAACAGCTGTAAATAGCTACTTCGCTTGAGTTGACTTGCGGCAACATAATAATTACAAAAACAAATACCCATACCAGACAAACACACACACATACGCACACACCCACGTGCGGTCGTGCGTTAATATATTAATGAATACATAATTATATTGTACCCACACTCGTGGCGCAAATCGAACCAGTAACCCCTGGAGCAGAAAACAGGTTACTGCATACTGTGCCAACACTGCCAACAGGCTCTACGACATGTCGACATCAAATGACATAATCTACTGTCTACTAGTCCATATAAAATTCTTGAAATTCTATCAAAACTGGGACACAAATTTTTAAAACTACGCTTCAAGGTATACATTTGATTCAACAGTTTAACTAATGATAATTCAAAGAGTTTCTAGTTTCTTTGTTACTTTCTTATCTTTTCACTATTTCTAGTTGTAGCAATTTTTTGAGCTGCTATTATCATTATATCACTTGAATGATATAATAATAAAATACAATAAAATATTATATAGTATAGCACTGCCCAAAATTTTTAAAAATATTAATTATATATTTAACATACATTGCAAGTTAAATAAAAACTTGTAAAAATAATTTAAAATGAAAATATAATTATCGTATTTTTTTTTGTATATTAAAGTCTTTGCTAAAAGAACCTTTCAGGCGTTTTGACATTAAAAATAAAGAAATTTACATTTATCTATACTAATATTATAAAGAGGTAAAGTTTATAACTTTGTATATACGGGGTAATCTTCGCAAATACTGATCCGATCATGAAAATTCTTTCGCTAACAGAAAGCTACACTATTCAGGAGTGACAAGATAAAAGGAAAAAGATAAAAATATATAAAGATTTTAAAACAGCAGGATTTGAACCTGCGCCCTCTGACGTGCCGTGTCAACAATTCAATCTAATCAAGCATTATTATTTGCCTTAGAAATTAATTGGTGATTTTAAAACATTTATATTTATCTGATTTGCTGAAAATAGTGAGAGGCTACACTATTCAGGTGTGACATAGGCTATATTTTATTGTAATTGTACAAAAAAATTCAGTAAAAAAGAAAAATATTAAAATACTAGTTACTAATAAAAATATTTTATTTTTATTTTTTCAAGCATAAATTTGATTATAAGCTAGCAACTGAGGCTGATCACCTCATTTAACGCCAAAAATAAATTAATAGCCGATGTTGTCATTGTTTAACTTTTACAACAATATATACTACAAGTACCTATAATCCCTATAAAATCTAGTAGCATAAAACGTTGACGTTTCACCTCAGCCTTAACTGTTTCTTGTCGGTTCTACTCAACAGATCATCGAAATTAGCAATCGTATTAGAAATGTAACACTGACAGCTGACTGTACGGAAGGCATAAGTAAAACTGTTTCGGGGGACTTTATTAACGCAATAGAATGGGCATGACGAAAGATTTTCAAAACCTCTTCCGTAATGTGGCTACACATTTACTATTTACGAAAATACCTATATTTCGGTAATAAACTTAAGTTTAAGGAAGATTAAAACTATTTTTCTAATATGTTTTCAATGAGAGCGGCAAAACGGCTGCAGGTGTCATGGCGTCGGCTCTGACGTCACAAAATAATCTGGGCCTTACTTTTTACTTTACTCTTTGGAGCGCGCCTGACGTAGGTATTATGTTATGTTGTGACGTCTGCGCTATAATTTGTGTTTCATTCAAAATGGCCGATTGCAGTATTTTAATGTTTTATTTTATTAAAAATCAATCATCAATAATCTTATTATTTTACATAAAACTAAACCAGTATTTTGATTTTTTTTAATATGAGTGTTCCCCTGAAATCATTAAATTGACGATTTTTTTATACTTTCGTCATGCCCATTCCAAAATTTATGTTTCCTAAAATGTTTGTCTGTATGTCTGTTTGTGTGTGAGTTTGTGCACGCTAATATTTCATGTGCAGGTTTCACTGATGTGTTTTGACAAGCTTCATTTAACATTAAGTGACTGTTTTCTTTAAATCGGATTACAAAAAAAATTGTGTGTCTCAGCTACGACGCACGACTGGAGTTTACCACTTCAGATCGACTAAATCTAAATAGGTATCTCTATAGGTAGTAGGTACCTACAGAAAAGACTTACTAGTCGAAAGAAAAAATCGGCCAAGTGCGAGTCGGACTCGCGCACGAAGGGTTCCGTACCATTGACTAGGTACATTGATTGTAATAACGGGCAAAAAGCGGCTAAAAATCACTTTTATTGTATGAGAGCAAAAATAGGCAAAAATGACGTTTTTTGTATGGGAGCCCCCCTTAAATATTAATTTTATTTAAATTTTATTATTTATCATTAAAGTAAATATACAACTAAGTATTTTGTGAATATTTCAAGTGCCTACCTGTTACCATTTATTGATATCGACCAAAAATAGGCAGAAAAATCGCGTTTGTTGTATGGGAGCCCCCCTTAAATATTTATTTTATTTTGTTTTTAGTATTTGTTGTTATAGCGGCAACAGAAATACATAATTTGTGAAAATTTCAACTGTATAGCTATCGCCGTTCTTGAGATACAGCCTGGTGACAGACGGACGGACAGCGAAATCTTAGTAATAGGGTTCCGTTTTTACCCTTTGGGTACGGAACCCTAAAAAAGGTTAATACTATATCAAATAGTAAATAAACGAATAAAGTAACGCCATCTACCGCGCGATGCCGCTATTAGAAGACTATTAATTATTATTTTAGTTTATTTTATTTATTTATAGCGGTCAGTAACCTCAGTCAGCAGTAATCTGGCTGCAGGTAAGTATAGCAATCATAGAGATGGGTGCCTACTATAGTCAGGTATATAATGTAAAATATTGACGGTTTTAGCTTACTACATGTAATTAATAACATGAGAGGGAAAAGATTTTTTAGAAGAAAAAAATTTTTTTTTAAATATTATTATTTGCAGCAGGCTTATATGGTGGCAGAGGTTGTTTTTATAAATTCACAATATTGAAATCAGCCTATAAAAAATTGTTTCATCTAATTAACAGATGAGGGAAGATTTTGTTATATTCCGGATCTTAGACCAACAAGTTTAGTACTCGCATGCCGTTACTGTCAAGCCATTTCTTGTGAAATAACGGGACAGAGCTAGTAATAAGCTACGCAATATGTTATAGTACTGGTATTATTTACAAGCAATTTAAATATAATCAATTTAAACGATTAATACAACGAGACGATGTAATTTGAATAATTAATGCTGATGACTCGTAAAAAAAAACTGTATTTCATGCGTCAAAACTGTAATAATCTTTGAACTTTTAATAAAAATACAATCTAATGCCTAAATTCTTATTATATACTTCTTCCACCATAAATTCTTCGAAAATTGAGGAACAGCAGACATGATGACGTGGACGTAGGAATTTAAAGTGCCAAGGAATATGGTGCTGTACGATGGTCCATACTTCAGATTGAACCAAGTATACCACACTCTTGGCAGCTGATGTTAGACATGGAGGAACGTGACTTGGTTATCCTTCTTTCGGAGGACAAAGAATATTGTATCCAAGAGTTCGGTGACTTTTGCTATGAAAGAGGCGTATTGTACTTGTGGTAATCTAAAAAACAATGTATTTCTACATTTTTGGTGATAAGTATTATAATAAATATTTTGTTTCAAATTCAATTTATCATTGAAGTGTTATAATATTAGTAATAAATACTTTAACAGTGTATTCGGGGTAGACGCCAGACGAACGCAGTTGCGGCGCGATGACACGGATACCCGGAGACAGAAGGACGACGACTGACGGTGACGACAGGTTGAGGATACGACGACACGACGAACGGTCAGGGGTGAGGCAGTAGAGAGGGAATTAGCGTAGGATAATCTTTATGCTATAGGACAACAACCACCTCTGAGAGCAACCGGTCAATAGGCACAGTAGGGTCTATTCTCCATGGTAGGGACACTCAATTAAGGCTCCGTCGTTTGACAAAAGTAGGCATTTAACGTCTACCCCGTCCCCCTTGGACACAAGTCGCGCGAACTCGTTGCTGTTGAACTCAGTCCGTGACCTCAAAGCGTCAGTGGCTGTAAAGCGAACTAATTTGATTTGACTTTAAAATAGAAATGCATTTACGATCATTTTTTAAAGTAGTGATAAATATGTAATACTTTCGTAAATAAATGAAATAAGTAAATGATTTCAGAGTTATTTATTATAAAGACTGTTGGACATAAATAGAATAAGCTATATAAAATAAAACAAATTACATATTAAATCTATACAAATAAATAAAATTGAAGTGTCTGTTTGTAATATTGTAATACCCGCTTTTAACTAAATTACATATAATACATGGTGCAAAAACCAAAATAACATTTTTTTATAATTTGTTTGTCTGTCTGTTCCGGCTAATCTCTGAAACGGCTGGATCGTTTTTGACAGGACTTTCATTGGCAGATAGATGCTGATGTAATAAGGAGTAACGTAGGCTACTTTTATTTTAGATTTTTTATGAATATTTTATAACTGCTAACTGAACAATAATTATTTTGTTAAACTCCACGCGGACGAAGTCGCGGGCACAGGTAGTTTAAAATAATTATTATTCAATAAAACGTATCTCAATAAATTCCACAATACAATTACAATATTTAAAAAAAACTAGTTGAAAAAAAAAAGCGGTCACCCATCCAAGTACTGACCGTCGTGACGCTGCCGCGTTACCGGTCGATCAAATTTTATCTTAACTAACATATCTCTCTTAACTTCCGTTCGCCTCGACCGATCATACTTTTCGTAATGCTCTCGTCACGCACCTGCTTACTCCCCAAGTTAAGCGCGCCTAAAGAAGTTTCACTTCAAAAAAAATAGTTGAAAAAAAAGCGGTCACCCATCCAAGAACTGACCGTCGTGACGCTGCCGCGTTTCCGGTCGATCAAATTTTGTCTTAACTAACTTATATCTCCCTCTCAACTTCCGTTCACCTCGACCGATCACACTTTTCGTAACGCTCTCGTCACGCCTGCTTACTCCCCAAGTTAAGTGCGCCTAAAGAAGTTTCACTTTAAAAAAAAACTAGTTGAAAAAAAAAGCGGTCACCCATCCAAGTACTGACGCTACAATGAGCGTAACGCTACAAATAGCGTAACGATACAATAGCGTAACGCTACAATGAGCGCAACGCTACAAATAGCGTAACGCTACAACAAATAGCGTAATGCTACAATTATCGTAAAGCAACAATGACCGTAACGCTACAATGAGCGTAATGCTACAATGAGCGTAACGCTACAAGGAGCGTAACGATACAATGAGCGTAACGCTACAAATAGCGTAACGCTGCAACAAATAGCGTAATGCTACAATGATCGTAAAGCAACAATGATAGTAACGCTACAATGAGCGTAACGATACAAATAGCGTAACTCTACAATGAGTGTAACGCTACAAATATCGTAACGCAACAATGAGCGTAACGCTACAATGAGCGTAACGATACAAATAGCGTATTGCTACAATGAGCGTAACGCTACAATGAGCGTAACGCTACAATGAGCGTAACGCTACAATGAGCGTAACGATACAATGAGCGTAACACTACAAGTAACGTAACGCTACAATGAGCGTAACGATACATAAGCGTAACGCTACAATTAGCGTAACGCTACAATGAGCGTAACGATACAATGAGCGTAACGCTACAATGAGCGTAACGCTACAAGTAACGTAACGCTACAATGAGCGTAACGATACAAATAGCGTAACTCTACAATGAGTGTAACGCTACAAATAGCGTAACGCTACAAATAGCGTAACGCTACAAATATCGTAACGCTACAATGAGCGTAACGCTACAACAAGCGTAACGCTACAATGAGCGTAACGATACAAATAGCGTAACGCTACAATGAGCGTAACGCTACAATGAGCGTAACGCTACATAGAGCGTAACGCTACAATGTGTCATCCTTTTTCATGCAAGTCGCTGCGCGGCGCGCCCTCCCTGTCGTTTTTCCATTGCATCCGGTTTGAAATCACAACGATTCTAAAGAAGTTTCACTTCAAAAATCTAATTGAAAAAAAAAGAGGTCACCCATCCAAGTACTCGTCGTGACACTGACGCGTTACCGGTCGCTCAAATTTTACCCCTCGTGCGCCTAAAGAAGTTCACTTCAAAAATATTGGTGTAATGTGTACCGTGTATAATTATATACATACATATGAATTTAGTTAAAAGCCGTAATATTACAAACAGGCACTCCATTTATATTAATTTTTATATAGATAAATAGTGTTTACAAAACTTAAACAGCAACAAAATAATTACATACTGATAGCAGCGCCACCTATCGGGTCAAATTGAGATAAAAAATTCCCTATCTCTCGAATTGGACCAAATTACAGATGCTTACGAAATGTGATAAAAATTGGTTCAGTACTTTCGGAGTTACATACCGATAGCAGCGCCACCTACCGGGTCCAATTGAGATAAAAACTACCCTATCTCCCAAGTTGGACCAAACTACAGAAGCTTACAAAATTTGATACAAATTGGTTCAGTAGTTTCGGAGTTAGATACCTATAGCAGCGCCACCTACCGGGTACAATTGAGATAAAAAGTTATCCTATGTCCGTTCCCTGGTTCTAAGCTACCTCCCCACCAATTTTCAGCCAAATCACTTCAGCCGTTCTTGAGTTATAAACAGGGACCGGACAACACCGCTTAAGAGTTAAGCCTTTTCGCGGGGTAACCCCTACATGGTGTAGCCCTTATCGCTGAGTATCCTTTTATTCGAGTTACACCTCAAAACCCAGCGAAACGGGTAACTCCTTTAATATAGTAACCACGTGAAGGGGTTAACCCCTTCAGTGGCTTAAGCCTATGCGGAGGTTACCTACACGAAAAGGTTTTATTCGGGTTACCCTGAATTAACTAATAAAAAAATGAAGTAGGCACTACAAAACACACTTAAACAAAATCACTGCTAAATAGTTTTTAATTCCTTCCGTAGTTTCGTCCGAGTTACGACTTCCAATTTTCTAATTGAAATGATAATACATATAATAATAACTCTGAGAATGAACAAGTTCAGACACGAAAAAACCGGCGCGAGCGTCGGCGCGGCGGGAAAATGCCACGTGTGGTAGTGGTTAAGCGATTCTCAATCTAATGTCGACTACGAAGAGTACATATTTAATGTACTTTGTTGGATTGGCTTACCATGTTACAGTGTTACAGGGTTTTGAAAGGGTATCCCTTATCGGAAAAGGGTTGGTTTAAGCCGTTCGCAGGTGTTACATGCATCAAAGGCTTTATTTTTTTAGCGCTTCAAAATACCCCTTCAAAAACCCTTTCAACGAGTACCCGGCCGGTCCCTGGTTATAAATAGTGTAACTAACACGATTACACGACTTTCTTTTATATAATTATATAGATATAGATTTAAAATAAATAGCGAATTTAAATTTTATTACTACTGTGGGCAGTAGGTGTATGGATATTGAATGCATACTACGTAATATTAAAAAAACAAAAGACGGAACGCTTTTTTGAAAAATTTTGCACACGTCTTGCCTCTGTAACGTCCAACGGGACAGTGTGAGTGCCGCGAGAGCGCCCAGCGCTTCGAAAATCACTTGAATAATCGATTAAAAAAAATAGATGTAATAAATAAATTAAAAAGCGGCAGAAGGGGATCCAGTTATATATGAACTTTATTTTGGTAAGTTACTCATAACATCAAATCAGTTATTTTAATAATAAAGCCGAAAATAGTAGATAAAATGAAGCGAAAAGAGGTAACTTTGTGAATTTATTCTATCGAGCCAAATTTATCAAATCATGTTTCCAACGTCAAAAGTGGACAAAATATACCCTCAACAATATCAATTAAATTTATTAGATTAAAATTTCACTGTTTACTATTTCAAAAATGAATTCATATAAACGTGTTTTGCAGGAATATCTGAAATACCTCGCCTTAAGAGTGTGCACGAACTAAGCGCTAGAGACTAGTGTACCACCAGAAGATGATGCTACAATTGATAGCCGTCCTGGTATATATTTATTCCTCGTAAAACTTCTATAGCGCGATTTAAAGAAGGTCAGCGCCATCTAGTGACGAGGGTGAAACTTAGCAAAGAGAATACGAGTCTTATGTTGATAAACTTTGATAGCGTGATTTAAAGGAGGTCAGCGCCATCTAGTGACGAGGGTGAAACTTAGCAATATCATTCTTATGTTAATATGGTTTATTACAATACTCTTTATTGTACACCACTATGTGGCTCCGAGCAGTTACAACTGGAACTGCAAAACCGATTCGATTTGCTGGAAACTACTAGCGACGTGATCGACAACGTGGTGAAGACGGTGTGTAGGTACACTGGGTCGCAGACACTTTCCGCCGACGATCACACCACAAGTCAACAAAGCAGTCCAAACTTTCTCCCGAAGCCTTGGATCTGATGCGGCGGAGGCGCGATTTGCCCACTGCTCAAGCAGCGTCGCCAGAACAGAAGGCTTTCTCTTGGAGTATACGAAAACTTGTACGCCAAAACCTCAGCTGTTCAAATACGAGAGAGATTACTACTCTTATTGAGCAGAATAGGGGGTTCAAGCTTTTCCAAACACCATTGGAGAGAAGCCTTCTTGCGAAGCTCAAAACAGCGAATGGCAGAACCGTTTGCTCTCGCCCTCAGATCCGAGAAGAGGTTGACAAGACCAGAAAACAAGACCCATTTTCCTCCGGCTTGGTGTAATAAAGGGAGATGTAATATCACCAAAAATGTTTACCACTGCGCTGGAGGATGTCTTTAAGACCTTGAATTGGAAGGAACGAGGCAGCAACGTCAGCGCTGTATACATCTCTCACCTTCGTTTCGCCGACGATATCGTCATCTTTGCGGAGACGTTCGATGAGCTAGGCCAAATGCTGGCCGGCCTAAACAAGTCCTCTCGACGAGTCGGTTTACCAGGATATCTGGCGCAAACTTGGGGAGGCCTATGTCCAGCAGTGGAATGCAATGGGCTGAACTAATTGACTGACTGACTGATTATACACCACAAAAAAAAAAACGTTGCAAAAAAGTGATACGAAGAAAGATGTACAGAGGCAGTCTTATCGCTTAGGGCAGGGCATAGAACATTTTAAAATTAAAAATTTTAAAAAACCCCCACACAAAAAATAAGCTATAAAAATTAAAAATTAACATTTTAAAACTATTATTTAAGTTCAAATATTTTTATTTTCCAAGCGTCGTCGCGTCGGGGGACTGCTAAAGTTTATAAAGTATTTTACCAACAACAGCTACTTAATTCTTACGAATTACATTTATACAAACGCGCGTTTGCATCGCGTCTGTATCGCTACACACGCGCTTCAACGGCGCATTTTAAACACGCGCGTCGACGGCGTGCTTTTATTATACAGGTGTCCAAAGGTCTACAGGCTGCGTCTGACTCGCGTGTGTATCGCGTCTGTATCGCTACAAACGCGCGTCGACGGCGCGTTTAAAAAACGTGGGTTGCATAGGCCCTAGTAGTAAATATTTTGTAAACTTTGATAGGTGATTGTTAGCCTCATAAAGTGTAATGTATCAGTGATTTAAATGTTTGACTTAAATTGTTATACACTTATTGAACTATTGATTAAAATATTGATTAAAAATTAAAAAATAAAATTTATTTTTCAAATTACAATCAATAACTCCTTTCATTTGAAGCCTATATTGTAGGAGAATACATAGATATGTATAAAAATAACTAGTTGGCCATCTTAGGTATTCAGCCAAGTTGGATTAACCTTTAACTGACGTGGTATACGTCTCACAGACGTAACTATTTTTATTATAACAATATTTTTCAAAATAAGCGACGCGCGGCGATACCTCTCCCGCTACCTTCCTACCTCGCCGTATTTTTGTCGCCGGTCACGGTCGCGAGCGCACCGAGTGTATAGGTGTTCCCTCAGGAGCAATCGCCGTCTCACAGACGTAAGTACGGTGTTTATGTACAAAAACTTAGCATGTCTCTTGGTCGTCACATCTGTGTTTACGTAGGTAACCACATAGTGTCTCGTTGACGTGACGTCGGTTTTAAGTTTTATTCAATTTCGCAGAATGCCTAGAAATAGGAAATCTACACCTATGACAATGCCACAAATGCTTAGGCTAGCTAGGAGTATGACAACGAAACGGAAAAAAGCCGCAATTATCGAATGTTCCGTTTCTCCACCGCCACGAAGACCTCGTATAAGTAACAGAAAGTGATGATGTGAAAGTGATGACAACTGCAGTAATTTCGACGACGTGGGTGATCATGATTTTGTTCTGGAAAGCAATCACAACACGGAATCTGAACAATCCGACACGACGAGAGAGCTTGGACCACGAACATGAAGAAAATACAAGTGAAATTGAAATTGAGGGAAGCCATGACAGTAATGGACAGAATGAAGAACAGGATAGCAACAAACAAGTAAGACATGAACAGTTTAATGAGGATGAATAAGCTGAATATGAGCAGATTAGATTTATAATGACAGGATCCCCCGTAAACTTTGGCTAACTAGAGAGCGTGTTATTGGACCAACCGACATGCCAGAACCTCCGTCTTCAAAAGGGCAAGCTAATCCAGATCCTGGAATACGGAAGACGTGTGCAATTTGTCCAAGTTGCCTAAAAAGAAGGACAAAGTATTATTGCTATCGATGCAAAAAGCCAATGTGTCTTACTTGCTGTCTTCAAATATGCAATGACTGTATAAGTACTACGACGTTGAAAATGTACCAAGTTTGTGCCTTGTCAATTTTTTTATTATTGAAGGAAGACTAATTATTATTTTTGTAATTTTTTAATTAAAATACAAAGAAGTAACGATTTTTTAAGTTCATTTTTTGATTTATGCGTAGATTTTTTTTTAAAAGAGGCTGAATTAAGTTCCTAATTTTAGCTAAGCTATTATTGTGTATTCATGAATAAATGTTGATTATTCTTAAAATAAGGATGGTAGTTATATTTTATCTGTAATAAATTCACCTAAAACATAATTATATCAATTAATTTGTAAAACCCTTACAGTACAGTATTGTTTAATTTATTTAATTTAATTTCAATTTAATTTTTTACGTCTATGAGACGGTACCGCGGCGTTAGAGTTACATTTAGGCCAGGTCGACAGTTAAAGGTTAAGAATAATGTCACATAGCTTATCATACATCTCGCTACATGGATTTTATATGATATACATAATAGGCTACGGCCTTAATAGACTTTCATTCCGTACTTGAGCCCTTTTTTCGCAATAAAAAGCCTATGTCCTTCCCAAGGTCTAGTCTATCTCAGCACCAAATTTCATCAAAATCGTTTACTCAGACCAAGTTTTAAGCTTAAAAGCGTAACAGATAGACAAAGTATATCTAAATAAAATAAAACAAAACGCCTAAAAAGTGAGCTGTGACGTCCCTCTGTAATTTTATTCGTCAATCTTTTAAAAACCGTCGTCGTTCAGAACAATCGATCATACATATTTGTGTATTGCTTCATAGCTAACATTTTGAGCGTTAAAGTTAATATATTTTTAAAGACACCGCAACGTTTTGTTAAGTAGTGCCAGTTCTTGAATATTTTTAAAGGAACGCGGACCTTTTTATTTTAAATAACGTAAGTGGTGCAATTATTTTACTAATTATTTTTAAAGGTTTATTTTTTTTTCCAATATGAATTTAAAATTATAGGTGTTTCATACAATATTTTTCAAAAAGAAATGTTAATTTATATCTTAAATATTAAAAAAAGTTAATATAATAATCAATACAAATAAATAAAATTGGAGTGTCTTTTTGTAATATTACTAAATTCCGATTTTTACTAAATGCATAATTATGGATGTATACACGGTAGGTACATATACCTAAATAACATTTTTTACAATTTTTTGTCTGTCTGTCTGTCTGGTTGTTCCGGCTAATAACAAATCTTGTACTATTAAACGAGCAATTCTTGTATAAATATATATTTTCTGAATCTCGGAATCGGCTCCAACGATTTTCGTAAAATTTAGTATGCAGTACATCGAGTAGACCCGGGTTCAAATCTTCAGATCGGTTTTTTTTTTTTTCCATTTACACTCGTGATTTTTTATTTAAATAACGAGTTTATATTTATTTAATAAAAATACCGAGCTAAGCTCGGTCACCCAGGTACTAATAACAATTTATTAGAGACATAGTTTAATTTTTAAAAATCTTATGTTGCATCATTGATAAAGTAATCTTTAAGATCGTTTACACCGTTTGTGAATAAAGTTAATCCTACACATAAGGTTACTAATAAAACTAAACTTAATCTTAACAGCAGGATATAGAATAGGCCATTAATATCTATTTTTAAGCGACTTCCAAAAAAGGAGGAGATGCTCAATCCGATCTTTTGCAAGTGAAACTTCTTTAGGCGCATGAGGGGTAAAATTTGAGCGACCGGTAACGCAGCAGGAATACAAAAAGAAACCAATTGAAAAAAAAACGAAAAGCCAACGTCACGCGGTGTTTCCAGGCGGTCACCCATCAAAGTACTGACCGCGTGACGCGTTGCCGCGTTAGAGGTCGCTCAAATTTCACCCCTCATGCGCCTAAAGAAGTTTCACTTCAAAAATAATTCATTTTGTATACGAACATTTCGAACATGTCTTGTTAAAAATTTAGCGCTTGGTGAACACGCGACACATTTTCTAAATATATAGAACGGGAGAGGGAGAGGGATAAAAAGTTATTCTTGTATAAATTGCGTGAATTTTTTGAGGTAGGGCAAGGGCAGAGTAGCCTCGTGCTCAAAATCTGAAGCACCCCGTATGGGAAAGTACCTCAGCCTTACAGAAGATCACAGATAAATAATACCTACTGCTCTCAAGTAGTAATGTGTTCCTGTGGTTAGGTGGCCAGAGCTCATGGAAAATATTAGGCGTAGGATCGGCAACGAAAAGGTTTTGTAGGCGTCTTTAGACCGCTTAGCATTCATTGGGTCTGTACGCTCATTTGACGATCTAGTCGTATAAAAAATAAAAATAAAAATGTGAGCGAACAATAGCAGAATTATCGCGTTTATGCTATGGATTGATGCTTGAAATTTATTTCCGTGAACCATAAATTATTCTAATACAATATGGAAAATTATTCTAATACAACTGTGAAAGCTATTTATAACTAAGTTATATAACAGTAAATTAACACATATGTTAAAGTTGTTTTATATTATGACGTTATTCTGTCTTTCGGTTCAGAATTTCGTTTTGACATTTAATCTTTTTTTTGCGTGCTTGATTTTCAGGAAAAACATTACAATGGAATTGTGAAATTTATTAATTTTCGTTTGAATAAATTTTGTAATTTGCGCAATACTTAATAAAATCACAGATATTATAATTAACAAGGAAGCATCAGATATCTCCTTTTTATACATAATTCGGCAAATGATTCTTTTTAGTTTTTATGCTGCAATTTTCATTTAAAGGCGTGAGAACTTATATGTATTAAATATTACAGATATATTATGTATTCTTTATATCAAATTAATATCATAAATACTGAAATTTAGACGTGTATATTTTTATCAAGAATAGGATTAACTATTAATGCTCAGTACCTATGCAAATAACAATGCGAAAATTGCTTATATGTCTAACATAATAATTATGGTCTTAATTTTACCGGCTCTCACATTAATGTGTATATATTTATGTATATATCTTACAGTGTGTATCTTATAGTCGACAATACAAGACACACATACATATATGATCTAATGATACAAGACTTGGGTATTAATATCGGTTTAGTTTTCTCGGGGATTATAAAGTACAAAAAGGTAGGGGATTTCTTGTCAGCGGACATGGAATTTGTAAATAATTGTCTTTGCTTGCAAACTAATAAAACCGACTTCAATTACATTTACAAGTAATACAACGTAGGGACACGAAAAAATTAAGTCAAGTAAAAACGCGTTATCATAGATTACTCAAAAAGTTGTCATCAGATCTCGATCACATTTTAATGGGACCTCTCTTTCGATTAAAACAAACATCATCAAAATCGGTACACCCAGTGACAAGTTATGCGGTATACTACAACGGTCGACAACGAAGCGTACGCACCTTCACATAAATACTCGTCATCAAAGATTACTCATTATATCTTGATCAAATTAAAAAAAAAAACTACAAGATAAGCATCAGCTTCCGATTAAAACAAGAGTCATCAAAATCAGTATACCCAAAGAAAAGTTATGCGGTCTAATACAAACGTAGAAAAAAATTGTCAACCAAATGCGCATTATTAGATATAACTCGATAAGTACCTACTTGTCAGATTTTAATTAAATTTAAATGGGACTACATGACACGCACCAACTTTCGATTTAAAAAAATCATCGAAATCGGTATACCCAGTTCTGAGGTGACACACATAAAAAAAAAGAAAAAAATACAATCGAATTGAGAACCTCCTCCTTTTTTCGAAGACGCTTAAAAAGTGACGCTTCCCTGTGAACGAAATATTTTATTGTCGGTAACATACATTGTTATATTATCTATCTTCTGATATTTTTGTTTGTGAAAAAATTATGACGTACTTTTGTATGAATTTTTATTTGCTTTTAATGTAATAAATAATTGAACATGTGTGGGATTTTATTTGCGCAAAATAATAAGTAGGTATATAGTTTAGTTAAGACATGTCTGGGATGTAGTGAAATAGAATATTAACTTTGTTAATACAATGTTATCAGTTATACAAATTAGGTTATATATCTATACTAATATAATAAAGCTGAAGAGTTTGTTTGTTTGTTTGTTTGTTTGTTTGTTTGTTTGTTTGTTTGAACGCGCTAATCTCAGGATCTACTGGTCCGATTTGAAAAATTCTTTCAGTGTTAGATAGCCCATTTATCGAGGAAGGCTATAGGCTATATATCATCACGCTAAGACCAATAGGAGCGGAGTCCACGCCGACGAAGTCGCGCGCAGAAGATAGTTTTTAATAAAACATTTGCCTACAGTATTTTTTACAACTTTGTAAATCTTTGTTATAACGAATGTTATAGCAATAGACTAAGCGACGACGTATATGACGCATATAATATGACTTTTGACATTTCACAGCCCGAATGGGAAAGTATCTCAGCTTTCCAGGAGATCACACACAAAGAACTAGTATCAAGTAATTTTGTGTTTCTGTGATAAGTAAAAACTAGCCGTCGGAGCTCCTGGGAAGTAGGCAACACGCTTGCGATGTCTTTCGTGTTGAAGGCGTCCAAAGGCTGTAACTGCTTACCTTTGAAGTATAAAAAGTTTAATAAATTTCATCCTGATTTTTTATTGCGATACAAAAAAAAAACAATAGAACATTCATAAATAACAGAATCAACACATACATTGATTGTAGAATTTCTTTTCTCTACAAAATAAAAATAGCATCTGAAACAATTAGTGGTATTTCATATTATTATTTTGTATTATTATTTTAAGTTTTTTTACTCATTTGAAGGTCATAAT